>OX371180.1:1794160-2468946 GCA_947310635.1 Leptodirus hochenwartii
GAATTCCGCGAATTTCGCCGATTGAACCGCAACGCAGTAAAAACGTTAGCAGGACCATTTATAGTCGTTCTAGCCTATTTCCGGCATTTTTTAATACGATCGCGAAAATCGACGATTTTTCCATAATATAGCCTTCAACGTGTTTTCGATGAATTCCGCGAATTTCTCCGATTGAACCGCAACGCAGTAAAAACGTTAGCAGGACCCATTTATAGTCGTTCTAGCCTATTTCCGGCATTTTTTAAAACGATCGCGAAAATCGACGATTTTTCCAATAATATAGCCTTCAACGTGTTTTCGATGAATTCCGCGAATTTCTCCGATTGAACCGCAACGCAGTAAAAACGTTAGCAGGACCATTTATAGTCGTTCTAGCCTATTTTCCGGCATTTTTTAAACGATCGCGAAAATCGACGATTTTTCCATAATATAGCCTTCAACGTGTTTTCGATGAATTCCGCGAATTTCTCCGATTGAACCGCAACGCAGTAAAAACGTTAGCAGGACCATTTATAGTCGTTCTAGCCTATTTCCGGCATTTTTAAACGATCGCGAAAATCGACGATTTTTCCATAATATAGCCTTCAACGTGTTTTCGATGAATTCCGCGAATTTCTCCGATTGAACCGCAACGCAGTAAAAAACGTTAGCAGGACCATTTATAGTCGTTCTAGCCTATTTCCGGCATTTTTTAAACGATCGCGAAAATCGACGATTTTTCCATAGTATAGCCTTCAACGTGTTTTCGATGAATTCCGCGAATTTCTCCGATTGAACCGCAACGCAGTAAAAACGTTAGCAGGACCATTTATAGTCGTTCTAGCCTATTTCCGGCATTTTTTAAACGATCGCGAAAATCGACGATTTTTCCATAATATAGCCTTCAACGTGTTTTCGATGAATTCCGCGAATTTCTCCGATTGAACCGCAACGCAGTAAAAACGTTAGCAGGACCATTTATAGTCGTTCTAGCCTATTTCCGGCATTTTTTAAACGATCGCGAAAATCGACGATTTTTCCATAATATAGCCTTCAACGTGTTTTCGATGAATTCCGCGAATTTCTCCGATTGAACCGCAACGCAGTAAAAACGTTAGCAGGACCATTTATAGTCGTTCTAGCCTATTTCCGGCATTTTTTAAACGATCGCGAAAATCGACGATTTTTCCATAGTATAGCCTTCAACGTGTTTTCGATGAATTCCGCGAATTTCTCCGATTGAACCGCAACGCAGTAAAAACGTTAGCAGGACCATTTATAGTCGTTCTAGCCTATTTCCGGCATTTTTTAAACGATCGCGAAAATCGACGATTTTTCCATAATATAGCCTTCAACGTGTTTTCGATGAATTCCGCGAATTTCTCCGATTGAACCGCAACGCAGTAAAAACGTTAGCAGGACCATTTATAGTCGTTCTAGCCTATTTCCGGCATTTTTTAAACGATCGCGAAAATCGACGATTTTTCCATAGTATAGCCTTCAACGTGTTTTCGATGAATTCCGCGAATTTCTCCGATTGAACCGCAACGCAGTAAAAACGTTAGCAGGACCATTTATAGTCGTTCTAGCCTATTTCCGGCATTTTTTAAACGATCGCGAAAATCGACGATTTTTCCATAGTATAGCCTTCAACGTGTTTTCGATGAATTCCGCGAATTTCTCCGATTGAACCGCAACGCAGTAAAAACGTTAGCAGGACCATTTATAGTCGTTCTAGCCTATTTCCGGCATTTTTTAAACGATCGCGAAAATCGACGATTTTTCCATAGTATAGCCTTCAACGTGTTTTCGATGAATTCCGCGAATTTCTCCGATTGAACCGCAACGCAGTAAAAACGTTAGCAGGACCATTTATAGTCGTTCTAGCCTATTTCCGGCATTTTTTAAACGATCGCGAAAATCGACGATTTTTCCATAGTATAGCCTTCAACGTGTTTTCGATGAATTCCGCGAATTTCTCCGATTGAACCGCAACGCAGTAAAAACGTTAGCAGGACCATTTATAGTCGTTCTAGCCTATTTCCGGCATTTTTTAAACGATCGCGAAAATCGACGATTTTTCCATAATATAGCCTTCAACGTGTTTTCGATGAATTCCGCGAATTTCTCCGATTGAACCGCAACGCAGTAAAAAACGTTAGCAGGACCATTTATAGTCGTTCTAGCCTATTTCCGGCATTTTTTAAACGATCGCGAAAATCGACGATTTTTCCATAGTATAGCCTTCAACGTGTTTTCGATGAATTCCGCGAATTTCTCCGATTGAACCGCAACGCAGTAAAAACGTTAGCAGGACCATTTATAGTCGTTCTAGCCTATTTCCGGCATTTTTTAAACGATCGCGAAAATCGACGATTTTTCCATAGTATAGCCTTCAACGTGTTTTCGATGAATTCCGCGAATTTCTCCGATTGAACCGCAACGCAGTAAAAACGTTAGCAGGACCATTTATAGTCGTTCTAGCCTATTTCCGGCATTTTTTAAACGATCGCGAAAATCGACGATTTTTCCATAATATAGCCTTCAACGTGTTTTCGATGAATTCCGCGAATTTCTCCGATTGAACCGCAACGCAGTAAAAACGTTAGCAGGACCATTTATAGTCGTTCTAGCCTATTTCCGGCATTTTTTAAACGATCGCGAAAATCGACGATTTTTCCATAGTATAGCCTTCAACGTGTTTTCGATGAATTCCGCGAATTTCTCCGATTGAACCGCAACGCAGTAAAAACGTTAGCAGGACCATTTATAGGTCGTTCTAGCCTATTTCCGGCATTTTTTAAACGATCGCGAAAATCGACGATTTTTCCATAATATAGCCTTCAACGTGTTTTCGATGAATTCCGCGAATTTCTCCGATTGAACCGCAACGCAGTAAAAACGTTAGCAGGACCATTTATAGTCGTTCTAGCCTATTTCCGGCATTTTTTAAACGATCGCGAAAATCGACGATTTTCCATAGTATAGCCTTCAACGTGTTTTCGATGAATTCCGCGAATTTCTCCGATTGAACCGCAACGCAGTAAAAACGTTAGCAGGACCATTTATAGTCGTTCTAGCCTATTTCCGGCATTTTTAAACGATCGCGAAAATCGACGATTTTTCCATAGTATAGCCTTCAACGTGTTTTCGATGAATTCCGCGAATTTCTCCGATTGAACCGCAACGCAGTAAAAACGTTAGCAGGACCATTTATAGTCGTTCTAGCCTATTTCCGGCATTTTTTAAACGATCGCGAAAATCGACGATTTTTCCATAATATAGCCTTCAACGTGTTTTCGATGAATTCCGCGAATTTCTCCGATTGAACCGCAACGCAGTAAAAACGTTAGCAGGACCATTTATAGTCGTTCTAGCCTATTTCCGGCATTTTTTAAACGATCGCGAAAATCGACGATTTTTCCATAATATAGCCTTCAACGTGTTTTCGATGAATTCCGCGAATTTCTCCGATTGAACCGCAACGCAGTAAAAACGTTAGCAGGACCATTTATAGTCGTTCTAGCCTATTTCCGGCATTTTTTAAACGATCGCGAAAATCGACGATTTTTCCATAATATAGCCTTCAACGTGTTTTCGATGAATTCCGCGAATTTCTCCGATTGAACCGCAACGCAGTAAAAACGTTAGCAGGACCATTTATAGTCGTTCTAGCCTATTTCCGGCATTTTTTAAACGATCGCGAAAATCGACGATTTTTCCATAGTATAGCCTTCAACGTGTTTTCGATGAATTCCGCGAATTTCTCCGATTGAACCGCAACGCAGTAAAAACGTTAGCAGGACCATTTATAGTCGTTCTAGCCTATTTCCGGCATTTTTTAAACGATCGCGAAAATCGACGATTTTTCCATAGTATAGCCTTCAACGTGTTTTCGATGAATTCCGCGAATTTCTCCGATTGAACCGCAACGCAGTAAAAACGTTAGCAGGACCATTTATAGTCGTTCTAGCCTATTCCGGCATTTTTTAAACGATCGCGAAAATCGACGATTTTTCCATAATATAGCCTTCAACGTGTTTTCGATGAATTCCGCGAATTTCTCCGATTGAACCGCAACGCAGTAAAAACGTTAGCAGGACCATTTATAGTCGTTCTAGCCTATTTCCGGCATTTTTTAAACGATCGCGAAAATCGACGATTTTTCCATAATATAGCCTTCAACGTGTTTTCGATGAATTCCGCGAATTTCTCCGATTGAACCGCAAACGCAGTAAAAACGTTAGCAGGACCATTTATAGTCGTTCTAGCCTATTTCCGGCATTTTTTAAACGATCGCGAAAATCGACGATTTTTCCATAATATAGCCTTCAACGTGTTTTCGATGAATTCCGCGAATTTCTCCGATTGAACCGCAACGCAGTAAAAACGTTAGCAGGACCATTTATAGTCGTTCTAGCCTATTTCCGGCATTTTTTAAACGATCGCGAAAATCGACGATTTTTCCATAGTATAGCCTTCAACGTGTTTTCGATGAATTCCGCGAATTTCTCCGATTGAACCGCAACGCAGTAAAAACGTTAGCAGGACCATTTATAGTCGTTCTAGCCTATTTCCGGCATTTTTTAAACGATCGCGAAAATCGACGATTTTTCCATAATATAGCCTTCAACGTGTTTTCGATGAATTCCGCGAATTTCTCCGATTGAACCGCAACGCAGTAAAAACGTTAGCAGGACCATTTATAGTCGTTCTAGCCTATTTTCCGGCATTTTTTAAACGATCGCGAAAATCGACGATTTTTCCATAATATAGCCTTCAACGTGTTTTCGATGAATTCCGCGAATTTCTCCGATTGAACCGCAACGCAGTAAAAACGTTAGCAGGACCATTTATAGTCGTTCTAGCCTATTTCCGGCATTTTTTAAACGATCGCGAAAATCGACGATTTTTCCATAATATAGCCTTCAACGTGTTTTCGATGAATTCCGCGAATTCTCCGATTGAACCGCAACGCAGTAAAAACGTTAGCAGGACCATTTATAGTCGTTCTAGCCTATTTCCGGCATTTTTTAAACGATCGCGAAAATCGACGATTTTTCCATAATATAGCCTTCAACGTGTTTTCGATGAATTCCGCGAATTTCTCCGATTGAACCGCAACGCAGTAAAAACGTTAGCAGGACCATTTATAGTCGTTCTAGCCTATTTCCGGCATTTTTTAAACGATCGCGAAAATCGACGATTTTTCCATAATATAGCCTTCAACGTGTTTTCGATGAATTCCGCGAATTTCTCCGATTGAACCGCAACGCAGTAAAAACGTTAGCAGGACCATTTATAGTCGTTCTAGCCTATTTCCGGCATTTTTTAAACGATCGCGAAAATCGACGATTTTTCCATAATATAGCCTTCAACGTGTTTTCGATGAATTCCGCGAATTTCTCCGATTGAACCGCAACGCAGTAAAAACGTTAGCAGGACCATTTATAGTCGTTCTAGCCTATTTCCGGCATTTTTTAAACGATCGCGAAAATCGACGATTTTTCCATAGTATAGCCTTCAACGTGTTTTCGATGAATTCCGCGAATTTCTCCGATTGAACCGCAACGCAGTAAAAACGTTAGCAGGACCATTTATAGTCGTTCTAGCCTATTTCCGGCATTTTTTAAACGATCGCGAAAATCGACGATTTTTCCATAATATAGCCTTCAACGTGTTTTCGATGAATTCCGCGAATTTCTCCGATTGAACCGCAACGCAGTAAAAACGTTAGCAGGACCATTTATAGTCGTTCTAGCCTATTTCCGGCATTTTTTAAACGATCGCGAAAATCGACGATTTTTCCATAATATAGCCTTCAACGTGTTTTCGATGAATTCCGCGAATTTCTCCGATTGAACCGCAACGCAGTAAAAACGTTAGCAGGACCATTTATAGTCGTTCTAGCCTATTTCCGGCATTTTTTAAACGATCGCGAAAATCGACGATTTTTCCATAGTATAGCCTTCAACGTGTTTTCGATGATTCCGCGAATTTCTCCGATTGAACCGCAACACAGTAAAAACGTTAGTAGGACCATTTATAGTCGTTCTAGCCTATTTCCGGCATTTTTTAAACGATCGCGAAAATCGACGATTTTTCCATAGTATAGCCTTCAACGTGTTTTCGACGAATTCCGCGAATTTCTCCGATTGAACCGCAACGCAGTAAAAACGTTAGCAGGACCATTTATAGTCGTTCTAGCCTATTTCCGGCATTTTTTAAACGATCGCGAAAATCGACGATTTTTCCATAGTATATTTTTTTCGATAATTTTTCGATAATTTTGATGAAAATCGGAAGGTATATACCTTTGGAAATGTTTTTTTTTTTGGAAGAAGGTATATACCTTTGCTTTTTTTCGATAATTTTTCGATAATTTTTCGTTAATTTTTCGATAATTTTGTTAAAAATCGACCTCTGTTCTTTTCGATAATTTTTCAATAATTTTTCGATCATTTTCGATAATCAATATATTTCTTATATATATTTCTTAATTTTCAATCTAAACACAGATGCCTAAGCCTTTCTCAAACTGTTTTAATGGGGGAAAAAATTATTATGGAGGAAGATGGTGAATTAATTGTAAAATAAAACAATTAGAAACTGAAAAAAAATTACCTTATCAATCTTTGCCATATAAATAATTTTCCTTGTTTTTGATACGCATATTTCTCTCTTGGTGGATTTTCCTCGCACGATTCGAATTTTAATAATGCAACTTTTGGCACGAATTTGTTAAATATTATTTTACATTTTATTGTTTTTATATTGAGCAATTTGCACATTTAGAATGCTCGGGTCATTTCCCATTAGAAAATGTCCCATTCAATCATTTTTTCACGTGTAATAAAAATTTATAATCGTAGCATGGCAAGTCCATATAAAAATGTTTCTAAATGCTGACTTTGAAATTGAACAGGCAATTAACACCGCGTATTAATTTACAGTTACTGATCGTGTTGGTATCGCCATCTACATATTTTAATATTAGATGTGTGTGCGACAACGACGATAAGCACACACACAGATTACACACTATTTATTCTCGACGAACGCGGCGAGAAATTCAAGTCTAACTAATGGTTACGTGAATGCAATCCCATCTTTGCACATGCTATTTTAAATGGGCAGTTTCAATGGCACCTTGAACGGTAAGTTGAATCGAAGAATATAAACTCGAAAAAGTTGATTGCGTTGGTTGAAGCGAGACTTTCGCCGTTTTCTGAGAAAGTTCTCGCTCTAGTGGAGTGTTCGTTATCAAGAAACGCGTTTTTATTATCCGAATTTTATCTCTACACTAGTACACCTACTGCCAAGAATATGGCAAATCAGACAAAAATGTATAATTTAAAAACTAAAAAAAGAAAATATAATTATTGACCGATTGCTTGAGGACGCTATTGTGTATTTATTTTGTAATTCATAAATCCAACATAATTTACTATAAAATATTTGACAAAAATCAAAATAAAATATTTAAGAAAATTATAATATAAGAAATGTATGTAAAAATAAATTATGTATATATATATAGGATCGCTAGGTCTCGCCTAGAATAATTTTAAGTGAGACACTTTAAGCCACAATTATTGACTATTTCTTTGACTCGATTGTACATGACAAATACCCGCTATGCCTTTGATTATGATATACAAGTCTATATGAATGTAGACGAAAATAGTCATTCTTATTTTTCAATTTCTGACATTTTAGCAAATATACTTAAATTTTGAACAAAATGGGCAAATATAGACATAATCGCTTTAATATAACACCAAAATCATTGAAATCTATCCAGCCGGTTCCGCAGAATTTTGTTTATACGGGTAAATGGTAAACTTTTGTAGTAAGCATGGAAATAATGATTTTTATCTTTAAGCGGGACAAATTACCGAAAATCGGGATTGCCCCGCTAAAAGCGGCACGTATGGTCACTTTAGTTATTTTACTTTTTAATTTTATCCCAATAAAATTTTATATAAAATAAAATAAGCAAAAATCTGTTAGGTAAGCTGTTCATCAAAATTATCGAAAAATTATCGAAAAAGAACAGAGGTATATACCTGTCGATTTTCATCAAAATGATCGAAAAATGACTATAAATACAAAATGCAATGCAAAATGACTATAAATAGTCTTAAAACTCTATTTTACTGATTTCCGGTTCAAACGCAAAAAGTTGAAATTAGCGTCGAAAAAAGTGAAAAGGGGGTGTATCTTTGAAAAATTTCAATTTTTGGTCGATTTTGGTAGAAATTTTAAGCACTTTAAATTTAAAAGAAAAAATGCTCAAAATGACTAGAAATTGTAAAATAGTGTTAAAACGACTAAAAACGATCTAGAAACATTTTTTATAGAATTTCGTTTCAACCGAATAATTACCTGTTTGGACCAATTTCAAACCATTCTATCAAAAAATTAAAAATTACTGAAACTGGCATAAAATTACTAAAAAAATGGTCTTCGAAACTATTTTAAGCAACTATTAAAATTTATAACAAACTTTTTTTATTTCAAAGCACTACAATTATAAATTTCGCATTTTCTTAATACAAAGGTACTTCAACAACAGAATGGCCTACAAATGAGATGCGTGAGTTTCCATGTCACCCAAGAGGTACCACGCCAACTCCCTAACACCGTTTGGGTTATCCAAAACGCGAAGTTTCTGTAAACCCAATGACAGTTCGCCACGTTCGTCTTCATGAACACGTAATCAATTTATTCACATGAAAATGAAGACGTACGAAGCCCTATCTCCTACGTTTTTTCCCTTTTCTTATTGAAATTCTTAAAATTTCAGTAGAAAAGCTTCGTTTTTCGTTAGAAAATACGAAATTAATGTATTGTAGTGTTTTTAGTAAATAAAATTAAGTGTTAAAAAATTGTTTTATGTATTTAAATTCTTTATTAATTCTTCAATGTATTCATTGCACCATTACGCATGATATAAATTAAAAAAAATCCTTATTGAAGCTTACACTATTTATTAAATAATTAATTTTCAAAAATAGATCACCACATTATGATTTATAATTTCATATTATGTTAATAAATATAAAACACACGCCAAATTTGCATTTAAAATTGATATTTCGAAAACTGTTTTAATATCTTCGCTAAAAGTTGAATAGCATTCTTATTTGGTAGTGGTTATTTATTTTCGAAAATATTTTTTATAAAACATTATATAACAAATCGATCCAATGTTTTATTTTACTCAATTTATATGTATATTTATGTACACCAGTAAATAATAAATATCTTCTAAAGACGTAAATAAAAAAAAAATTCTATACCAATATTTAAAATTGTATAAAAGCTGCTTTAATATTTTATACGCGGTGTATAAACCGTTTCGTTTTTACTTTAAAGCGAAAATTTAAACATAATTGCGGCGAATGAAAGGAATGAATTTTCAACGCGAAGAAAAATATAATAAAATAAAAACAAGCAAGGCTATAACAAGCTTACATTTCTACGTCATTATAATTGTTAACTATCGAAGAGGAAGCGGCATATGTGTAAAGAAAATATAACCAGAAAATCGCAAAAAAAATCCATTTGGTTTTTATTCACGTTGCAATTTTTTTATAACTATTAACGCGTTGTATCAAAAAATATATATAGAAGGATATTTAAATTGTTTATTCAAATCAAATATGTTCACGGATTTATTATTACGATCTACTGATAGAAAACATATTTTATAAACATATTTGATTCAAATAACAATACGTTTTTTGTTGCAAACAATACGTTTTTTTGTTGCAAACAATTCCACCAAAAAAAAAGTGTATAAATAATTTTAATTGAATTATTTTGGGGAATATATATATATATATATATATATATAGACAAAAATAATTGCAATATATTCTAATTTTAAAAACTAACATAAGATATTTTAAACAAATTTTGCTGGCAAAATATAAATATTAGTCCAATAAACCAAATAAAGTGACAATTTTTAAGTAACATATAAAAAACTTGTTTTATTCCCCCATATTTCCCTATTTTTTAAGCAAATCTTTCCGCATAACCGCCAAATTTCCTTTACACGCCGACAATCGTTGTATTCGTACAAATTCAACCCTTCAATTAAATCACTACGTCGATAAACTAGCAAACTGCATTTTTGCACAAATTCAAATCGCACCCTCGGACCACCCAAAATGTCACCATTTTATTATATTAGTGCGAGGCATTTCCGCTCCTGGGCAAATTACACATCTCGCAGTTGATCACCGCCGGCTGATTGAGGAACGTGCAGTATGAACACGTCCATTGCTGTTGGGCGTCGCTATTGGCGGCGCCCGGCTGTTGCTGCGACATGCCGCCGCCGCCGCCACCACCACCACCACCGCCCATGTGCGACGGCGTCAAATGCGACTGGAGGTGGTGCAAACCACCACCGGCAACACTGCCAGGTCTGCAAGAAAATTGAGAAAAGATTTAGAGAAATTGTACGCGCAACTGTGCGAAGTTGGAGGCCGAGCAATAAGGTGATTTATATAGTTTTTCACGCTTCAACTAATTTGGATTTTTTTAATTCTTTTTGTTTTATTTAATTTTTTATCCTTAATGGTTTTTTTTTTAGAAAACGTAATTTTTTTCGTACACATAATTTTCTTGACGATATATTTTATAAACAACAATTGATTTTATTTGAGCACAGTTCGGAAAAACAAATTTCTCCATCAGTATTAATATTTCTATATAGGTCTTGTATAACTGATTTATATTTTTTTTTTTCACGCTTGGAACTAATTTGGTTTTTTTAAAGCCAACAATTGATTTTCTTTAAGGATTTTCTTTCATCAATAATAATTATCCTGTATCTTTTGACATATAATTTTTTTATGCGAATTTAATATAAAAACACACAAAATTTCGATTTTTTTTTACCGTGAATTTGGTGGTGAACTGGCGGCAATGAGCTGTTCGACAGTGGCCCAATGTTCGGAAGTCGCCCACAACTGGGCGGCTGCCAATTCTTTAGTACGGACGGCCTCTAATAGAGGCGCCATGTGCTCACGCAAAGGCAGCGTGTCCATTGTTGCCACGTATAATAAAAGATGGAAATCGCTTATCTATTAAGAAGAAGAAATACCAGTTGTGTTTTGTAAATTTTATTAGCTAAGAATTTTGTTAGAAAATTAATTGCTAGAAATTTAAGAGTCCATGTAATTATTGAAATGACTATTTAATTAATAATATTGTGTAATTGCGCAAATTTTGGAACTTTTTAATTCTTCATTTTTCATTAATATGTTTCTAAAAATATACTATTAATTTTTTGCAAAAAAAAAATATATTTATGTATTATTTAGCATGAACCCAATCAGGTGCAACTTAGATTTGCACAATCAAAAAAAAGTGGGCTTTTTATTTTTTAAATACATAAATGAATATTTCAGCCAAAAGTAAATACATCTAGAAATGTTGAAATAAAATAATTCAAATAATAAAATTCTATTCTATTTGAAAAGTTTCTTTAATATTTTGTTCTATTTAACTATTTTTTGATAATAAATTATTTTAAAAAAATATACATTTGGTTAAAAACGGTCTAAAACAGAAAAATATTTTCAAAACTTCATTTATTCGTGTTTTTTTTTGTCAGTATCAAGTATTTTTAACGCACCGCCGATAAAAATTCGTCGGGTCCATTAAATTGTCCCATGTATTCGGCTAGGGCACCAAAGTCTTGCAAATGGCCGTCGAGTAAGCGATTTTCAATCGGGAATTGGGCTCGATCCGGCCCTAATGGGTTGAATGTGTACGCTGGTGTCAGGGGCGTACTTACTGGCACGTCCAGTAATAAGTACTCCACCGGTAGAGGACGTGCTAATCGAGATACTTCATTGCCGTAGGAATCCTTTTCCTACAAAAAAGAACGAAATATAAATAAAATATGTTTATTAATTGCAAAAAAAAAAATTCTCCACAGTATTACACAAATTACATGTAATAAATTAAATTTTTGTGAAAAAAAATTATAGAAACGGATTAAAATAATTTAAAAAAATATACCTAGCAAAAATTTGTTTTATTTGAAGAAATAATATAGTTGTTTTCGAAACGAAGTCTTATTTTGACCCTTGGAGGATAAAAATAAAATAAATAAAAAATTGATTCATATACCTATTCAATTTTCTAACTATTTGATCAATAAAAAAAACAATCTTAAATAATAAATTATTAAAATAAAATCAATAAATTGCTTATTTTATTTCACATAAAAAATCAGACAATCACACAAATAAAAAAAATTACAATGGCGATGCGCAACATGTTTTTTTTTTTAATTTCGTAGCTTATTTTATTTGTGCTGACGAGTTCATTGTTTTAGTTTAATATTAATTACAATTATTATTACTCGAGGATGGAACATAGACCTAAATTACATATGAAATTGCTTTTGCTGACATCATAATACGACGCACCTTACAAATATTTTAATTTCGTTGGACTCTGTTCATGCATTCTTCAGTATTTTGTATTTATATAATGAAAAAGAGCGTATTCGAACCCATACACTATAAAAAATATATTTTAAAATTATATATGACATTATTTTGAACCAAAAAGTTGCGTGTTAAAATTTTTGGATTTGTTGTTATATATTTCTACTGATTATTGGGGAGTTGGCAATCGAAATGCGCATTTAACTATTTAACGATTTAACCTGAGGTATTATATAAAATTAGTGCGGGTTTGGTTAAATTTTTCGATTTTAGAAACATGATCTAATGAGTTGTTTTACAAAATAATACAGTTTATAATTTTCCGTAATAATTAAGGAAATGTACGGCGATTATTTTTAATGGTAAATGCTGAGCAATGGTAAATTTTAATGGTAAATGATGAATACGATACAGAATTTACCAAAACAAAAATTTATTGTTACGAGTAGTATTAATAATAAAAAAAATTAAAATTCTAAAGTAGCTGAGGAGTTAATAATCACTTTTTTACAATTTGGAAACCGACAATGTTTACATAAAATTCTGTTTTGAATTTGAAAATGTACATTAAATTTCCGAATTGGAAATAATTCATTTGTCTATGTATCTGCTAGTCTATGATATTTTTCAATTTTTTTTTAAGATTCCAAAATAATTATAATATCGCTATTATTTTCGAAAAAAATATTTCCTCTGCAACTTATTTTTTTCATCATATTTCCTACTTGATTTTATATTATATTATTTGTGTAGTTTTAAAGCGAAAAACGATTTTTTTTAATTGTTTTGAGCAGATTTGCTTTAGGAAATTTTTTTATTTTGTAATATCAACAATTATTTTTTTTTTTATTTAAACTACTTTAATGCACCTTCTTTTTGATTTTATAAGAAGAAAACTAAAAAGTAACAAATTTCAATTTTACATTTAATTTATTGTTGATTATTTTTATTAAACATGAATAATATTGGGTTCCTATATTTTAAAAAATATATTTTTTTTAGGACTAAAAGTACACATGCATTTTCGTCAATAAAACATTTGCAGGTATGTATTGAAATAATTTGGATTTTTCTACTGAAACTTAAAAAAAAAAACAGGATTCTTCGACATTGAAAATTCAAAATCGATATTTATTTAAATCTGCTTTTCTTCTAAAGTTTAATCAACAAAAAAGAACATCTACGAAAATTCACCCTTAATTCAATTTTTTTTAAATTATCAAGTTAAACGACGCTTTTTGATATTGTCGGCTAAAACGTGATTTCCAGGGTGAAAATGTACTGAAATGTTTTTATTTTTTAAATATAAATAAGAAAAGATTCTAAAATTGGCAACGGTCGGTATTTTTCATATCGATTTTCTTTATCGGAGCACAGACTTATATTTAGACGAGCATTTCTATTTCACCCCGAAAGAAGGAATTTTATAGGCAAATATAAGTCACGATATCTAGCGATAAGAAAGGCGAGGCAACAATAAGGAAAACATTTTTGCAGATCGCAACGTTTGGTAAAAATATACAGAAAATAAACCACCCTTAAATGTCACTCAAACAAGCTGGAAAAAATCGCACAAAACGTAATTCAATGTGGGGGGATTGTGTCACGACCAAAAATGAAATTGTTCGAGAAAAATGATACAAATTTTAAGTAAAAATAATTTTCGAAAAAGTTTCTAGTTCGAATTTTTAATGTCGTACAAATAGGACTTTAGCGTGGGGGGGGGGGGTAAAGTGAAAACTTGTCGAACCGGTAATTTACCGGTTCGTGTGTTAATATGCAACGGCGAAACAATCACCTGTTGGGGAAGCCGGTAAGTGTTAAAAAACAATACGGCAGCTTTAGTATTGATCGGATGGATCCCACCAGCCCAGATAGTAAGCTGTCACTGTTAAGACAGGGCTGGCTCAAGATGTAATTAACGAAGGGAAGATATATTGGCAATGTACCAAAATGTAACATAAATTTTATTAAATAAAATATTGATCTAAATGATGATGTAATAATTTAAAAAGTAATAATCCAAAAGATGTTCAAAAAATTTCTAAGGTTCTATAATAAAAAATTAAAAATTGTAAATATATACAACAATAAAAAATTGTGTAATACTTTGCGATGCTAAAAAAAAATGGTTTTTATCGACTTAGTCTATTTGTGATAGTATTGACGAATTTTATAACGTATTTTATTGACGAATTGAAATGACATTAATTTTATTAAATTAAATATTAATCTAAAAGATGATTTAATAATTTAAAAAGTAATAATCCAAAACATCTTGAGAAAAATTCCAATATTTTACAATTTAAAAAATATATTTTTTCAAATATATACAGCAACAAAAAATTGTGTAGTTTTTTGGTGCCAAAAAAATGGTTTTTATCGACTTAGTCGATTTGTGATAGTATTGACGAATTTATACAACATTAATTTTATTAAATTAAATATTAATCTAAAAGATGATTTAATAATTTAAAAAGTAATAATCCAAAACATCTTGAGAAAAATTCCAATATTTTACAATTTAAAAAATATTTTTTTTTCAAATATATACAGCAACAAAAAATTGTGTAGTTTTTTGGTGCCAAAAAAATGGTTTTTATCGACTTAGTCGATTTGTGATAGTATTGACGAATTTATACAACATTAATTTTATTAAATAAAATATTAATCTAAAAGGTAATTTAATAATTTAAAAAAGTAATAATCCAGAAGATCTTCAAAAAAATTCTAATGTTCTATAATAAAATAAAATAAATGTAAATACATACAGCAATAAAAAATTGTGTAATATTTTTTGGTGCCAAAAATAGTTTTTATTGACTTAATCTATTTGTGATAGTATTGACGAATTTATACAACATTAATTTTATTAATATCGATAAAAGATAAATCAATAAAATATTGATCTAAATGATGATTTAATAATTTAAAAAGTAATAATCCAAAAGATCTTAAAAAAAATTCCAATATTCTATTATTTAAAAAATATGTTTTTTCAAATATATACAGCAATAAAAAATGGTGTAGTATTTTTTTTATGCCAAAAATTGGTTTTTATCGACTTAGTCTATTTGTGATAGTATTGACGAATTTTATTGACGAATTGATATAACATTAATTTTATTAAATAAAATATTGATCTAAAAGATGATTTAATAATTTAAATAGTAATAATCCAAAACATCTTGAAAAAAATTCCAATATTCTACAATTAAAAATTTCTTTTTTTTTTCAAATATATACAGCAATAAAAAATTGTGTAATATTTTTTGGTGCCAAAAGTAGTTTTTATTGACTTAATCTATTTGTGATAGTATTGACGAATTTATACAACATTAATTTTATTAATATTGATAAAAGATAAATCAATAAAATATTGATCTAAATGATGATTTAATAGTTTAAAAAGTAATAATCCAAAAGCTCTTAAAAAAAATTCCAATATTCTATTATTTAAAAAATATGTTTTTTCAAATATATACAGCAATAAAAAATGGTGTAGTATTTTTTTTATGCCAAAAATTGGTTTTTATCGACTTAGTCTATTTGTGATAGTATTGACGAATTTTATTGACGAATTGATATAACATTAATTTTATTAAATAAAATATTGATCTAAAAGATGATTTAATAATTTAAAAAGTAAGAATCCAAAACATCTTGAAACAAATTCCCATATTGTATAATTTAAAAAATATATATTTTTAAATATATGCAGCAATAAAAAATTGTGTAATACTTCTTGGTGCTAAAAAAAATGGTTTTTATCGACTTAGTCTATTTGTGATAGTATTGACGAATTTTATAACGAATTTCATTAAATAAAATATTGATCTAAAAGATCATTTAATAATTTAAATAGTAATAATCCAAAACATCTTGAAAAAAATTCCAATATTCTACAATAAAAATTTTCTTTTTTTTTTTCAAATATATACAGCAATAAAAAATTGTGTAGTATTTTTTGGTGCCAAAAAATGGTTTTTATCGACTTAGTCTATATGTGATGTGTAGTGTTTAGTATAGAGATTTGTGCGCAGAGACGCCGGCGTCGTTTTCTGGATGGACGGACGACGGCGACGACGCTAAAGACAATGACGGTCAAGGTCGACGCGAAAGCGACGCCGACGTCGCTTCAACGCAGCTCTGTCATCAATACATTGCTGGAAGGATATACACGACGAGGAAGGAGACGTGGGAGAAGCGAATCGTGTTTTTCTTTTTGCACTAACACAAATTTAGGATGTGCAAGAGGAATGTGTTTGGAAGAAATGGAATTTGGCGTTTTGAACGTTTGGAATGATTGGTAGAAAGAAAGGGGGAAATCTGAACGCTAGGGGAACATTTTTGAATTATTTACTTTATAGAAAAATTTTACGAAATTTTCACAAGGGAAATTGTAATGGGATATTTTCGAATACGAAATTATCTCAAGATACTAAATCTGCAAGAAGTTTTGCTGTAGCTGTAACAGTTTGGTAGATATCGTCAAAAAACTGAAAATTGAAAAATGACAATGGGCGGGCGTCCCCCCTTTGAATTTTTTTATGCAAATTTTTATTTTTTGCATAAGATAAAATCTTAGAATTTAGAATCTGAAAGTGATTTTTTTTATGGAGATGAATATAACAAAAAAATCCGAAAAACAAGTTACGACGATTAACATTTATAATCAAGGTCGTTTGAATTACTAATTTCCGTAACAGTCTAATTGAATTCGTGTACCATCATCGAGAAAAATGCTGTGTGAAGTTTGATTTACAAAATACCAACCAAACCATCACTACATTTAAACTAATAATTAAATTAAATTAAATTAAACAGTCGGCGAATTAATAATTCGTATTTTTATGCTGATTAACGATTTTATCGAGCATATTTTTTCGAAATAATTAATTATCTGTACATTTTTGACAGTAAATTTGCATACGTCAGATTACCAGTGAAAATAGTTCAAATAAACTGCCAACTAATATTACATATGCTGCAAAAATTGCGCATGTCTTCACAAAACGTGTACATTATATATATTTTTTATTAGAAAAGCATTTGATTGTAGGAAAAAAGATTAATTTAGTACAGAATTTTGTTGTTTGCATGTCGACTCAGTTTAATTGACGTGCCGTAGTTGTACAATGCAATTGCCGACAAATTTTAGTAGCGTTAACTGAAGCGTGCATGAATTTTATTTAACTTTGTTGCACGTGTTTGTTGCTTATTATAGGCTAGAATAACAATGTTTCGCTGGTAATTAACGTGGAATTTGGTTAATTGTTATCAAAGCAACAAAATATATGGAGACATTAGCGCAAAATTTTTTGTTTTATTAACTCGAGTAATGATTATAGTAACTCGGTTATTTTTAAGTATGTAGAACGTAACGAGGTGGAGGATATTGCGAAAAATTTGATTTAAAAAAAAAAGAATTGCTTTTCGTAATGGAATTATTTTTGAATTTGAAAATATGTTTAAAAAAGTGAGGGTTGAAAATTTTTGGATATACAAAGATTTACACAATCAAAATTAGATATTGGTAAAGTTCAAAAAATATATGTATAAAATTAATTTAAAAAAAAATCCTTTTTGATGTGGCAAAAAAATTATGAAATTCTCAAAAATCAATTATTGATTGTTAAGAAACATTTGGTGGGAATTATACTTTGTTCATTGCATTGTACTTTATAGTTTCTACGACAGAATTGAATTATTGCAAAAAAAAATCGTCAATATACCACGAAAGTTCTTAAATTCTTTTTATTGGTCAAAATTACGTGAAAAAAAAAATCGAAAATTTTCGGTATTTTTGACCACCATGTATACGCGTATAATCCACACGCAATTACTAGTTGCATACGGTCATTACTGTGCCGAGTCCACAATAGCGGCGCGCATTTTCCCAATTGTACGGGCACGATCTCGCATCGGCCTCGGTCGGGTCCGCAACCGACCCGCGGCAGCCTCCCCACTCCAACACGCGCGCTCCCACCAGTGTTTACATTGCCGAGTCATTCTCCGACAATCGAAAAACGAATTTCCACACGACATACAGTCAGATACTTACTCTACGCTGACTGAACATTGAAATAATAATAAATCATTAGTCGCAACATATTTATTTATTTATTTAGTGTATGGCATTTTTTTGACACGTACATTAATAATTTAAAAAATATTTTAGAAATTTAAGACAATACTTATGTAGAGTACATATATTGTTTTACATAAAATTAGATGTCGACATTAGTTTGAAAAAGTATATATTTTGAAAAAATAATATAGGGTAACACCCCGATTAAAATAAACGAACTAACAAATTATGTTTCGACAAATAAATCGAGTTGATATTTTTGAATTCGACAGAGAATACGGCTGCGGTGTAATAAGACCGGGATTTATTTTTAAAACGACGTATACGCAACTATAAAAAGTAAATCAGATATTCGAAGACATATACAACTACAGCCGCAGCAATCGACAAAAAAAAATTCCGTAATCACGTCCAAACAAGATAAGGCGAACGACGTCGATAAAAAAAGAACATTCCTCGGAGAACGTACATCGAGGCAATAACGCGACACGAGATCGCTGCCAGCTCAGAAGTGGCGGCATATCACCGCCAATCGAACTATATGCATACGATCGCCACCTCCACACAGGCGTACGTTCAGACCGTTGCGATCGCCAGCCACTTGCCGTTGCTATGCCGCGAATGAATGCAGTTGGCAACGTGACGATGCCGTCGTCGTGCGATCCGAATTGGTAACAATTGACAACGTGGAGGACGCTAAACACAATCGAAAACTAAGCGATCGATGTGAAAATTTGGGCAGAAGAACGAACGGTGGACAACAACAAGTGCGGCCAGCATATAGGAACGGAGTGGCCGATTCGAACGACGTGTCACAAAGCGTGCCTTGTGCGTGGCCCAGGCCGAGCAGGACGGCCGGAGGGGGTGGGGGGGGGGCGTGAGGTGGTAAACACCACCACCAGCCACCAGCGCCACCGACCACTGTTCCGAGTGTGCGCAGTCGGTGGTATCTCTAGTTGGAACGGCGACGCACTAAGCGCCAGTATGTGTGCCACCCGTACGTTGTCAGCAGCGCCACCGGACGGTGGAGTGACAATATGTTGTTGCAGCCGCCGCCGCCACCACCACCACCGCCACCAGAGAGATGCCATACAACAACAATTGTCACGTTGTCCTGATCAATTCCATCGGAACTCCATCGGTGGCGTGTTATGTAATGGCTCATGTTAGTCCGGTGCGGCGACAACTGTGTGCCACTGCCGCCACCACCACCACCACCACCACCACCGCCGCCGCCGCTGCTGCTGCTGTCGTGTGCGAATAATTGTTGCCAACGAATCGACTAGCCCGCTCGCTCAACGACGATAAATATCGACATCGCATATGTAATATATCTCAGCCGACAGTCCAAAGCCGACATGTACACTTTCAACGATTGAAATTGTATCGTAAGTTCCGTCGAATTCGAATCCATCAAGTGTCGTGCGTGTCAGTGTTTTGTTGTACATATGTGTCCATTGGTAACGTTGTTATATAGTAGCAGGACGTCGGTGCCGTCGCGACGCTGCTACGTCATCGCCACCATCACCACCACCACCACCGTCTATAATGTCGCAAATGCCACGACTACGACAATCGCGTATTATATCCATTAATCGACTACGATATGGTAATAACAAGGCTGTGTTAGAATCGAATATAATTACGTAAACGGAATCATCTCGACCGAAACGATAATCTACCTATAACACGACCACTATTGTTTCGCGACACAATTTTTAATTGAAATAAAGATACGGTAAGGGTCATTCTCACGCTCTGTCTTATATATATATACCTAAACCTGTCCCCGTGTCCACATCTTCGTCGCATATGCTCTTCTATCGGAAAAGGAAAGTTGATTTGCTCAAATTTGTACACACTCGAAATTCTCGCAACTACAAGCAGCTACGAAACGTTGAGTCGTAACTAAATTGTGCCGATATGTACATTGTTTTTTTTTTTTTGTATTATACAGGCCCGTACTAAAATATCAACGATATGGTGGCCAACGTAACTCAACTTGCCACGCTAAATAATTAACGACTCATCCGACTTGACCTGATTTAATTCAAAAATCAACTGGACAATTCATTACCTTATCTGACCTGACTTAACTAAAACCAATTAATTATTGATTCACTTAAACAAACCTCACTAAATTTCATTTGCCACTTCATTGTTGATTCACTTAAACAAACCTCATACGGACAAAAAAAATTTCATTTGACAATTAATTGTTGATTGGACTTAAATAAACCTGAGTTAGGTAAAAAAAAATCATTTGACAATTAATTGTTGATTCACTTAGACAAATTTGATCTGACCTGACATGGACAGAAACAAATCTAATTTGTTTTTGAAATCTCAATTAATTATTGCTCGACTGAGAAGCAGATGGAAGAATTGATGATGCGAAAAACAAAATGTCGTTGTATAATAACGTGGCTTCATTTATTTTTACAACAGATCCTGATCTTACGACGATTTTTCGCTGACGTAACGTATCTGATTGGGTCAGATTGGATCATTATGACAAAAATCGTGATATAGTACTAATATCGTGGAGCTAAGAACAGATTTTTAATTTTTCGAAAAATGATGGTACTTTAGTGCCACGGTCTATAATAAAGAATCGAATACATATAACAGAACCATGCATTTGCGTCATACTGAACTAACGTACCGCAGCAAACGAGCTGTCTACGGTACAGTCGGTACTACTAGCAAGCTATTGTGCCATAATCCTGTGCATGACACTTGTCGAGCTGACGACGCTCGACGTCGCGATGCGACACGAATATATACATCGTCAGCGATGTATATACAATACCACCTATCATACAAAAAATCGAAAAATGACAGATTATGTCAAACTGATTCTTTTGGTGTATAGCGCATATTCAAAACATCACCTGACTCATTAAGAGTTCAAAGCAGTTAGGTGGTATTGTGACATCACTGATGATATATCGTCGGTGAAGTGACAATACCACCTATTATACAAAAAATCGAAAAATGACAGATTATATCAAACTGATTCTTTTGGTGTATAGCGCATATTCAAAACATCACCTGACTCATTAGAAGTTCAAAGCAGTAAGGTGGTATTGTCACATCACTGACGATATATCGTCGGTGAAGTGACAATACCACCTATATTAAAAAAAATCGAAAAATGACAGATTATGTCAAACAGATTCTTTTGGTTTATAGTGCATATTCGGAACATCGCCTGACTCATTAAAAGTTCAAAGCAGTTAGGTGGTATTGTGACATCACTGATGATATATCGTCGGTGAAGTGACAATACCACCTATTATACAAAAATTCGAAAAATGACAGATTATGTCAAACTGATTCTTTTGGTGTATAGCGCATATTCAAAACATCACCTGACTCATTAAGAGTTCAAAGCAGTTAGGTGGTATTGTGACATCACTGATGATATATCGTCGGTGAAGTGACAATACCACCTAGCATACAAAAATTCGAAAAATGACAGATTATGTCAAACAGATTCTTTTGGTTTATAGTGCATATTCGGAACATCACCTGACTCATTAAAAGTTGAAAGTAGATAGGTAGTATTCTGTCACATCACTGACGATATATCGTCGGTGAAGTGACAATACCACCTATTATACAAAAATTCGAAAAATGACAGATTATGTCAAACAGATTCTTTTGGTGTATAGTGCATATTCAAAACATCACCTGACTCATTAAAAGTTCAAAGTAGATAGGTAGTATTCTGTCACATCACTGACGATATATCGTCGGTGAAGTGACAATACCACCTATTATACAAAAATTCGAAAAATGACAGATTATGTCAAACAGATTCTTTTGGTGTATAGTGCATATTCAAAACATCACCTGACTCATTAAAAGTTCAAAGTAGATAGGTAGTATTCTGTCACATCACTGACGATATATCGTCGGTGAAGTGACAATACCACCTATTATACAAAAATTCGAAAAATGACAGATTATGTCAAACAGATTCTTTTGGTGTATAGTGCATATTCAAAACATCACCTGACTCATTAAAAGTTCAAAGTAGATAGGTAGTATTCTGTCACATCACTGACGATATATCGTCGGTGAAGTGACAATACCACCTATTATACAAAAATTCGAAAAATGACAGATTATGTCAAACAGATTCTTTTGGTGTATAGTGCATATTCAAAACATCACCTGACTCATTAAAAGTTCAAAGTAGATAGGTAGTATTCTGTCACATCACTGACGATATATCGTCGGTGAAGTGACAATACCACCTATTATACAAAAATTCGAAAAATGACAGATTATGTCAAACAGATTCTTTTGGTTTATAGTGCATATTCAAAACATCACCTGACTCATTAAAAGTTCAAAGTAGATAGGTAGTATTCTGTCACATCACTGACGATATATCGTCGGTGAAGTGACAATACCACCTATTATACAAAAATTCGAAAAATGACAGATTATGTCAAACAGATTCTTTTGGTTTATAGTGCATATTCAAAACATCACCTGACTCATTAAAAGTTCAAAGTAGATAGGTAGTATTCTGTCACATCACTGACGATATATCGTCGGTGAAGTGACAATACCACCTATTATACAAAAATTCGAAAAATGACAGATTATGTCAAACAGATTCTTTAGGTTTATAGTGCATATTCGGAACATCGCCCGACTCATTAAAAGTTCAAAGTAGATAGGTGGTATTGTGTCACATCACTGACGGTATGTGTATTTATGGTGCGAGTGAGCATGGGGCACACGGTGACCGTGAAATCCAACAGACGTCGTCGTTGGGCCAATTGGCTGGCGCGTTCAACGTGGAGAACGCGCAGCGAAACGGATTCCGGAATCCGGTTACGGGGCTACGTGCAGGGCCGGAATACGCGATATTTGTATCCACTCGGCTTCGGTAAATGCCGTTCATTTCGGTGAAATTGTTCAGTTATTCACCGAAAAACCGTTAACAGAAAGTATTTATTAGCTAGATGCGCATTTCGGCTGCTATAGTGACAGACAGGCATCTTTATTTGTTCTATTATTGTGCTGGTGAAGATGGGGGGCATAGACACCGAAATGCGCATCTAGCTAATATATGGTTTTCGGTGGGTGATGTTTTATACAATTATTTAGCGCCGTAGTGACGATTTTACAATTTCATAAGTGAATCGTTCACGAACGAATATTCATTATTTAACGTTATTTACGTTTATAGACATGGATAACATTAAGCTACGTGTATTAACGCAAAGAATATTATATATGGAAATAAATTTTGCAACGATCCAGGCTTTAAATGACAAGTCATTTCGAACAATTGCTTTGGATAATCCTGTATGTTTGGTTAGTTCGTTTATAATAATAATTTCGCTACAAAGCAAATATTTAAATTTTTTACTCGGATGTAAAATAGAATTTCTAAAGTCATACAAATTATAATTAATATTACCTTGCGTTAATTTACATTTAAAATATATATTGAGTACGAATATGTTTATGCTAGACTAGACAGTTAGACTAAATGACACTGCTAGATTAAATAAGATTTTAAATATTTGTGTTCGCAAGGAAAGTGTTAATGCGCCGCCGATTGTTTTACTATTATCTTATGCTTGAGTATCAGCGATGCAATGTGCAATATACAATTTACAGTACTAAATGCGAATAATCGTTTGAGAATACGGAATATATAATTCCGTGAATCGTTCAATTTGATGAATAGTTCAAATTGAACGATTCGAAGGTGAAGCAATTTTTAGATCAAACGAAAATGTTGGAAAATTCGGAATGAATTGTTGGATCGAAATCAATCAATTTTCCTATCCACCAATTTTATATAATTTTTCAAATAATAGCGATTTATCAAATTATTTGATACTGAACAAAATATCGTCGGTGATGTGGCCAATTTTACAAAAAAATTCGAAAAATGAGATAGGGTTTATTGAGCATGTTCAGAACATCTCCGGACTCATTAATAGTGCACAGCAGATAGGTGGTATGTGTCACATCACCGACGATATGTAATCCACAAATGAATATTATTACCGACCGATGGTAAGATATTGTGGTCATTTTCTCTTGTAGCTACTGTACCAATGTATGCCGATCATTATTGTATTTTTCGTCGGAATATATAAACGTACCCGTACGAGTACCACAAATAAGTACATCCTCGTTTTATTGTTGCCACGAGTACTACTTCGTTCGGCATTAAAAAAACCACCGACAAACAACATTCAAATACTCCGCAATGAGAAACACGAAAGACAAAATAGATGGCATATACGCAGTGGTGTATGCAGAGGTACCGAATATTGTCTAGTTCAAAAATTAATCGTAATTCTAAAAAATCTTACAACAAAAAAGACCCACAACTGTATTTTGCAACAAACTATAGATAGATCAAAATGAAGATCAAACCACCAACAATCAGAAGAAGGAATGTATAACGAAAAAGACTTGAGCGAATAGTGTTGGCAAAAAAAAAACAGCCACGAAGACTTCGCAGAGACAGAGAGGCCATCTCGTATAATATAATCAAGTGTTCGCTCGCGCTTATGGCCTAATGACCTCAATATTCTTCTTCGTAAGGTCGATTGTGAGTGAACAGCGTGAAGAACTGCTGGTTGCGGCTGGTGTTAGTGCCGGCAGCAACAGTTGTTCTTCAGTGCATATGATGATGATGATGGTATAATGATGAATCTACATGGAGATTGTGAAGACTTGAGATTGTAAAAAGTGTCATTGAATCGATTTGCTTTTGCAAATGCGAGAAGTAAAACAAAACAAAAATGGTACAGTCGAATAAAAAAAGAAGTTTCGTTCGAAATAGGAAAGTCACTTATAAATTCCATAATTGTTTAGCGAAGAGTTCTTAAGCTGAATAAACGAATCAATCATTTATGTCACGAATCGATATGAGATAAAAACCATCTAAAAGGGGGCGTAAGTGGATGTTAGAATCAATTTTCCAGTTGCAAAAGTCGATGACCATTTTACATTATTTATCGCAACTGTACTAAAAACTTTGAACTCGTCAGGGTAATTATGAATCAATTTTAACGATTCGTAAATGCAATAATATCAGTTTGAAGCTAGCTTATAAAAGAACTTGTAAAATTACGACATCGGTTCATTCGAGTGACAGTTTTTTGTAGTATAATTGCATCTATCTCAACGGCAAGATGAATAAATAAGTCGCGGTCGATGAGGCAAAATGTCTTCGGATACCCCCCCCCCCGTTCTTTTATTCTTTTAATTGTAAAGCGGGTTTTAATGTAGCAGCGATATTTCGTGTCATAAATTTCATAAACATAAATTAAATATCGTCGATTTGTTTTCGGGAAAAAAAAAACCGGAACGCGAACAAACAAGTACGTCGAAGAAGCGTTTTAATTTTAACATCAGGCGAAGAATTCCGGATATACGCTTTCTGTAACTATAATAATACAGTTGCATTGTCATTTCGTGAGACCGCTCCAATTCTATTCGCGTAATAATTTATTTTTTATTGCAACATGGATTCAGTGATTCGTTCTTGAACGATTCATCGATTTCCCATTAGGTACTAGCGCAGGCGACTGTTTTTCGATTTGTACTATAACGAAATGAACGTGAAAAAAAATTCGTTTACTACAAATTACGGAGCTACGTTATTATACAATTTGGCATTTGGACTAGTATTTTTTGTTTATAGATATTCGAAGGATACAATAGTTGATTCATTTGCCAAAGGAATACATTCATAAAATATCACGCGGACAGAGTGGAATACCATAGGCGTCCGCTTTTTTTGTTTTCTTGTCTCGAGGTGTTAAAAGAAAATCTAGTTTTGTGCAGGAATTTTTGAAACTCAAACATGTTTTTTTTTTAACGTGCCTAAGATAAAAAAAACAAATGTGGCGCTTCTGTAAACGATCAAATAGTAAAAATTGTCTCATTGTCATGTATGTATATTTTTTATTGGCGAAATTTTTTTATGGTACCAGATATATTCGACGCCAATGCGTTCGTGTTCTAATGCTGTTCTAAGCTAACCACTTGTACCGCTTTTTTTTTTATAAAACTGCACAAACGCCGCATACCAACGTATAATTTACGACTAGCGCGGACTTTCTAATTTCCTCCGCTATTTCGGAGCGGTTTTTTCACAATTGGCTATCTTTCCCTTTCCGCAATTTAAAACTTATAATTTACTAATTACGTTTCTTATTGTGTGTGTGTGTCTGAATGAATGGTATATACGCTCGATTAATACTTTCTCGACACTTTACGTTCTTCTATATGGTGAAATACCTATGGGATCTATTTGTATCTTAATTTCGCATATGCCTATTATAGCAGAAAAAAGCAACAACGCAACTGGCGGTAGCATTTATTTCCATAGTGCACAAAAATTTTTTGCGCACGAGAAAATCCACAATAATTTAATTGGCAATAATTGCGGTGTGCGTTTATTATACGTTTATATCGAAGCTCCACATTCGCGATCCGTGAAAGTTCATAGATTATGCAAATAACCGTATATTTTATACAACGGCACGGCGCACCAACGACGTCGGTAAATCCGACGCAAACTAACATTATATTATTAGTTTAGTTACATCGACAACTCCGCGAAACTGAAACAACAATTTAAAAAATACCACTAAATGATATTTTCCATTAATCAGTTCCCCGTTGTTTCTTGCAGAGGCTACATCACGTAACCAACACAGCATCAAGATGATGATGGAATCAGTGTCCAGCGAATTGGAGGAACTGATGCTGTGCGGCTGCTGCAAACAGAAATTCAACGACACCGACCTCAGTCCGAAGCTGCTCGCGTGCAAGCACTACTTTTGTCTGCACTGTATGCGCACGGCCCTCAACAAGGGCCAGGAGTTGTATTGTGTCCATTGCTGGAAGCGAACGGACCTGGGCCCCGAACTCGGCCCAGAGTCCCTGCCAACATACGCTCCAGTTCTCTGCCTCACCAAGAACTTTGCCCAGCTAAAGGTCGGCGCCAAATCACCCACCGGAGGTATGATGACATCTCAAGACAAACAGCATCAGCATCAACAGCAGCAGCACACACCGCCGTCGTCGATATCGACGGTCATGCAACAACAACAACAACAACAGCAAGTACCGCCACAACACAACAAGGTGATATCGGAGAATTGTCACACGCACGCTATGCCCTTGGCGTTGTGGTGCCAGTCCTGTTGTGCCAGTGTCTGTCGCGCCTGTGCCTCGACCAGTGACCACGCAAATCATCAGATCAAGTCGCTGAACGAGGCTAAGGATCAGCTGCTCGCCGACCTACATCTCGACCTCTCCTCCATGGGCAAGATGCTAAGTGAAGTGCAACGGCTCGCGATGCAGCAACGCGAGTTCCTCCTAAAAATCCTAGAGGCGTGCGTGACGCTCAAGACGCACGTCGAGGCAGACCTCACCACCAACGCGTCGCATATCGAACTGAACGAGACCCGCGATCTGCTGGCGAAGGTGCGCATGAACCTGGGCAGAGTGGACAGTTTGCACGACGCGCAGAACCTGTACGCCACCATGAACCTGGAAAAGCAACGGATGCAGGTGCGATACCAGGAGATGTTTCTGCAGTGCCAACTGGACGACCTCATCCGGAACTCGACCGTCGTCTTCGATTTCCAGCTGCTGAAGCAGGCACTGGTCAACATACAGAACGGGGAGATGCCGTACCCGGGCAATTCGCGCTTGCTGGCCGCGGCCGCATCGCAACAGAATCCGATCCTGTTCCTCGCCAACTACTGCATGTCGCAATTGTACTCCAGACACGTGGTCACCAAGCAGGTGAATGGGAACATCGACTACCACCACCACCACCACCACCACAACAGTCACAATCATCACAATGCGGTGCAGATTTCCGTACCGCAACAGCAACAACAACAATCGGTGGTCCAAGCGCCCCCCAGCTACCTAAACCACACGACACCTCAACAGCTGCTGCTGCAACAACAGCCAAGTCTGCAACAGCAGCATCACCAACACCAAGCCACCAAACACCTCTACGACAACATGATGGGCATGATGCAGCAGCAGCAGCAGCAGCAACAGCAGCAGCAACAGCACTCGCCTCACCACCAGATCCCCAGGAACGTCTGTCCGCTGTACTACTTCAACGTCGAGGTGAACGGCACTCCGATGGGCCGTATTGTGATCGAGGTACGTGCAGATGTCGCGCCCAAGATGGCTAAGAACTTCGGCTTACTTGCCACCGGGGAGACGGGGGTGGGCTACAAGGGCTGCAGTATCTTCCAGTGCTGGGACGGCGAAAGTGTGATTACCGGTGACTTTGAGTTGAACAACGGACGCGGCGGTAGGTCGATATTCGAGGATGCTTTCTTCTTGCCGGACGACACCAAACTGATGGCCGTCCGAGGTACGGTGGGCATGAGGCGAACGCAAAAGAGGCACGATAATATGGGGATGGTGGGTTCGCAGTTTCGGGTGATACTGCAAGAGATGCGAGGCTTCACCGGGATCTTTGGCCATGTGGTGGAGGGTCTGGAACTGGTGGAGAAGATCAGCACGTACGGGGACACGGCGGGGAAGCCCACCAAGAGTATACTAATCGTCAAATGTGGCAAACTGTAAGGGACGGATGCGGACGAGTTAACGTAACTAAACACCCATCAGGTAACCGATATTGCGACGACGATGACACACTGTACACTCACATATTAAGCAGTAATTTAGTTGTTGACGAAAAAATGATTCGACGAAATCACGGAATTTTTATTTTTATATGTGTATATTTCGAACGTTCTAGATATTGTATAGTTTGTATATGCCCTCGGTTCTTGCGGAATTTCTATTGCTCACACGAAACAAAAACCACTAATTTTAAAGAAGGAAACTAATCTCGTCTCTCGCTATACTATATAAATAATTCGTATTTCCTGCAAGGAGGAAGGAACTGTATTTTATATAATTTATAATATAATGCCCCGTGATTGCATGTAGATGAAAAAAAATAACAAAAAACTACCCCACAAAAAAAACGCGATATATATCGTAATTTCCGTTAATTACGAGTAAATACATGAAAACCTGAAACAAATCAAGGGACCGTAAAAGACGTATCGTAAATGATTTTTTCAATTTTCAATGTCGTAACTTCTAATCGTGTAGAAGAGAACTTCTCTTTTCGTGTATAGAGAACAAGAAAAAAAAAATGTTTTAGGAGAACCGAAATCTAATCTTATTAATCAAATGTGTCGCTTGATCATTGTGTAAACGTGAAGCATATAAAACGTGCGGCAAAAAAACGATCCGTACAAAATTACAAAAAAAAAAACGATAGGTGTATTTTAGGGAAAACTATTGTAATAATTGATAATAATACAAAGATGGTGTAGCTTGAAGATTTAGCGTTTAGATGATTATTATATATATATATATATAGCTTCGACTTATATATAAATGTACACTACATTTTAAAGAGAAATGAAATACAAGACATATATTTTCGTATCGTATAAAGTTGGTGAAAACGAATGAACCATACAAATGTATAATAGAGTCGGCGATATTTTTCAATTTTTCCAGCGAGATGTTTAGATATCTATTAAATATATTATAAATACTTAGGAATCTTTTATTATAACTAATATACTTTGCAAGATAAGAATTTTCTACGGTGATTCTAGAACAATCACCACGAAGAAATTGAACTACGGAGAACATGTTATCCATTTAACGGTAGTGGAAACTCTCAGGTTACTGTTGGATATAGATTTTACGTTTTGTTATTAATAGTCTGGCCATAAATTACAATCGATTAAATTATGGTTGATGCGTCTACTCAAAAGAATTTTTAATAATCTACAAAAACAAAACAAAAAACTTGCTTCTATATCCGATATAGGCAATAGTATTGTTATTATATTGTTTCCGTTTTGGATTTGGAGAGACAGATAACTTATGTAAACATGCTGTGTTTTGTACCATATTATAACTATATATTCTATAAATATACATATATATGATTGTATTTTATTCGAGAGTGCGAATTTTCGGTGAAACGGCGTTCCGGTATGCGGATGGTTAGTCCAGTTAGAGCGAACGAACTTGTTCAAGTTTTTTGCAAAGTTTAACGATTGTTATATTAAGAAGCACGGAACGTATTAACACGGTTTATTAATTATCTTTAATATTGTTGTTTTTTATTATTATTACATAATATAAATATTATTTAACGTATATATGATATGGCCTAGGTGTAAACATAATAGACTATTCGTATAAATTGCTTTTATTTTACTACTATAACGTATAAATTGTAAACTACCTAATAGAGCAGACAGTTTTTTCTTTTTTTAGCGATTTGTTAGCGACTCAATGTCTGACTATTAATCTATATAAATGTTTTACCGACCAAATGATTACGGCGATTACTTGCGGACGTATAATATATATTCGCACGACCGTGTGCAAGGGTGTATGGATCCAGCAGATCATTATATATGCATGTCAAGAATTTTCTCTGGTATGGAAAGATTTTTGTTTCGCAGCACGATGTGGTTTTTTTTTTAATTTGTAGTCGACGCAATGTTGTATCCGAATGCGATCGTTCGATTTATAATTTTTACGCATTTTTTGTTGTTGGATAATTTTGTGTTGCATTATTCTCTAGTCGCAATCGCAAGTTTGCTTAATTTTCTCGTGCGCGCATTTTTCGATTTTGTTCATTAAAAAAAAAAAATCCCAAAAGATCTGCGATCTTTGAAAGAACCATAGTATCATTATTCTAATGCTTGTTATACTATTTGTAATTATTATTTAAATATTATTTTTTGTTCTTTGCTAAGATGTACTATTATTCTTTATATAACTTTTAATAACGTATCAAAATCAAATGCGGTAAATCGGTTATTTATATTATATTAATAAAATTAATAGAAAAATTGCGGATCTTCAACGAAAGGATCTGGCTTATTATTATGATTATTATTAACTATTCATATTTTAATTCGGGTATTATGACTTTAGTTGGTATATGCTCTTAGCGCACTTATTATGATTGTTACGAAATAAAGAGTATATTTTATCGTTTTCTTGCATTTTTATTTGTTATTTTTTACATTAAAAAATCTGCAATATACTACAGCTCTGTACACAAACTATTTTTTAATCAAATTTAACTTGCCAGTGAAAAATTGTCCGATTTTTAAATCGTGTTTTTGTGTGTAGAGCGAAAGTAGCGCATATGCATTTTTTATTTCCAGCCGAAATAACGTTAAAATAAAATAGCGACGCTTTTTCATCAACAATCCTCTTCTGCACAATTCTTTATATTGCACTAATACAACGAATTGGCAAGATTATATAGCAAAGAAGTAAAATCTAACGCGAATAAAATTGCTTCATTATTTTCGCCTGTTATATATTTTTTACCAGAACAATTGGAGTTGTAGAATCAGAAAGTCGTGCCGAACTATTTTTTCTCTAGGGTCGAAAAAGACGAAGTGATTTTAATCGCAGTTTTAATAACTGGAAGATATGTGTCGTATCAATCAAATAATCATTGGTAACTATCGTATTTATATGGTATATAGAATTTATTTTGCTATGATAAAAACCATCCTTATTTCGTGCCTTAAAAAAATATATATTGAACTTTTAAGCTAGCTGCTTTTTCGTCTGTTTAATTTTACTTTGCAACGGAGAATCTAAACGAAGCGGAAGAACGATACGTATCAAAGTAATATTGCGAAAATATACGAAATATATTTACTACTACTTATAGAAGATAATTAAAAATCATCTATTATACTATACATAAAATTATATATTTACATTAGCAAAAGCCAAATGTTTGTAATTGTAATAGAGGAATATTTATAAATATATTTTCGTCCTAGAATTTAAGTACAAAATGATTACTGATGTGATTTCCTATTTCGTTTCCAATATTGTTATTCCGATTAAATCGTAAAATAATAAAATGAATAGCAGAAAATTCTAATATATCCGCGGTTTTTTTTTTGGGGGGGGGGGGGAAATTTCCGTTTCTATGTGATAAAAAAATAATAGCAGAAATTTTCAAATATCTCGGCGATGTTGCCTCTAAATTGTATGTACGTACGAGTGCTAATTACCAAAATACAATTGCGCAGACACAATTGTATCTCGAGGACCCTAACTGTAAAATAATCAAGTACCTGTCATCCGTGTTAAATGTTTATATCTTTATACATGTCTCTTTGAACAACAATTTAGCTGATTCTGTACTAACTGTTATTAACGTTATTATAATATTACTAACCCTCACAACAAATTTCAACCCGCATTTTAAATCACAAAAAAACATTTTGTATTTCCCATCGACAATTAAAAAAAAAAAAAATGTTCATCTATTGAAAGTGCTCATCTCTTTTCATTATCACGAAAATTATTTTGCATTTTTAAAATGCGATTTTTATAGAAAGCCATTTGTTGTAAACTTTGTTTTATATATCCTCTAAGCCATTTCCAATTCTAATAATAAAATACATGTATTTCCTTCAGTTAATCGCAATCGAATATTCTATTATAAATGTATGTATTTAACTACGTGTTAGAACTAGACAAAAAAATATATATATACCTAGCGTTTAAGGAAACGATAAATGGACGTAAAAAAAAAGACAGATTAAAAAATATTCAATGTGCATTAATCGTGTGTAGTGTTTAGAATTGAAGGCACAAGAAAATATGTAAGTTGTGCAGCTTCATTCTATTATTAATGTTGTTTGAAAAAAAATATCACCATTTCGCATTCACAAAATATTGACATACATTAAAAATGATCGAAACGTGACTAGAAAAAATGGTTCGTAATATTGAGAAGGAAAAAAATCGTTATTTTAGTTTTCAATTCAGTTTAAAACGTCAAACCACCTGGGAAACGATTAAAATTAAATTAAAAACAACCGATTATATAATTCGAAATTTTTCCGCGTTATAATTACTATTAAAAAACATTTGAGATGCGTCTCATCTCTAGTTTTCAAAGACAATCGTGCGATGGTAAAAAGATCTTCCAGGCTTGAACATTTTAAAACGGTGGCCAAATAAATTTGTGCGCGTGAATAAAATTTGCGGTAATATTTTGTGAATGTTCCTCTGAATGTCATAATTGTATCAATGAAAGATCGTGTCCATGTCCCTTCAAAATTACCAAAAAATCGAATATAAAAATGAGATCTCCACAAGAACGATATTATATTGTTGCATAATCAGTGTAGCCGCCAGTGTTTGTGCCTTGTACCCGACTTATATAAAAAAAAAGATATACTTATTATTGTTGAAGAAGATAAAGGGAAAAATGTTGTGATATTGAAGTACCTACATATATGACTACAAAAAAGAAAATACCCACGATAGTTTCAAAATAAATATCTTTCCGCATCTCTATGTTGAACATGTGTTTTATTTCAAACTTCTTCAACCCGTAATTTTTGTTTATTAAAAATTGTAATCAAAAATTTATCGAAAATAAAATTTATTTCGAATTATTCATAAGCAAACGTAACGTCGTATTTTTTTCATTGAAAATAATATGCGATATTAATTTTTTATTTTATGTATATAACATTAATATTTTTGTTCAAAGAAAAGTAACTTTCTTAATACTCCGAAACGACTTTTAAAAGTTCGTACGTACGACGATTTTTTTAATACTAATTCCTTCGGCATATTTATGATAAAATCCGTCTCAAAGTAAATTGAGACATTGAAAGATTTATATTTCTAGCGCGTTAAATAAAAATGAATATTTATTTTGAGTAATAAAGCGAGTTCAAAGGTCGCTGTATAATCTGCGATTTCCAAAAGATCGTCGATAATTCGTACATTTTCTTACAAATTTTATTGTTGGCCTTTTGATAACGTACCAAATTTCCCAATCGGCTGTTTTTATATCAATCACAAATCGATATTCTACGCGCAACTCGAACAAGTTCAATTTTACTTAAGTGAAACTACATAGACTAAAAATTATTTTAAAAAATCGCGAATTGTTGTAAAAAATAATCATAGCTGTAAAAATGCTAATTCCTTGTCGCTCACGTAACGTATTTTATACATTTTAATGTGTTCCATTTGATTTATTCAAATAAAGAAAAATAAATAAATACACTGTTGTTTTCGTGCGCATCAAAATCGAAAATATTTTCTATAAATACAATTTATTTCGCAAACTTCTCTTCGAGGAATAAGAATTAATAATTATGTAAATATTTCAAGCAATAAAGGAGCTTGTAATTACTTAATAAATGTAATGTTTTTTTTAAGTTGGAGTAACTTCTAAAAATAATTGCGCTTCTGCACGTGTCTCCATTTTAAAAAGAATTATCCTAAATATACAGCGAAAGAGAACAGTTCCGTGAAAACGGTCGGTGGTAACATTGGCCTTTTCTTCATACAACATGACGGCGAAAAATGTTGTTTTTGCAATAACTATTGCGTTTAGAAATTTATTAAATTTATGGTTTTTGTATTCGCGATTTTTCAACTTTCGCTAAATACATTATATTATACACACATGGCGTTTTTTTCTTTTCTTTGACTTACCTTATAGTAGACATCTGGAACATATTGCTTGTCGGAAGACTCGCGGATATAGCCAAGTTCAGGGGCGTCCCTCGTGGGCACCAAACAATTATCCCGCACTAAAGCCATGCACTGGTTTGACACTTGATATCCCTCCATATGAACCTGATTTGTTTTATCACCTATAAAAAAATATATTTTAATAAAAACAAGTGCATAAAATACATACAATATATCCAACCCAAATATTTATTAGGTCATAGATTATGGCAACAATTATTGAATTATTGATTTGATGATTATATTTATGACTATTGATTATATTTATGTAAAATGGAAATAAACAGTAAAAAATGTAATTATCAAATTTATTCGAAAAAATATTTATGTGACGATGGCTATTTTTTTGTAAGTACCTGTGACGCATACGGTGGCCAATTTAGATCCGAACGTTCCATCGGACGCCCAACGGCAAGCGTTGCCATTTTCATTTTGAAAATGGCCCGCCATAATGCATTCCTGCGCCGAGAGAAAATGCGACTGCGCATGTCTCGTGTGGCGGACGGTACCTTTTTGTACGTCCTCTGGCAACAGGTCGGTAAAAATCCATCCGACCTTTAAAGAAAAACAAGATTGAAGAAAAAAGGTATTTCGTTTGAAAAAAAATTCTTTTTTCCGTACTTCAAGTGGTTTTTGCTAAGATAATCGATTAAATTACTAGAAATTTACTTTCAAATTATTTAATGTATGTGGCGATGTAAAATAATTAACATTTAATTAAAAATATACCGTTAGAAATATTTAAAACAGTTACAAATAAAGAAAATTGCGATTGAATTGTTTTGTGTACGTTAATATATTCAACTTAAAGTCGTGGTTGTATTTAATTTATTCGATTTCCCATGAGGTTTAAATATTCAACTGTACTCGTTACGAGAAACGTACGATCAAAAAAAAACATGCAAAACTGCGACCGATTTATTTATAACACATTGTATTTTCCGCGTGGTTTTAAGAATATTTTAAATTGTTATTTAAATTAAATTTGTTGATTTCATTAATATTAGTAAAAAAATATGATTTTTATAACGCAGATATAAAAATTATTATAATGTAATGTAAATAATTAGTAACCCGCTAATATTTTCATTTTTATCATGTACTATTTTCATATCTTTAAGCTGGATTTCTATCTGTAGACGTCATTTGACATCATATTTTAATAAAATAAACATTTTTAAAGTGTTTCAAATTTCATTTAGAAATTACGAAAAGGGCTAAAAATCACTGAATTATTATTTCTAATTAAAGACCAAATATTCATGTTCCTATTTTGTTGCTTTCATATAAATCATTCTCCAGAATTATGGCACAACTTTATAACTACATCTTCTATAAAATCGATTTTATAGATGATAAATAAATGTTTGACGAAAAATATTTTTTTTCTTGCGATAAATCAGATTATTAAAGCCAGAAAGATGGAAACATCAAAAATCGACAGAAAAACCGTCTTTTTTTTACGTTTTCGTGTTTGCAGGACCAAAAGTAATAATAAAACCATCACCAAATATGCACTTGAAAAGGATGTTTTATTATATCGTCAGCGATGTGACAATACCACATATCATACAAAAATCTAAAAAGGAGATAGTATATCAAACTGATTCTTAGTTTTGTTGCGCATGTTCAGAACATCTCGCAACTCATTCAAATTTCAAAGCAGATGTGTCACATCGTTGACGATATACAATTCGTTTCACTGACCTTTTTCAGTCCCAGCGCAGCGACAACACTGTCGACCACTTCCTGCCTTTCGTCCGGTACCAATAATCTGACACTGTCACGCCCACTTTCCTGGGGCGGCTCGTAGATGGCGGTAACTGTCGCCCGAACGCCCAGAGGAACATCAGCGTGTAGCTCGTACGTTCCGTATAGGAAACCGATACGTTGATGGCCGGTAATGCGCCAATAATTGAGGAAACGCTCCACCAAAGCGGCATTCTCGAACGTCACGTTGTCCACGTGACGGTAGATCTTGAACAAAGAGAAGATCGAGTGCTGATATAATGCAAGATACAACGTGAGATAATCGGTGGAGAAAAAGGGGGTAAAATGAGAAAAATAACGACGGGGGTAAAAGAAAGTGGGTTCGGAATGTTGAAGAACAATAAAATCGACGACTTTATAATATAGCGCGTGTATTCACAGAGTGACATTTTATTCCATTGAGGAATTTCTTGATTACCATTTTAACTAACTTTTTTATTAATGAACTGTGTTCTATATGTTTACTATATCTATACATGTGTTGACGTGTGTAGAAATTTATTAAATTTAATACATCAATAAAGATCTATCTATTATCTATCTATCTATTATTAACGTGTCTATATAATTAATTTACCCACTTATGTAAATTGTTGCAACAACATAATACAACATAATACATCAATAAACGATCTATTTATTTATATATTTTAATATTCTCTTCAAAAATCATTACCTGTCTGTTTAACGTGACGGCGTTCGGTTGGCACTTGCTGCAGATGCCCCTCGGCCACGGTGGATGATCTTTACAGCCGCTCTTGATGCCGCACCGTATATCCTCCAGCGCCAAGAATTTGCCCTTATCCACACCGGACGTCATCTTGCGCAGAAACGAATGGAACGACAAGTGCTTGATGTTGTGCTCTTTCAGATACGCTTCGTCGTACGGCTCCAATGCCGAACAGTGAAAGCAGCGCGCGTTCGTATTATGTCGACATCTATATGCGCGTACAGAACACAATTCGTTATAAAGAACGTGTTATTTCGAATAATCACTCACAGTTTGTCGTCTCGTTTCCTCTCGATCTTGCCATCCAACTTGAATAGGGCAAGATCGACGTCATCTTCCTGCACGTTGTTCGCACTCTTCGCGGTACTCGGTCGACTGCTGTGCGGGCGACTACTGGCCGGCCTAACGCCCGCGGATGATGTGGACGCCCCCCCGGAGCTTGTCGACGCCTGACCGCCATCAATCACGATACCGGGCTCACCTACCTGCCAATTGGGAACAATCTGCGTCAGATATACAATAATGTAAGGATCTAACGAGGACCGGGAAGCATGTGTATAAGAAAATCACGTTTATATCAACTTATACATTGTACATTACACTCTATATTAACTGTACACTACAGCCATTATCGATTTAAACCTGAGTTAGTGAAGAGTTTAAATCCCCTTGATTGATCGTAATTTTACCCAGTTATTTTTGCTAGAAACGTATCGTACACGTACCGTGCTAGCATCCTCTGGGAACAGCGTAGCACCCGCCACCGGTGCCATGTACAGCATATCGCCGTGCCTGAGGCCCAAACTTCGAATCGTCCGCGACTTGCTGCTATTGATCTCCTCCTTGTTGTTCTTCTCCCGGTACAAAGCGAAGGCGAAGCTCAACAAGTCGAAGGTGCGATGGACACGCTCAAACAGCTGGCAGGTCGTGTCCGACGGAGACACTTCCAGCCGCTTCGTTCCCTCTGGCGACTGCACGCGAAGAATCTAAACAAAGAATTGCGAAAAAAATATAATTATTTAAAACCGCGACATTTCGCACTAACGATTAATGGAGTGCGGGAATAATCGTATTTGAGCTGATTGACCATTTCGAAACAATGCGTCGTAAGTGTTGGTGAAGTGCAAGATTAGATAATTCAAAATGAAATTGAATTTATTCTTGGTGGTGTCATGCTACGGTCATTACACGTCAGGGAATGGAGTGTTAGGTTAGGATGACTAATATTTGGTAGAAGAATAAAATAATCGCAAAGGATAGTTAAAATACGATGCGATTAATTGAGTGATATTGTATACGCACCATCCGTTTGTCTTTCGACATTCCCAGGTTAAATTAAATTCTCTTGTATGTTAAATCGTATACGAAAAATTCGTTTGAATGTATCAAAACACAGAGTACAAAGATTATAGTGAAGTTGACTTTAAGAGAAACGTAATATTAAATTTTTTAGATATTTTCAAAATGGAAACAAGTACAACATACTCCGTTTTTTAATGAATACCGTGGATTATATTTTTAAAAGTAATTTTGCGATTCTAACTAAGAATAACTATAGTGATGCAGTGCATATTCCGTGATACAGCTGCGTTTATGAAGTAGCCTATTCAAAAGGGGCTAGTCTAAGGTTGCCAGATTGTATTTGAATTAAAGTCATGACCTATGCTTACTAGGTCAGGTTTATAGTAACTATTGTTAAGACCTACTATGACCTATGGATAAGTTTTAATAATTTTTATTGATATAATATTATATCAAACCAAAACTAAATATATTAATTTTAAGGAGACCCTAGATTTTTCCAGTGCTGTTTTAGTTGCCTATCGCAAATGACGTAGTATATCTAATTGTATGGCTGCACTGTATATGTGGTTACATATAGACATATCCAAATGTTCGTCGATAGAAGTCAACGTATATGTCGGTAATCTATAAATAAACACATTCACGCTGGTGTAATGTGCAAGCTCTTCTACCAAAGATCAACCCATAAATACTCGATAAATCGACGATGGCAACAGCAATAGCGACCGTGTAACAAATGGAAGCGGTCGTGGCGATGGACACCGCCGGAACACAGGTAGTTAGCACGACACAGACATCGGAAATGCACCGCTAAATAATAAACAGTAACAGCAACTACCGCACAGACAATACCAACAATCACACAGCCCTCTAACGCATTCATCATACAAACACGACACAGCATAAGCACCACATAATCATGGAATACAGTCGAGATTATGGCCGTAGCCGAAGCCGCAGCTTAAAGGAGAAGCCCCGCACAACGCTGACGAGACTCCTGCTGCCGATAAAGCAGCCGAATAAGGTCGGTGTGGCGATCGTACGGAGCTTCAGCGAACATAGACGGGACTACCGGCGCATTGTCACCGATCCGTGCGAAGTGAACTTGCCGAGGAGCCCGATTATGGTGTCGAGGCGGCCGCTGAGCTTGGACATATCGGCGATCAGTCCGAAGAAAGTGCCCAAACCGCCCGAGAACGTCGCAATGGAAAGTAAACAGTTTCTATCTCCGCACGAGGAACATGAGTATATTGAGGTAGGCAATAAACTGGCTTTTATGTGCGATAATACAGAAGGCCAAGAGCAAGGAGTAAGTTCATTTAGTCTATATTTTTTAAGGTATCTATATTTAGATAACTAAAATAACTCGGCTTTAAATATCTATACATCGCAGTTATTATATTTTCAATAGATCTCCGATTTTTCTCGAAAATATTAAACGAACCCAGCAATGTCAGCGTAGCTAAAAAAAAATCTAAAGATCGTTTTTAATACAATATTCTATCAACAAAAAAAGCATACTACAGTGTAAATATAGTGATTAATAATAAATTGTTTTTACCAGCATCTTATCAAATTATGTGGAAATACCTTTCGAATTTCACGAACAGATAATTACGACGGATTTATTCATGGTAGGTATTCAAGCTAAATATTTAACTAATCGACGAAAGCGTCGGAGTTTATAAAAAGTCAATAAATTCGTTATTAGTTCATATAAATTATTCCACACCAGCCGAAATAATAAACACGACTTTCAACGAACGTAAAGAATCCTCGCATTTAAAAAACCAACAGGGCAATTTATTTTATTTTAATGATTTTGCCATAATTTGAGGATTATTGATAGTTAAACATCTAGTATTGTTTCATTTTATACATCATATTGCCATTTGAATTGTAAAACTATTATTCTTGGAAATTTTTGGATTTTATTCTTGTCCTTTGCTTTGTAAGTCCTATTTTGGGCATAAAAAAATACTAATTTAGTTTTATTAATTAATATATATGCACTACGCTACAAGAAATTAATACTATTAAATTTCTAAGTCAGACACAAATCCTATAGATTTTGTGACAGTAAATTCATACTAATTCGTTGTAATTAGTTAGTTAGTTAAACAGTCCGCAATCCTAAAGATTGGTTGGAAACAGCACGCCATGCCGATCTATCCTGAGCTAATCCCTTCATCTCCCTATAGCTATTCATCTCAACGTCTTCAACTATCTGACTCACATACTCTAATCTAGGCCTACCTACCCCTCTCTTTCCCTCCACTCTACCTTCTATGATCAATTGCATAATCCCCCCATGCCTAAGAATATGCCCTACTAATCTGTCTCTCCTACGCTGTAACACTCTCCAGATACTTCTCTTCTCCCCTACTAACTCTAGTACAGCTTCATTTGTTACTTTATCTTCCCAACCAATCCTCATCATCCTCCTATAACACCACATTTCTAATGCTTGTAATCTACGCTTCTCTTCCTTTCCTATAGTCCACGCCTCACACCCGTACAGTGCTACACTCCAAACATATACCTTCAGTAATCTTTTTCTAATACCCAAGTCAATATTTGATCTTAAAATCTGTTCTTTTTCTACGAATGCCTTCCTACCCTGTGCTATCCTACACTTTATATCTACTTTGCTTCGATTATCTTTTGTGATTCTACTGCCTAAATAACAAAAATCTGACACTTCTTCGATTCTATTATCTCCTATTGAGATCTTCATTTTTCTACTGCATTCCTTTTTGTCACACCTCATCACTTTAGTTTTACCTATATTTATTTTCATGTTAAAATCCCTAGTCAATACTGCCTGCATACCATTCAATACCCTTTCTAAATTCTTTTCGCTTTCTTCTAATATAGCTATATCGTCGGCGAATCTCAACATATATATTTTCTCTCCCTGTACATTCACATTATTTTATGTTGTAATTATTTTCTATAAAATAATTACTCGAATTATCGAATATTTTTGGATCTTTGTTAGAATTTGAGCATGAGTGTGTTTGTTTATTTATTGTCCTATGACAATAAACAAATAAATGATTCATTCCGATTAAGGTAAAGTATTAAGTGGTATATGGTCAATTCAATTTCGCGTGTGGAATTTTAATTTGAGGCTGTGATAAAAATTTAAAAAATATATTTGCGTAAATGAAAATGATAAATACAAGAATTCTTTAGGTGGGTTCGGTAAGTCCGTTAAGACGTTGCTCTAGCGCCGAGGATACGCGGCTAGAGTTTGTCGTTCCAGTTGAACCGGTGGAAAAGAAGCTATCGGAACGATGCATGTCTCATGATACCGTCGTTATAAGCAAAGAACAAACCGGTACCGGTAGAAGACCGAGTACAGCAAATAGTTTAGCTAAACGAGCCTTAATGGCTGCACAAGTAATTCTATCTAGAATGTTCAAATTGAATTAATTTCGAGCGCTAAATCGTACGTTGCAGGTATTACATTTAATTCCGACGTCGAAAGCGCGCCAAAGGAACTTTCTTCACGGCAGAATTGGGGCGAACTCGCTGTTGGGCAAACGGGAATTGGAAAAGACTTTTCCGAATCGGGAATTGTATATTTTTGTAGGGACTTGGAATATGAATGGGCAAACGCCACCGAAGTACAGTTTTTAAAAACATATTAAATAATGAATAAACTGCACTTGGTATGGATTTTGAAGTGTTTCTTTTTTTAGGGAATTAAATGATTTTGTATTGCCAATAAGTATGGAGAATGTACCTGATATTTTAGTATTTGGAACACAAGAATCTAGTTCGGAACGTTTTGAATGGGAAGTTTGTTTGCAAGAAACTATTGGACCATCTCATTTGCTGTATCATACCGTTTCATTAGGTAAGTTTCATCAAACGAATCGATCGACATTTATTAGATTTAATCGTCGCTTTCCTTGCACACAATTTATACATCCTTATAGAAAAACTCGCCGCTAAATTATTGAAACATTTAAAATTGTATATTTTCTTAACTCCACATGCTCTCGAGGTTCTGAGAAACAGTCCGAACTATTTTTAGATTTTTGAGAAATTTAAGACCGATTTTGTTAAGTACACACTCAATTTCGAATGACATCAACAATAATCCGAAAATACATTTTTAATATAACAAATTAACAATTTAATTGAATCATCTTGCTTTTGTAATACTTTATTTATTTGTGTAGAATAGCTACGCAGTGATTTATAACTCCGCAATTTGTTTATTCACTATTGAATCGATTTTAGCGTAACTTTTGTAGAGTTTCGCATCGAAACAAATAAAAAATCGGCAGATATATTATTAAAAACTGCAAATATATAGTATATTTTTATATTAGTTTGTATTAATCCATTGGAGGTATTTTTTATTCGTGCATTTATATATTTGATTTTTCAAAATATTTATTTTCGCGCCTTAAACAAGATATACGTACCATTCAACAATTACAATACAGTGGCGCGATATTTTTGTTTCAGTATTTTTTTCAACTAGCAAATTCTTAAACTGCAAAATTATTTATCCAGTTATGAGCGATTAAAATGTCAACTAAATTAAAACATTCTATCGATAACTATTTCTGCTCATTTAAGAATTAATGAACGCATAATATTGAAAGAGATAGGTTAATTATTATACACACTTTGAATAAATTACACAACTAATTCCATATGGATACGTAGATATACTTCATAAAGAATGCATTAGTAAACCTGCACCATCTATTATGAATTTCTTACACTACGCTATGCTATTAGTAGCCCAAATCAAATAATTTCATGTTTTTATGCTGAATTTAATGCTGGATTGCAAGTGTTTACTAGCGTTAGCCCAACTATTAAACAAAAGGTAATTTAATTACGCAATTTTTACTGATTGTAGGCAGGATGTCTAGCTATGGAACGGTCAAACATTTTCATTTTTTTTCACTAGCTTCCTCGATAAAACAACGTCTTTTTTTGATGAAAGTTATGATTTTTTTCGACATGTTCTTGGAAGTTTATTAATATAAGAAATATACTGTTCAAAACCCCATCCTTTAGGAACATTCTCTAAAAATTTTGTACAAAAATAATCAAAATTGGGGAAATGCTAGACACGCTGCCGAACCCCTGATTTTCGTATGAGGAGACGCTAGCCTTAATTCATCTTTAGTTATTTATAACAATTCAATTTTTTGAAGTATACTTTTTTGAATCATCACTTACCATTTCTCATCCCAATTATTCTACATCACTGCACGCAATACCTCGTCATCTTCTTCAGACATCCTCCGGGGTATCATTCTTCTCTTATCAATCTCTTCAGGCACTTTACACCTGGCCATATTCCTTCGTCGCGATTTGATCTGGTACTGCTCGCTGCCGGAAGAGGCGAGCATCTCGGTACGGCCAGGTGTTGCCTTCAAGACGAAAGGGGCGGTTGCATCAGCTTTTATGATATTCGGAACGTCGCTGTTGTTTGTAAATACACATCTCACAGCGCACCAGGAGAAGGTCAAAGAGCGCGTGTCCGATGTGAAGAAGATCGTTAATACTATGGATTTGCCGAGAGGGCTGCCTATTCGAAACAAGAACAAAGGTCATATTCGGTCGGCTGTTATACGCCGAGATTTTAGTTCTTTCGAAAATGATTTAAACTCACGCTATTTGCAGATGTAACGCAGAATTTCGATTATGTGTTTTGGTCCGGCGATTTGAACTTCCGTCTGGCAACGCCGCGCACGAAAGTACTCGAATGGCTATCGCACACGAGCTTCCCATTGCCGCCGCATTTACCGCACGGCTATTTACACCACGATCAATTATGTTCCGTGCTAGCCGATGGCGCTGCATTCCGAGGCTTCACAGAGGCGAATATCACTTTTCCACCTACATATAAAGTAAATTCACCTGAAAAACTGATTGTGTTTAACTGTAAATGTTCACCAAGTTTTACACCATATTTAATCTTAAAGTGTTTTCTAGATATTTACTTCTTGTTACTCTATTATTTTATTTGCCACAAAAAAAAATACTTTGTTTCCCAAAAATAGTAAATGTTCACCAAATTTTAGATGATATCTAATTTTAAATTAATAACCAGATATTGACATCTCGTTAGTCTCTTTTATCATTTGTAAGCAAAATAAAATTACCAAACGTAAGACAACATATTTTTAAAAAAGGGAAAATGTAATCATAATTATGTTATTTCTTATGATATTGGAACTGAAATTAAAATTTATAATTCATGAGTAAATCATTTTTCTATTATTGAACAGTCATATGGTTATATATTATAAAAATAACAGTAGTAATACCCATACTTGTAGTTATAGGTGTTTGGTATTATTGTTGCGTAAATTTAGTTTTAAATATTTGGTGAACATTTACTAAGTTTTTTTTTAGTACAGTGTTAGGGGTTCAGAGTTTAATTTGATCCTATTTTTTTACTATCGCAAACGTGTGCTTTCAGTACGATCCGGGCACGCAGAACTTTGACACGTCGTCTAAACAGCGTGCGCCCGCGTACACGGACCGGATCTTGTTCAAACATAAACAGGTGCGCAGGCTGAGCAGCCAGCCGGATACAACGCCATTGCAGTGTCTGGTTTATGACAGTGTTCCGTCTATAACCACCTCCGATCATAAACCAGTTTGGGGTGTGTTTAAGGCGTCCGTGCGACCGGGAATTGACACGTAAGTGTAAAACGGACCGTAAATTTTCCGCTTTAAGCCGTATATTATCAAATTTGAAGTGAAACTGCAAGTTGATATTTTATATACTTAATGTATTTTTTTGCATATATTTAGAATGCCTTTAGCGGCCGGTTTGTTCAATCGCGACGTGTATTTAGAAGGGATTAAAAGGCGAGCGGCAACTTTAGGCGACAGTAAAGAAGCGAATATGGCGTGCAGTATTCAATAGATTTTTTTTAACAATTATTTAATATTTATACTTGTTCCTTTTATTGTGTATTTTATTTATTTATTTATTTATTTATTATGAAGTGATTCGCGAAACTGATTCTAGTCAATGTTGAATCTCATTAGTATTTAGTGAATGTAATTTATTAGAAAATTAAGATCTTTTAGTATTATAACGCCCAAACACTCATTTTACACGGTATAAATAGCTTTGAACTTAAACGATAGTAGAAACAAAATATTACGGCCATATTCTGTTTCAAAATTACAAACCTTCGTAGAACAAAAAATAAATCGAAGTAAAATATTACAGATTATTTTATTCTAGTTCCTAAGTCATTCTAGTCGCTTTTAAATTTATTCTCGTAGATAGTTTTTAATATTTAACTATTAATTATAGAGATCTGCACGATGATTTTTTTATTTGGCATAAATACACAGATCATTTTTATATTTACTCTTTTATACTTGAAAAACAATGATTGGTATTCAAATCACTTTTTATATAACAATAGATTTGTAGATAACGTTCAGTATTTCAGTATATATTGTTTTTAAGCAACTTCTAAATGCCTTTAAATTAGTCGAATCTGTCGATAAATCAAACCTAATCTCTGTAATAACTTTATCTGCCTTATTGTGAACCTTTTACAATAATATACATATCCTACGCGTAAGATCTATACACTGGTTAAATGTTATAAATTGTTGAATGTATATTTTCCAGGGAAATTGTGTTATTACACGTTTCTACAAAAATGTATGTTCACGTTATACAGAACTAAGATCATATATGTTCTGTATTACTGTATTACCTTTAAAACTATATTATACAAAAACAATAAAGAACCTTTAAATTTTTAATGTAACTGAGAAACTTGTTAATAAATATCCATCAGACATGTAATTGTTAGATTCTCACCAATTGCCTTCCATTATTAGTAATAAAATAATATTCTGTATTACAATGTATTTTCCGAGAATAAAGTAAAATGAATACCTTTTACCACTTGCGTTTTAATACCATTCAGAAACTAAAGAATTGTGATGAAATCATCAACTATTCACGTCACCAACATTAATTCTTAAATAAATATTTAAAGTCACAATTTCTACGATCATTTGTGATCTATTTTATGCTATGCTACTCAACATACACCGATCTAATAAGCACTAACTTCACACATATCGGTTCTCTTTTGTTGTCAAAATTTAAGAAAGAGAGTGAGTATTTTATATTCCTTGAAATCCATAATCATCTACGAATAAATTACAATTTATGCATAAACAAAAATATCACCAACATCACAAGCGTTACACAAATGATTGTAACTAGTTATTTATGTAGCAAGATTAATTTAAATACATTTTTATAATTTCTAGGTTAGTAACCTCTTCGACAACAATAACAAAATGGTAAGTCCGAACGACCTATTATTTATTTAATTGCAGCGCTTTTTAATATTTTAGCCGCGCGAAATTGGAGATATCAAGGACTTTTTGTTGAAGGCGAGAAGGAAGGATGCGAAGTGTAAGTCTACACCTAAAAAACGATATACTACTCAACTGTGAAATTCTTGTCTTTTGCAGCTGTTAAGATAAAGAAGAACACACTCAATACAAAATTCAAGTTGCGTTGCAGCAGATTTTTATATACCTTGGTGATTATGGATAAAGAAAAGGCCGACAAACTAAAACAATCTTTACCACCAGGTATGTTGAGCAGAGGCGTAATAAGTATATATTTTTTAATAACCGCAGAATACTCTGCTATATAAGGGCTTTAGTTTTTTATATAGCGTTCTATTGTGCAATAAAAATGACGATTTTGATCTTCCGGGCGATTTTTTAATATTTGCTTAGTTAAAAAATCGGCTACACTAATATATTTTTTTAGAATAAATGTTCACCTTATCTTTTTGTATTTTTACAGGTCTCCAAGTCAAGGAAGTAAAATAGATGTATTATATATCTTTCCGTTATAAAATTAATAAAATAAACGTAACTTAAGTTCATAATCATTGTTTTTATCAATACCTAAACAAATTCTATTTCAGAACAATAATTGCAACCGATTGAAGTTATGTTAAAATTCATTTTAGTTGTATATTTTCGATCGAATGTCAAATATTTCTTCCGAATCTGAACCATTTTCAGTATCGCCCATTCTTTTGTACGCAAATTTATTTTTCGATTCTTTATTTCGAACATTTCTCCTCCAACATTCGCGCCCAATCAAAAAGAATAAAATACACAATAAAGAAACCAACAATGTCCACGAAATTGTATCGACTGGAGTCCATTCAGTCGGGTCGTCAATTTTAATACTTTCGGTGGGATAAACAGGGACATAATCAGTGGTTCTAAGCCAATAATCTCTTGAAATATTTATGTATTTTTTTAATTTGCCTATACTTACTTATTTTCGTCTAAAAATTCGCTAAATGGGGCGTTCATACTTTGTTCCAAATCCAACGCGAGTTCGTGGAAAACCGTTTTCCCCAGCCAATCGGCTAAATCCGGACGTTGTAGTTGACGTAGGCGGTGTTGCAACACTTCGTGTGTTTGTCCTTTACCTTCTCCTTTTGCTGAGTTCCAGTGTAGAAGCTGTTTTAAACAGGACACTTCTTTGGACACTTTACGCTCTATAGAAGAATTAATGGCACTAATTTGTAAAAAATCTTTATAATGTACCGCATTTGCTCACGCCTAGTGCTTTGTGAGCAGTTGACAATTGACATGTGGCAATATTTTTGGAATGAAGTGAAACAATTCGAATATAAGAATAAAATAAAATTGTAGCCCAACGTTGCCATTGTTAATGCGATAAATTTCCAATTAAGTATATTGAACGAAATAATTAAAAAAATATATATATTTACCTGCTTCATCGACAGCATTCGGCATATCGTAGCTTTGATAATGCAAAGATGCAATTAATTTTCTGCATTCTTCGGATTTTAAATGGTCAGCCAAGTATTGATATTCAGCTACATTCATATCCACTGTACAACGACATAGCGGGTAGAAAAACTGAAAATGAGAAATTGAAACAATAAAAGCAATAAAATGGTGAAACTTTACCAAAAACGCCTGGAAATAAAATAAAATCTTACATGAAATCATAATATTCAATTATTTGTTTCTATAATTAATTTGACAACCGCTTTTAAATGACAAGAAGTTGTATACAGAGATGTCATTATAATTCTCAAAAAATATTGGTTAACAGTCAAGTTGCTTGAGTTTGGCGGGAGATTCAAATTATTAAATTCCTTTAAAAAGAATATCGTGCATCTACTCAGATATATTTGTAGTGTTCGCTCCGATAAATAAATTCAAAAGTCTTATTTCAGTTTCGAAGAGAAAATTTAGGCTTAACGCTCAGGCTTCATTTGAATTATTAAACATTACCCGGGGAAATGAAAGACAAGAATTTTTATATGTATGATTATGCAACTCTGACATTTTTGCAAAATGTTTATTTTAACACAATAACATAAATAAAGGTTTTGTGAATTCATTGACAAAAGCTTCCATCTCAACAATGTCTTTAAAATCACTGGAAGCAAACTTAGGATTTTTTCTAGAAATACAAAAGCGATTTTTAAATACAATTTCAGCGTTAATAAGCAACTTAGTGTCATTTCAATTGTTGAACAGCTTGCATCTTCGTTCGTTTTAATTTTTTGGGGAATAAATGATGCCATACGAATTATATAACTTAAGAATGTAAATAAATACACATAGCGATGTTTATTTTATATTTTTACAAAAAAACCTCTTAATAATAAAAAAAAATCTTCTTTTGCTTTGATAAATTAATTCTGTTATTTCAACACGTGCAAGAACAACGGAAACGACACGAAAAGAATATTGACTATATAAAGCGCAGAAACAGCTGTCGGGGGATCAGCTGTATACAAAATACGGGAGACTAGAATTGTCACCCACATTGCATAAAATTTAAATTGTAATTCTGTAATTACAATTGAAAATTTTGCAATATTACTTACGATTTTTTAATATTTTTCATTTGGCGCTTTGCTAAAAATCGTTGAATTAGATAGAACTCGTATAAATCTCTGCTCTTCACTTATAGTTAAAAATTAACGTAAAGAGCCGGGGTAAATAAACATAATGTCATGAAATATTTATATTTATGAAAATATTCTACAAAAAGAAAACCTCCAAACAGGTCTTGCAACGAAAATTCGTCTTATTCTGTATATAATCTGTGTTCGGTGAATGAAATTAACCCTTCATTTGCGTTGTGATTTTAAATATAATCATACTGAGGCTTTTTGGTAATGCATATTTCTATAATGGAACGTATATAAACAATAAAAATATTTTGTCCAAGCCTGTATTTTTTTTTCTTTTGCTGTAAGAGTCAAGTTCTGATGTGTATACATACTACGGTATTATTCATAAAGGCATTTAGTTATTTGTTTATCGTTTTTTTTCTCTCTAGAATTATCATAGTCACTATAAAATTAATAATAAAGACATATCCCAAAAAAAGCTTAGCATAAATGCGATTTTGCTAGTCTAATTTATATATATAATTAATTATTTGAAATTTGTACGTCAACAGAAACGTTGAAAATAGAACAATTATAAAGTTCCGGTTTAATTTTTAATTCAAAATACTTTTTCTCTTAGTCCCTGACGATGTACAAGTTAGTTCTGCGAAAGGTCGCATTTACGCTGAGCCGCACTTTACAATATCGTTTGTCGTCCAAACTGTACCGTCGTTTTCTATTTTTTTTTTCCTTCAAAATACAAAAATACAAAACACAAAGTATCCTCACGTGGTAATAATCGTACAATTCTTTAAATATATTGTTTTCGTCAGTGACATTTCTTTTTTTTGTTAAATTTATTGTGAAATTATGTACATAGCGAAATAAGAAACCAAACAAAACCGTTGGAATGTAAAATTTATGTAAAATAAAAATAAAGTCATTTTAAATTATTCTCTTCAAACAATTTTTTTTTAAGAAATTAATTTTTCTTAGAATTTGTTTGAAAATTATTTCCTGAGCGTTGAAATCTTTCTTCTAGAATAGAATTACATAAAGTGCCAAAAAAATCTTTAAACAAAAAATACAAATAAATTACCTAAAAACTGCACTAACCTAATAAAAATTACAATAAAATGGTAAGAAATTCTATAAAATTATTAGCTTATCGAGGAAAGTGCTCGAATTTGATTTTTAATTATATTAAGTCTAGATTAATAACGTTTCGCAATTCTTGATGGAATAAAAAGGTGAAATAATCATAATTATTAATTCATATAGCCATTTTTGTTTTGTGAAATTTTAATAAGACAATTAAATAAATTTACTTGAAAATTTTCAGTAATCGTAAAATAACAAAATTCTACAGAAATGTAAATTCCTTTCTACGGGGTTTTTAAAGGTAACTCCCCAATTACTATTGTAAGAGAAAATGGGAACAGTATCAAAATAATTTCTTACGTTCTACATACAAATTATAATATATTATATAATTTTAGTAATAAAATAAACAACAAAACGAACACACCGAGGATTTGCTACGTACAATAATACATTTGCATTACGCGACACGAAACAAGAGAAATGTTTCAATACAAATTGATAATAAAAAATAGATTTCGTCGGCTGATTAATGTATTTTTAAATTGATATAAAAGAAAATTACGATTGAAAAGTCTTTGAAATACATTTTAATTTTTTAAGATGATTATTTATAATAATTTTATACTCCGTACCTGTGCGCGATTCCAACTCCAATTATCTTCGTGTCTTCTCAATATTACCATTATTTAAATTAAGACTTCGATACAACAAAATCAATTTAATACGTTAAATCCGCATTGCATCATCGCGTTTTATTTCCATCACACAACATTTCCCAAAACTCGTTCAATCCTCGACAAACATACAGTTATTCCTCGGTGTACGACGTGCATCTCATTAGAGCGAAATCAGTTACTATCCCCCCCACATCCGGTGACGGTGATAACGGGCGCCGCCGCATCAGTTGCTTTCGGGAGGGCTAAACTGACGGGCGAAGGGTCGTCGATAACATCGTCATCATCATCTGCAGTGGCGGAGGTGGGGCGTGGTCGTTTGCACCACGTTAGGGGCACGGGGGCGGCGTCATTGGCCGCCTCGTCGTAGACATTCACCGGGTCCACGTTCGCGTCGTCTAAATACCACGAAAGTAACGCGACTCGTGAATTTATCGATTGGTTTGGGAATGAAACGCAAAAATAGTAAGGAATATATAAAGCAAAAAGATATTCGATTGGTTTCGGAACAGCTCGGGGGCTGTCGGAACCAGTCGGCAATCATCGGTACAGCTCGGAAAAAGTCAATTGATATATAAAATTAGCAAAATTATTTTTTAACTGGTTTATGTGTCTTCGCGTTCTTAAAACAAAGCGAAAATGGTGAATTAATTGTTTTTTTAAGTACAAAACACAAAAAAAAAACAATCAAGAAATGTAAAATATATATATATATATATAAAGCAAAATATAAAATGTAAATTCGGAATAGTTCGGTAGCTATCGGAATCATTCGGCAATAATTTTAATAGCAAAAAAATGCTATTAAAAAAACAAACAAAAATATTACCTGCTCTCGGTCTCTTTAATGTAGCCACTCCTCCGCTTCCAATTTTTCGCCCTTCGCCGACGGTTCCGCCAGTGGAGCCACTATTCTCATTGGTCGTGCTATCCGACAAGATGCTATCATTTGTCTCATCACCCTCGTTGGTCATTAGTGGTGGCACCGCGGGCATTGTGTCCATACTATCCTCGGTGTACGAGGTGTTGGTTGTGTTTGTGTCCTCATCAGGGGCGGGCGGTGACAGCAGAGCTTTCCCACGGATGGATCCTGCAATGGGCGGGCAATGGACAGTTTTCACAAACACAAAATCGACATAAACATAAAAACATTATAAAATCGAACAAATATAAAGTAAATCAAAATTAAGAATTTTTGCATACCTTTGCCATTTTTATCTAATTCCGCCATGTTGTTTAAACCATCCACGCCTTGGTTACTGCTTCCATCGTCCGATAACATCAGACATCCACTTCCGCTACTACTCGAACTAGCTGCATCTAAACTATTCTCCCCGTTCCCGTTCGTACTCCCCAACATCCCCAAGATCGGACTAGTTTTCCCACTCTCTCCACCTGCAACATACAAACCGACCACATCTCGATACATTTTCGAGAAGAAATAAATACATCGACACCTTACAACCAATGGTAGCAGCATAGTTTAGAATAAGTATTAAATGGAATGCAAGAAGTAATGGACTTATATTGTAATAGACTTTTTGCGAAGAAATAAATACATCGACACTTTACAACGAATGGTAGCAGCAGAATTTAGAACAAGTATTAAATGGAATGCAAGTAGCAATGGTTGGAATTATGTTGAAAACGAACGCGATGAGGTGCGAAAATGTGAAAAGGGCGCGTACCTGTCGTACCATTTGCGGTGCCAGTAGTACTCTCGCCGGTGAGAAGATCCGGCTTCATCTCGGTCACGATGAAGTGTGTCCAAACGGCGAGTTCGACCTTGTGCGGTGTCCACTTGATTTTGTTTTGGGTGGCGGACGTTGGTTTGTTGAGACGGTCGACGGTGTTGCGGATGTGCTGGGCGAATTTGAGGTATTCTTTTGTGGTGTAGTCGATGCCCTCGATCTCGGGAATCGCCATAAGACATTCGTCCGCCATAAAGGGGGCGCATTCCGGATTGGCAGCTGCCAGCAGAGCTGAAGGAAGAACGATGGCGTTGGAGATATTTCGATTTGAAGATTTAAAATGTTATTTTTGGGGGATACATTTTACAAAAATTCTGTTCGTATCTACAGAATTACTACGATATGAAGAAAGATCGCAACTGGGCATTTTCGGTAATATTCTGGATTGTTCGGTGTAATTAGAGTTTAAGGGTCGAATTTCGGGGGAAATAAAAAAATGTATATCGCGAAAATAGGAATAAATATCGCAAAAAATTACATTATTTCTGTGAAAATCAAAAAAATAATGTACATTTGATCGATTTAGCACGATTGGTATTAATGAAATGATTTTAAAAAGTAATATAAAACGAGTTTTTGCGTTTTGTAAGACCGTCCGACGTGAATAATGCGGTCTGAAGTAATAAGTAGAAACGTATGATTATTGTAGTGAGTTTAATGTATGTTTGCCTTAACATTTTCATAAGTAGATGTTAAATATTTAAAATACGAGTACGAGATGACCATTAGCACAATTTTCGAATACTTTGCAAAAGTTTTATTAAACTGAAAATGAAAAATTAATTTTATAAATTTAGAGGTCTGAAGCTAAAGGTAAAGAACTGAACATGTAACATTTCATATAATCCAAATTCCAATTGTATTGATTGGAAATTTGTGGAAATTTCCTACCTGAGGCCATCGTCGTTCCGACACCTTTCAGAGTGATTAGAGCCGCAACGGCCTGTTCCAGGTTGTTGGGTAGCTTCCGGAAGGCCTTCTTCGTTTCCTGAATTACCATCCGGGGTGTGTTTACTTTAACCAGGTATGATAACTGGGGGAAGAACTTTCCCCTGCTTTGTTTCCACTTCATACATTGCACGAGCTCTTCGTGGACCATGTGCGCGTCTTTTCCGCGCGATTTGATCTTCTTCGGAAGTTCATTTTGGTACCTAAAGAAAGACGCATTTTTTAAACGGATGTGTTTATAGACTTCAAAATAGATTTCCGGTCAAAACAACGAAAGATTTTTTTCCCAGCTTCTGTAGATGGATATTTAGGCAAAATAATGTTAGAAATTGAAATGTGAAGGTTATTCAAGCAGAAATATTAAAAATTGCATGAACTTACGACTATTTCGAAGAATTATCGCATTATAAAGGAATGAATTTTTTACATCACCCTGTATAATAATTTATATAAATGTACAAATATAGTAATAACAATTCGAAATTAGTATGAAATTGATTTAATTAGTTGTAAATGTGGTCATTAAGATACAATTACAGCGACAAATATTTGGAAATAAATTAAATAGGATCGTAATTTGTCTTAATGTTCGTATATTTACGACTGCTCGAAAAGTAGCCCTCAAAATATTCAATGGTTTTCTTTTTGAAACAATCAATTAAGAAATTTAAATTATTATTTTTAGTCAAACAACGACCATAGAATGTTATTTATTCGTAAATAATCGAGCGCAAACACCACGAGTAAAAACTAGCCGTACGTTTCAAGCGCAATTTGTGGCCCCCCTCTACGGCTCGACCAGATCGTAACGTATCAATCGCCTTCATATAGCCCATTAGCACAGTACTCGTATTAAAAAGGCGGCAGATCGACGAAAGATTTACATAAACTCAGAGATGCGTTTTCACCTGCGAAAAATGCGAGAGCTTCTGTGAAGACCGCATGAAAAGCAGGAAGAGACGACGAAAAATGCCAACGCAAACAGCTTTGTTTGAACAGGCACCATTTTGAAATGTCGTAGCCTAGAAGATGTGAATGTATAAACGTTTGCTACAAACGAAATCGGACGAGAACTGAAATATTCATTGCAGCGAACGTTGTGGCAAATGTTAAAATGAGAGATTTTCTAAAGGAAATTAGTTAATTCGGGTGTTAGGAAGAGTTGAACGTGATGGTGATGATGATGATGGGTGGTGTGCGCGCACGACTTTGTTCGGTGCATGTTGCACGTACGACGTCCTTTGCATTTCTGATCCGTCTGAAAATGAAGCACATGTGTCGTTGCCATTTGGCTCGAAGGAAAACAATACACAAGTACACCAAATTGCGAGCAGGAGCACATTATGTGCAGCTAGGTCACGTGACGATAGCTAGCGTCGTGATTTTAATGACCCGTCTAGATAGTAGTTAGAGGCAAATGCTGCAAAAGTAAATAGTGTGACATGCCACAAATTCCAATAACGACCAGTCAAAAATCGAACGTCCGTTAAAGAGGTGCTATTATACCGAACGAAATTTGTTCAAGATCCAGATCGCGGAGTGCACCCTTACATGTATATATATTTTTTAAACTGAAGCATTTTTTGATTTACTCACCAATTGTCCAATTTGATGAGTTCCTCGGCCTTTTTCGCCTTGACCTCAGCTTTCATGCGAAGCGCTTGCGGATAAAGGGCGAGCACTTGCTCGAATTGGGTACTAGTGCCCTGGGAGAAGAAAGTGGCCGTATCCCTCGCCGATGCCATTGTTCAAATTAATCACTGCGTTATCACTGTTTATTGTTAACACTATTCGCTAGTCAGAGTATGGGATGTAAGAAACGTCCCTGTCGAACCTCAAGGGACGTTCTGCGTTACGTAGCCCAACAGGCTCGGCTAAGTCTTTCTGTGCTGGCGCAGCGCATCACTGGAATACAAAAAGATCGAGCGTGTTCAAAGGGACAATTAAACAAAACAACGGGTAAATTGAAGAATATATCGAAACAATTGATATTTAGCAATAAGACTAAATTACAAGCCGTAGTACGTAGCGTATAGACGACTACACTGGCGAGACTCTATGAGCAGCGCTCAAGCACTAGCTAGTATCGACTCTAGTTTGCTTATGTATAAATGCTGCTAGCGTTAGTGCGTTCTCGTTCGCGCTATGTACTATGTGCTATTTGGTGCGGTGAGACTCGGCTCGGGCTCGCTCTGCCTCACAACGTTTCTATAGCAGCCAGCGCACACTGAACACCGCTCATATACAGGGCGGCGCGGTGCGACTCGAAACTCAAACGCTACGTTCTCCGACCACGTACATACGTAGCACGGGTATATATGTATTCCGCTTTAGGAGCCGACGCTGAGGCTCTGTTGTCTATATCGAAAGGAGAACATAGCGTGCCTGGTATATGGGCACCGCGCTGTGCCGCCTCGTAGCGCGTCCATGGCTATATAAAACCGAGTCGGTTGCTCGATGCTTCGCTTACACTGGTGATTCGATTCGAAAATGTATTCCTCAAAAACTATGTTGAAAAGTTGTCTTGCAATAGATTATATTATAGAAGAAAAATAGCTGGAAGTTTCTCCGTAAATTAGCAATTTAATTGCGAAAGTAAAGCCAGAAAAATGTACATGCACAACGAATTTGTTTGTTCAAATAATTTTTTTTGTAAAATCGTCAGTACGGCGTTAAATAATTATATAAAACAACACCCAAAAACCGTAACACAAGCTACATGCCCATTTCTCGAAGACTATGCCCCCCATCTTCAGTAGCTTTTTTGTGCTACTGAAGGTGGCCTCCGAAATGCGCATCTAGCTAATAAATGATTTGTGTCGCGGTTCATTTCGCGGTAATTTTTGATGAGTATGTTAGTTGAATACGTTTCAGCGTAGAGTTAGTTCTTCATCAGTACTATATTAACACGGTACGAAATACATGTTTTTGTTGAAACAAAAAGAATTCAACTCGTCAAATTTTTTCGAGTGACAATATATTTAATTTCTAACGATTCGCTAGAAATCCATTTATAAACGCTTCGCTACAACTACATAAATTCAAACTTTGCTATAAAATTTTATTTGGCTTTCCATAGAAATATATAAATATTCAAACGTCAACAAAAAAATTTTCTAAAAAAATAATGAACTAAAGTTTCACATTATAAAAAAATTAATTTTTTGTTTTATTTAAGTCGAAAAAGCAACTATATATTATCTGGTATCAATTACAACATCTAGCCAAAATAAAATTTATTTATTACCAAATTAACAAATAAATAACTGCTAGAACTGTAAAGAAAACTATCTTCCTATATTTGTAGAACGTACGTGGTACATAATTTTTATAAATTGTATATCTCCCTTATTTTTTCAACAGCGCAAAACATATATATATATTCGCACCCATCTCTATATCCAATACACTCATACGCGCCGTTTATATCGTACAAACAAAGCAGCAGGCCATGTTTTCCCCTATCTACTTGGAGACATGGCAACGCTGCACGCTAGTCACACTCACACTGGAGCTAGCAGCTTGCTAATGATAAGCAATTGGCCAGCGTTGCCGGTTGCTAGCCGCTATTGACTAGATAAGCCAGCGCCTGGTCGATCGTGCTGTGTTGTGCCACGCAACGGGACTTTCCACGATGGTTTTGGTAGGCTGTGCGAGTACGCTTCGCTTCGCTATAGCTGCTTTAGCCTCTCGGCTGGATACCATATTATTAATATATGTTCGCATACTTGCTCGCGGCGCTGCCAAAGTAGCACAAATTGTAGTAGATTAAAGGAAACATTAGATGGATTATCGAAAAACGATTTACAGATCGCGACAAGAGTGAAAATTATAATTTAAAGTATCGATTGTGCATGTACCAACATTATTTTACATGCGAATTGAAGAAAATGTATTATGTTTCGTAATTTTATTTAGATTTTGTGGAATTTGCGAAATTTAATCGAGGTGTAATCCTATTTGGCATTATTACAGTGGTAATATAATTTATCCAGTCTGCGGCTAAACAATTAAAAAGATTTATTATTTAATATTGCGCTTATATCATGCGAACAAATAAAATCGTCACCCCTAAATTAAATAAATATTTTTTTTTAGCCTGACTTATCGAATCATATTAATTCATGAATTTGTCTTTGTATTATATTTTAAAAATTTATAATACAGCAGTTTTTGCTGTAAAATCGGAGTATCAATTAGATGAGAAATTGAAAAAGGTGTACCGGAGGATAGATACTCAAATATCGCTGCAGAAGAAGAATTATACCGTTTTAGCTGGGAGCTTCTGGGTTGATTCTTCAATCAGTTCTTGGCGCTACAAGAAGCATGAGAACGGACATGGTGGAGTATAGGAGCTCCAAGCACTTTTATAAAAAAACGGAATATGATAACAGGAAATGAGCGCGTGTGGTGCTGTTGGCCGCTTCCTGCCGTTCAACTGGCGGAGTGTACAAGTCCATGACGATGGTGCAGTGGACGAAGAATTATTTGACCAAAACTATGATATAATTTATCAGCAGCAGCGTTGTACTATCTTCAGAGCTATAATGTAATGCTCCAACGAAATTAATTTCCAAATAAATCTTGAGCGACTATACTTCAACCGTATGACTTTCCCATATAGTTTTGCATAAATAAGGATATCCATTATGACTGACTAACCGAGTTTTCTTAGAATTACAGAACGAATCCTTCAGTGTATTATCAAAAATTCGCGCTAAATTCAAATATCGATTCAATTTTAATTTAGGCAGTGCAAGAAACTAGTTTAAATTGAAAAATGAACAAGTGTCGGTAATCCAGCTTTCTACATTTACGTGTGATTTTGGTGGTAGGATCTGCCTTGTGGATTTTTGGACTTTCGTTTGAATAATGAGCATTTATTAAACCTAATATTTCTAAATTAACTGAAAAAATATCCCAAAGAAAAAATTTTGTACAACTGTAAAGCTGAAGAACAAAACACTGAAAGTTGAAGAATTGTTAAGGGGATACCGCACTTGTAGCATTTTGCTGTCGTAAAATTGCCTGAAAGTTATTACACGGTTCAACTAGTTGTGGCCAATTAAATGGTAATTTGTACAAGAAAATGTATATAGATGTCGCTGTACCGAAAATAGCTCATTTTATACCATACTAATTAAGCAATAAAATGTGCCAATATTTGGAAGCTGCAATTCTGTATATCGAAATACGGAAAAAATAAAATAAAAACAATCGAGTTACTGAAAATGCAGATGAATGGGATTAAAAAAACAATAATAATGCGGTTTGATGTGGAATATGACGACTGTTATAAATTGTTCTAACTTGTGGGGGGTATCCCCTTAAGAATTTGTTAAAAATACAAAATCGAAAGAATAAACGGAAATTTTCTTATTTTTTTGAGGATTTTGATTAGCTTGAAGCTTGAATATCAGTCGTCGTCTATTTCTCAGATACAGAATACCAATCTAATCGGCAATCTGAAACCGTGAACAATACCAACATAATAACATACACAGGTTGTTCTCACTATCAGCACGGTTTGATAATATCGTTGTTATTGTTGTCAGTTTCGCGAAAATAACAAATATTATGTACACACACGGTTTTATAGATATTATGGCCAGGTTTCATGTTTTCGTGTTATTTTTCCAGTGGCGTACATACCTATAATTCATATCAGTCAATATTATCGAACTACAGAAAAAATAATTGCAAATTATCGAAAAATTAAGATAAATTTGATTATACTCTTGTATGTCTATAATAAATTAACTTGGGATTTTTTAAAAAAGCACTCTGCAGTTGTATGCGGAATAGATTGACTTAATTTTGTACTAATTTGCGCAGGTATTTTTATATCACGATAAATATTTTTTTATATCACAATATTTTTGAGTAAAACTGTATCTCGTTAACATTGCCAGCTAATATACGATTCTAAAATGTATGGTAATTATGATATTATACAATCAAACGTTTGCCAGGCCGAAGTGGCTCTTCTTTTTCAAGCTTTCCAATACTCGAATTAAAAAAAAAAACCCGAATTTCGAATTTCCAAAAAAAATTACAAGAACTTCGAAAGAAATTTATCATAAAAAAAATGATATTCTAACAGGATTTTTGTTCATCAAAACCAAAGCGGAGATTTAATAAATTGTTTAATCATGTCATTTTTTAAGTTCAAAATACGGCTCTGAAAATTTGTTTATACATCTAATATCGAAATGGACTTTTCCCAGCTTATATCAGACATATTATTAACGAAGGGGACGGAAAATGACTTATACACAGCGAAGTTAATTGAAAATCTGTCTGCGGAAATGAATTATGGCCAGATTGAGATAATTCCACAGCCTCCGCTGTAAATTACAAGTAGAAGAATCAAAAATTTCATCTCAAACGAAATGTTATTGTTGGAAAAATCATTCATGTTGCCCAAAAAAAAAATTTTTTTGTAGTTTTAGTTTGTTTCAACTTTTAAGAGTCCAGTGGCGCAGCTTTAAACTTCCGCGAAATTGGACGAATAAATATGCAAAACAGGTAAATGCCGGTATTAGAACTAGAACCGGCGTATATATAAGAGGAATTACAGTAACCTAGTTCTTTTATATTGCACAGTACGCAGCGATCTGAAGCTGCAGAAGCCATCCCATTGCAATTTACCAATAAAGTACACGGCCATGTATTTACAACACGAGTACCGCTAATAATAAACAAAATCGTAGTGTTCAACACGCTTTGACAAAAAAAAATAAAAAATTTCTTTATAAAATAAATTGCAAAATTTAACTCGATTTTCAGACATTTTTTTAAAAATGAGAATTGCAATTAAAACATGCATGAAGATTTTTGTTAAATACAATCAATTTTTGAAAGAGACGATAATAAAATATGAAAATATAATTTAAAAAAATTAGACTGAGATAAAATAAATCGCGAATTTGATTAAAAACAACAGAAAAAAGCAATTACTGAAAAATATGCGGATCGCAAGATTTTAATCAATTTTTTTTGCAGACGATTCTTGACATACAAATGACATTTTGAAAGAAACGCTCGAAATACGAACAGAAATTTAATCTGGCAAAATTATATTAAGTTTTTTTTTAGCATTGTTTCGAATCTAAACAATTTTTATGATCTAAAGTTTAAAATTGTCACTACAGTGCTAAATAATTGTATAAAAATGCCGTAACTTGATATTCATTTAATAGCTATATGCGCATTTCGAAGCCAATGCCAGCAACTTCAGTAGCACATGGGATGTCATTTACAAGTCAATTTAAGAAAATATATATTCCTCACCAAATGGATGTGCTGCATATTTGCTTATAGGCATTCACACATACGGCAAGTACTCTCGTGGTCGTTTTTTAACAGGTGGCACATGCTTTATATACAAGCGAGTTGGAGAGCACGTGCCTCCCTTAGATATAATTACAATCACCTGTTCGGTTAAACCATGCACACTCACTTCAACACTCAACACTGAAGAAGTACATAAGGAAACCATTCTTACGTAAGATACAAAATAACAATACATAGATCTAGGTAACTGTATGAAGAAATGGGATGTGTTTATTTAGAATTGTACCAGATGGAGGTGGATTAGGTTCATGTTAAAAGTGTCGTTTTAATTGGAATTGTACGAATGGCATGTTGGAATTTTTAAATAATAGATATCAGGGAAAATTTTTTACAACATCCAGGTACCTGGAGGAATTTGTATGTTTTACGAAGAATTTGGGATTTGAACACACGATCTCGTCACTTAGTGATAAATTGTGATTTTTTTTTAATAACCACTTTTAAAGACTTATCAGTAATGAAGAGTTGTTCTTTATTGGTACTTTTCTTCCGCTTTTGTACATTTAAAATTACAACTGTAGTTTTTTTCCACAAAATCCTTCGTTTGATTTTTAATAGATGGTTGGAATTATTTTCTTACCATTCAGAAAATTGATATTATTGAAATCTTGGATTTTTTCAGTAACTTAACAATAACAACGCTTCGTTTTAATTTTTATGGATAGGTGGAATTCTGGAATTATTATGAATTTTTTTTTTTCAAATTTTTCATCAAATCACCAGCAAAACTCTTTGTTTCAGTTTTTAATAGAAACTTTGTAGGATTTTTCTCGTAGTGAATTTTTGGATTTTTGGAAACTTGCGGATTATTTTTCTATACAGAATTTTCAATTGATTAAAATTACAACCTTAGATTAGAGATTTTTCATTTAAACTCTTCATTTTATCTCTAATCGATTGTATAGAATTTTTATACAATATTTTTAAATTCCAAAAAAATGCATTCTATAAATAAAATCATTGACATTTATAATTCGTCACAAATTTAGGAATACAAAAATAAATTACACACCAAAAATCTCTAATAGCGACACCCTTAATAATAAAAAAAAAAAACACCAAACAGAGAATTTATGCAAAAAAAATTCAGCGTCGAAGAGAAACTTTATCTGACTGGACCACAAACAATCACCGAATGTTAAATGATAAACATACTCAAATTATCGCGTGATAAGTTCTCATATATACCAATCTTACGCACCGCAGCGAAGGGACCCTTCCTTGACCTATCTCAAGAGCCAAGTCAGATGAGCTCTGGCCATCTGAGAGCCATCTGGCTGAGGCCAACGGAAACAGATAAAAGAGACACGAGGTGTTGCTCTGATAGTCTCATCTCAATATATGTATTGTGTCGCCTACATATATACACACGAGTATTTACTATTTACCGATCAGTGTGTATGTAATCTGTTTCTGTTTGTATGTAATAAGTGCATGTATATAATGTATATAAGGAGAAACCGCGTGGTTGAATACTTGCTGTATATATAAAGCATTACTAGCAAAAACACCACGTGCTTCATTCCTTTATACGACGATATCACGAGGACAAGTCATATCGTACTTGGATTTAATGTGTGCCTCGATATGCTATAAGTTCGGGTATATCGCGATCTACTTTCTTGTCAGCGTCAAATATTTAATTGATACTCTCTAAATTATGTAAACATCAATGGTATAAACGTACACTCGCAGACAATAGTAATGTGCCGCTATAGGAGTTGGTGTGCAGCATTGGCGGTTCCGTATTCAGGCCGCAAGGCCGCGCGCCCCTCCTGAACATTGAGCGCATCACCGTAGATATATAATTGTATTGCGATATTTTATCAAGGCATTATTTTGCCTAAAAGATAAAGCTTGCGCCGCGATAACAACGTTTATTGTAGCGTTCGTTGTGGTATCCGTTGCAAGTCACAGTATCTGTCTGTATCTATCGTTCGCATGGTATAGATATATCGCTAATTTGGTGCCGTTGCGTGTTCAGCGCCACCCAGTACAGGTGAAATGAATATGCACTCATCTCACTCTATTGCAAGCAATCGGTGAGCGCGACCGTATGCCGTATATCTCTGTTTCTTCGGTTCGCTCCTTGCTTCATTGTTTAATATATGTCACAGATTCCCAGCGGCTATCCATTGCCAGTACAAGTTAAATACATATATGCAGTACATATGCAATGAGATGAGTGTATCATAGAGTGCAGGCGACCGATCTATTGGATGTCGCGCTTCTTTAACGGCTTAGAGAAGTTCAGAGAGAAGAGAGAGTGGTATATATATATATATATATATATATATATATATATATATATATATATACACAGAGTATATGTATATGTATATAAATTGATATAGAATAGCCAGATTAGACAGTATCATTTGTTCTGTGTATGTACGATTTTGCCACGTGTTTCTCCAAGAATATATTTTATATATTTTATATATTAATATATTATATATTATATATTTAATATATTAATTAATTGTACAATTTATCAAGGACCGTTTATCAACAAATCATTTTTTTAAATAAAAAAATCACCTCGAAAGAAATTGTACAATTTATCAAGGACCGTTTATATCATATATTTTTTTTTACAACTGCGGACCATATTATATATATGCACGGCCATTTTTTGGCCTGCCCAAAAATTAAAAACTAATATATGGATGTTTACTTGAAATGCCAAGAACAAAATTTTGGTACGCGGGCCACAAAAATAGTTGTGCGGGTTTATACAGCGCTGGTCTATATGAAGAGTTCGTTAAAACCCAGAGGAATTTTAATCCGCGATAATATTGCAGTTTTTATTTATTCGCAATTTTTGATTAATATAATATATCACTAAAAAAATAATTTGAGATTTTTTGAAGAAAAAATCCCACAAGACCGTTAATTTCTTGTTGATTTTATATATATATATATATGTGTGTGTGTGTGTGTGTGTGTGTGTGTGTGTGTGTGTGTGTGCAAAAGAATCCTTTGAAAAAAGCACTCACTAAACTAGGGGAGGGCCGATAACTTTGTGAAAATAATCTTCTGTAAGCGAAAGAAGCGTTAGAGCAAAAATGCTCCTATCAGTCTTACTATTCCTATAAAAAAAATTGAACACCGAGTTGGATTCAAAAATCAAATATCGAAAGAAAATTTCTGAACCATTTCAGGTTTTTTTTTTAAATAAATTTTCGCTAACTCTTAAAAGGAAATTGTAAAATCATTTTGAAACAATAGAAATTAAGATTTTCTTAATTTATTTTCGAGTTAGATTAGTGTATAAAGGCAATAAATAGCTAATAATAATAATAATTGTATAGAATAACAATAACCGAGGTATTTTATTTAATTTTTATCTTGTGCTACTGAAAATGGGGGCATAGCCTTCGAAATGCGCATCTAGCTTTGAGTTACGGTATTTGGGTGATATTCTATACATTTTATTTAACACCATAGTGATAATTTTTTTAAATAATAATAATGGTCCTGAATATACACTATGTATAATACAAGGCCTAAGGGGGACCCTTGTGGCACCCCATATTTTTTTTACCATAAAAATTCCTATTTGTAATAAACAACATATTAAATCAATGTCAATTGATATACCCAAGTAAGGTATTTTATATTTAGTAATTTTATTGATGAAAAGTTTTTTGTTTTGGAATATTTGCTACTTTTTAAAGAACCAAAAAGTCCAATTTAAAAATGAACATGATAGAAAAGCGTATCTATTTATTACGGTATTTCAATTTTTATAAATATACGCCCCGTAGCATATCTGTCAAGCTGTGTTACGTGATTATCCTTTCCCAGTGCAGAAGGACTAAAGTTCTATCTATAGGGTTGCTTGAGGGCTCGGCTCGACGCCACCGCACTGAGGCCGCGAGACTGGAACAACTCGAACGTCATCACCAGCAGCTACAAACTCCACAGGCTCGATTATAAAACGAGGACGAAAGGGAACAAAGGGAAAGCTTTGATGTTTCAATCAAATTAATCGCGATGATTAAAATGTCGATTCATTTCGAGAACTAAAGAAACACAAAATCGACAAAACCTTACTGACGATTCGACCGGACCTTATCTACCCTGGATGGCAGTTTTCAAAACCGATTTCGTACGGCATATATTCCAAATCGAATCCCTGTATATCCTGCAGGCGCCTGCTTCTCTGCCAACGAGTTTATGTTACGGACAGACCATGAGCGTTATGAAAGACTATTCGATGGCCATGTGGGCTTCGCCCCCCAAACGCCATCACCATCGAACTGTAGCTCGATATCTCTATGGCAAGCTCCAAGCTCTACCCACCCGGTATATAGAGGCAGGAGCTGGCACACACATATTTGTTGGGCTTCTCTGTTGAGGGAACGGAACAGAATGCTGTTGTGGCAGCCGTTGGTATCGTCGAGGAGGGTACCGAATCGATATTCCGCCAGCAGCTTTGGTGTTGTTCGAAGCTCGCAGACGCCGCTCCAAATTGAACGAGATATGGGAAGACGAGGAGGAAGTCACGTAGAGAAATACTCTTGGTGCTGCGAGTTTGTAATCAGCAATTATTTGATATAAGGAAGCTACTTCTACATGAGCAGTTGTCGAGGACAACTGCTTTTTTGCAACTTAGATATGGGTATTTTTCGTTTTTGGTTTCGAAATCCTAATATGACAATTGGCGAATTGTCTTGTACGAGTCACCACGTTATATATTTTACTACATCATCGTTTTTTGCGATTCATTTGCCTCTACTTGAAGGGTTTTTCCAGCGCGCATCAAATGTACGGATGATTTAACCAAGGCAAAAGCAAAAGCATCAGGCAAAGACATAGGTTGTGGCTAAAGCCAACCATCGCCATTTGAGCAATCCCTGCCAACAAATTCAATTCAATTTGGTCGATTTTTCGATCAAGTAAATGTCAGTCTTGCTTCATCGCTGAAATGGCGATATAAAATTGTGGTACCAGCAATGTGAGGCAACTAAAAAACTAGAAAATTGAGGTGTAAATAAATGTACATTTGAGCGCAGAGGAAATGAGGATGATAAAAACTCTTTGAAGGTATTGTGAAAAATCGGGTAAATAAAACAGCGAAAATAGCAAATTCTGAAATGGCAAATCAAAATTGTGGTAGTAGCAAGGTGAGGTAACTAAAAACTAGAAAATCGGGGTCTAAATAAATGTATTTTGAGCTCAGAGGAAATGAGGATGATAAAAACTCTTGGTTGTAATTTGAAGGTATTCTGAAGAAAATATTGTTCTGCATGATTTCATTGTCAGAAGAGTCGTTTAAGGCTCATATATTAATTTTGGAAAACGCTGAGTGATGGGACGCAAACGAAGCAGAGCCGGTTCGTTTAAAATAAGCATCGCAAATATAGTCAGAACTCGGAATAAATAAACGCTTGCGCTTAGAACGAAGTGCATGGAACATTCATTCGAATTGATAGAAGAGATTGCCTGCTATGGCGGGCAAAGCAGCACACCATATTCAAGAAAGCTATGAAAACACACATGGAACGAACGGCCAACGAGCATACATTCAATATTAGTAATGATCTAGGGTTGCCTTCTGTGTCCTGAATGGCAATGAATGCCCTTCAGAGGACAAGCGGTGAAAAACGGTGCCTGAAGATATGTATCGAGGTTCGTTGGAGGTTGGAAAAAGATCAAACTGATTGAAATAAGCTATTATTGTTCAGGTAGAGAAAGAAAAAGATAATACAATTCAGTAGAGAGCCGTTTGGAGATTATAAAATTTTATTTTAAAGGTAAAAAAGTGTAGGAAGGTTTCCCATATATTTTTATCAGATGGCAACCTTAGAACAGACGTCAGTTGTTGGAAACTTTTTAGTTCAGGCAGCATGTGCGGTATATACACGGGCAAGGACACTTTATGATATATAAAAGTGCAACGTTGTCATTTCGTCAATACGATTTCGTTGACACACCGAAAAACTGGCCGTAAACTTTTGCAGACTAAGGCCAGTTTCGATTCGTATTCGGAGTGATGAAATTATCGAGCAGAAATTGTGTAATTATGTCATTGCTGATCATTTTTGCTAGTTGGGCGGTTTTTTTTTGGTAAATGGCAACACTGCGCTAGCATTAAATGAAGCGGACTGGAGACCGACCATCCGGCTCTGCCGTCACTGGAATATATCCTATCAGCCTTTTATCATTATGGAACAGGCTATGTGGAAATAACACAGTGGTGGCGTAGAGAATTAACCATCATGTGTAGAAAAAGCAACGCTATACAGCATCATCGAAAAATAAAATCATTTGCAAATTGCATAATTATTTAATAACGATTCTAGAATTTGCAAATTGTTTTAACCAGAATGGCACAAACGAACTGAAACGATTAACTTTACTCATCTGTCGTACGAAGTCCATAGAAAAAACAACAAATTTAACACGCTGCCTGAAAATCCTATAATCTTCACGTACTAGTAAGTACTAAAGCTGGCATTACAGACAGAGATTGACTGCAATTGTTCTTGAATCTTGAGCGAAGGCACGTTTTTAGCATTCTGAAAAGAATGTATTTCGAAACGACTGCAGACTTCGGGCGGCAAAATCAGAGCTCAGAAGCCACCAGCAACCGTGCAGATAGAATGAATGCCTGCCAGTACCGTCCTCAATAGCGCAGAGGCGGTTGTAAACAGCTAATGGTACTGCCATACGTTATAGTCACCAGTCAAGCGGAGTAGGTACCATCAGGTCTATCTGCTCACTCAAAAAAAAAAACGTCTTGAAAAGCAGCATTGAAAATTGTTGTTGCGGAGGATAGAAGTGTGTTGAAGATTAAGAGTTGAAGACATACAAGTTGGTTTGAGATAATGTTACGAGCAGGATAAATAAAAACCTGGTAATTAAAGATGGTATCGTTTGATGCTTTGATAACTTTTGTGCCTTTGCGCATTGTTCGAAGATTCGCAAGTGCCAATATGTTTGTCTATTCAACGTCGCAATATACTTGGCAACAGTGGCGGCTCGTGCCATTTCAATCTAGGGGGGGGGCATTTCTTAAAAAATAACATGATAGTGAGAAATCGTACCTAAAATGGATGCGAAATGATTAAATTCAATCATTTCTAGAAAGTGAATTCCACTCTTGTATCTTTCATTGATATAAACTTTTCCAAAACTTTTTCGTTAAAATTGTAAATATCTCGCACCACATTTTTATTAATACACATCATCGCCAACGCGTTTAAACGATCATTACCCATAGCATTTCGCAAAAAAGTCTTAAGTGTTGAAAAACAACGCTCTGATTCAGCTGTGGTCATCGGGGTTGTTAAAATAATTTGAAGTATTTTTTCTAGTTTCCGGGAAAGTTTCACAGAGATTATTTTGTAGGAATAATGAAAGAAAATTTGTGGCTCCAATTATTTGGACGCGAGTAAATGACTTCTAATTCTGTTTTTAATCTGGTTTTATTAAAAAATGGATATGCATGATGACACACGGTTTCCAAAAGGTCCACTGGAAATTGTTTAGAAAATGTTGGCATTGATTTCGTGTTAAATAACTCAGCGGCTTGTAGATGGCCACGATATGAGAATCTGTCCTCCATCTGTGTTATAATTTTCTTCTGTAAATGTCTCTTGTAAAACGCCGCGTAAATGTCCGGTTTTGAGCACTCTTGTACATAAATTGCGATCAATTTAAATCGGGCAATGGCCTACCTAATTCTTTAAATTTTACTTTGTCTACAAGAGAAAGTCTACAAACGCTATTTTCAATAAAGAACGAACACTATTCATTTTTATTAAATATATTCATGGAGAAACACGTGGCAAAATCGTACATATGTACATATTGTATATACACAGAACAAATACTACTGTCTAATCTGGCTATTCTATATCAACTTATACACATATATATATACTCCCTGTATATATATATATATACTACTCTCTCTTCTCTCTGAACTTCTCTAGGACGTTAAAGAAGCGCGACATCCAATAGATCGGTCGCCTGCACTCTATGATACACTCATCTCATTGCATATGTACTGCATATATGTATTTAACTTGTACTGGCAATGGATAGCCGCTGGGAATCTGTGACATATATTAAACAATGAAGCAAGTCGAACCAAAGAAACAGAAGATATACGGCATACGGTCGCGCTCACCGATTGCTTGCAATAGAGTGAGATGAGTGCATATTCATTTCACCTGTACTGGGTGGCGCTGATCACGCAACGGCACCAAATTAGCGATATATCTATACCATGCGAACGATAGATACAGACAGATACTGTGACTTGCAACGGATACCACAACGAACGCTACAACGAACGTTGTAATCGCGGCGAAAGATTTATCTTTTATGAAAAATAATGCCGAGATATAATATCGCAATACAATTATATATCTACGGTGATGCGCTCAATGTTCAGGAGGGGCGCGCGGCCCTGTGGCCTGCATAAGGAACCGCCACTGCTTGGCGAAACCAACCTTCTCTCGATAGGCTCCTCAGCAACTCATATGTACGTGTGTAGATCGTTGGTGTGGAATAGCCTTGTTGTGTACTATTCTTATATGCGGCTAGCATTTTACGATAGCTGCTATGGAACGTCGGAATGGCTCATAAAAATCACGGTATGGAAATAGTACCTGACTGCTTGGAACTTGATACCGTGCCGATTACCATATGAAAGCAATGGTTTTCACAGTACCAACGGTTACTTTGTTACCTGGATGAATCTCTCTCTCGAATAGTGAGAACCTCGTTGTTCGATTTGATGATCTGAGAATTGGAATATTTTGTTGAAATAAGCAGTGGTACTTTTTTTTGGACGACGGAAAATTACTGTAGAAGACTCAAAATTCTAGCCGAGATCCAATGTTTTTATTACCACGATAGAAAACTTTATATTAATACTAAATCAGTACTGGTTTTTTGTTACCTCAACGCGGCTTATTTTATTTACCGTTGACTTCGATGTTATATTTTGCATATTTTGTTACTGAATCAGAAGTGGAGGATTAACGCGCGAAGATGTTAGATTGTTTCTCGGGGCGTGCTTTTTTGGTGGAAAGGAAATTTACAAGGGGGGAAAAAAATTACGAAATAGCAATGGTAGGAAAACAACACAAGGGAGTACTAAAAACAACAAAGAAAATCAACGGAAAATCAATTGAAAAAACAAACAAAGAGATTGAGATAACATTTTATGGTTTGGACAATAGCGAAGTGGCTACTGGTGGTGGTGCTACTGATTCGATTATGTTTTTAAGTAGCTACTCACCAAAACAGACAATAATTGTTAGTACTGAGTGCAAGAACTTGAAGAATGCGGGCGCTATACGAAAATAAGCATATCTGATCGGCGTACGCCACTGTAATCGTTAGCACACCAGTCATAGTCCGTTTTCCATGAATAACCGACAGCTCAGCAACGGGGCAACGACGGCATCACTGTATTCGTATTTCAAAAACAGTTGCCTGAGCGTTTTGTGTGTGCTTTGGCTATGTATAGCGCGCGTTCGCTCGTTTGATATCCTCGGTGGAGTTTGTATAGAGAGTACCGTCTACGTGGACTACGTAGTACAGTGCATGAACAAAAACCACTCGCTCACTACATACAGGATGTGGCATTTCGAGAGCGACGCATTGCAGCCGCCGAACGCAACAAAGAGATATTCAACAATACCCGTTGTTGTAATAAAAAACGAGCGTTCGCAATGAAAAAGTTGCGCTATTAACACGGCGAAGAATGAACGAGATTTTCGTCGAATTTGTTTAGCTGTAATACGATAATACGAATTTTCTGAGGGATGTATTGATTTTAATTTTTAATAATGCATCTTTCGGTTTAATTAGTTTTCTGCGCTAGGAAATGAGTTGCGGTATCCTGGAGTTGCAACGTAATACGAAAATGCTATTAAAATATTATTAAGGATAAAGGATGGCTCCTTTTTTTGCCGACATCGAGCCGTAATTAAGGATAATGTAACAGTGCAAAGCTTCGATAAAGCGCTACTAAGAAATAACCGAACGAAAGATTGGTATAAAAAAAAAAAAAGGAAAATTGAAAATTTTAGCGAATTTGCTGAAATTTAAAGATAGTCGGTTAAAACTAATCAAAATATCAATAAAAAAAATCGTATTTAATTAAATTTTGCTCCGTGGAAAAGTCTCGGATTCAAATACAAATCTATAAATCATTTCTTCAATATTTCTCAAAATCGTACAATTTTCCTTGGATCTAGCACAATAATCGCAACACTGGCCATTTATAATGTATATAGCGAACGAACGCAGACCTAAATCGACACACCAAGGTACGGCTTGCCTGATTCCTCGCATGCAAGCTGCTGTTGTATTTTGTGTGTGTCAGCCTGTCCTGAAATGTTGCCATATCGGCCAGGACCGTCCGAAAGGACTTTTAACATAATTTGCTCTGATATCGCCCCGCGTTAGTAACGTGCTTATGTTGCGCTTTTAAATGAGGGTATAATGAAATTATTTTAAAAGCGAGGGGAAATGAAAATATATACAGGGTAGAGCGAATTTTTATTGTATATATTTTTTAATCTGCAAAAAATATGCGAAATTATAGAGAAAATATCAAATTGTATAATCGTGGTATTCCACTATTGAGGTTAAAATAAAAAAAAAATCTATTCAATAAATTTGACATACTCTTCGGCAGTTTCTATAAAAATTATAGTCGATTATATAAAAAAAAATAAACGGGGTAAAATTAGTATATAGAATATCACCCGAATATTTAATATTGGGTGATATTAAAAATATTAAATAATATTAAAAATATCACCGTAGTGATAATTTTTAAAAAGGGTATAAAATTGATTTTAATTTCCAAATCCACTTGATTTTGAAAATTGCAAAATGCAAATAATTCCTCGATATTTATAAAGCAAAAAAAAAATGTTTGCACACCACGATCGTTTATTTATATATATATATATGGGTGGAGAATGAGGTATACAGGGTCGGCTGATGGGGCCCTGCCCTGAAAGCGGCAAACAACGACTCAACGAACGGAATAACAAACTCCATTGGGGCCACGCTTCTATAGCGTAGGATCGTATTCTGTTTAGCTCTGCGGAGAATAGCGCTGTGTATTCACCGTGATGTTGTTGGAAAATTTCCCACACAGTGCCGTAGAATAACACAAGCGACAAAAAACAAAATGAACGAAAATCCTCAAAATTAGAAGAATTTTTTTGCAAAATTCGTTTAAAAACGTCAATGCGTGATTTCGTAATTTAATTAGCTTTAAAAAACTGGTAATTTGTAGGACAGTGTGTGGAAATTTTCTACAGTGTCGTAGAATAACACAAGGGACAAAAATCCGCAGAATAAGAGATTTTTTTTTTAATTAGTGGAAAAACGTCATTACGTGATTTTATAATTGAAGTAGATTAGACTAAAATTGTAGCAGTGTGTGGAATATGTCCACACAGTGCCGTAGAATGACACAAGTGACAAAAAGCTAAATTAACACAAAGGGGTATTCCAAAAACTTAAGATTTTTTTTTATTTGTTGAAAGTCGTCATTAGGTGATTTTACATTTAAATAGAGAAAAAAAAATTTTTTTTTTAGTAATTTGTAGTATTTTACCTTTATGAACAGTTCAAAAAAAAAATCTCAATTTGCAGTAATAATAATTAATTAACGTAACTTTTACCGAAAAATAAAATAAATAAATTTATTAGACTAAAATTTGTAATAATTAAATTAGGTCAAATTTTTACAAACATCCGACTAAAATAAAACAAAATCACAAAAAAAAATTTTTTTTACATTACAAAAATCGTATTATATAAAATATAAAACAGCAACGTTTTCATTGTCACTGGCGTAACTTGAAGAAGTTTTACATCATTATAACGATGTCAAGTATACAATTATTCGAAAGAATAAATGTAAAAACTATATAGGTTTCAAAATAAACTATCGCAATGTGGAATATTTGCGGTTATAGAAACAGATAATTAAGAATTTATGTGGTTTTAGAGGCTGTCATAAAAGGACAGAAAACGATTAAAATCATTAAAAACTAACGGAAAATTTAACAGAATAAGCAATAATTAAACGACTTTCTTTGATTAGTTCGCTAATCAATTGAGGGGGTATAAATTGAAGTGCCCTCTTCCATTTTCGCCTTACAAAAAATCATTCGTAGCGTTCCAAATTGTAGTTTTCTACAATTTATTTAATATATTTAATATACGTGACAGTATTATTTGTCCTGTTTGGTGAATACGAGCGATGAATACAGCAAGCCTTATCTAGTAAGGTTATCAGAGTATTCACTGAAAAACGCGATATATATATAGCGTACTGTCATTTTGTTCGTACGTTACAGTATAAAGTCATCGTGTGATGGTTTCTGGAAATTCATTAAAATTCGATGATGGCGAACTTAAATCATCATCATCATTTAAGTTAATCTTACGATAAAGATGCCGAAATGATGACTGAAATGATAATGTCTTGTGAAGTTGACTACAAAAATATTTGGGATATTTTGTATATAATATATGAATTGGATTTTTTTTGTTGAACATAGTCCAATTATTGGAAGTTGCAATTTTTTTATATATATATAAAAAACGGCGGTATGCAAAATGGTGTTGAGTAAGAAAATTCCCCTGACTACAGCAAATTGAACTACTAAGACAGTGGTGGTGCAAAAAAAAACTATTAGTTACTATACTGTTTTTGTATTAGTGTTTTTTGCAAAAATTAAAAATAATTCGTTGTCTTTGCAAATGATTTTGCTATATATCTAGATTTGGTCAGAAATTTGATATATATTTGAGGTATTTTTGCCGTTTATCAAAAAAGCGGTATCTCTATTTGCACGTGTTTATATGGCAGCTATTAATATAAAACGAGATAAAGCGCAGTTTCGTATACGCGATTTGATATAAACCGCATCAAATTTAGATTATTATAAAGTACGGTATATTGGAAAATTTTATCAAATTTATAGAAACGCTCCTCTCGTCGAAAATGTATAAATACGAACAAAACATTAAATTATTTTTTTCTATATGACATTTCTCGCCAAAGTAGACACGTTGTCGATATCACAAAAGAACTACTGACGTGACTAAGATAAATAATACGTGTCGGTACAACAAATAATTAAAATGGGCATTTACTTAAAATAGCCACTGTTTTTATAAATGACGATCGATGAGTTAAAATGCCCACTTTAGCTAAAATTTTGAGATCCAAAAAAATTATGATAAAAATATACGCAAACACTTGGCCTATATAAAAAAATATAAGTATTTTGTTCATATACTAAACATTAAACAATAATAAGCGACTTTTACATATAAAATGAATACACAAAATAAACCAATCAACAAAAAGCGAAGATATATATAGTGCACATTTGACAGGTGACAACTGACACCTCTATTTGACAGGTGACAACTGACACCTCTATACGACAAGTGACAGGTGACAAGTCTACACGTCACCCCGTAGAACCTGTCAATCTGTCATCAAGGAGAGGAACAGTGGCGCAGCACACGTCACGTCACTTCGCCTGGATTTCATTCACGGAAAACGCGAGTGCACATCATAAAAGAGTTGTCAGAAACATATGACGACCGCACAACAAAAGCGACGGCAGAAGCGAGAGACAAGTTTGATTTGGATGTATTATAGCACATTCCCAAAGAGACAATACTTCGTAACTTATAAAAATTCGCAAACTGACAGATTATGTCAAACTGATTCTTAGGTTTATTGCGCATGTTCAGAAGATCTCCCAGCTCATTGAATAGTTCAAAGCAGATAGGTGGTATTGTCGCATCGCTGACAATACGTAATGTGGAAAATAGAGGAGATTCCTTATGTACGATTCTACCTTCGCCTGTTTACTTTGCTCTATATACAAAACAAAGTCTTATGTACATCGAAAATGTATGTGTGTGTGTATATACACACACACACATATATTATTGTACATATATATGTACGGTTGATGTTACTGACCTATATGATAAAATTATGTATATATAGATACGTTCTGTGCGGGACAAACGGACGTTTACTATCGGTTCGGTTCTATTTACAATTTAGCGTATAAATTCATATATATATATATATATATATATATATATATATATATATATATATATATATATATATATGGATAATATATGCGAGGAGGTCTTGTTGGACATTGCGGCGATTGGACGCGCTTGGTCCATATTAAATGACAGGCTGACGTTTTTTTTATTTTTTTTGTAATTATTGTAATGGTATATGTATATATTCTAAACGTATGGCTTCTAAACTTAATTTCAAAAATTTGAATGAAAATCAACGAACATTTGAAGCCCATGGAAGCAAAATCTGTGCCTGACCTGGTCTGACCGGTTTTTACTATTTTTTAAAAATTTGTACAGATAATATGCGGAATAAAGCGCGCTTACATGTCGACTAGAATAGACTAATATTTAATTGGATATGATATGTAACCTGAAAATGTTCGCCAAAGTAGGCCGCGTTTTGTACGAATGTAATCCGAGTTGAGGCGAGGCAAGACGACGTGTTGTGCGCTGCTTGGTGATAGATTGACAGGTACTCCGGGATGACGTGTAGAGTTGTCAGTTGTCACATGTCAAATATACACTCAGTAAATACGCTCTTTGTTGATTGTTTTCTTGTAATTTGTTTTTGAGTATTCATTTCAGATGCTTTTAAAAAAAATGCTCATGTAAAAGTCACTTATAATAAATTTTTTGTTCAGTGTAAGAGCAAAATATATGTATATGTTTGTATGGGCAAGTGTTTGCGTATATATATTTTTGATACCATTCGTAACCTTAAAATTTTCGCCAAAGTAGGCATTTTAACTTAACGACCGTCATTTATAAAACATCCGTCATTTTAAGTAAATGCCCATTAATTATTTGTTGTGGACACGCACTGACACAGTAGTTAAGTCAGTAGTTCTTATGCGTTGCCAACAACAAATGGCCTACCCGTGCAATATGCCTATTTTGGCAGAAAAATGCCACATGGATAGTCCATATATATGTATATTTAGTCAATAGTGGTATATAAGAAAATGTACAGTACCGTACTAAACAAATTGAACATAAAGAAAGAATATTGACCCAAGTTTCAAATATTCAAAGTATTAGTGAAGGTTAGTAGTACTTTTTTTTTAGTATAATTAAATTTTATGTACTTCAATTAGTCAATAAAAATGTATGTTTTCTATTTAACGCCTCTTGTAATCTAATATTTGATGTAATTGTAACATATACAATTTTGTGATAAACAAAATAAATGCAGTGTTATAAAATTTTACGCTCGGCAGTTCAAAATAATCCAACTTAAATTTTAAGGGGGCTGTGAAAAATATATCGGTTTAAGACGTTTCTGCAAGAAAAAATTCTCAAGTCCACGCTTGCTATATAAAAGAATTGACATTCTATTTTAACAACGCAGATTTTATTGTAGACAAGTCACATTGCCATAGATATTAATCCAAGTTCATATTCCACGGCTATAATTGTGTCCGATTAGCTTCAGCTAGGCGAAGGAAGATAAAAGGTGATTGCTCGTCTAATATTAAACACTAATAAATGACTCGGTCACTACAGCACGTGTGTGTGTGTGTATGTAAAATCTGTTCGTCTGTGGTGGTAGAGCCATATGTATATTCGTCTGTACATTGCATTATTATAGTGGCGCCTAAATGTCTAGCGAATCCGTTCTACATTAATAAATATATGCATACACTTAATATAAACGAATTGCATGTATGTACGTATGTTGGTAAGGAATCACATTCACATCTGTAAATAAGTGCACGATATGTGTATACAATCAAAGACAATAGTAATGTGCCCGATATAGACGTTCCGTGCAAACCGGACATTATTACATATCGTTTCACACAAAGGCATTTGTTCACATATGGTAAATATAGGAACATGTCTGATTGCCTTTGGCATATCCTAACTATTATTCTACGTATATATATATATAGGCAACTTTATCAATTTTTTAACGCTGGATAATATGTGTGCAGATCAAAACGTGTGCAGAGTGTAATCGTGCAGACTACACTGCAGGGCAGTCAAATAACGCCCTAACCAGATATTTCGCTGGTAGTACGTGATATGTTTTAAACCAGATTCTCTTTGTAGTATGTATATATTTGCAATGACAATGTATATATAGACATTACAAGTCCATATAAAAAGAGAATCAGATGGGAATCACATTTACACAAATTTCATAAGCCAGGAAGTGCTGCACTCTGTTGGTGATATATAAATTATGGTTGTGTTGAAATAATTGATATCTAGGATAAATCCTAGGTATAAATATATATACCTTTGAAATATTCCGATTTTTTTGGCGATTTTGGTCAAAATTTAACAAATGCTGCCCAAAACAATGCAAAATGGCTATAAATCGTCTTAAAACTATATTTTACTGATTTCCGGTTCAAACGGAAAAAGTTGAAATTATCGTCGAAAAAAGTGAAAAAGTGGTGTATATATACCTTTGAAATATTCCGATTTTTTTGGCGATTTTGGTCAAAATTTAACAAATGCTGCCCAAAACAATGCAAAATGGCTATAAATCGTCTTAAAACTATATTTTACTGATTTCCGGTTCAAACGGAAAAAGTTGAAATTATCGTCGAAAAAAGTGAAAAAGTGGTGTATATATACCTTTGAAATATTCCGATTTTTTTGGCGATTTTGGTCAAAATTTAACAAATGCTGCCCAAAACAATGCAAAATGGCTATAAATCGTCTTAAAACTATATTTTACTGATTTCCGGTTCAAACGGAAAAAGTTGAAATTATCGTCGAAAAAAGTGAAAAAGTGGTGTATATATACCTTTGAAATATTCCGATTTTTTTGGCGATTTTGATCAAAGTTTAACAAATGCTGCCCAAAACAATGCAAAATGGCTATAAATCGTCTTAAAACTATATTTTAGTGATTTCCGGTTCAAATGGAAAAAGTTGAAATTATCGTCAAAAAAAGTGAAAAAGTGGTGTATATATACCTTTGAAATATTCCGATTTTTTTGGCGATTTTGATCAAAGTTTAACAAGTGCAGCCCAAAACAATGCAAAATGGCTATAAATCGTCTTAAAACTATATTTTAGTGATTTCCGGTTCAAATGGAAAAAGTTGAAATTATCGTCGAAAAAAGTGAAAAAGTGGTGTATATATACCTTTGAAATATTCCGATTTTTTTGGCGATTTTGGTCAAAGTTTAACAAGTGCTGCCCAAAACAATGCAAAATGACGAGTATAAATCGTCTTAAAACTCTATTTTACTGATTTCCGGTTCAAACGGAAAAAGTTCAAATTATCAACGAAAAATGTGAAAAAGTAAATCTGTGTAAAATTTATTGTAAAATATATATGTAAAACGTATTTCTGCTAGAATTTCTACGATATATAAAAGTCAACACAACAAGTAGTAAGTACAAAGCTATCTTTGTGAAGGAATGTAATTTCCTTTTTGTATTTTTTTTTGCTAAACTGAAAATTGTTAAAGATTTTTTAGAAAATAAATTGAAGAGTTTTGAAGGTAGTAAATTGTATCTAATACATCTTTAGGTACAATTATAAGGAAATTGTAATGAGTGACAAAAGAGAAATATTTGTTGATGACGGAAGTTTAAGTCACGAATTGGGCATTTTTTAAATTGTTTTTCATGAAGAATAAGAGAAGGAATATATTGAGGAGTGCAAGTTAATATATGGCTCGTATATTTATTAAATGTACATTGTAACTAATGCCAATGACAATGTATTTGATCGAATTTGATCAATTCGATACATTTCTCCCGGGTTGTTGAATGTTTAACACATTTTATTCATTGTTTTGATGTTGCTGATGACGAACAGCTGACCGTGTTCGAACACAGTAATCGAATGCTTATTTTAAGTCGATTGGGCATTGAATTCAATTAATATATTGCTTATGGGGAGACAATGGCGCCACACTATGTGGAAAATAGTCAAAATTTCGTGCGGGTGTATTTGGTCAATATACTAGCGTAATCTTCAGTTATCTTCACCAAGTTCTCGTGGGGAAGATATAGACAGATGTCGCCACATGAAAATCAACGCTTAAAGTTGATTCGTTTTCGTATATGGACTTGCAACGTCTATGTATACATTGTCATTGGTATTTGGTTTCGTAAACTTACAGTCTTTAACACTGTAGGGCAGCGTAATAACGGCCTAATAGCTGTGGTGTCAACCTTTTCTCTATATCATTACACAAGTTGGCACGATGATTAACTGTCGATTATATAGATATAGTATATTTATGTAACATCTAATTGTGACGAGTTAATTGAAATTCAAGCATGCTGTTTTTTAATTTTTTTATACAGTATTTTATATTTTTTTTAGAGTCGACCCTGTAAGTATGGATGGGCGAAGCGCCAGAATATATAGTTCAGATAATTTTTTTAAGATTTCATGTTTTTCTTTAATTTACACTAAGATTTGTTCTAAGTGGTTTAATTAAGTGCCTAGCTTAATTAATCTATAGGTTCGAATCCCAGCCACAGTAGAAATTTTATCTTTTTTTATAGAGCAAGTTTTCCTAGCGATTATATATCCATTTTGGTTTTTTTTTTTTTTATAAAATAATTTCATTTAAAGCGACTAAATATAATTTAATAATTTCATTTAAAAAAAGTTTTATATCTACATAAAGAACAATAAAACAATACAATCATATTCAGTCATAACAAACACAATTTACAAATTCCTAACAATATACTCACATTTCCCATAAACGACAAAAAAAAAAGATTGCATAACATAATTAAGTAGTTTTAATTTTAAAAATAGATATGCGAATGATCCGTAAGGTCATCGATCGAGATATTATTTATTGTTTGTTTATTTGTATTAAAAATATAATTCCGTAATATTACTAATTGTCTCCGTAGTATTCGGTTGTAAAATAAAATATTTTCTTACGATTATTATTATTGGATTGTGTGTTGCATATATAATTTCCAGCTCGCTTCATTAATTCAATAATTTATTAGTAGAAACAATAATTCATCCGCTGTATACGTAAAAAATACATATTGCAAGTTTATAGCAAATTTTATTGGTATAGAAATATCGACGAAGTATTTAAAAGCATAGCCTAAAGCGCGATTGTTGTAATAGAAGTTGCATACTATAATAAATTGACATTGTAAAGCAGCTAAAATATTTTTTGTTTTTGTCGATTGCAAACGTTTATTAAAGGAACAACAATAGTTGGTAGTTGAATTAATTTCCCATTAAAAAAATATATATAATTTTTACAAATATAAATAAAACAAAACTCTAAAAATTTCTTCAACTTTCTTTCAATAAAAAAAATATATAATACAGAAGGGCGATATCATTTTGAACAAATTCAATATGATAGCCCGCCCTCGTTAAAACGGGGGTGACGGCCTAACCTAATTGAAAATCAATCTACAGTTTGTACGAGCGCATAAAATATGGAAGCGGTTCATTTTCGTAAAATCCATAGTATTCGCTCGTACCCATAGCACGTAACCTTTGCTCGCGCAGTTTCAAAATAGCCCATCGTCGAAATTTAGCGCTCCGAAAAAATAAAAAAATAAACACACACACACAAGACCCGGTTTAGAAAACGCGGCAACTTTCGCTCGGTTGAAATTTCGTTGTTAGTCGACAAGCTAACAAGAGCGAAGTGAGTAGTACGTAATCAACAAAAATAATATCGCTGTTACAATAAAATTTGAATACGATCGGACCTCGTTTAGCGCGGATGTACAGTTATAAAAACCAACAGCGCGACATAATTTTTAGGAACATTAGAATAGTTTTTTGTTTTGGTGCTGTTAGAGAGTTAGTATAAATTCGTTGAGCAATTGTTTTTTTTTTTTAAAGAATGGGCGGGCAAAGGCCCATTATTAGCATTATAGGTCGCATATTAGATTGAACTTAAATCACGGTACACATTCATCAACGTCCAATGGTACGGAAGGGGTTTTATTTCGAGAAAAATTCTAGAAATGGTGCAGGATTCGAACCCACAACATCCGCGGTGCCAGTCTCACGACTATACCACGGTGCCCCGTTGTTATAATACAAAACAAATTGTTCACATGTACGGAACGAATCGGACATTTTTAAATTGTCATAAATTGACACACGTGCGAAATATCAAGATTGATTATACAATACACATATTATGTATATACGACATACGGGCCACTTACCGAATCAAACGTACAGAGTGTTACAATGCGGGTCGCACGAATACAGCAAACGCGAATGTTGGTATTTTCCAGATTCAATACACAAACAAATTACGAAGTATAGGTATACTATACGGGATTAGATTAATCTCGCGGCGACGTTCGACGCAAATGAAATTCACACACACAGTATGCAGTTGCGCCAGGGCTGGAGCAATCGCTAGAATCGTTAATACGTACACTGCACATCAACTCGCGTATATGTCACGCTGACATTTGTATTGGTATATATGCAGCAGTCGTTGCATATTTTATTCAAACCCGACGTTTCTATGTTAATTTAGTTGTATTCTAGAATACCTTGGGTGTTCGTATATGTTGAGTTGGAAAGTTACAGGTGTGCCAGCAATCGCTAGAGGCTGCTATATTGTAACAACATAAATAGCGATTTAAGACGAATGTATATTGTGGCGGCATCTATGCGTCATTGTTAGAAATTATCACTTTCACATGGCACGTCGATACTAAAATGTTAGGGCAGTATTTTTTGAAAAAGTACAAAACGAAGTAAAAATTGTAAATATTAATCAAAAATGAATTGATTTATCTTATACATTAAAAATTATTCATATATTTTTATAAGAATATCATACATCACATAACTTCAATTATTGTAATGTATTTTAAGTATCCTAACTAATAATTACCGAACTTTTAAATATGTTTAATTACCATTTCCTTGTAGTAGGAATAAAATAAATTCCCCCTGACCTAGTGATTTTTTCTATTGACTTTGTGAGGTGTATTGTCGAGTAAATGGGCTCACTGATGTAAAAGGGCGCAGGGCCGGATCGGCGCTAGGTAAAGAGCCCCCAGTGGTCGTTCTCAAATTCTTATCATTTAGCATCGTTATCGATTGGCCGTGAGAACTCGATCTAATAAATTATCATCAAAATTTCAGCACATTTGTCGAAAAATGTCAAAAATATACACAAGTACTTGACAACAGCGTCGCCTTCGCGCCGCAAGATATTTTTATCATCGGTGAAAACGACAGCGCCGTAATTTCGGTCGGAATTTTTATCCCATTTGTCTAAAATGCCGTTATATACTAACAAATCATCAACCAGAATCTAAAAATGACATTGACATATCGTGTCAACTTCACCAAAAAAAAAAAACGCGCGCCAATTTCGAATGTGCTATTTTTACCGCAAATTCTCTAACGCCTCGTATCGGGGTTTTAGAATAATTCCAGAGCCGTATAACGGACACTGTAATAACGTAATCGATCACAACGTATATTCGATTCAAACAATTCGGTATAATTGGCGCTAGCCACGCGTGCATCCCATCTTGCGAATAAATAACGCCGTCAATTAATTTGTCTGGTGTTCTAATGTCACCGTTGACATTTGGCAGGACATTCACGCTTTCCGGGTAGGCGCAAATGTCTTAAAAATACGTCAAGTTTCATGTATTAAATTAAATTAATAATAAAATAAAATCTATTTTTGCCTGGATTGTGATAGTTCTGATGATTTGACACAATATTGAAAAATTGAATTTGGGCAAATATTTGCAGTATATGACTAAATTGAGATTTGTTTAGCTTACTGCTGTCTTCCAGGGTGATTTTTCTACCCCTTTGATCGTACATTTCCAATTCGTTCATGCCGCAGTAATATTGGTCGCCCCACGTTGAAAAAATAATAATCTGAAAGACGAAGCCTTGGGGCATCGTTGGGCATTCGTATAAAAATTCGTCGTCGATCATCGTTTTATCGGCGACGATAAAACTCGGTTGAACACTATCCACAATTTGTGTCTACAAAATGAATTTCGAATTAAATAGATTCCGCGTTTAAAATTAAATTTACAGTCGCTTCTTCGTCGAAAAATCGTATTTCTTGTATGAAGTCGTAATGTTCGTTTCCAGGCGCTCTTCTAAGAACGAACATATCACCATCCAACGATTGATTGTTGGTCACAGACCGATTATCTAAACGTATTTTCAATTTACAAACACCGGCGTAAGTTGTTTCCAAATTCTCGTTATAGTTCCACAAACGAATACCAGATATATAAGTAACCTTTAAAAAAGAAATTTTAGATCACCCACTAAACATTCGCAAATATTGTTTACCTGCGGAAATTGAATTGATATAACAACAGGCGTCACATGTTTATGTGGAAACGTCGACATATTCTTCGGGTCTGTAGTTACATTTTCGCAATTTATCAACCTTCCAAAAAAAAAAATTGATTACACCAAACAATAAAAAACTCGTACTTAATTCTTTAATCACCTATAGATATGTTTTTTTTGCCAACCTACGCTACTGACATTAACCCACTCCGGGTCGATTTCCACGAGGGTATCTCGCCCACTAATCACCTCGAACCCAGTCAAACCAATGACATTTGCGTAGCCCCAATTTGATACAAGTAGTAAATCGAGACGTTTGGCGCCCAACAGAATATGTTGGTCAGGTGGCATGGAAAATGAAGAGGTTGCTGGTAATGGTTGAGTGGTGGAGGAGGTGATGCTGCTTGAGTGGGAGTTGGAGTTTGGGGGGAGGAGGGGATGTATTGCCCCAGTGTAAGGTCGAATACCGTCCTGGAAAATATTGATATGATAAAATTTGTTAATATAAAATTGTGCTGCAAATTTGATCGTTTAAGATGTATTTAGATGCGTTTGGATTTGCGTGATCTAAATATAATTAGTTGGCAGTAGTTATTTTATCGATTCGAATTTAAGTCGGTAAAAATATGATGAAATTTCGATATAAATGCATGATTTAAAAAAGTCGCGTATTTTAAAGTAAAATAATTTAACTGCTGTTTATTTATTTATTTAAAAATACAAATTGTTTTTTTTTGTTTAAAAATATCTAACAATCAGTTCAGCCAAAATCCAACGAGTTATAAAATGTTGAAAAACGCCTCCTTCTTTTATGCAACAAACAATTAATATTGGAAAAAATAGGCATAATGTCAATTAACGAGGGTCCGTAGTGTCCGATCTAAAATCTTGAAATTTTGCTTCTAGACAGACAAAGAAGCAATGATCACATACTGTTGAACGCATTTAAATACGCACTAGTTACGCTAATTTTTGGCCTAAACTCAATTTTAATGTTACTTACGCTGGTAACTAAACCCGTGGGAGTTGGAGGCCGTTTCTCTTTGATTATATTAACGGTTGACGAGGTTGTCAATGTTGGAAAAGATCTGTCATTTTCCGAAATCAATTCCAAGATTTGTTCGTCGGTTGTGAATAGTATGGTCTATAATAAAATTTATTTTTTATAAACGATTTTAATGACTTTTGAAGAAAAATAAAATACATCTCCGAACGCGTCTATGCTTCCAATCATTCCTCCACACGCTTTGGCAATTTCTCCCTTAAAAATCGTGACGTCATCAAGAGTTATGATCATATTTTTGACACCGCGATAAGAGTGTATTCTCGATTTGTTGTAATTCTACAAAAAAATATAATACGAAACACGAAATTGAACAATGTTGCGATGGATTTTGATATACCCATATTCTTATCATAGACAAAGTGTCCGTTTGAGCAAATTCTATAGTGATGGTATGCTCCTGTCCTTTATTAAATGGAGCTAACCACAAGTGAATGTCATCTTGTGTTCGGTAAATGCCGTCGAGTAAATTCGTAACAACTCGGGGGTCGTTATAATTTTCTGGCAGTACGTTTACATCGGAAGGTTTCGCTGAGATCTTAAAAAAAAATCATTCATCGAGTTTTTGTTGCGTTTTCTTAGATTGAAGTACAAACATTTTTAACTCGGACAATTTGTCCATCATCTCCAAACATTTCGATGCCATTTAGGCCTACGTAATATTTATCCCCCCACGTGCTTAAAATTTTAACGACCATTACTTTGCCTTGCGGTAGTTCTGGTATTATAAACGCCGCCCTTCCGAACGTTAAGTCGGCTTTTTTACTAACTTTACGATCGCGTAATTGCTCAGTTATTCGCTCATTTTCCACCAACAGCTCGTTAATGATTTCCTCGCGCAACTGATTTTCTCTGGCAACCTTAAAAATAATCCCATCCTCATCGTCTATTGTCAAAAATCCACCAAATCAATTCATGGGTGATATACCTTTTGCTCGTACGCACTCAACTTCGACTCCCCCACCAAACTAAGTTCCCCATCAAAATTAGACACTCCATCATCAATCCCTCTCCTCCTCCTCCTACCTCCACCATCCTTAATACCACCACCGCCCACAAACAAGTTCTCCGTCGATCGACTTTTCCCAATCAACGATGCGCTCGTGTTAAAATGATTCAACGTATTGCTCAAGATATTGTTAAAATCCATTCCATTTCTGGGACTCTTATAGTCATCCTCGAAATCGTCTTTATCTCTTTCCGTGACCCGTTTTATCTTGGCGTACACGTACTGAGCGGCCGGCAATAGTCCGGACATTTCGCTCTGACTTCGCCTGGGTTGTTTCGCAGCTGATGGCAGGTTTAGGGTATTTAAGGGTGGTTTTGTGGTGCGAGAGTGGAACATATTGGTGGAGTCTACGTCTGAGTTTTGGGAAGATGATGATAGTGAAGATATTGGGGATAGAATTGAATCGAAAATGTCTGAAAAGAGATTTAAGACTTGAATAGAAGAGATGATTTTTAATTTGACGAAATTTATTTGGCGAAGTAATAAATACTTACGTTCTTAAGCTTCGACAAAGTTAATCAAAACCTTCTCTATTTAACAGAATTAATTTTGTAGTTCGTAGTAATTTTATTCTAGAAAAATCATATATACTGTCATACATTTCAATGGAGAGTCAGTTTTTCATCAATTCATCATCAAATCATCAATATTTCATACAATAAACCATTCGAAAAAGACTAAATTATACACTCAATATGTATGCCATCCTTCAAATTTATTTAAAAAAATGTAACGTATCTATAATTATTTATTCTTTCAAGTTAATTGAAATGCAATTATTATAGTGCATCATCAACATCAATAAAAAATAATAATCAATAATAAATTACACGTGCAAAATGAATAATAATAAAAAAACAGGTGCAATAAAATAAAAATAAAACACAAAAATAATTTTATATATATTTTAAAATATCACACATATAAAGTTTGTATATGAATTAATTGTCGAATTAGAATTGCATGCGTTTAGGCAAAGGCTCACCATCATCTGTCGCTGATCTAACCCTCGGGCCGTCCCTGGATTGCTGGGCACTGTCCAGTCGGCCCTTATGCGACCGCTGAAACAGATGCAAACTACGCCACTGTTGCTCGAGCTGGTCCTGCACAGTATCCACCTGAAACACCGTTCATTCTACACAACCCCACCCGGGCAAGGTACAATACCAGGCCCACGTGGATACATATTAATACGAGTGCCGCAAGCCTCCATACTGGGCCCACTACTATTTTTGATCTACTAAATGTAAAAACAACGTACCATTCCATCTAATTGGCCAACAGACGTCAAAATAGGCCCGTTAGGATGATGTACCGTGACGGGGGCGCTTGTCGACGTCATATTGGCTAAAAAGCTCGTTTGGTTCTTGCGTGTTACATGGGGAATGAGAAAGTCGTCGGGCGTTAGAGTTGTGTTATTTGGGGATGGAACTAGGGCGGCTAGAGTGCCGGTTAAAGAACTACGGCGTTTGAGAGATGTATCTGAGCAGGAGGAGTTTTGGATTAAGCTGTGAGGACGTGGTGGATTGCTAGAAGAAATATGTCGTATTTCAATGGAGAATAATTGGTCGTTTGTATATATAAAAAGAATTTTATTGTTGGTAAATATTTGTTTGAAAATATTTACAGACAGTATCAAATAATATTCGACCCATAGGTGTCCTTAACGATAATAACTCGAATATTTATCAAATATTTTACGAACCTTTTCATATGGAATTTTATTTATGAATTTGGAATGTCCAGCGGTATAATAAATAAAGTCAGGTATTTACGACCGAATCTTTTTTTTACTCCCAATTGGGTTCTTATTAATAAATTTCATCGCTTGAACGGAATAAATGTCTACATCTACCACTTTACCAATTATTTTGGTAAACGACCCCCCCAAAATTCAATTACAGTTTCTAATTGTAACACGCAAAAATCGATATTTAATAATACAAATTCCTTCGTTGAGTTGATTGAAGAACACTCTTAAAATAATCGACCATAAAGCAAGCGCGATTAAATAATAGATTTACTTACTTTTGAACAAACGGCGATTTCTTCTTTGGCAACGACGAGGGCACTTCGGAACTGACCAAATCGTCGAGAAATTCGTGTCGGTCCCCTCGCCTCTGTTTGGCATACGTGGTCACATTTCTAAATAAACGCAAACAATTCGCCGTTTAAATTCACGCACGTAGTCAATATTCCGATATAACGGTTTAAGCAGACCGAAACCGTTTCCGACTTTGCAGTGGAAACGTAACGGTGCACGTATTATCAATATTAAATTCACACAAAAACTGAGCGCGGCGTGTATAATTATGGCGAAGAAAACGGTATCGTTTTCTCTTGAATAATTGACGAAATAAACGCGGTTGTATATAGCGGCATTTTATTTATGGGACAATAATCAATGCGTAATAGCGGACAAAATCCCCGCCGACTGTGTAAAGAACGTACTTTGTAATGTCCTGTAACCATTTTGGCATCTTCCCATGACTGGGTATATCCGAATTGATCGTGGTGGTCGATGTGTATCGATACGGACTGTTGGACATTTTCGTATCAGATGTTACAAAAAATTTCAGATTCAATAAAAAATTAAACGGCTATTTCTGGAACGATTAAAACATTTTTTTCCTCAATAAATTAGGTTGTCGATTTTTAATGTATGTGCGACATTTTGTCAGCTGTTTGGGAGTTCGCAATTTATATTGTGATTGTTGAACGAGACTCAAACGTTGCTTGGAAACGATAAAGAAATATTTTTAAAAAAATATTTAAATGTGTAAACTTAAAAATTGTTTAGTGCAGAATTCGTTTGTGTTTGATAAGTATTTAATATCCATTTTTATTGTAAATATAAGGGAACACAATTTTTCTACAATCATTTTGTATCACTTTAGTAAAGGAAAAAGGACAATTTGTTAAATAATTAGTTACACCAATTTTTACTAGAAATAAAAAATATATAGATAAGAACCCTGTATTCACAAAGGACTAAAAAAAAATTACCTACTACTAAAAGGATACACAAAATTATTTAAAATTATTCCCTTGTTTTTCTAATCTCTAATTGTCTTATATATAATTTGCTTCATCAAAATTGCGAAAATTAAAATATAATATTGTAGTATCTAAATTATCACCGAATGTAGTTTTCTTAAATATCAATCTCGAGGATTATCCAAGAAACAACTTTTTTTTTTAATTGAGCTATTAATTACATAAGTAATTCTTCTAAAATTGTAGATATTAAATATACATTGTATTCATTTTTTTATGAAAATATTAATACAATATAGTAACATTTCTTTGAAACTCCCATTTCAAACCAATCCTTAGGATTTAATTAACTCCCAATATTTTGTTGCTTTCACAATATTTTACTTTTTCGAAAAATGATTGTTTCTTAAATCGATGAAAAGTCACTTTTATTGAACATATTTTACCAATTAAAAATGTTTTTAATACCATATATTCTACTAGTTGGATTAATTACAATAAATAATTATATAGGGACTACTTATTTTATACAATCACATTTATACGTTGTCTAATACGTTTAGTTTAGGTATACCGAGGTCTTAAAGTATTTAATTTTAAATTATTTTTAAGACCTGTATTTATTTGGCATGCTAGAGAGAACAATTGAAGTGATTTCTACTAATTTTTCTTTGTTTTCAAATACAAATTCAGCGTCCTGAATTTTGTACAAAACTTTTAGATCGTAGAATTAGCATTTTGTTGATTTTTAGAATAGTTTTTACGATTGCAGCATAAATCACTACAAAATTAACTTGGAACACATTTTGTTGCATTTTTTTTTAATTTGCTTAATTAAAAAAATTGGCTAATATGTTTGAAAGTTTTTGGAAGCTCTAAACGGTGTTTTTACTGTAAATAAATAATTGAGCAAAGAGACGACAACAATATTACGATTTCATAAGAAAAATGAACATGTCTTTTCATTTGGCAATTAGTTAATGTCATTGTAATCGTTTGCTCTCATTGGTAAGTGCTAAAAAAATTGTCATTTTACAGTTGCGAAAAATCACAGAAAGTTGCTAAACTCAACCAACGAAAAAAAAATATTGCGTAAAAATTAAAGAATTTCGTATCGAAAAAATAATCCGATAGGAAATTCGTTTCTTCGTATGGGTACTTATAAAATAAAATCACAGAAAATTATATAAATTGGTGAGTAAACTGATGGAATAAAATATTCATTATTAAATATAAATAATGACAAGACTTGTTTGGGTAATTAATTAATTATTAATTTGGGTAATTAATTAAATAATTATTAAATTCAACTATATGTAGAAATAAAATTGTTTAAAAATACCGCCAAAAATTGGCAGTTTCTAATAAAATTGTAATTGTTTTTAGGTTTGTTTAGAACAGTCTTCCAATTTTCCGTGTTGCAGTCTGAAAAACTGGCTATCTAAATATAATATAAATTTTTGTGGAAATCTACATATTTTCGGACACTATTTTTGAATTAGTCATAACATAAACAATTTACCTTGTTTTGTTCAGCTAAAAATATAAAATATTCAATAGTTTATGATAAAAACCAATTCAAAAAAGAGAACGCTCACCACATAACCTCAATCATCACAGCGCACAACATAACCTAACATAACCCTACTTATTTACGAGTCAATCGGTCGAAACCACTCAAGCAGCCAATGAAATGCTTCTAAAGCAGTTCTTTTGCGTAATCTGTCATACTGGACGACGTCATTGGCATCGGATAAAGGTGCGTTAAGATGGCGTAGTAATGTACGGTGGCTGCCATCATGACAAACACGTGCCAAATGGCGTGGGCACATGGCACGAGACCGTCACTTTTGAAGAAGACCACGCCGAGTATGTACAATAAACCGCCGATCTCTAGTTCGAGAAGACCAGAAAAATCGGCGTTCTACAAATAGATTTTATGTCTTAGATAGTTTTTGGAGCAGGAATTTGAATTTGAAAAAATCATTCCTCAACGCATTAAATAAGATTTTCACTAATAAACATGTTTTTTCTTCAAATTTTTAAAAATTGCCTACAAAACTGCAATTATTGTACAAAAATGTTTGAAGACAAAGACATTGTTAAGAAACAATAAATATTTGATCATTGCAGTCGATTTATTATTAGAAAATCATTATACAAATACGAATAATGTGTCTAATTGTTTAATTGGGCAATTATTTGGTATAATTATATTAAATTGCTTATTTGATCCAAGATATTTCAGTTTAAAAAATATTTTATTATTATTATTATATAGATATATTTATAGTTTTCTGTAATTCGTTTTCCATTTCTTGATAATGCTTAATAAACCAAACTATAGTCGAAGAAATCCTCGTTTTTAAGCGTGATATAAAAAAAAATTTTAATCCGTTTTTCCTTCCAAATAATAAATTTGTTAAAAAACTCTTTTATCCATTCGTTTCTGCAAATTTTCAATGACTATATATTTTATACTGCTTAGTGGCTTTAATTTAAAAAAAAACTCTTGCTGTATATTTTGTTACTTTAGAATTGTGTCCTTTTTATTTTAAATTTAAGGCCAATTTTGCACATTATATATATAATTGCAAATATATTATTAAAAATATCAATAAAAATGAGTAAAAAATAAATAAAAAAAACCATACGATCCCCCACAAAAAAGAAATTAATCGAACACAAAAAAAATCGCAAAACAACAAAAAATATAGCTCTCTTCACACATCCACTGCCAATACAACAAAATTTGTATTTTACTGCCCCAAATCCATTTTCTTTTCGAAATCATTCGATTACCTCACTGATTATTAACAGAGCGGGCGACAGGCCCATCACGATATACAGGACCGTCTCGAGCGACTTGAACTGCTCGTGGAAGAGCTGCTGGTACAGAATACCGACGAGGGCCATGAGCCACACCATCCATCGCATGGACATGGCCCATCCCCCATCCACGGGGAACTTGCTTATGGTTAACCATGGAAAATACGAGCCGGCGATGAAGATGTAGATCATAGCGCGGTCGCAGCGGTGCAACACGTGCCGCATATTGCTGGAAGATCAATTTTTTTTTTTGAAACGAATAGATCCGTTTGTAGATGCGAATGTATGGTAATGGAGCGAAATGGAAATAAGGATTAAATTAGAAGATGGTGGTGGAGTATCTTGCAGATTTATATAATGGTAGGCAGGATATGGTGAAGGTGTAGAAGACATGGATCAAGATGAGTTCTGAGGTCTTTAGTTTGATAGAAAATTTTGTATGATGTAAAGCAGCAGATGTAGAAGAAAGAAAAGGTCTATATAACCAATCTCTAAAATTGATGACGAGATAAATAACTGATCCTTAATTATTTATAAAAAAAAAATCTTGAAAAAAATTGCAGTACTAAAGTTCACTTAGAAAAACAACGTAACTCGATTACTACGAAGCATATATAAAATACTAGTTAATTATTCCTACGATAGCGAATGTGCATAATAAAATTTTTTTTCCAATAATAACCATCGCATTGAATTAGAATAAATAAATGCATTTATTTGCAAGTGCTACGTAGTTTCGCAAATATTGTTGCACTGTGAGTAACATAACATTATTTTAAAAGCAAATTATAATCTACTTGTTCGATATTTATTTATTCTGAAATGGATGGTTCTGATTCAATATGAAATCTAATGCTGCGTATAATTTAAAATGAATGTATTACTTTTTGAGTAGACTTACAAAATCTAATTTCTATTTATGTCTGAACTGATTTATGCTGGGCAGAAATAAAATTAGTGAATTATACAACGGCTGATTAATGTAAATAAAATATCATTTCCTTGATGATTTATGGATTTTTTTGAAATAGTTTGCCAGAGAATAAATTACTAGCGAAGGTAGAATAATAATAAAACATATTACACGTACTGGTGTTTTTTTTTTTTAGATAAAGTAAAAGAAAAAATGGAATATAGCCAAAAAACGCAGGTATATTTTCATTACTGTGTAGATTTAAAATTCAAATATTATTACGATAATATTAGCACGATATAATTCCGTTTTCAAATATTTAATTTTAAACATCACGTATTTTTTACTTTATATACTATTATTTTAAAAAATACGATATATTTAATATTTGTACAATTATTTCAGTGATGCGTTTTTAATGACATTGAAAATTTCCTCGTCAAATTAAGTTTTTCTAAAACAAAAACGCAGATAATACCTTTTTTCTTTTCTATGTACAATTCGTTATATTGTATCCTCAGCTGACATATTTGTGTTTATCCATCGTTACTTGATAAAACAACGAGAAAATAAATAAATTTGACACTTTTACCCATATACCTATTTACAGAAACCGCAAGAACTAGCTTACCATAATTTCATACTTTTACTGTAATATAAAATGTATGCCTTTAAAAAACTAGACATTTTTCCCTTGTAATTTTTCAAACAAAATTTGTCCAAATCTTGATCGATATGAAATTTCGTTATTTTCAGTAAAGAATTTGAATTAATTCATAAAATGTTTTAATTACGTTAAAATAACTGTCGTTAAAGAAATTTTAATGTAAATAAAAATATTACGAAAAAAATGGAACAAATTTTAGTAAAAAATATGAAAAAACGATGAGATTTTTATGAGAGTTCTTTGAGAATTCCTTATTTTTATGAAATTTGACATGTTATTACGACATGTTTAAGACACTTAACCTCACTTTCACGAAAGTACCAAATGCGCAGGTGCAATATATACATCTTCTATTTTCTTTCTCTGCCCAACTCAAACATACATCTCTTTCAATAGTCTACCGAACTTTGCTTCGTTGCAATATTTTCTGTGCGACTTTTTAACGGGACAGGGGTGATTGATGGGTGATGGATGACGTTTTTGCACTCACCCAATTTGTTGTTTATAGCAAACGCAATGGAAGGTGGTACTAACGCCGAATAGGAAGACCAAGGTACTGCCATATATAAGTGCAGATAGAAACTGAACGGCGCTTTGGGATCGGGTAAATAGTTCGCAAGCCGCCATTGCGCTGGGTACGAGGGCGAGGGCGTGAGTGGCGATATTCGCCACGTGCTCGATCGTTGTAGGAACATAGGCGGTACGACCGGCGGGTTTACAATTCTTCCAATTGACACTAGAGATTGTTATGTTATTATCTAGGTTTTTTTGGTTGCGCAAAAAAATTAATAAAATCGTAACAAGCTCAGGAATTATTTAAAAATATGAAACGGAACAAAAATTTTATTTTTATAAATTAATTTTAAAAATGCACGTATTTCTTAAAAGTTGCATTTTTTTGAAGACCAAAACATTTTGTAAAAAAAACTCAAGTTGCATTTTTTTTTTGTAAAAAACTACATACACTTGTAAAAATCGTCGGTATGAGCACAAAATAAATGCCATAAATAGAAAATTAATCAAAACTGTAGAAACCTTGCAAATTTCGACATACAACTCTCGATTTGTAAACTTGCAGTAAAAATGGCAAATCAAATTTAGTCAAGTAATACTAACTCTTTGAAATTGTGCCATGGTACGATCGTTTTTGAATAATCCAAACAGTGCCTTATGATGCTGTCGTTATTGATCATACCTACGGACAACAAAAATACATCCGGAATTAAGATCGCGCCAGTGTCCCCCCCCATAACCTCAATCTCACGATTGGGGGGCCTCTCCACAAAACGCAACCATCTAAACATTGTTACCTACTTTTCTTAAATGTCTAGCTATTCTGGAGGGCATGCTCGGGTGTGACTGCTGCAATGCAACATACCAAAGCGCGATTTATATATCGCGGAAGATCACAAAAAAAGGTACTTTTTTTATGGAAGATATATTTTTTATGCAACAACCGCTCCGGAGCTGTTCTTGTTTGGGACTGAACTGAAATATGCGGAGCAATGCGAGAGTGCATCGTTCACATTCATCGTGCAGTGAATGTTACCACACACTATCGTATGAATACTGTGTTCAAAAAAACGGGCAATAATTTTGCTTGGACGTATGCGCATGCTTGGTGTGTAGAGATCAATCAGTTTGATTATTGATATCGCTCTTTTTGCGCTTTGTGAGATTTTAAATGTGTGTGGCCTACCATATATATATTTTTAAGTTATTAATGCAATAATTGCTTGCAAATCATATTTTTATTACAAACGTAAGTTGGACTTTATAGCTTTTATATAACACCATGTTTCGTTTAACAAAAAAAATAAAAATTGTAGCTGCCAAATTGATTTATTGCATAAAACCAATTTAAACGCACTTCGAAATATATCCTACAAAAAAATAAATATTAACAATTAAAAAATCTTGTTTATATCTACAATAACTATTGTTAATTATTTTTCGTTTAAATTGAAGACCGTCGCTATTCATTCCTCAATCTATTATCCAATAAAATAATATATTAAAACTTGAGAACAAAGTATTATATTAACTAATAATTGCTTATTAAAATTTTCGCGTTGACGTGACGATCTTACAAATCCAAGTTTATGCGTCATATTACGATTTTTTTTTCAATTAAAAAAATTCTAGTTTATAGAAATTTAAATATACGCATTTAATTACGTGAAATAATCAACTTTCTTTATTTGTACGATTTTATTTTATTGCCACTTGCCAAAAAAATTATTTAAAGCTGCTGAAAATGATTTAAATAATATACGCACCTGTTCAAATATTTTTTTGTTGTTTTCAAATATATCTGATTTACAAAAAAATATATTCACCTACTTAAAAAAATTTGTTTAAATGAACCGCAGAAGAAATAACCAACTTTTATGTTAATCATAAAAGAAAAACACGAGAATAAATCAAATTCACTGCACTAATAAATAAATCACTTAATTAAAGATTTATGTAATTTATCACATTGATTTTATGCGGCTGCGTTTTCACAAGCACGTAATATTTCGAATTGTTCAGAATTATCGTGATACAAGTACGAAATTTGTATCGAAACGAACACGGTGGTCTATTTTTAATCAGATGCGTTCGTACTAGATGAAGATAGTTTACAACAACATTTTTATTCTTCTATTTTACCTACGACGGACTGCTTTTGTGCGGAGTTTAATTTTAAATCGATTGACGCCGAGATTTATTTATAATAAAATGCATCTCACGCGAGACAATCGAGCTCGGAATAAATTAATTCGAATTTGTGGTGATAATGAAAATTTTCACGAGATATTTTCGTTTTCATTTGTAGAGAATAATTAGGAGCTGTTACAGCGCACTGGAGTAATTTTTCTGACGATTCCCGTATCGGAAAGTCGTTATAAAAATTTAACAGAATTTTTTACCGGTGCTGCGCTGGGCTGAGTATAATAAAAATTAATTACATATATGTCTAGAAATACTGTAAATACAAAGTTGAGCGTGTTCTATTTACGAATGCACTCATTTCAAAGTACCCTCCATGTCTAATTAGCTGTAATTATTTTGTATCGATGAAAATAAGGGGGGAAAACGGTAAAAGCGTTTTGTGAATTTCTATCGCCCACCAGCTGATTAATAATTGAAACATTTTTTCATCAATCGTTGGTTTTTAAACATTTATTAACGCGTTATTGAAACGCTATATCCTAAATTTTTAATACCAATAAAAAAAATATCAACAAAATCATCTCAGGGAATTAAAATTTAAAAAAATATATAAAATAATCTTGACGAAATATTTTACACAAAACACTTCTTCACATTCAATATATTTTATAAATAAAAACAGCTTTGCGTGATTTCGAATTTTTAATTTCAATTAAGAAACATATTCAATACAGCTTGTGCCATCTGTTGTGAAATCTAGACATCATTGACATCACATCAAGGTTAAGCAACATTGCACAACGCATGCGCATACTGGCGCATGCGTTAATGCAATAACAAAAACGTACACGCACATTGGTAAGTTTCAAATGTTGTATACTGCAAAATGCGTTTGAATGATGTTTGTTTCAAGCGGCGTTGCCTTTTGTTGCAACAACAAGGATTTTTGACTAGGTTGCGAATGATACCTTATAGCAAATAACGTTGGTGAAGATGTGAAGTTAAATGAAGACAAGAATTATTGTTTTTTAAGTGTGTTCGCTTTATAAATTTATTTAAGTGGATTTACGTTTTCGTTTTCTTCGGAATTTGAGATTATAATTGTGGCAACGCTGAGTGTTGCGTTTAAATTGTGAATATCAGCTGTTTTGTTAGAGGCCCCCTTATTCGTCCCTGTCAATAAATAACAGTTAGATATGACAGTGGCTGCACAGCAGTAAGCTGGACAATCGAATGCAATATGGATGCATAGTCGTAGTTTGTTGGCTTGTTTTGATCAATCGGGAGAGCCAAGGTCGGTCTTTGTTCAGCGAACGGGCGCATTTATTTTCGCAAATTTTTGTAAATTTAGGTAGTGACAGCAATTAGGCTTGTCCGTGCCGTGAATCTCGCGAAAATCATCGCCAAACGGACTCATGACCAGCACAAATATCGCGTCCGATGCAGGCAATTCGAGATCGCTTTTCGTCAATTTCAACCAGGACTGCACGTAAGTAGCGACCCCCCTTTTTTTTTTTTATTTTTTAACGCGAAAACAATTTATTCGCGGCGTATTTGCTTATTGCACGCAAATTCAGACAAAATCGCGGAAAATACGAACAATGGATCTACCGCGCAAAAAAAAAATCTCCCGATGACATCTTTGCTCGCAAAAATCCTGCCAAATGACTTGTCTATTTGGATCGATTCGATGTTTATTTTCCACTACATATCGCCTCTTAAATAAATGTGTTTTATCTTCGGGTTTTTATTATGTTAACATCACCATTGCAAATTCAAGCTGTCAGCTGATTGATTTTCTTGAGAAGAACATGCAAGCTTGGTCCCCCTCAAAAATTTTTTTACAACATTGCACTATTATATAAATTTTCCATCGTACGTATAAAAAAAAAATCATATAGCGTCAATTTATGAAAAAATATAAACAAGCAGAGCCAAAAAATATCGCACAAAACGCTAAGATAAGGATTGTTTACAAAACAATATAAATTGAGGTCAATAATATTTCCCTGTTTGCTTTCGTCATTTGCTAAAGTTGAAGAAGATGCGAATTTTCCTACTGTAGATACATTTGAGTCGTTCTTGAAACGAATTTTCGTTTATGAATAAGCTAGTAGTTTTTTGGGCGTTTTTTTAAATTATTTTGCAAACTATATCTACTATTCTTTTGTTCCTCGCTCAGCATCTCTAAATATTTTTTTACCTCATATTTCTTACACCAATTACTCATGCAAAGTAAATAAACGCACGTTTGTAAAAAAACAAAAAACAGCGTACTTTTGTGTTTACGAGTTCTTCAAACGCAGCGAAAATTGGTAAATTATAATTGCATTTTTATTTAATTCCTTGACGGTTTTTTTTTTTTTTTTTGTATAACAGCCAATGTTAATAAAATAATCTTGACAAAGCCAAACGAAATATTTTGGACAAAAATCTATTTCACATTCAATTAGTTAAACAGTCCGCAATCCTAAAGATTGGTTGGAAACAGCACGCCATGCCGATCTATCCTGAGCTAATCCCTTCATCTCTCTATAGCTATTCATCTCAACGTCTTCAGCTATCTGACTCACATACTCCAATCTAGGCCTACCTACCCCTCTCTTTCCCTCCACTCTACCTTCTATGATCAATTGCATAATCCCCCCATGCCTAAGAATATGCCCTACTAATCTGTCTCTCCTACGCTGTAACACTCTCCAGATACTTCTCTTCTCCCCTACTAACTCTAGTACAGCTTCATTTGTTACTTTATCTTCCCAACCAATCCTCATCATCCTCCTATAACACCACATTTCTAATGCTTGTAATCTACGCTTCTCTTCCTTTCCTATAGTCCACGCCTCACACCCGTACAGTGCTACACTCCAAACATATACCTTCAGTAATCTTTTTCTAATACCCAAGTCAATATTTGATCTTAAAATCTGTTCTTTTTCTACGAATGCCTTCCTACCCTGTGCTATCCTACACTTTATATCTACTTTGCTTCGATTATCTTTTGTGATTCTACTGCCTAAATAACAAAAATCTGACACTTCTTCGATTCTATTATCTCCTATTGAGATCTTCATTTTTCTACTGCATTCCTTTTTGTCACACCTCATCACTTTAGTTTTACCTATATTTATTTTCATGTTAAAATCCCTAGTCAATACTGCCTGCATACCATTCAATACCCTTTCTAAATTCTTTTCGCTTTCTTCTAATATAGCTATATCGTCGGCGAATCTCAGCATATATATTTTCTCTCCCTGTACATTCACACCTACACTATACTCTTCTTTTACTTTGTTTATTGCATCTTCTATATATAGATTAAATAATAACGGTGAGAGTGTACATCCCTGCCGAACTCCCTTCCCTATTTTTGCTACCTCTTCTTCCCCCTCAATTCTAACTAAGGCAGTTTGGTGTTTATATAAATTAAAAATTATTCTCCTATCCTTATAATCTATACCCGTTTCTTTTAAAATTCTAAACATTATGTCCCAATCTACATTATCAAATGCCTTTTCTAAATCTACAAAAGCTATGCAAGTTACCTTTCCTACCTTTTATTTTATAAATAAAAAAATTAATTTACTGTATCCTTGCATTTTATTTGATGATTTCGAATTATAATTTCAATTAAGAAACATATTCAATACAGCTTGTGTCATCTGTTGTGAAAACTAAACATCACATCAAGGTTATGCAACATTCCACAACGCACTGGCGCATGCGTTAATAATTCAAAATTAAATTGGGGTTGAATTAATTTAAATATAAAGGGCACTTGGGAAAACTGTAATTTATTTGATTTTAAACAGAAGCTATTGCGCAAAAAAGAAACCATCCTTAAATTTCAAGGCGATTAATATAAATCATATAAACTCGCCTACAAATTTTTTTTTTGCACTCACTCGATATGTATTTGCTTAGATAGGTTTTATGACTGGCTGTAAATTTTTTTAATTCAATTGAACGCTTCAATGCTATTTAAATGCTAACTGTCTATTTCTGCATCGTGCGAATTAACAAGAAAATGTTGCAACAATTTGCAAGCATCTGTTTGATGTTGGAAATATTATTTTGTTAATTGCAAATGCATGCGATTTTTTTTTAAAGATTTTAATAATAAAAAATATATATACATACATAAAAAAATTGTTACGAAGTCCTTTGATATATATATTTTTTATTATGTGTAGATTTTTTAATTTACTTAAAAAAATAATCATTATTTTTCAATTAATTCATTTTGGTTAATTCTACTGGATTTTTGTTTGTTTAAAAATTGTACTTTTTGTTCTTTTCTAAGTAGCAAAAAAATGTAAATTAAAAAATCGAAATTTCATAATTACGGGTGAAAATAGCACATAATTTTTAAATAGAAATTCAGTTCAAAAATGGTCTTGCGTTATTTTGCAAAAAAATCAAAATACATATAAAGAATTAAAAGTTTTATAGTCGAATTTGAACACATCAATATAATAAACCAAGCCTTTCCCTTTGCACTACCTTCTATAATCCATTGTAACTACCTCGACTATATTTTATTAGCCTAGAAATGTTTCTAAATCATTTTTTTTAACAGTTCGATAGCTGTAGGAAGTCACAGTGGCTATCGACTCTATTCGCTGGGCGGCGGTGTGGACCTTCTGGACCAGATCATCGCCGCCACCGACGATACCGACATCTGCATAGTGGAACGTCTCTTCGGCAGCTCACTAGTCGCGATCGTATCGCTCACAGCGCCCCGTAAACTCAAAGTTTGCCACTTTAAGAAGCGGAGCGAGATTTGCAACTACAGCTACTCGAATACGATATTGGCTGTCAAACTCAACAGGTGCGTCCGTGTAGATAAATGTCATCAGAACGAATGTGAAATTTTCTATCTTGGATTTTTTTTTCTTCAAATTAAAGAATTTTACGTACTTTTTTTTATTGTTCGCATATTATTGAAATTGATTAGATTATTTTTAGTTCTGTTCTATTGTAAGATAAATAACATGACAAAACAATGTTTAGCATCGCCACTTTTGTTTTAATATTTTTCTAATAATATTCTTTGTTTATAGCCATATCGCGATTGTCATGTGCGTGCACGTAAAATTGATTAATATATTTTTTAAACGCAATAATTGTTCATTCGCTCATTCGTTGTTCTAATGTTAGTAATTGTTAAATGATAAATTAAAAAATGCTGATATAAATTTTTTATCTATACTTTATTCGTTCAAATCGCCTGATTCTAATAATTACTTATTGCGTCAATATTCCGGAAAAAAAGTTTTTGTTGAAAATATTGTTTTTAAAACTCGAAATAAAGCAAAAAATAAAAAATAAACCGACAGTTTTTCGCCCAATCTCTTGATTATTTTGAAAATTATTATATTATCTGCTAATGGCTGAGTTTTTAATATAACGATATGACCTATCGTTGTTTATTCAATTATTGTTTTAAAAAACAGATCAATATTTATACTTAGCACTTAGAAAAATAATAGCGTAATTCCAAAAATAATGAACTTTATCTATATTTTCTTTTAAATCATCACAAGCTCAAATTGCCTTTATTTTGCCGTAAATATAATTTTAGGAATAGAGAAACTGTTTCTATTTGGTCAGAGACGTAAGCACGCACTTTTATTTAATTCTTCTAATTTAAGAAAATCTATTTTCAGCCCAAACTGACAAATATTCAGTGACTACTTCTAAATTACCAGACACCAATTTCAATCCTCAAAATTACTTCAGCAAGAAGCATAGTGTATTAAATAATAATTCTTATATATTAAAAATATATAATTATATATAATATCATGTATATCAGGCACGTACTATTCGATATTTAGATTTAAACTGTTTTTTTAGCAACGTATAGATTGCAATATTAACTGTCATTATTCTCCGGTAATTTATACATTAAAATTAATTAATATTGTGAATTATATGCTTAAGAAATTTTCAAATAATTTCATTCGTGTATTAGATACAATTTAACAAAAAAAAAAAGTTTATATAGAACGAAAAATCTATATATAGCAAAAAAATCACATGATAGGCGTCAGCCAAGGATGTATAATCGGTCCTTTACTATTTACACCATATAATAATGGACGAAGATATATTAGCACCTCAAGGATGTATACGGGGCCAATTCTATTAATAATTTATCACATATTTAAAAAAAAATGCCTTTAGGTCTCGTTTGGTGGTATGTCTGGAAGAAAGCCTTTACATCCACAACATTCGGGACATGAAGGTACTACACACGATCCGGGACACGCCCCCAAATCCCCAGGGACTCTGCGCATTGAGCATCAATAACGACAACTGCTATCTCGCCTATCCCGGTTCGAATACCATCGGCGAGGTGCAAATATTCGATGCCACCAACCTAGTACGTTCGCAAAAAAAAAACGAATCGAATTCCATTTGACCGCTTTTCCTATGTGCCTTTTTAGCAAGCGAAAATTATGATCCAGGCGCATGACAGCCCCCTGGCGGCGGTCGCGTTCAATCAGACCGGTGGTCGTGTCGCGACCGCTTCGGAACGCGGCACGGTGATTCGCGTGTTCTCGGTTAGCGATGGGGCGAAGTTGTACGAGTTCCGGCGCGGCATGAAACGTTGCGTGGCAATCAGCTGTTTGGCGTTTAGTACGTGCGGACAGTACCTGGCCACGAGCAGCAATACGGAAACGGTTCACGTATTTAAATTGGAACTACCGGGAGATATGTAAGACGAACATGATCACCGTTTGGTTTCTTAAATTTTTTTATTCTACAATCGTCAAATAAGCTATTAAATAGCTCGATGATTTTTGTAATTTGATTGGGACAAATGTTCGATGTCGAATAGATCATTCGCTGACGATTATTTTGGCAATTTAATAGGTGTTGAAGGTTTAGAGCCTAGCTCTACGTATTCTATAATATTCTATCAAATTCTTCTTACAACTAATTCATTTTTATATATAAAGAAGTGCGTCCGCATCCGCATATAAATGTATTTTACATTTCATATCATTAATATACAAAACAAACAATAACGGACCCAGTTTGCTTCCTTGGGGTACGCCAATATGTATTTCCTTACTACTAGATTTGTAACTTGGTACCGTATTTGGCAATGTATGCTTGTACAGAACATCAAAGCGTTTAGTAGACAGATGCACATTTCGCAGGCTATGCCCCTATCTGCAGTAGCACAAGATACAACTAAATAAAATAACTGCGTCACTCACCGTGATTGCTGGACAATTGTATTGTCCAGCAATCCATAAAATTTGTATTTATTAAATCAATTGAATAGACAAGATCAAATTGGGCCCTGATTCTGAATTCATTAAATTTGGTTTAGATTTATGCATGTATATACTTTCGTAAGCATTCAACTCAGAATAATTCGAAACACATTTAAACAATTAAGTGAACTAATTTCAATAGGATGACCTGATTCAAAATTTCGTTTAATTCAAATAAAAAAAAATTGATTGATTTGAATAAAAAAAAAACCTGGTATTTATGAAATATTTGGTTCTAAATGTCCTAACTAAGATATAAAAACACGTATACCTATTGAAACTAAATTTAGCACATTTTTAAAAACTTAAATAGAAATCATAAAAGTACTGCAGCCGAGCATTTTTTTTTGTATTGTAATTATTTAATACCGCAGTGACAATTTTTAAGATACTTGTACCATATTAAATTTACCTAAAGCTAGGTTACATAAAGTGAGGTTCCCCCTAGGGTAGTATAGCAGGTTCACTTTTGTTCGTGGTATATATTAGAGCTTTCGGGTAGCATCGTTGATTTTAGAAACATTTCTATATATATTTTTAAGTAGTCCCAGAAGGAATGTGGATGAAACGGGCTGGATTGGATTTTTCTCGAGTTATTTGCCGACTCAAGTGACGGACGTGTTGAATCAGGGTCGGGCGGCAATGGCGGCCCATTTGCCCGTTTGTGGCATCAAAAATGTCATAGGAATTACCACGTAAATTATATATATTTTTGTTAATTATTGGGTGATTATATTTGTGTATTTTAGGATACAAAATCAGTTGCGATTGTTAGTGGCTTGTGAAAATGGATGCCTGTACGTGTATAATCTGGATAATAACGAAGGTGGCGATCTCGTTCTGTTGAAGCAGCATCGATTGGATGGCCAGCCCGAAGAATCAATAGCTAAAGACAAACCGGACGGCCAATCGAAGCCGCAAAGCATTACAGGGCAAGGAGAAGGTAAGAAATATTTAAATTGATACTGCGATTATAAGATATATTTGAATGCTCCTCTCGTTCTATAGCAGTTATTTATTTATTTATTCCGATTTATTAATGTGTTGATTTTTGATGTCGAGTGTCTTGCATAAAATCAAATATGGCGCACCCAGTCACCGGACATGTCTCACAATGGCTGTGTTCCGGTCGGGTCTTGATCTACGCCAAACATTACCCGTCAATTATTTTAAACGAAATTCTAAATTCATACCATTCCAAAAAAAAAAATCCATCCTTTAGTAAATCGATAATTCAAAAGATAGTTATTTCAATTTAACTAGTATTAAAGGTCAATTAAACCAAAGGGGCGAAAATTTCAATTCAGTTGGGGGGGATCGTATCCTCTCAAAATTGAAAAAAAACAGGTGCTGTATACTTTCAGCCGAGTCTTGATGATATTTAAAGAAAAATGTCTAGTTTTTTTTCAACAGACTCCTTTAAATTCCCGTCCAATGTTGGTCTCCTAACTTGCTACTAATTGGCTACCACTGTTGCTGGTTTTTGTAGTATGTATCGTTTGTGTTTCTTGCAAGGCTCGACGTTACTAGCACTATGTAGCTACGCGGGTGTTCTCAAAGGCAACCCTGCACACCGCATGTCAGGTACTGGTCAGTATAACATACCATACATTCTGTGATTTAGCAATCAGACAATATGTCTTTCTATCTTACGCATTTCTAGCTATTGTTTATGTTAAGTCAGTCACACGCAACGAAGAGGCAAATAATATTCCAACTAGAGCCTAAAATTGTTTTCTGCCCTTTTGCACGATACGTTCTGAAATTAAACAAATTTATTCGATATAACAATACGTAGCAAATAGTGCGAATGTAAAATTTGGTTCTGCCAAATTATTGACTTAACCGTAACATATACACAATCGATTTTTTTTTTATGGAAAACGGCAATTTCCATATTAGCCGACGTTAAATATACTATAAAATGTAAAGACGCACTATTTGCATCGACATTATTTCGATCGCTTGTTTTTTTTTTATAATTTAGATGATAATGTAAATTACCAAAATACATTGTTTAAAAAAAATGTATATCATAATTTTGCAAGGTACTCATTGAGAAGTCTTCGATTACATTCGTTTTTCTCACTGTGTCTATATTTTTAATAGAAAATTTGATTAATTTCAAACGATATAATAATATATAATTAATGACACGTGTCACTTGTCAACGACAGAGTCGGATAAAGCGCGGGAAATTGCGCAAGCGACCGCAACGCCCCCTTTACTGGAAATTGGCGGCATCGCTTTGGGCGACGATGACGAATATCCGCCACTCACGCAACGGGTAGACTGAGAACGTGAAAACAATCCAACAACAGAAATGTGTCATCAACGTCAAATGAACGCGGAACTTTTGGCGCTCTGTTCAACGGGTGATTCATGTAAATGTGTGACGTTTTGGTCAAATGCATGTGACGATGTACATTGTGGCGCTAGTTGTTTATATAACTATTCTGGGGATGTGAGAAAAAGCCAAAAAGATTTCGTGAAATCGACAGTTGTAAGATCGGGTCTTTTCAAAACTAACGTTGGTATAGGATACGAAACTTTCGCCGAAGAGAATTTAATTTCAAACAGTTCCGATGTAAAATTCCGTAACGCCGTGTCGGATTCGGGAACCGAATCGGAATATTCCGATCGTTTGGATCAATATTACGTGACGGTTCGAATTCAATTAATGTGTGCATTAATTTGGCTGATAAATGTCATAATTCGTCTTATTGAACTTTGTATTTTCGAACTATTCGGTAGCGTCGAATAGATCTGTTATTTGACGAATTGTTAAAAAATTATAAACGGTTGAAAAAAAAACGAGATTAAATTCTAGTGGGTGGAAAGAATATTGATTAAATTTGATCAATGTGCTTCAATTTTTTTAAATTAATACAGACTTGCTGTTTTCTTCCTTAAAAGTTAGTAAGAAGTATTTTAGGTAAGTAAGAAAGCAGGATGATTTTTTTGTTAGAAATTACAGAAAATATAGGTATACTCTATAAAATTGTTGTTGAAGGCTACTTTTTGAAAAATAAAACAAAAAGTCGATAATATATTCTTACAAAACAATACTTTTGAATGGCGCTATTATAAAATGTCTGTGCATTTTTCAGATATTTATTAATATTATCTTTGTGCATTATAACGAGGTAATAGTTGTATTTAATATGTATTTTTTGTTATTATTATTTTTTGTATTCATTGTGTTATAGTTTAATTATTTCTTATGCCATTTTACGAACTATTAATGTGGTGGTTTTATTAGTAGCAAATAATATAAAAAAAGCAAACGAGAAATCACGATAAGTCGGCATAAAAAAACATTATTTCAACGCATCCTTTTAATATAAATTATTCACTCTCCGAGTTTCATATATTTAAATAATTCTAAGTAGAGTAAAATTTGTATTTATTTAACTACCATAAACATGATAACAAACGTATAAAGAACGAGTCAATGGGGTAAAAAAAAAGAATATTTTCGTCAAGAGGTTATTTTTAAGTTACACTCGTAAATTATTACCTATTAAGAATTAAATTAAATTAAATTAAAAACGTTTTTGATAGACAATTTACATTTTGTATCAGCTGTTACTTCTGGCGTACTATTTGTATGTACTTGCGCATTGAAATAGTACCTTTTTTTTTTGAAACATCAGCCACGGATATGTAAAAGAATATCTCGGATCGATGGAATATTTTTTATTTGCTTAGAATTTTTATAATAGTTATCTTTTTACCGATTGTTAAAATAGAGAATTGTTGATAAAAAGCTATATACACGGTGTCCCGTAAAGAATGAAACAAAATTTTCAGTTAAATTGCGGTTTATGAATTTAGCTTTTTCGCAGCATATTCATTTTTTCAATCAATATATTTCCAAATGGTTTATTCTTTATGGACCACCCTGTGCATATACATACATGTCCAGACAAGACCAAGCGCACGTATTCCATACAACAATTATTAATTAACCAATATATTATATTACGATATTAAATTTGATGAATTTGCGCCGTAGAATGTCTTTATAACTGTGCAATGGATGCTTGATTTTTTTTCTTACGTCGTGTAAGATACAAGAGGAAACCTTCCGGCGGTCTGTTGAGAGGAAATTATAACGCATAGAATATAAATCGTGTAAGTTCTTAGGTAATATCGCGCACAATGCGCTTTGTACATAATTCGTATATACGATTATATTATTACATGACCGGAGTTGTCATCAATTTAGTTTTACAAATGTAACAAATAATAAAAATCGTTAGATGATAATTCATTGTGATTTCTGCGAGGATTGGAGGGAGGGCTTTAGTTCAATTTTGTAAATTTTTCGACAGAAAATAAAATATACCGTTTAAAATGCCCACAACTACTCGCCTTTATTCGTAGATTTTTCAATATTTTAAAATCAACATAAATTGTTAATTAAAAAAAAATCTTTTACCACATTTGTAACAATATAAAAAAAAAAGTCAAATCATTATAGCTGCCATTTGACCCAATACCAGTGTTTTTATTTAAATAATTCAACGATAACAATCAAAATCATAATTAAAAGTCTTCTATAGCTCGAATCATTGTACTCAAAACCAGTGTTTTTTTTTCCAAGTATTTTTATTTAAATAATTCAACAATAACAATATATTAATACATCGGTAAAAAAAAACATCAAAAATTACAGTTCATCAATCCATCTGCTCAGCATTAACCCCACCTCTTTGGAACTGTTTCGGACAAACTCGTGCCTGAAGCCACGACGGCACACCATCGCATCGACACCGGCAATATCTAGCCTCAATTTATCACAGTACGAGATCGGTGCCCAGCCATCGGTTGCCCCGAAATAAAATCGCATCTTCCGCACATTGGCCCGTATCGCCTCATTATCGCGCTCTTTGATCACGCTCATCTCATCCGTGGCGAGGAAGAAGATATTGCCCAGGATGGCTGGCGTGATCATGCACCGTATCGTCTGCAGATGGTGCTTGGGGGTGCGCGTGACCAGGCCGTAGCCACGTATCAGGAATTCTTGGACGATTAAGGGCAGTATGGTGAAGAACCACACGAGGAATAGGATGATCGAACCGAATCGCGGCAATAGTTTTTGATAAAACTGACCGTTCGGTGTATCACCGATGTATTCGACAGTGGGGAATAGTAGATAGGCTTTTAGGATCTTCTGATTGATTTGCTCGTGTTTTAACAGCTGGGTTATTATATACGAACCCATCGAATGGCCGATTAAGTGGATTTTTACGTCCGAAGGAACGTATTTTTCTAAAAAAGCCACCTGAAATTAACAAAACTTTATAGTTGCTTCAATTTATATGTTTATCTACATCTTCTAAAACAATACTTTTACTTCAAAAGTATAATTTCTCGCGCATCTTGCAGAACCTCCCGTATATGTAATATGATATTTTAACGCCTCCTTGTATTTTTCTCCTGGAGGTATGTTTAAATATTCACGACCGCAGAGATACGTTTTTTTTTTTAAACAATATTGTACACAATATTTCCAAAAACTGTGGGACTTAAAATATAGAATAAGCTGCCCAATGAAATAAAATCAATTCACGATATAAAATTCTGAAGATGATTTCTTAATTATTAATGATTGAGATGTTCATTGATATCTTCCACTATGTAGTCAATTTTAATATATTTTTCTTCGATTGATTACGAATTATTAATTACATCACTGGACCATGTAAACGTTTTATCTTATCATTGATGAAATAAATACTTTACAAATTTATTTTAATCGGACCCATATATACCTTGTGTCGCACCTGACCGGGAACATCGAATAATTGCTTGTTGGTCTTGAGCGGTGGTACCCTGGTAATATTCGTACAGTCCGGTTCCTGATGGCCGGCATGTCCAATACACCAAACAGGCAGTTTCGTTTCGGAATGAATTGTTTGGCAAAATAGCTCGTAATAGTCTACAATTCCCGGATTGCCGGTCATCACGACGACCAGTTCCTTCCGCTCATCTTTCTTAAATGATTCTTCGATCCATTTGCCGCATGTGAGTATCTTCGTGGGCACTTGATTCACTGTCACGAAAGCGGTGTGCATATTTTAATAATTACAGCTAGCTGGCGAAGATGACGATATAATGCGAACGGTCGTTCTTATATGAGTGATGTGTGTCGCTCGTCATGGGTCCAAGATGAACTTGGACTTTCACCTCGCGAGGATTAAAAATTTATTCGAAAAAAATCGATTATTTATCTACCTGCACCATTTGTGTCTGGTCATGATTTGATCCGACTGGTGCGGCATCTATATATGAGAATCGAATGAAAATGGTACGGTATATAACCAAGAAATATAGAAAAACTAAAAGGAAATCCAATCAACCGGAAGTGATAGAATGGGATCTATATCGCCACGTACCGCTGAATGTATTTTTTTTTTGCATATGTTTGTTCTCTTCATATTTTCAGTGTGATTCATTGGAAAACAATGAAGTAAAATGAAGAAATAACTCTTTAATAATACATCAAGATGATTACATTTAATGTTTATATTAAACGAACCTTTTTATTGGCAGTTTCAATCATTATAAATAATTAACTTGAGAGATCAATAAAAAAATTTTTTTTGTGAATTATTTAAATTATTTAAATCTTTTTTACATAATCCTAGCGAAACATTCAATTTTTTATTATCAAGAACTTATTTTAATTATATTTTATATAATATGCATTGTTTGCTTATTAGCAGGTGGCGCCGCCAGACGCGATTTAAGTAAATAACATCTTTGCACTAGTACAAAAAGGTACTTGCTCTATACAGGGTGTTCTATCCTTTAATGCGATTATTTCCATACGCTTAAAAAGAACATAATTTGTTGAAATATTTAAAATGACCCGTAGCAATCCTTTAATAATATAAAATTATAAATCTAACTATCATTTTTATACTAATGAAAAAGTTGAACATACTATTTTTATTATCAACAAGTTTGAAGTTATAATGTATAATTTATTTAATATTATTTTAAATATTCATTTGAAATATGGCTTAATATGTAGTGTTCAAATATAGACAAGTGGCGCCATCGGTAGTGAATTAGTAACTAACATTTTTGCACTAGTACAAAAATGCACTAGTCTTATACAGGGTGTTGTGTAGTTTAATTTGAAATTTTTATTACACTTGAAGAAAGAGATAATTTGATTTATAATCATTCAAATACTTATTTATAGTTACTTGTAGCAATTAAATAATTATTCTAGTTGAACATATTATTTTTATTGTCAACAAGTTTGAAGTTATAATCTAATATATAATTTATTTAATATTATTTTAAATATTCGTTTGAAATATGGCGAAAAATGTAGTGTTTAACTATTGACAAGTGGCGCCATCAGTAGTGAATTAAGTAACTAACATTTTTGCACTAGTACAAAAATGCACTAGTCTAATACAGGGTGTTGTGTAGTTTAATTTAAAATTTTTATTACACTTGAAGAAAAAGATAATTTGATTTATAATCATTCAAATACTTATTTATAGTTACTTGTAGCAATTAAATAATTATTCTAGTTGAACATATTATTTTTATTGTCAACAAGTTTGAAGTTATAATCTAATATATAATTTATTTAATATTATTTTAAATATTCGTTTGAAATATGGCGAAAAATGTAGTGTTTAACTATTGACAAGTGGCGCCATCGGTAGTGAATTAAGTAACTAACATTTTTGCACTAGTACAAAAATGCACTAGTCTTATACAGGGTGTTGTGTAGTTTAATTTGAAATTTTTATTACACTTGAAGAAAGAGATAATTTGATTTATAATCATTCAAATACTTATTTATAGTTACTTGTAGCAATTAAATAATTATTCTAGTTGAACATATTATTTTTATTGTCAACAAGTTTGAAGTTATAATATAATATATAATTTATTTAATATTATTTTAAATATTCGTTTGAAATATGGCGAAAAATGTAGTGTTTAACTATTGACAAGTGGCGCCATCGGTAGTAACTAACATTTTTACACTAGTACAAAATTGTACTAGTCTTATACAGGGTGTTTTGTAGTTTAACTTGAAGTAAAAGAGAAATTGATTTATAATTATTCAAATTATACTTTCTTATAGTTACTTGTATCAATTAATTAATTATATAGAATGTTATGATAATTTTGGTGAAATGAGTACAATTTCCGTTTGATAATGTAATAACAATTTCTAATTGTATCGGAGAAAATATTTTCATAGTGCAGTTCGTATCGGTACCGTACAGGTACCGTAAATATAAAATTATCCGTTTTTAATAGTTCCACAACGTGCTTTTGTGATTACGAAACTCGCACATACATACAGACAATCCGACCAAAGGCAAAGTACAAAGTCCAAAAAATGTACAACTCATACGGATTTTTTTTTAAGCGGCAGGTAAAGTATATAGGTATATATTATAGAAAATCGTGCATGTTCACGAGCGTGCCAGCTGCATTTGTGCGGTTTATTATTAAGTTTTCGCTGGTGTCCGTCCGCCTAACTTATCTCATCTCAATGTAGTTACAATAAACATTTGGCCACATTCGATCGTCCAATTTGTTCGAGTTTGGTCCCGACTGAACTGGGTGATATTTTCGCGTCGAATTTTCATAGTTTTCGCGTCGAATTTTCATAGTTTTCGCGTCGAATTTAATTTTCACGTTATCGCGCTTCTCTTGCGATAAATCCGCGGTCAAAACACAAGCCAAACGCGCCGAGAGGAACGTGCTGACAAAGATGCTCATCCAGAATCAGATGTGAATCAGCCGTCTTCGCGTTCGCCTCTGATTGTTGTTCGACCGTCCGATTCCAAAAAAAACAGTCAGTCGATCAATTCAATTAATTAATTAATAATCGCGCGATTTGATAAATAATTCGCAATTTGCGGGAGAATATATTGCTGAAAATCTCGAAATAAAATGTCGTTCTTCAAGCAAATTTGGAAGATGAATTCCAAGCATAAAAGTAAGTTCGACTTGTTTATGTTTAAATTTAAAAATAACCGGCGAGCAAAAATATACACTGGTACTTTGTAGATTTTCGTGTTTACTGTATTTTTGCACAAAGCGCGTGCGAAAATATTTATTCAAATATTCGTTTTTATCTGATTTTATTTGTTGCAGTTTATATTGTTAATTATTTTAGAACATTGGCTCGACTGGTATTAATATGCATCTTATATTAGCGCGATTTAATTCACCATTCAATAAAATGCGAATGAATTTACACTTGGAGCTATTTACAATACAAGAAAAAGAATTTTCGAATTTGTTTCGGCTACCGTTGCTTCAGATTTTTCTTCCATGCATATTTTCACATTTGAAGATTTGATAGTATAATAGCAAATTTTTACGGAACATTGCAAAAATAATTTTTTTAGCGCGCTCATAATTCAATTTCGAAAAAAAAATATTTTCGACGATTTTTTAAAACTATATACGCAAAAAATATTCAAAAATTATTGTTTAGGGCGCTCATAAATTCAATTTCGAAAAATATATATATTTGACGATTTTTTAAAACCATATACGCAAAAAATATGCGCTCATAAATTCAATTTCGAAAAATATACATTTTCGACGATTTTTTATATATACAAAAAATATTTAAAATAATTTTTTAGGGCGCTCATAAATTCAATTTCGAAAAAAATATATTTTCGACGATTTTTTAAAACCCATACATGCAAAAAATATTTAAAATTAAAATTTTCAGTGCGCTCATACATTCAATTTCCAAAAAAATATATTTTCGACGAAGCAATAGCTGCGAAAAATGTTTAAAATAGCATTAGGTTTTATAGCAAGTTTAATAAAAAATAATAATTGGCAGGTACAAAATTTTTGTTGTCATTAAATATTGTAAATCTTTTGATGAACCATCGTTGAATAGACTTTGAACATGGATTACTTAGAAATAGAGTCGAATATGAATAACATTGTTGGTAGTTATTTATTATATGATATAGATATGCTAATAAGTAAGCCAATATATACAATAATTTCATTTATCAATAAAATTTCTTTAGATAAAATAGTGAGAAACAAAGGTATTTCAATCTGCTATTATGAGCAGACAGGAAAGTATTCGATAATGTGAAATAAAAGAGTACTTTGTTTATGATTGGAGTAAATTAAATGTAATTTGCGTACTATGTTGCACATATCAGCACACCTGAGTGCTAAGAGAAGGTAACAACTCAAGAAAGTTGCATCATGCTACCATACGCCGATATTGTAGCAAATATACAAGAAATTTTGTTTTTGTCAGATCTTGCGGATGGAAAATGAATTTTACAAAAAAAATTTCATTGCGGATTTTCCCATATTCGTATCACCAATACATTTAATTGCTTTAAATAATTGTTTGTTTCATAAAATGTAATTTTTTTTTTACATTTAATTTTAAACAAAAACAATATTGCATTGTGAATATAAAGCAAAATTTTATTATGCATTGCTATCATTTAATTAGTCGAGTCAATAAATCATTTAGGTATTATTTATCATATTTTTCTGTGTTTGAATTATTTCTTCATTTATTTCCAAAAACAATAAATTTAAATTTTAAAAACGCAATTTTTGTTTAACTTCTAATTTTTCGTATATGCAATTATATAAAATTCTTTTTTACATTAATTTTTATTAATTGAAAAAAATTTACATTCGACAAATCTTAACACGCATATAATTAAAAAAAAATTTTTTTAACTGATACATATAATTAAATTTTTATGTAGTCCATATTCCACTTCAAAGGTTGTTATTTTTGACGTTTCACATTTGTGTACCGGAGGTTTAAATTTCACGTAACAACTGCTAGACAAAAAAAACTAGTTCTCTTTAAACTCAATATACTAACAGATAGGTAATAGCAATTTATCAACATTTTTAACACCAACTAAAGAATTATTTAATTCAGCGCTCGTTCTAATACCATAATATAAACAAATCACTCTGTAGATATGTAGGAGATATTCCAACAATAGTTTTAAATTAATTTTCGCTTAAAAGTTGATCAAATTTTAACAATTTTGAAGTACATACACGAATGTACCTGTATCTTTCCTTCTACTCTACTTCCTACAACTAATTACATAATACCCCCCGTGTCTAAGAATACGACCTACCAGTATATCTCTGCTAAGTCACAATACTTCAATATTTTTAACACAGACTGTGTTAAAAGACAAATGAATTCGTCTTTTGATTCACCCGCCCATTCTTCATCATTTTACTGCGGAACAATGCATTTCAAAAGCTTAGAAAATTTTTTTTCGGCGCGTTAAAAATTCATTTGAACAATTTTTTTTCTTGTAACTGGGTCTGGCCAAATGAGGCTTCTATAAACGGAATGTACTTGATTAATTGGGTGCACTCACAGTAGATTTTCCAACATATTATTAGGTATTCCGTGTTTCGGTTGGACTTTGGACCCAGCCTGGTATTCACCGAGTGTTATTTTATTGCTGGGTGTCCGCCAGCGCAATAATAATAAACGTTATATTAACTATTACTAAGCCACACAACCAACATGCGCAGCTAGATCTATAGATCTACATAGATATTACTATACATACAGTGAACTTGAACTATGGACTACCACATTTTCGATATTTTATTGTAAAAACGGTTTTATTGCGGCTTTCGTGCCATATTAATTCGTTATTGGCTTTTTTTTGTACGTTGTGAATTTTTTTTTGCGCCGTCGACAAAAATTGTTTTTTTTTGATCAATTTGGAACTATCAATAAAAGAAGAACAAAAGAATTTTTTTTTGTAAAAATATATATAAAATTTAAAAATAGAAATGTGGGAAACAATGAATAATAAGAACTGCAAATATAAAATGGACTTTGGTCCGAGAAATTTTAGAAATGTTTGGCGCAATGACAAAATATCTCGGAAAATAAGAATTGACATAATTTTAGAAGATTTCATCAGTTTGTTTTAAAGAAAATTTCAATTTAAAGAAAAAGGTTTTATGGAAATCACGAATTTGTGCAAATTACGCAAATTATATAAAAATCTAGAATTTTTTCTGTTTAAGAGATAAGATTTTTTTTTATATATAAAATTTCTTTTCTTTGATAGAAAAGATGCTTTTTCTGTCTTAAACAATCGACTGTAGATATTTAATAACTCTTGGTCAAATATCTAAAGGAAAAAAAAAGAATTTTTATCTCAAAAATGTTTTGTGGTCTCTTTGTCAAGAATTTTTTTGAAAATAATGTAAATTTGACACTCAGCTGTTCAAAATATTCTAACTTAGGTATTAAAGGGGTTCAGCAATTTTTTTTTTTTGGTGTTAGTTTTTGAGTTTCGAAATTTTTGACAAAAAACAACCACAATTTTAAGATAAAAAAAATTAACTTAGCAAAGTTAATTGCTACATAATCTGTCATTAGTTAATCTAAACCTTTCTTAATGTATACTTAAAAAATGACGTCCTCACGACTTTTTTGTAAAAAAAAATTATCTGCTCCATCAAAAAAAAGGGGGCAATTACCTCTTAATAAAAATTACCAATTATGTATACATAGGCATTAATATTTAATTTATTTAAATGACTACAAAAAAATGATATTTTAAATCAACGATATATTCAATAATTAAATATCTGCATCTTTTAACAAGCCTTTGACCGTACCGAATGCTATTACGATGGCTGAAGAATTATCAAAAAAACGGCGTCTATACTAAAATAAATAATCGTTACAAAAGAAATAAAAAATTGTCAATAATAACTCGCCTATCCGGTTGAATGTTGATTACAATAAGACGTTTCTGTGGGCCTTATAATTGGCCTTATCACCGGCCTCAATTCAAGAATATCAAATAACCAGAGGGGGAATAAAAAAAGTTAATGCTTAAAATTTTTTTTAAGTACTCTAATGTTGAGAATTTTATTTAGAAAAAAATTTAAATTTGAAATGTATTTTTTTGCTTATTTCATTGTTGGTTTATGCAATTAATTCTTTTTAAAAAATCTATAAATATTAAATCCGTTACTGTATATTGTTAAAATATTTCAAAGTTTAGAACAAAAGCATTAATTATTATACTAATATATTAACAGTGTGTTAGTTAGCGACAATTTTTAGTAATCTTAAGCGATTGATAAAAAAAAAATAAGGACACTGTAATTAACATTATCGTCCAAATTTAATTGAAATGGACGCCGTTTTTTGTTACTAAGGCCGTTATTTTTAACAAGTTAATTATTACAATAAATATAATTAAGTATTTACAGGTCAATTTCGGTTTACGCTCCAAATTTTCCAAGATAACAAAAGCTAGTAACACGAATTTCGTAATAGTATACAAATAAACAGTTGATGTAAAAAAAAATATATATTCGTGATAAAATTAAATACGAAACATCTAAATTTCAAATTCGTTAACCAGAAAGTTTATTTCAATTAATTTTTGTTAGTTATTAAAAAATCATATACAATTTTCAATCAATAAATTGTGCAAAATTTAATTTCGCAACATACTACAAAATTTATTTACGCTACAATAATTTATTAGAATATTTTCTTGAAGTCAGCATTTACGTAAATTGTGTTTTTACGCTAAAATACAAGTTTCGTTTTTTTTTTTTTGTTGGAATTATTGACTGTCTGATTGTTTGCCGCTACAAAAAGTCAACAAATCGACAGATGTAATTAATTTTAAATTTATCTCGCGATAAATTTTTAATCCATCTGCAGTTAAGACACAAAGACTACAAAAGAACGTTGTAAATATTTGTTGTACAATAATATTTGTAAAGAAGCCACTGACTTAGCAACACAATTGTTTATTTTTAACACGGATTTGTTAAAGAAGAGAAAAAACATGTTTTACGATATTACTTTTGTTTTCATTACACGTCGAATGAAATGCCGATTTTATTTTTATATAAAATATGAAAATGTTTGAGTAGCAATTTTTTGAACATGACAATCAATTTTGAAACAATTTCTAAATCGCATTACGAATAATTAAAATTTTTGATAAATATTGCTGACGTTATATATTTACAGTTCTTGTAATTTTGTTTATATATAATTGCGATCAAATAAATTTATAGCAAACGTATTTGACAAAAAAATAATAATTAGCGCCCCAAATTAGATGAATTGATTAAATTTATAACTTGTGTAACGTATCAAAAATTTATAGGAACATTTTTGTTCAATAAAATGTACGTCTTGTTTCGTCTGTTAAAATAATTGCCGATAATTTTACTCAACTATATGGTCACGTGCTTGTGGTCACATAATTGATTTTTATTGTAAAATAAATAAAATATTGTAAATTCTATTAGCATTCGTTAATTTTAATTGCGCAGATATTTCCTAGACGGGGTCAAAAGTAATTTCAACTTCCTTCGCATGCAGACGGCAAAAGAATTTTTGTTTGTTATCAAAACTCAGATTTTATCACGAATGGTTCATGGTCTACACAAATGATGCAAATCTATGTTTATAATTCACAATTATCCAATTTCATCATGTATTTGTATAAAGATATGTCGTAGGAAAAAAATAAAAAATTGTGTGTTTCACTCGGCATAAAAGTGCTTTTGCGACTCGTCGTCTGCTTGCTACGCTCGCACATCATAGACAAAATGATACTTTTACTCGTCGATATATTTTCAAAAATAAAATAAATCTCTACGCGTGCCGAACGATCAAGGTTTTATTTTTTGAAATTCACGCGAAATTAGAAGACACAACGTATGACACGATAAGAAATAGTAAATAAAATTATTTTTATTTGTAAATGTGCAACGCAAATCGATCGCACTGAATGGATCTTATCGGGATTTGGATTGATCTATAGGCGTGCAAGATTTTTCCAAAAACGTCAATAGGCTCGTTTATAATTTATTTTGCGCATTAACATAATTTCTATAATAAAAGTTATTATAAATAGCGCCTTGGAAATTGAGAAATTGTTATTGTTTCATAAAATGCAAATGACGCGTTTTAAGAAAAATTGGGAAATATGTTTGAACTTTTCTCGTTATTATGCCGAAAGTTGTTATTAGAATTTCTTAATAAATAAATCGACGTTAGTTCGCAATTAATTTACGTCCTAAAAACAATAGATGGTTTCATTTGTTAACAATAAAATAGATGCGTCAATATTTTGCTGAAATATCTCGAATTTATTAGCAATTTTTAAAATACAAAAGATTTTGTAATATGCGTTTTTATAATGAAATTTTTATTTTTTTCCCAGAATTATCAGAGGACATGGTTCTACAGCAAAAACAATTGGAAAGTGCCAATCAAGAAAACAACACCAACTCGGAAAACGATAATGCGGTCGTATTTAAATTAAAATACTTAGGTAAACCAAAACAATTTTTTTTTTTAAATCACCTCAAAGTCAAATACAATATTTCGAATTATTTTTTATGCGCTGTATAGTTGTATATAACAAATTTCTTTAATATTTTTCAGGTAGTTCTATTGTGGAGAAAGTATCCGGTGAAAATATGAGCGTAGAAGCAGTGAAGGGCATTATCAAATTCGCCAAAGCCTCAAGAAAAATCTTATCCGTTAATATTGCAATTTCTCTCAAAGGAATTACAGTTCGCGATCTACAGGGAGACGAATTATTAAATATCTCCATCTATAGGTTCGTATTTACGAAAAAAAAAATGTTTTGACTATCTTTTTCCAGATTTAAAATCGTATTTCCAAAGATCGATTATGCCAATCATATTTGAAACGCATTTGAATACGAGCATTTGAATATTATCAATATTGTAATTAGTTTTCGAATTTATAAAATCAAAACAAATCTTGAATTTATATTACGTTCAGTTTTATATGCAATAAATAAGACGCCACTATTTCATCAGTTCAATTTCATGGTATTATATAATCAAACTGATAAAATTATAGTAAAAAGCCTAATTACTTAATTAAAACAAACCCACATTTAATAGTACTTATAATCTTTTCGTTACGATTATAATTGTTTATTTTATTTTCAAGTTAATTAATCTATCGATATTTTGTGCAGTTAATCGAAACTTAATACGAAAATATGCCTGTAAAAAGTTTTCTATATAATGACGTTTGTAAAATATATTCATTTGCATATCCACAAAATATGTTTGCCTAGAAAAAAATCACTAAAAATGCGCAATTTTCGTAGCAAACCGTGCGGAAAGTTCGTATAAAAATTGTTTCGATTCTTTTATAGAATATCCAACTGTTCAACCGATCCGTGCCACCGGCAGGTCTTCAGTTTCGTGTCAACAGACGCGCACGAAACCACCGAGTGCCACGCGTTCCTCTGCACGAAACGTCGCACAGCCGAAACGGTCACGTTGGCCGTTGCGCATGCGTTCTCGACGGCGTACGAAGCGTGGCGGATACTGCCGAGCACCGTGCAGGTGGTCGAGGCCGTCGAAAGGCGCGCCTCATTGGTGGAGAAGAATAATCAACAGAATGCCAGAGAGCAGGCGAGAAATCAACAGCAACAAATTGACATGTTTGTTGGGAAAGAGAATCTGTTCGAGGAGGAGGAGGAGATGGATGTGGAGTGTGTTAGGAAGCATCTTAGTGTGGAGAGGCTCATCGACCTCGGTGATGATGAAGATGATGCGGACAGTGCCAAATTAATTCCGATTAAAACGTGTGAAAAGGATAAGTGGGTGAGTAATGTTTTGATTTATTTCAAAACGTTAAAAAATATATATATCTAGCTTTTTCTTGAAATAAAATTATTTTTTTCAGGTGTCCTTCGAAGAGGATTTCATGATCCAAGGATTCAGTGCCTTATCGTAATTGTTTCGTCCTACTCTCCAGAAAATATTATATATTTTTATACCTTAAAAATCTCTATGTAAAATACTATTATTCTAAGACTATAAAAAAATGCTAATGTTATTATTTTTATTTAAGATAGTGCCAATATAATATTTAATTTTATTGTTATTCTCGTAATATTATGACACGAATTTTTTGTAATTATTTTATATATAATATCTAAAAATAAACTCGAATAAAAGTAATTGAATATTTTTCAGTTTTACCATATTTCTAACATGAAAAACGTCAATTTGTAATAAATCTGTCAAATAGCTTGTCACAACAAATAATTTTAGCAGCAAATCTTATGAAGAGATTCATTTTTTTTGAAATAAAAGAAAGACACCGTACAATTAAACATGTAAAACGTCAATTTGAAATAAATCTGTCAAATAGCTTGTCACAACAAATAATTTTAGCAGCAAATCCTATGAAGAGATTCATTTTTTTTGAAATAAAAGAAAGACACCGTACAATTAAACATGTAAAACGTCAATTTGAAAATAAATCTGTCAAATAGCTTGTCACAACAAATAATTTTATATATTGGATTAATTTTTTTGAAATAAAAAAAGGCAGATACAATTAAAAAAAGTAATATTTCCATATAATAAAATTTGCACTTTTTAATGTGGTAAAAGTACCTATTACGATTCTGTAGTAATTGTGTAGAATTGATAGCATCAACGCGCAAGCTCAGACGTACGTGTTAAATTTTCAAAACATAACTGGAAAGACTACACACACATTCAATCCGATCGATCCTGACCGTTCTATCCGAGCCATTAATTTTCCGGTGTAGCATTAGTAAAATTGAAATGATAAAAATACATAAAAACGAATTGATCGAATCGCCTCCCCCCTCGTGAACGACTCAGTTCGCAGCTTACAGCGTCGGCACAAGTTGATTTATCAAAGACAAGCTAAAGATGGAGTCAATGCGCGAATCTGCCCCGTGAGAGGTAGAATGTCATGAAAGAAACGGCGCTGTGTCATCGAGCTGGGGCGAATATTATGCGAATTGTTCGCTATTATAAAACGCCGCGATGAATTGGACGAACGACATGCAGCGAGAAATCGTTAAAACGGTGAGATTTTTTTGGTCGAAATATGGCAGATATATGTGCAGCAGTAGTGCATATTTCGCTTTGCTTGAATTAACGTAGATCAGATTTCTAATTAACGTTTCAATTAAAAGGTCATTGTAATCGGTCTCGCCGAACGTTTGTATTATTCTTTAATTGATCGCGTTTCCTGTGGTAAAGCCTAGGCAAAGATATTGATAAAAAGATACTATAGATAAATACGGCACAGCATCTGCATGATCACGATCAGGTCCGTATCAAAGTTCAATCTGTGCACCTATATTATATTTAATTTCTTTATTAAAAATGATTTCGTAACAATTTGTTTGTTTACAACATTCATACTTGAAATTAAAAACAAATAAATAGAAATACCTCAACCACAACCGATTTTGATCTTACTTTTCTTTATAAAAATGAAATTGTTATACAAGTTTAAAATTATAACCGTTCAAGCAAATATATTTTAATTTATTTTATAAATGTTATTAAAATGGTAATATAAAAGTCATAAAACGTGTTTGTTAAACATTGTTACGAATTTGAACTATTTGCACTTTACCATAGAATTCTAAATAAATTCTCAGGTTTGTTTTACGAAATATTTGAAATTTTAATACACCACATGTTTAAACAAACTGTTTGGTAAGTCGATAAAAACTTTAACTTGTAATTTAATTGTAAAATCGTCACTACGGCGTTAAATAATTGTATAAAACATCACCCGAAAACCGTAACTTGTAATTTAATTCTTTGAAATATATTTATTTAATAATGGGCGTGTTAAAAACACCCACTATATCAAATTTCCGTATCATATTGCATGTTCAATTTTCGTTAAATGAACTAAATTGTATCAATTTTCTAATCAACTGAAACAGTTTGGTTTGTAGGCAAAACGATGTCATTTCTATGTTAGTAAACTTTCAAGTAATTTAAAGTAATGTAATAGTTTTGTTCAAAATAATTTGCTAATATTTCTTTTACAAATAGTTTATACGATTTTTTAACGGAAGTAAATTTTCGTTATAAAATTTGTTGGTTCAGCTGTTTTAACAACAAAATTGAAAACTTAAAAAATTCTATTATTTACCGTAATGCTTAAATATTAGTGCAACGACGAAATATATTATTTTCCACATTACAGAAACATTTACCAACCCAAACAACAATTACACGATAAAATGTGGCCCACAACGAATTGTTATAACGCGTAAGAATTAAAAAAAAAAAAACCCCAGCTTAGACCCATTTGGGGGGTTGATTTGGAGGTTTGTGGGTGGGTGGGTGATGCCCGCCTGGTGTGCCAGCAGTACCCTATACAAGGGGCTCATTACGTTAGTATTGGCCCTCATAGCGCTGGAGTACCTCTTCGGATCGATTATTGAAACTAAGAGATGGGAAACGATTTTTGCATCAAATAGTACCAGGTAAGATTTTTTGAATGATTTTTTTTAAGATAATAGCTTAGGATTTTAGAACAAAATGACGTTATTATTTAATAATAAAAAAATATGGAAATTTGCAAGTTCGCTTTGATTTGTAAATTTGGTCAGTTATCGAATTTAATTTTGTTCCTAGTTAAAAGAACCTTTTTTTTTTAAACTTTTGCTAACATTTGTTTGTTTACATAATTTTTCTAAAACTAAGCTGCAGTTTTTATTGTACATTACGTTCAATCTATTTTTAAATTACAATATAATTCGAAGCACATGATGTTTAGTTTCTGAGAAAGTAGAGAAATAACAGCACATGTATGCGAATAACTTAAAATAAATTATTTGGCGGATTGTTTAACAAGAAAATAATTATATTAGCCTCGAGTAACCACACGGCGGTTATAAATTGTACATTTTAGGATGTAAGTGTGCAGTGGAAGTTTCCTATAAAATATACAATCGTTTTGCGTCAATACATTTATTATTTTTTATTGCAATTTTTTTTTTACCTATACTTAAAAAAAATTTTGAACTACTAGAAAAATGCACAATTTCTTAGAAAACGATTTTTTTTTCACAACTTCAGACCACCACCACCACCACAATTCGAACCATTAACTAACAACAACAACATCAACCAAGCGATATTTCGTAGTCCACTGATCAAACTACCAATATTTAGTGCCAAATCTCAAAGTCAAAACATTACGAAAGAAACGCTGCTCAACATTAACAATAGTTCCACGAACTTGAATAGCTTTGGAGAAGGAGGTTCGAGCGTTTTGATCAACCGACTATTAAATGTATCCACAACGGTGGGTGGTAATAGTACCACTACGTGGGGGGTAGTTGCGGCCATATTGCCAAATATGGCGGGTGTAGTGGAGAGGAATTCGAATGGAAGTAGTGCAACGATTTTAGTGCCATTTTTTGGTGCGGATTTTCGCTCGGATGGATTGGGATATTGTCTGGATTATCCACCGAATTTAAGTAAGTTGTAAAGTGAAATATAAAATTCCGTTAGAAGGAATTATAAATATTTTCGTTCCAAATTGAAAAATGAAATTAGAATTGTAATCAAAGTCAATTTTAAATTCATAAAATAAGTTGCTAAGCAATGCTTTGTGAAGTGTTAGATAAATAAATAATCTTGCAGCGATAAAACATTGAATTTAAATTGTTTCTAAGAGGAATAACAAATTAAACGATAAAGAAAAGATGTTTGTATAAATAATCCACCAAAATACCGCAATTACACAATTTAAAAACAATTTTACACGTACATTACAAAATGTAAAGTAGATAAATAAAATTAATTACTTCCTACTAATTTCTAGTTTTATCTACGAACGCATCTACATTAGTTAATGTGAAATGTATTATTTTTTCACGCGTGCAGTGCTGTAATAAAATAATTAATTTTCTTTGTGAGTTAAGGTCGACAATTTATATTTAATGTCTTTTATTTACATTATATTTCAGTCGATGAATTCGAAATATAAATGAAATGATCCGAACAATAATTCCTTCACTCAATTTGGGTGATTAATTGCTATTTAGAGAACGCTGAAATGTTGTCAATGTTTCTCACGCAACTTTGTTACATCGATAAAGAAAGAACGATGCTTAAAAATAGTGAAATATGCGTTTGCTTTTTTAATGATTTCATTATTTAACAATTTCTATACATGTTTTTCTTTTAGATTGTTTAGTAAAGTTTTGTTGTTGTACTATTAATGATTGGTATCGTAAAAAAATCGTCGATTTTGTAAATAAAAACTAGTATTTTAGAAAAAAAAAAATATATATCGAAATTTCGTTGATAAGTACATAGAACTTTCACAATGTTCAGACATAATTGCTTTTGATAAAAAAAATGGAGCAAGAACTATATAAAAAAATAGAAAAATTTATATTTCGTAATATACAACATTCAATACAATATACTGGCTGCAAAATAATATTATCGTGTGTTTGGGAATGATTTTCTAATGATTGGAAATTGCAACAGACTGCGATTAATATTTAAACCACGCTCTATTTTGTTTTATCGAAAGTGGTATAATGACATAATTCCCATTCTTCATGTAATCGCGGTTGGCAAAATGTTTCTTTTGGATAACCAATACTATATTATTATTATGTTACATTTGTATATAAAATTTCGCAATTTCAAGCAATTTTCATATTAAAAAAAAATCAATTTTGGTCCTACAGCACATTTATCAAAAACACTTACTTTAGAAAATAATTGCGATGTTAGTATCATGTTTTAGGACAAGATGTATTTCGTTACGTTTAGCAAAATACATTAGAAAAGCGATAAAGGGACATTTAAAATTTTATATATTTATATATGGATAGTGGTTTTAGTTTTAACGTCATTTTTTAATAGAATAACTAGGTGATAATATATTAGATTGAGAGTGAAACGATTATCGAAGTCTTCGACAAAAACAACATTAAAAATGTCATTTATTATAGAGGGTAAGGTTCCAGTGGACGTAACCCACGTTCCCAGTGTCCAGCAGCTAGAAGCCCGATTTTCGTGGTTAGGGCCTGGAGGGCATGGCAAACCAGACAATTGCTTCGTGCGCAAGCGCGTTGCCATCGTGATTCCGTTCAGATGCAGAAGTGAACATCTGCTATTGTTCTTGCAACATATGCATCCATTCTTACATCGACAACAATTAGACTACACGATATACGTTGTGGAACAAGTACAGAAAATAAATCGACTGTTCTGAGATTTTCGAAATAATTATAAAGAATTTTTTTTAGAAAGGTGACGGACCATTCAATAGAGCCATGTTAATGAACATCGGTTTCACCGAAGCCCTAAAATTTGCAGCTTACGATTGTTTTATATTCCACGATATAGATCTTTTGCCGGAAGATGACCGAAATCTGTACACATGCCCCGAACAACCCAGACACATGAGCGTCGCTGTAGATGTGTTCAAATATAAGTAATACCAAAATGCCAAATATACCGCCATTTGTGTAGATGAAACAAAATATACGCAGGCCCAAAACTGTTGTTTTTAGATTACCGTATTCCGGTATTTTTGGCGGAGTGTCCGCCATCTCGACAGAGCATTTCAAGTTGCTGAATGGCTTTAGTAATCTATTTTGGGGTTGGGGCGGCGAAGATGACGACATGAGTAACAGAATACGATATCGGGGCCTGCATATAGCGAGGTACCCTCAATCGGTGGCTAGGTACACCATGCTCACGCACAAAAAAGAAAAACCGAGCACGAATAGGTAAGAGTTGTGCCGAATTCAAATGAAATGTGCGATTTAACGTTCTTTTTAAAAGGTACGAGACGTTGAAGGAGGGCAAGAAGAAGTTTGACAGCGAAGGTTTATCGGATCTCCGCTATACAATTCATTATCACAGACGTAACAAACTGTACACGTGGTTATTGGTTGAGATAAGGCCGCCCAGCTGATGGCGGGTGCTGTTGACGCCCGTGGGTGAGCTTACGGCCAATATGGCGTCTTACATCACCGGATGATAGATAGGAAAGAAGCAACGACATGATATTAAATGGCGTCGGTGTAGTAAGGGACAATGAAAATGGCTGCTTGATAAAGTGTGATTTTTCAGTGCGAAATAACGTTTGAAAATTTGTATGCGGTGAAAATTAATTTTGCAAAAAAAGAGACATGTTAAAGTTTATCTTCTTATAAGACTTGTTCTGGCTCAAAAAGCACTTCCATCTCAGCATTTATATTCGATAAAATAATTACAGATTACACGTACATGATCATTTTATATTTACTAATTCACTGCATACTTTTTCTCAATACAAATTTGTGAAAATACATACTTAACATATGTACATTAAATTTTAATATTGTTCAATACGCTTGAAGATACGATATTTTCAATACTTATTGCAATTAGCGTATAATTTTTTCCTCATATAGAAAAACTTAGCTCATATTGCAGAAAAATTAAATCATCACTTAACCAGATATGAAATTAATAATTTTTTATATTACTAATTATTACGTACTTAGATATATTTTATTATTTATTTAATTTTTTTTAAACATCACATTCGTATTTATAGTTTTTCTGCAATACATTCGCAAAATAATACTGATGATTATTTTGTAACGGCTCGTGATTATTTTTTATTGTTCTAGTTTTTATATACATAAAAACGTCCGATTTGTATCAATTTGCGAATACGTTTTGCTTAAACAAAGTGTTTAAAACAATATATTTTTTGCTATGTATGAAAACTTTGTAAAATTTATATATCACTTTTTTTAACGTTGGTAAAAATGATTTATTACGACACTCGTATAATTGCCAACATGTAAAAAACAATTAATATAGAGGCCAAACTAATTCTAGTCATTCAAATGAACGAGATATTAATTTTTCTATATTATAACTATTAGTATATTTGAAACTAAAGATCCGATGGAAAACATTTTGACTATTATATTCAAGTAGACAAAAAAATGCCAAACTTAAATAAAATCGGTTAGTGATTTTTTGTACTTTAATAAATCTTATTCTGTATATATAACTATATATATTGCAAATAACTGATATTCTATACTCTTATATATAATGCATTTAAATACATCTATAGGCAAGAAATAGACTTTTACAAAAGCATAAAAAATGTAACAGATAATGTTGGTTGCGAATATATTAATCGAAATTAAAGTGAAATACGTTCAAGTTAGGCTTATGATATTTTCTCCATTTATTTGTCTAAAATATAGATATCTCTAAGAAATTGACGAGTATAAAACAAACGGCTGTGATGCACACAGTTTAAAGTATAAAGAAAATAAATTATGAATGTACACAAAAATACGCTACAAGTCTACTGTTTTAACTATTAATGCAAAACGATTTATAGATCTCGATTTATACGAATGTTTTATTTAAATTATATTTTGCACAATTGTTAACAATAGAAGGCATTTCTTCCACTCAAGAACTAGATATGTATAGTTGGCCTATAATTTATGATTTATCCAAGATATTATTTCGTTAATAAAACGTCATACATTATTTATAAAATTGTGATAAATAAACAAACTAGTTTTTAATAGTACATTAAGTTTCATTATAAAATCATTTCTTTTCCAATATATCGAAAACAATTTTCCCCGGATATTTCGCTGTAAATTTGTTTATGTTGTTTAGCAATTTCGCGAATTCTGGACTATGAAGAAATCTATGAACGTACACATTATTATCCAAGTCCGGAATTCGTAAGCTCTCGTACAATTCTTCAATATTTTCACGTAATCCTTTCTCGCCAGTACTTTGCGTTGAGAACATCCATGGCAGTGCAGCTGTCAAAACATTAACCAAGCCATCGAATGGCAAGATATATATTAAATTTGAAAAATCGTATGCCTCAAATCCAATTTCTACATTAGCAAACTCTTCTTCGGATTTCTCATTCGATACACTTTCTTGAGAATGTTGCAAACTTTCACATGGTAATTCGAGCATGTCATCTTCGATGGGAGATTCGATCGGAGAGTAATCTGTTGGTACTTCTGTCTCCGTTTTGACTACTTCTGGAGATGGAACTATCTGCAATTTTTCTCCAGCACTATATACTTCTTTTAATATCAAGCGTTCGCTATCGCACTCATCTAATACAAATTCCGTCATATCTTGGACAATATTTTCAGACATCTTAATGGTGTTCTCATGTTCGATTAGCTTCATTTTGGCTTGCCAAACAATCTTTCTGCGTTTATAGCACTCTGCATTCAAGTACATCTCGCCCAATTCAAAATCTATGCAAGCCTCTTTACCGAACGACAAAGTTAAAGCCTTGGCGATGCCATCGATCGGATATTTACCTTTGCACAGCGATAAGAGGAAGGCCGTGTAATTTAATCTAGATTCATCGACCCTAAAGCACTTCCAAAGTAATTTTTTAAGTAGCATTCTGCGTAAAAGGATCTCATTGTCCGGTACAAAGTACAAATCGTATTCTGGTTTTTCAAACCACAGAGTTACGGCTTGAAATTGATGTTCATATACGAGTTCCGTATCATCGGGATCCATATCTCTATAAAAATGTCTCATAGCCAAAATCTCTTGGCTGTCAGGGTACTTTAAATCGGCGTTGTATATGATGTAATCTCTCCAATCGATATATTCGACATTACCAAAGAGATCTTGCATCAATTTTAGCACTTGAGGTGGTTTCAGCAGTCTCCAAGCTGATGGTATCAACCAAGTGCTACCATCTTCAGGATTATGGGAAACCACGTCTTTAATAATATATTTGAAAGCAATTTCTGGCATGCAGCCTGTTGGAGATATCATTTTCAATAGGTTAAAAGTCTCTTGCAACTGTTGAATAGAATAGATGTATTTAGAATCAGGTTCTAATAAAATGCCATCGGGCTTTGGTAAAGCGTCTTCGAAAAGCAAGACATCCGGTTCAACTAAAAACTTTTCATCAGCTAGAATAAGCTGCGGTTGTATTCTGCATTCAGCTTCAATAGCACGTGATAAAAGAGAGCATACCAAATCGATACTCAAAACCTCTCGTTTATATCTCTCTTCAATCGAATGGTAAACGTGCAGAAATGAATTTTTATTCTTAACCAAGACACTGGTCAATAATATATTACTTGCCAAATAATTTTCAGTCAGCCTAATTTGTGTTTCGATGTAAGTTGCTTCCAGGACGCACTTATATTCCTCAATTAAATTTTCAGCTGCTTCGATCACATCCGAATCTGGTACAAGAAACGCTGGCATCTTTTTTGGATCCACCTTACTCTTATTACTAACTGGGCGAGGTTTCCTTTCTTTCTTACCCGCTTCTTTGGGTTTGAAAATAGCGGCAAGTTTGCCAATATTTTGCACGATACTTTCGTATGTTTGATTCAGAAAATCATTGGCTATTTTGTATGCATTTACAATGCTTTCGTAGAAAGGTGTTGATACGCTATTGTCATATGGTTCTTGTGATTTGAATAACTCATCAATGTATGCAATAAAGTTAACGACAGTGTTATTTGGTGACTCTTCGTCGTAGACAATCTTCTGCAAACGATATTTATTATACGGTGCATCAGTAGTTGGCTGCTTCGTTACCATCGCGTTATAATATTCGTTAATTAATTGTATTTTATCAACGAACGTGTCAATCTCGATCTGCATCATTGTAACTTTGATATTGATGATTTCTATAAGCATTCTAACCACCCAGTTATCTTCAATCAGCCGTTGCCTTTCATTTTCATTTTCTGTCATTCTATCATCGCAGATATCGTACAGTTTATTCTTTAAATCGAATACAAGACAGTGCAATTCGGCTTTCAACTCATCATCCTCTCGCATATCTTTGTCAATCTGATTGTATAATATGTGAAATTCATGTAAGTACTTCTGTTTCAGATCTGGTCGAGATATATATTTTGACATGTGTGTCCTGATGAATGCAACATATGGAACAATATGGTCGAGCAGTATTCGTCGTCTGAAAAACAATTCTTTTAAGTCATTGAGGTATATTTCCTCAATATTTTCCCATAATGTCGCTAAGGTGCATTGGTATTCTTCAGGTATTGAGCACATAATATAGTTCCAATTTTCTTCACCCGGTTTAGCTACTTTAATGTCGCCTTCAATATCTTCAATTACTACCACTTCTGGTATCTGGGTTTCTTTATGACAAACAATGGGAACTTGCAATTCAGAAACTTTTTTGGACTTTCTACTTGCGCGACTAGAAGTTTTCTTTCCTCCTTTTCCACTTTTAGATTTTTTGTTCTTTTTTGATAATTTTTTTTCTTTTTTATCGGCAGATTTTTTAATTTTTACAGAGATTTTTGAATTTTTAGAAGCATTTCCCTTTTCTTTGGTAGCATGTTTTGCTGCCCCTTTTTTGGAAGAGGATTTACTATGTACCTTTGGCGGAATGTCTATACCAGTAGGAATATCCAACACAGCCTCAAGATAATCCAAGGAAGCACCTAACATTTCTACAGATTTTTTTCTTGGCAAGGAATAATCGCCTAATATTAATTTTGCCAGAGTTTTTAATGTAGTAAAGTCCCAAACTTTGAAGCACAAATCATATTTGCAGCCTTGTGCAAAATAAAAAGCATTTAGCGGATCTGTTGGCGTTTCAATGATGGCTTTGTTAAAATCCCATTCTTTTTCATCGACAATTTGATTTAATACAATGAAAGCGGTTAGGTAGCAGTTATAATCCGGGTCTTCACCTTTATTTGGATTAGGCAATAAATTAGAACGGCGCTTCCTTTTATTGCCTTCTTCAATATTTTCATTTACAGATAATTCAAAATGATCGTTTATCTGAACGTACTCTTTTAGATTAGGTTCCAATAATGTTGGTATTGCAGGTACGGGTTTACTGGATAAATTTTCTTCTAATTGCATTGCGTCCAAGACTGTGTTGGGAAAATTCACTAAGACCCAACCGCCGATATTGTTGGCCTTCAAAGAAATTAAATACTGTACAAACATTTTGATTGCGAGTGCCTTATTTAGAAGTTCACAAATATTGAGACTACTACTAGCTATTTTTCCTAATTCGCCAGCTGGTGAATGAATAAGCTCTTCACACGGGAATAGCCTTGGTGTTTGTTCACCTTTATTAACCAAATTGGAAATTACTTTTGGATATTCTACTTTAACAGACACACGTTCCTTGGCTGATTCTTTACTTTTCAATTGTAATGATTTAGAACCTTTTTTACCTAATTTCGCTTTAGACTTTCCTAAAGGCTTTTTTTTAGTTTTGTTGGCTTTTCCTTTGAATTTCACACTTGCTTGCAGTTCAAGTTCTAATGCTTCCCTTTCTTCTCGATCAAACAATGTTTCTATATATTCCACAGTAGCCTCCTCGTTAAATATTTTCAAGCAATAGTTGACAGCATCTTGCATTTCAATTACTTCAATTTTCCGTTCTCTTAAAATTTCTTTAAGAGGTGCAATAATTGCGAGATTTTTCAATCCGTTTATGCAGACCGCTATAGGCACATCAGGAAGATCTGGTGGAGGTGGCAGCATAGGTTTTGGATATTTTGTTAAAAGAAGACGATGAATGATAAAACCGAACACATTGGTTCCTGAATTCCATATCTCTATTTTTTCTGGCGGGAAATATTCATCGAGGTCCAATATCCATGGCCATTTCAACTGAATATAATCATTAAAAAGTTTCTCCATAATTGTTTCTTGACGCGACATTTCCATTATATAAATCTCTTCCATTTCCTCTTCACAATCCTCAGGGTCGTAGTGTAAGATATCTTCGATCGGTTTAATTAAGTCGAATATTGGTTTTTCATTGCGAAACAAAGCAGATAAATACAATTTCTGCATTTTTGAACTGCCTACTTGGTAATTAACTCTGTATTCACTAAGGCATATGGCAATGTCCCTTAAATCGCCAACGATTTGTTGGCACATCTCTGTTGTTTGCTCTAATTCTAGTCGTTTTTTTTCCGCGTACAATCGCTTATGCAATTCCAAAGCCCTGTATTTCTCCAAATAATAAAGATTGTCCTTTTCCTGATTTTTAACATCTGTATGTAATAAATCCCTACAAAATTCCTCTTCGCGCTTCTTTTTAATTTCATTATCAAGATTGTATCTATTCTCATACATGGCATCTTTCTGTTGCCGAATTTCGAAAATCTTTCGAACTATCTGTTTCTCAAATATGGATTGTTTCAATGCTTCATCTACAATACCAGCCTCGAATGTTTCGTGCTGTTGTTTCAGTATTGTATCCCAGTATTGATTGAGGATGTATCTCTTCAGATTGATACCAGCCATATCTGATGCATGTTTCTTCCGAATCTTTGTCCTTACTTTAGCTAACAATTTCTTTGCTTCCTCGGGATTTGGTTGTGGTATTGGGGCATCCTCATAGACTTTCTGCAAGTGCATCAGCTGATCATAATTTAAATCAACGCTATCTTTATCTAAGATATCGCAATTATTTGGGCCTGCGTTTATATTTTTATAAGGTAAATGAATTTTTTTGCTAGGGCCACTGTTTTCATATTGTTGCATATTTATACGCTTAATGTATTCTTCACGTGATTTTCTGCATTTTTCCACAAAGGCATCATGTTTTTCTTTGTGCCACGTGACTATGTGTTTGAGATTCAGCAACGGTTGGCTGAAGGGGTGAATCTCTTGCTTTGGCACAAATTTTCCTTCCTCACAGACCGGAGTTACAGCGAATCGTTCAGTAGTGCTGATCACTGTCTTCTTTCGCTCTGCAATTGCAATATGCTGAAGTTTATCTTTGTTCTGCAGGCATAAGTACATGTGGTACAACAGTTTGATTGATGCAGAGATGTTTCCTGAAGTAATCTTAGTATGTATCTCCTCGTTATAGATGATACCCATCTTCTTGAAATAGGCCTTAAACACTTCTAGTTGGTTTATACTGCCATCTATTACATCTTGCATTTGCTCCTCCGAAAAGATGCCGTAGTTATAGAAGATGTGTGCTAAGAGAACGCCGGATTTCATCGCTTCAGCAAAGCGATCGCTGTTTACTTCGAAGATGTAGCCAATACGTTCTGCAAGCCATTTTACTATTATATCTGCCATTTAGCAAACAATTTATTGTATCTGCTAATTCCACTTTTTATATTGATTTTGTCAAGATATGACAACTATTTCAAAAATGAAGGTTATTACATAGACTAATATAAATAGACTTTCCAATGAAAAAAAAAGAATCGTAGGGATTTTGGAAGGAATCGATTTTGAGCGAATTTGTGGTCCAGGAAGTTCTGTAATCCAATGGTCACGAAGGGTTTTATAGTGGTTTGCTCATAATTTTCTTCTTGTCATGTATCTTATATCTCAACCAATTCAAACTTAAAGGAAGTGCATGTTTCACATTTCTTTCGTACTTCATTGTATCACTTCGAAATGATTCGGAAATGCTAATGAAAATTATATTCTTTGAGAATTTAGGTGTGATCTATACGTTGTTGTTTTACAAGTATTACAAGATTAATAGATATTTTAAGAAGTATTGATCACTATATACTTGAAGATTCATATAAGCAAATAAGCATAAATATGGCCTTATTATTGTACACAGGATTACGTTTACGTAATGATATTCCATATTTATTTCGTGCTGATGTTACTTCACATCGACCAATACCGATCGTACCCGAGCATCGAAATGTAGTACCTATATAAGGTTTCATTACTATTATTATTATTAAGAATGATAATAATAAAATAATAAGAGAACAATAAGAAATCTTACGGATTAAAATAGAGTCGACGATACATTATAGTTCTTGTGGAATTCTATTTAAATATGGATATTTTGTACAAATTTTTACCTGCATATCTTTAATATATTCATTTAGACCACATAACATAATTGTTAACTTTAACTTAACTCACTACGAGTAAAGACAGGATATCTACAAGTGCTGCTAGTGGTAAAATAAGTGCTCAAATGCATCAAAAGTTGATACTCATTTTGACCTAATTTTTCAATGGTTATATTAAAAAGGAACGTTTCTATTTTTCACAAAAGATGCGCACTGCGCTTCGTTTTAAAATTAGATAGATAATTAAGTTGAACGAAAGTATGCAATTCATGGCACACTATGTCTTGTTATCACTTATTGTTAAATTGCAAGAAAATTTGTTGTAGCATAGACATTTTGTAGAAATCGTAAGAAACGGGAAAATGGATTAATGCTAAGGCCATCGCTTTAAAAATTCTCCGCTCGCAATTTCATGTTCTTGAAAATCCGCGCATATAAATCGATATGACGTTATTTTACGCCTCTTCATATCGGGTATTACAGAGTATAAAATGTAATGTAAAAAAACCTACCTTTGATCGCCTTGACAAGATCGTCGCCACTTCCATCAGTTTCTTCTGATTATCAAAATAACTGAACGTGCATCACTGCTGACCCTTAGGCACTGGCAACAGCTATTCTTCTAACACAAATTGTCCTTCAATGTCATTATCACTAAGTTCTAAATGTAAGTCTATAAATCAGAATCCGTTGAACACCAAACACTTAACGGGGCGATCCTTCCTGATCTAAAGACACCTCAAAGAGTAAGTCAATAGATCGAGGAACGCGACACGGCGTTAAATCAGATAGCTAGGGTCACTACTCATCTAGCCAGAGCTGAGAAACTACTGTATCTTATACAGATAGTTTCTAATTAGAACGATCGACTCGGAGAAACTATTAGATGTAGTTGCTCTTCGAAGTTCATATGGTACAGTGCTCATTTGGTGCTGATCAGCTGGAGGGAAGTTGTATTTCAACATTACTGAGGATACAACTAAATATTGTCTCTACAGTTTCATCGACGAATGAACGATCCCCAATCACTTCAGCGAAGTGGAAAAATCGTCAAAATCTTGTCGCGCCACACGAAACGAATCAGTCAAAGCTAGGGTCGACTCATCCAGCTAGAGCTGATGCTCGTAACTACTACAAACTCTGTGCAGATAGCTCGAGATCGAAACGGAAGCGAACGCGCATATAATTCGACGAAAACTTCTCACATTTTCGAAAGTCTCTTTAAGGTATTAGTACTTGATCCAAAGAATTAGACTAAGCCAGTGATTTTGATGAGAAATTACTATTTCAAAACATACAGTTTTGAAGTGAGCAGTTAGAAAGTTTTATGTGGTGCTCATTTTAAAATTTACCATTTACTTGTTTGAGAAAACTGACTGAATGCAACATTTCATCATATAAAATGATCTCAAGAATCTGAGTCGGCAAGTATTTGTGCTGTATCATTAAAAGTTTAGTAATGTCGTTATAAAAATGAAAAAGTAGAAGGGCATCTCCTTTGAATTTTTTTTTTGTAGTTTTCACATTTTTGAAAGTGGGATTATATTTTCTAATAGGATTTGATCTTAAAATTCAGGATCTGCAAGGGAAATGAAAATTTCAAAAGGTAATAGATTTTTGAAGTGAGCGACTAGGAACTTTTTTATATGGATGTCTCATATAAGAATTTTCAATTTCTTATTAACTTTAAAATGTCCAGGTGGGACATTTCCAATTGGAAAATGATCTCGTTTCGTAAATAACATCCAAAACCTGGAAATTGAAAAAGCAGAAGGGAGCATACACTTTTTTAATTTTATGGTACTTTGTAATAGTATTAAATACGATTTAGAATCTGTGGTTATAATTGGAAATGAAAATTTCACAAGATAAAAGTTATCGAAATTAAGGAAATTGCAGTATCAGACATTTAAAAATATAATTTCAACATATTTCTGAAAAATTTGACTTTTTCGGACAGAAAATAATGATGGAATTTAAAAGTAATTTTATTAAATTTGAGAATGAAAATAATTAATCCTTAAAAAACTGTTTCTTTGAAGACATTTAAGACGTACAAACACTACGCCGTCGTCAAAATTTTACAAGCCAATAAATATTGTTTGTACTTTATATTCTTGTAAAGTAAAATTTTAAATTTCAGAAAGAGGAAGATTGTTAATAAATGTGCAATACTTAAAAAATCTTACTTCAAATTTCAAGGTACTTACTTTATAAATTGAACGTTATAAAATGTCCAACAAGCAGCAAAGAACTAGTAATTATTTTCCAAATAATTACTAGTTTTTGAGGTAATATATTTTCCATTTGAGGAAAACGTAAACCATATAACAGTAGCAGAAGAAATCCGAAGAGGAAAAATATCAGAATAAAAATATCATTGGTGATAGAAAAGATAGAAAATTAGCTAAAAAGTTAGTTTTCCTTAAATATAATTTACATGCTTTAAAAAGCAAATACAAATAAATCCTTGATTTTTTTTTCACTTTCGAAAGTGTAATTGAATAGTGGTAAAAATACCAATTCTAAAAGTAGAACGGTTAGAGAAAAATCGAAAAAAAAGATTATGTACACGAACTGTGTAATATTTTGTTAAATTAAAACATTATTTTAGGTTCGGATCAGCAAAGTAAATCTCATGCAAAAATCGAATTTTGTTGATATGTAAATAGGAAAAGGAAAAAACTTACTTGTTTTGCTTCTGTTATGAAACAAAACTTCACTTGCATAAAAACTCATTCACACGACAAAAGCAAGAAATCCAATTCGATATCATTCTTGGGACTCGAATATGTGGCTTAAAAAATCCATCAAATAGTTCGGTTCGACTAGGATATCTCGTTTTCCATTTGAAGGCGGATCGTTTTGGATTGAAGCGTCCAAAAGGCATTTTCATTTCGCTGCAGGGCTTCAATGATGAAACGCATTTTCTATTACATTTTTTAACGACGGGAATTCACGGATACAAAAATAAATTCTGGTGACAAAATATAATCGTAATATTAAAACAATCACTCGTTGTAAATATTTATTATCGAAGATTATGTTAGAAGAAAATATCTAGGTAATAATTTTATATTTTCAACACTTTGTTTTAAACCAAACACTTTAAAGAAATAAAATCAAGAAAATATTACACGAATATTATGATTTCATTCATTTAAAATAATGCGTGAAATATCATTTAGAAACCTCTTAAAAAATCATTTCAGCTAAATTATCTTCAATTGAATACACAGATTTGTAATCAGTTAAATATTGCAAATTATAAATGTAACAAATATCACACAAAAAATGAGTACAAATGAGAAAAAATGCCAAGCAAGGAATTTTGTGAACAGTGATTTCGTAAATACATTAAAAATAGGTTTCGTCGATGCTTTGGATTAAATAATGTCAATTATTGCGCGAAAGGCGTGTTTTTAGTAAAGGAATATTTATTAAAAAGTTTCAACTGATATTTCAAAAACAATGGGTTGACAAAAGCATTGAAAAAGTACATTTTTGTTTATGAAGTGCAGCTTTTGATTTCATCAAGTACCGTGATAATAAAATGATTCAACCAAGTGAGCAATGTGAATGTGTAAGCGATTATTTCCGATAAAGCGTTTTAGAAAAGTGAATGGTTCGTAAATGATTGAAATTTACGAATGTTTTGCGTTAGTGGTTAGAGATTTTATGGGGGAATTTTGGAGGATTCGTGTTTAAAAAAGGTGCCGAATACATGCCGGAACCATTCCTAGAAAAGTGCAGAAAAACAATATTAAGGATTAGTCATTAAAAATAAAATGTTGTTCTCAAATATCTGAATAATTAAATCAATTATATAAATTTTACAACTACGACATTTTGTAACGGCATATTGCAATAAATTTAAGATTTCTATAAATGCTACGATAAACGATTTTATACGATAAATTGTTAAATCAACTTTTCGTTTCGTTTAGCAATTTCTGAGAATTCAAAAAATCGCCTTGGAACAAATGCAATGGCTTGGGAGACCAAAAATTGTAGAAACGAATGCTAAATTCGCAATATTTTGTAAATTATTCCATAAAAATATCGAAGCGATAAATTTAACTGTATTTGAATTTAACATGTATTAGAAAATAAAATATGTCGCCGCGAAATACAATATGGAGGCGATCCCAAGTGATGCTTTGGACAATTCAAGAATAAATACAAACTTCAGAACGTTTGTAAAATGAAATTATGGAAGAGTACAATCAGGAGCATCGATAAAACAATAAATTGTTACCCGGCGTTGTATATGTAATTAAAAAATCGACTAAATTGGTAGCTCCAAATGGCGGCCATAATGAAGCCAGCTTTCAAACATATTTCGTATACGATCATCACGTTGATTAATTAACACAGTTATTGAAACTGAAGTCACTAATACAGTCATTAAATTACTTATTAAATTCAAGTACCCATTCATATAAAATGATTTAAATAAAGTACCCAACAACGCTATATTGACTTACGACTAATACCACACCATACTCACAAGCAATTTGTGCTATTTATACGAAAATGCGATAATCAATTACATGCAATGATTAGATATTATGTGCTAAAATAAAATTACTGTACCTGAGCTTGTATAAACTATTGATTTGCTGGTGTTTGTTCGCTGTTTGAAAATGGATGAAAATGGCTGCCGCGTTTGTTAAATTACAAGGGAAGTTAAATGCGTGGGTCGTTGATTGGCAGTGTTGAAGTCGTCATCATGGAGGACGTTAGAGAGCATGCGCGTGGGAATTGCATTATGACCTGACAGTATTTACTCAGCAACTACAACGTTAGGCAATTTAACGTACACGTAATTTAAAAATTGAATTAAATCGAAATTAATTACAATTTACAAATTATTAAAATATAGTTTAATACAGGATAAATGTTGTTTCTAAAAATCATATCTCTGGTTGCGTGTTTATTAAATCAAATGCGGCATATACTCGTGAAGAAAAGTATTTATTCCTGTATAATAATAAACTAAAATGATCTAATATTCTAAACAGCATCAATCAATAAAGAACAAGTCTAAAATTGTAAATACATTACATAGGAACAATAAATACATAATATATATTAGGTAACATAGAAATACAAATAATACTATGAAATCGCGTTATTACAACAACGTTACGGTATAAGCAAATTTTTGAAAATTATGTAACATTTAAAAAGAGTTTCAATCGCTTACCGGATTTCCGAATTTTTAATACTCTACGGTTACGGTAATATGTGATAACTTTCCAATATGCTCGCCAGACATCTGGATTCATTATTTTAAGTACAATCAATTAAATGTTACATAATCTCCACCAATTAGTCCTATGTTTCAGCTAATATTCATAACAATACATAGACGATTTTAAGCAACCACGTTAAGAGTTTTTTGTTTTAATAAAACAACGCGTATTTGATTTTACCTTGTCTAAAGCTTGCATTATAAAATTACAAGAGATGTTGAGGTACAAACTATCATCAATTCTATCGTGTAATCAAATATGGGCGACCTCATTCGTCAATATAAATTTAATAAGGAGTCTGCAAATTGCAAAAATTTCATTTATATTTAAATAGATAAGGCGTAACTGTCTAAATAAAGATCTTAAACTCCAACCAATCGTTTGAACTAACTATAATTTTAATGTGCCGCATAAAATTTAAATAAACTAACATTTCGTAGCAAAATCGAATTTTCTAGAGAAAATTAATTTTGAGGGATAGCCATAAAGAAAAAATAGTACGAATGCGTAGGGTAACAAAAAAAATGCGAATATTCAAGTGGAATGTATGTATAGTGGAATATCTACCATGAAATTTGATGTTTTGGAGATGTTTTGAACGTGCGCAATAAACCCAATAATCAGTTTGACATATCTCATTTTGTAAGATAGGATGCATCGTCACATCGCTGTCGATATGATTACCATAACAGTGCGGTAGTTCAAATGCTTGGTTGGAAAAAGCGAATCCTACGAAAAATATTGCAAATATGCTGCGTCCATATCAATTAAATTATATATATTCCACTTATGACTAGAGGCCGCTTATATTTACACGCAATTTCTCGACTAAATCAATCTACTTTCAACCGTTCTATGCAATCTGAAACCATTTCCACTTCCGGCTTTGTATCCTGATCAAAATCCACGCCACTTTCAACGATAATATTCTCCAACGATTTCGATTTCTTCAAACCGTTGACACTAATGTCCGTTGACAGTTCATCGACGCTGTATTCGTCATTACGAACTACTTGATGGCTCGTACTCGGCCCGGCCGCAATCTCGTCATTATTCTCCGACCGCGTTCTCGGCCGTTCTTCTCGCTTATTAGTCGGGCCGCCGTTACTGTACGGGTGATATCGGACAATGGGCACGTACAGGGCACAGTGGGGCCCCACCTGGCGCAAACCGACGCCAATAGAAACGTTCCGGACGTACCGACTGTCCATGTTCAACATACTGGGTTGGTTTCGCCTGTTTTGGATCTCGCGTAGGTACTTGGGCGGTTTGGGGCCAACGGTTAATACGTCTAGTTCATTAATGGACGTTGTAAGGTCGGTGAGCTTGGGAGCTGTTCTCTGATTTTAGAATTATATATGTAAATATGGTATTACTGAGATGTTTGTTTATATTACCAAAGCGTCGTATTCTTCGTCGACGTGGCCTTTACTAGCAACGGTAAAGCTGATATCAGAGGACATTTGCCCGCGATATTTTTCCCGTTTTTTGGGTATTTTATTGTTGTGCGAAGTCATATGTTCTGTATTATTGTGTAAATACGTTCATCTGTAGGACCAAAACAACAGCAATGACTATGTATATACATTGACATTGACAACAGTAATATGAACGTACGTGCGGTAAACAACGACGAATCTACAACTGTTCACGTATGTCTGAGATAGCTGTCAATTCGAATGGATAATTTCCAGTTAGAGAGAAAATGAGTAAATATTTAGTATGGACTATTTAGATTTTTGATTTTTGAAAAATTAGATTCAAATGCTCCACAAAATTTGTTTGATTTTCAAAAATCTAAATAGTTTTATTAAATAATAACTACATTTTTTATATATTATATTATATTGGCACTACCGAGTAATCGTTATTGACCAGTCATACTGATAATCTGTCATCCTGCTGTTAATCAAAATATAACGTGGCTTAAAAATCAAGTTACTGAAAAATGTGTTTTAGTTTTTATTGTTAATAATTGCAACAAAATCAATTTAGTAGTGTTGTTATTCGCGTATATACGATTAATTAAATAGTTTTAATATAAACTGAAAGTTTTATTAAATAGAAACGTGCAACAAAATTTATTAATAAATAGTATAGACGACGAAAATTCGATTGAAAATGCTTGATAAAATTTGTTTAATTTTCAAAAATCAAAATAATTTCATTATTTAATACAAATAAACAATAAATTCAATAACATTATGTTGGTACTGCGGAATTAGCATTATTGACATCTACCAGTCATACTGTTAATCTGTCATCTCTGCTGTTAATGAATGTATGACGTGGCTAAAAATCGAGTTGCTGAAAAATGCGTTCTAATTTTTATTGTTAATAATTGCAACATAATCAATTTACCAGTGTTATTTCTCGCGTATGTAGGATTAATTAAACAGCTTTAATATTAACCGAAAGTTTTGTTAAATAGAAACGTGCAACGAAATCTACAAATAAACTTTGAAAATAACTACTGGCTTATGTGAGTTATCAGCGTGACTGCTAAAAACGTAAGTTTTCTGTTCCTTTTTTGAAAGAAATGCGTGCATTTCATGTGTAGAAATACGGATTAAAACTGTTTTTCTTAACAAAAGGTGTTGATTAAAGAAAAATTTGTTCACCACAATACATAACCTATTTTCATTTTTTAATCGTCCCTTTTTAATACAAATCGTTTATAATTTTTTAATAAAACGTCTTCATAGACGACCAACAAAATTAAACTGAATGGTATTGTTTTTATGAAGAATGGAGTAAATCCTTTCCATATTGCAAGAACACCTTCAGATTTTATAATTTTTAACCATACGTCCACGAATCCATGGTATTCAGGTACGCCATTTTTAATTCGCATTTTTTGCAATCTAAAATGAATTGTCGAATATATACACTATATAGAATTATCACTTATTACCGTGTCTTTGCCATATCCGGTGGAAGAGCGCAAATAGTCAAAATTACAGTTGCTATACAACTGCAAACAATGTGTAGAGGAAGTTTGTCCTCCATTAGTTCTACAAGAAAATAGCGAGGAAATTTCGATTATTATTTTTAAATATATTTTTGTTTGCGCACTTTGTTTCAAGAACAATTGTTTCGATTCTGCGTACGTGACCAATTGCGAACAATTTACTATGACGGATCGAAGAACGGTCACCTTTAGACCCGTAAATAATATTAAAGCTCCTTCTTCGTGGATAATTCGTCGGAGAGCATCGAATACATGTTTGTAGTTTCTACGTTGCGCTTCCAAACTGGAGTTGTCCACTGCCATTCTGGTCACTACAACATCTGGGGGTAGTCCCAAAATGGCACCCACACACCCAGATATTGTGCCAGCCATTATCTTCGATCGAAAGTTTGTTTCCATACCCTCTCTAGATATTATTACATATTGTTTAGACGTATTGAAAAAGGTATAGTTATGTACTTGATTTGGTAGTCTATTATGACTTGGAAGGTTCCCAGTCTGCCTCCAGTGGACAAAATTTGTCTCAATATGCTAGCGGATATTCCATTATAAAATGTGCCGATTCCTTCATTTCTTAGCAGTCGTTTCATGAAAGAGTAAGTTGTTTCTCTGTGCGATTTAACTTCCCCTTCGCCAATTAATTGCATACGCAATCTGATTATATCCAAAGGGTAACAAACAACAGTAGCGCACGTTCTGAAATCATTTTTTTTGGTACAGATTTAATTTATTTTCGTACGAGAATTTGAGGCTTACCCAGCCATTGCAGCGCTCATATACTTTACAACAGCGGGAATATCCCCCGAACTAAGAGACATAATTACTTGTTCGACCCGCAAGAAACCATTCCGAAATTTCCGTTAACACTGAAATTATGTTCGTTTAAACAACCAAACAATTAACTTCGTCACTTGTCAATCAAAATATTACAAACCTCACAAGTCGTTCTAAATTTTTGTGGTCGAATTACTGCGGAGAAAAATGGTGCGTGTTGGAATTAATGGTTTCGGTCGAATAGGCCGTCTGGTTTTGCGCCGATGTCTCGAAAATGGTCTGCAGGTAATCGGTGGTTACGGTGGTGTCAACGAAAGTCGCGCTATAATCGGCAATGTTCGCAGGTTGTCGCTGTGAACGATCCATTCCTCGGAGCGGAGTACATGGCGTACATGTTCAAGTACGACACTGCCCATGGGAAATATCCGGGGGAGGTAACCACCATTGGTTCACATCTCGTAATTGATGGTAAATGTTTGCGGGCTTGAAGGAACATGAATCGACTTCAGATTTAATTTAGGTGTTAGGATCGAGTGTAGCCAAGAGAAAGACCCTAAAAAGATCGATTGGAACAAATGCAATACGGAGTACGTGGTTGAAGCAACAGGGGTCTTTACCACTTGCGAAAAAGCTTCTATGCACCTTACAGGTTCCGTTCGTAGGGTTATCATTTCGGCACCATCCATGGACGTACCAATGTTCGTCATGGGCGTGAATCACGAAGCGTTCAAATCCGACATGGAGGTCAAAATCAGTTGAATAACGTTTCATACTCAATAGTTATTTGAAATCTGACATTTAGGTGATTAGTTTGGCTAGTTGCACCACAAACTGCTTGGCACCCATGGTTAAAATAATGCACGACAATTTCGAAGTGGAAGAAGGCCTAATGACGACCATCCACGCTATAACCGCTAGCCAAAAAGCTATTGACAGTCCCTCAACAAAAATTTGGCGTATGGGACGAAGTGCACTGGCCAATATCATTCCAACCAGCACAGGAGTCGCTAGAGCGATTGGTAGAATCATCCCCGAGTTGAATGGGAAGATTACAGGCATGGCTTTACGTGTGCCAATTGTAGACGCTTCCGTTGTTGATCTAACATTAAAGTAACGTTTGCAAAAAGACACGACGGTACCGATATTTACGAGGCATTCGTGGATGATTTTTAGATTGGCTAAAGAGGCCCCATACGAACAGATCAAAAATAAATTTAAGCAAGCGGCTGCGGGGTCCATGAAAGGCATTGTCGGGTACAGTGAAGAGGATTTGGTTTCGTCGGATATTGTCGGAGATTGTAGGTCGTGCATCTTCGATGCCAAAGCTGGTATTCCGTTGTCCAAATATTTCGTCAAGTTGATTGCTTGGTATGATAATGAGTGCGGTTATGCCGCCAGAGTGGTGGATTTTATCAACTATGCAGAGTTGCAAGAGAAACGTGAGGATTGATTTGAGGAATCGTGTTTGTTTTTTTGTGTGTGTCTTCTTTGTTTTGGAAAATATATTTGCTTTTGTTGATGTACACGGTTTTATGTATTGGACAATAAATTTTATTTGTTGGGAGTAAAGTCGGTATTCTATAGTTTCTATACCATCTGTATTTTATAGATGGTTTATTAATTGTTTTTCCAAAATTCAATCTGATTGTGTCAGGGAATCGAGAATAGAATAGAAAGGAATATATTTTTTTCCGTATGCAAAAGATTGGAATCTGTAAAAATTCTCTTACGCTTCGAGCATATATTTGGCGTCATGATTAAGTTGACAATTTTCTCAACAGAAAGCGCGTTAGGCTACGAAGACTGTAAAATTATATTTTTTCAAAATTTCTGAATTTTTGTTTGTTAGAATAAAAGTGAACGAACTAAAATTTGTTTCAATGTATTTCACAAGCTAATGATTTTTTTTAAACAAAGTGTACACTTTATTTTTATTTTTCCTTTTTATTCTTGATCGGTTTCAACTGTAATGGATAATTTTTTAAAACATGTCTTATTTGAATTTAATAAAAAATATATATACGGTTATATTATATATAAAGGGTAACATTATATGTGATAAGCAGGGTAAGGAACTCACAGAAAATAAGGAAAAAGCTAGAAGATGGAAGGAGTATCTTGAAGATTTATATAAAGGTAGGCAGGACATGGAGGAGCTAGAAAGTGTGGAACAGATAGATGAGGATGACTTGGGTCCTAGCATACTTAGGTCAGAGTTTCATAGAGCATTAAATGATTTACGGAATAACAAAGCAGCGGGGATTGATATGATACCAGCCGAATTAATAAAACACACAGGGGAAAAAATGCAGGAGCGATTATACAGGCTAGTTTGTAAAATATATGAGAAGGGAGAAGTACCACAGGATTTTCAACGTAGTAGAATAGTAACAATGCCGAAGAAAATAGGAGCTAATTTGTGTGAGAACTATAGGACCATTAGCCTACTATCACATGCATCGAAGATATTGTTAAAGATTATTTATAGGAGATTAGAAAATAAAGTAGAGGAAAGGCTAGGAGAAGATCAGTTTGGTTTTAGGAAAAACAGAGGGACGAGAGAGGCGATTCTAGCACTAAGAACGGTAGTAGAAAAAAGAAAGAGGGTAGGAAAGGTAACTTGCATAGCTTTTGTAGATTTAGAAAAGGCATTTGATAATGTAGATTGGGACATAATGTTTAGAATTTTAAAAGAAACGGGTATAGATTATAAGGATAGGAGAATAATTTTTAATTTATATAAACACCAAACTGCCTTAGTTAGAATTGAGGGGGAAGAAGAGGTAGCAAAAATAGGGAAGGGAGTTCGGCAGGGATGTACACTCTCACCGTTATTATTTAATCTATATATAGAAGATGCAATAAACAAAGTAAAAGAAGAGTATAGTGTAGGTGTGAATGTACAGGGAGAGAAAATATATATGCTGAGATTCGCCGACGATATAGCTATATTGGAAGAAAGCGAAAAGAATTTCGAAAGGGTATTGAATGGTATGCAGGCAGTATTGACTAGGGATTTTAACATGAAAATAAATATAGGTAAAACTAAAGTGATGAGGTGTGACAAAAAGGAATGCAGTAGAAAAATGAGGATCACAATACGAGATAATAGAATCGAAGAAGTGTCAGATTTTTGTTATTTAGGCAGTAGAATCACAAAAGATAATCGAAGCAAGGTAGATATAAAGTGTAGGATAGCACAGGGTAGGAAGGCATTCGTAGAAAAGGAACAGATTTTAAGATCAAATATTGACTTGGGTATTAGAAAAAGATTACTGAAAGTATATGTTTGGAGTGTAGCACTGTACGGGTGTGAGGCGTGGACTATAGGAAAGGAAGAGAAGCGTAGATTACAAGCATTCGAAATGTGGTGTTATAGGAGGATGATGAGGATTGGTTGGGAAGATAAAGTAACAAATGAAGCTGTACTAGAGTTAGTAGGGGAGAAGAGAAGTATTTGGAGAGTGTTACAGCGTAGGAGAGACAGATTAGTAGGGTATATCCTTAGGCATGGGGGGATTATGCAATTGATCATAGAAGGTAGAGTGGAGGGAAAGAGAGGGGTAGGTAGGCCTAGATTGGAGTATGTGAGTCAGATAGTTGAAGACGTTGAGATGAATAGCTATAGGGAGATGAAGGGATTAGCTCAGGATAGATCGGCATGGCGTGCTGTTTCCAACCAATCTTTAGGATTGCGGACTCTTTAAAAAATACGGTTATATGAGTCTATTCATATGTAAATATTTCGTTATAAATGGATTAAACGACATACAAATGATTTAAAAAAAATTACATTATATTTTAACCAAAAGTAATACGGTACTTATTAGATTTGCACGTAAAAGTACTTGAAGGATCATCATAGGCGTAGCTGTAAGCATCTGGACAACCTTGCTTGAAATATCTATAAAAAAAAAAACTTGAATCGAGTGACTAGCAAATACAAAAATTTTATTTTTTTGGATTTCGGGTATTAAAAATTCTTTTTGGCCGTCTTCTATATTAATTTACCTCGCACTATTTACCCGCCATTCATTTGTCTTGCACGTTGCCGGTTGTCCATAACTATTCCTGCAGCAATATTGGTCCGTATTGAACTTGTTGCAAGAACTCTGGCACGCCACTATATGTCCTCTATACATCACACGCAATTCATTCGGACAGTTCGGGTTCAAATCGTTGTCGCAGCCCACTCGGCGGCACGCCCCTGAACCACCAACAGGTTGCATCTAAGTAAAAAATATAATGAAAATCTACTAATCGAAGAATGTTGTTTCGCTAAAAGTTTGTGGTTTGTTGGTTTTTATAAAAAATATAATTTCGAAAGTACCGAGGCCTTGACGTTGAATCCGTCCACTAAAGATATATCGTAGAAGTCCATATCTTCGTGGCCCTTGAGGGTGATCTCTGCGAGGGTAGCGGGCGGTGCACCACCTGCACCGTTGCACTGCACCCGATTACCACAATCTCCAGTGGCGCAGTGATTGTTACCATCCGCTCCGCACCATGTGCGCGCCCAAAATCGGCCGCCCCATTTACTGGGGCTCGAAATAACACGCTATTAAAAAAAAAATGTATTGAATTATTTCGAAACTAATATTAAAAAAAAATTTATTTCTTATATACTTTGTTTATTGTTATGCTAATGAATTTATTATTTCGCTCAATAAAGACATATTATTATTTTTTATGTCGCAAATATATTTACAATAATTTTTTTTTTGGTGAACTTACTGTACCACTCGCCCCTAATCTGAAACCCCCTTCGGCCAAATGTTGTTGGCCGCTGTTGCCCAAAATGCCCACCCAAATTTCGCCCGGGAGACGATTTACAATTTCAAAGTCAACACTGTGAATGGGTTGACAGAATATCGCCACAAAGGCTATGAGCAGAAATGATCGCATTTTTTATTTTATTCTCTTCGCGATAGATTTATTTTATTAGTCTACTATTTATTGTTTCAACGCAAACTGATGCTTAGAAAAATTTCTAACAGTTTAAATACTAATTTCTTGCCCGTAAATAATGCCGAGTTATGCGGAAAAATACATTTGTTTTTGATAAGAACTTTTTTGTTACGAAGATATTTTTTAAAGGCGAACAAATTATTGACATATTCGCTTAATTATTTGGTTTTCTTTTTAAATATTTGCGTGTACATTTGTACAATTATTTAAAAACAATTTCGAAATGTCAACAGAAATAATATAATATATAATATCACCCAAATACCGTAACAAGCATTAAGTAGCTAGATGTACATTTCGAAGGCTATGCCCCCATCTTCAGTAGCACTAGGTAAAACTAATTAAATACCTCTGTCACGAGATAATATTGAAAAAAATAAAAATACACTAGTTATTTATGCATTATTTGTTTATATTGGTGATTATATTAATTCAGGGCCGTACGTTTTTTAAGGGCCCGAAATGAAATAATTATTTAAAAATAATTTTTCGATTTTAATTAATTTTATACTATTCTCCCTGATCTAGGCCATGAAACTTGCGCCGCAGGCGAATTTGTTTTATTAAAAACTGTTGTAAATATTTTGGATTATCTAAGAATGATATTTTTTTTTGGATTTAAACAAAATTTTTGGCATTTTAAATGCTGATTATTGATTTATTTTCAAAAAGTCCTTATTATTTCTTTAAACGGTTCTTAAAATCAATTATAATTATATATTTTTTTCAGGAAAATCGAGGGAAAATATTTTCCATTTAAGTAATGTGTAGATAATAAACAATGAAAAAATTATAATATTTAGATTTTTGATATTTATTATTTTAGCGGGAAACTCCTGACATATTTTCGCCTCTATTGCTTCAAAATACTTTAATAATTATTTCAATAGAACTGCGTATTTTGTGAAATATAACTACACATAATTTTCCAGGAATTTGAAAAAATTCTGGATTTTTTTTTGTTCATTTGAATCATATTTATAATTGCACTGGTTTATTTCGATTTTAGGATTCTGATTATTATTTTTTAATTTGGTGGTTTTACATTTGATATATGAACAAAATTTTATATATAAAAAAAAATTAAAATATTTTGTTAATTATTCAAAAAAAATCGAAAAAAATTGTAAACGTTCATGTTATTTTCTTTTCTTGCAAATATCTTATAAAAATTTCAACAAACTGGAAGCAGCTTTTCACTTTACAATAATGTCTTATTCCTTTCGCAGACCATCCCTTGCCTACTTAGGCGTAACAAGAAGTTTTAAAAAGGGGTTCAAGCATTATTATATTAAAATTAAAACGAATTACTTATATATTTTAATAGGAGGAAAACATTTTTTTTTTACAATTAACGATTACAGATTTAATATCATCATTTCAAAAAAAAAAAAATTTAAATAAGAAGATTGGAAACAAGCGTAAAAAATATTTGCAAGAAAATTTGTCTTTATATTTTGTTGAAATTAGAAAATGTAAAATAATGAAAATAAAAAAATGCATCAATATTTCGGTGAAAGATGATGTATTAAAAAAATTCCTTTAGTTACGTCACTGTGTTTTCTCTAGATCTTCTTTAGCTCAGTCAAAGTCATTGAGGAATTTTCCTGTTCCAAAGCATATGGGCAACAAATAAAGGGCATATAGGGCTAGGGCCATTTGCTTAAGTGAATATATCGGTCCCTATATAATATGTGCTTAGCCAACTCAGGCTACAAATACAGCAAGAACGGCTGAAGATAATTGAAACTAAAAATAAGATGCAATCATTTTTTTAATCAATAATTTTTTTTTAATCAATATTTACGATTTTTTTAATGCTTTAATAATTAATGAAATTTAATAATAACTAAGTAATTAGCGTTTTTTATGAAAAATTATGTTCTATCATATATATTACAGGCTGAACTCTGCATGTTACTCACAATTGAAATAGCTGCTTTTTTTGTTTAAATTAAATTAGTTTAAAATAAAAAATATTTACATATGAAAATAATAAGATCAAATCTGTTTTATATACAAACTACCATATAATATACAGGCTGGACTGCGCATTATGTTCACCATTAAAAATTCTGCAAATATTTATCTCTTCTAAATATATAACGCTGCTTCTGACGTACTTAGAATGTAGAAATAAATTTCCGAAAACAATTCTACACAACGCTTCTCACACTAACATATCTCTACTCCCACGTACATTATCCTTAGCTTGCGTTGGGCTCGTTTCCGAGCGAGCATGTCTTTAATTTGCGGAAGGGAGATCGGTTTCGTTAATTTGGTTCGTGCCAAGGCGCACTTGATTGATAGCCGCCTCATTGATTGTCTATTGTCTACCGTCTAATAGCGTCTACACTATACACCCCCGCACCACTTGTACGGGGTATCTACCCCCCCCTCCGCAACAACGAACTGAGTGTGTATTGGAAAAATCCCGGCTAGCCCAACTTGACTGCGGCCCCACCGATCGCCCAAACAAGAGAACGTCGACAAGTTAATATCGCTTTAGGGGAAATGAAGAAGAACGGAATTTTTATGCATTTTTTTTGCGGCGTATTGAAGAGAAGTCAATAAAATAATTGAAAGAAACTATATTGGGGATTGTATAAACTTAGATAGTCATCAATCCTAAGGATTAGATAGAAACAGCACGCCATCTGTTGTCGATTTATCTTAAGCTCTTTTTCCTTGATTTGCCGTCTATAGCTATTCACCCCAAACACCTCCACTATCTGACCCTCATACTCCAAGCTAGTAGCGATGTGTACTTCACTCGCGAACCGTTCACTCTGAACGGTTCAATCAAATGACTGTCGTACTATGAAGATGTTTTGCAACGACCTATAGGTCACTATGAACTAGTTCGTGAACTATGAACTAGATGGTGCACGGTGTACTTATACTAAGTCCTGAACCCGTCGTGTACTAAACTGTTCATGAATCACAACGACACGTAAACGATGCAGTATAGTATACATTACATATACGTGTACGTATGATGTACTTGTACTAGGTCCTGAACCCGTCGTGTACTAAACCGTTCCATGAATCACAACGGCTCGTAAACGATGCAGTATAGTATACATTACATATATAAAGGGAAGAAGAGGTAGCAAAAATAGGGAAGGGAGTTCGGCAGGGATGTACACTTTCACCGTTATTATTTAATCTATATATAGAAGATGCAATAAACAAAGTAAAAGAAGAGTATAGTGTAGGTGTGAATGTACAGGGAGAGAAAATATATATGCTGAGATTCGCCGACGATATAGCTATATTGGAAGAAAGCGAAAAGAATTTAGAAAGGGTATTGAATGGTATGCAGGCAGTATTGACTAGGGATTTTAACATGAAAATAAATATAGGTAAAACTAAAGTGATGAGGTGTGACAAAAAGGAATGCAGTAGAAAAATGAGGATCACAATAGGAGATAATAGAATCGAAGAAGTGTCAGATTTTTGTTATTTAGGCAGTAGAATCACAAAAGATAATCGAAGCAAGGTAGATATAAAGTGTAGGATAGCACAGGGTAGGAAGGCATTCGTAGAAAAAGAACAGATTTTAAGATCAAATATTGACTTGGGTATTAGAAAAAGATTACTGAAGGTATATGTTTGGAGTGTAGCACTGTACGGGTGTGAGACGTGGACTATAGGAAAGGAAGAGAAGCGTAGATTAGAAGCACTTGAAATGTGGTGTTATAGGAGGATGATGAGGATTGGTTGGGAAGATAAAGTAACAAATGAAGCTGTACTAGAGTTAGTAGGGGAGAAGAGAAGTATTTGGAGAGTGTTACAGCGTAGGAGAGACAGATTAGTAGGGCATATTCTTAGGCATGGGGGGATTATGCAATTGATCATAGAAGGTAGAGTGGAGGGAAAAAGAGGGGTAGGTAGGCCTAGATTGGAGTATGTGAGTCAGATAGTTGAAGACGTTGAGATGAATAGCTATAGGGAGATGAAGGGATTAGCTCAGGATAGGATCGGCATGGCGTGCTGTTTCCAACCAATCTTTAGGATTGCGGACTCTTTAACTAACTACATATACAGTACATTTATTTAGTGATAAAGTTTGTTGGTGACTGCAACGACATTATATTTCCTTATATATATATGTTTTGTAAACATTGTTGTTTTTTCTTGCTCATTCTTAATTCAAAATAAGTGTTGAATTATTTCAATTTATTTATTTTTTACTATTTAATATTTTTATATTGAGAAAAAAAGAGATTATTTTCAGTATGTGCATGTATTTGGTCATATAGGTCGTGAACTAGTGCATTTTTAAAAGATGTAGTAGTTCACGACCTATAGTTCGTGAACGGTACATTGAAATGAACTACGAACTAGGTCCTCAATGTGGCCTACAGTTTGCCATCGCTACAATCTAGGGCTATCTACCCCTTCCTTTCCCTCTACGCTACCTTTTATAACGAATTACATAATACCCCCATGTCTAAGTATATAACCTTATATGACTCTTTCTTCTATGCATTCTTCCCATTTTCCCACTCTATCTTCCCAACCAGTTCTCATCATCTTCCTCTATAACACCACATTTCAAAAGCTACGTTTCTCTTCCTTTCGCCTCACACCCGTACAATGCTACACTCTACAGTAATCTTTTTCTACAACCCAAGTCAATATTTGTTCTTAAAATCTGCTCTTTTTCTTACGATTGTTTTCCTATCTTTCTAATAAAAGTCTAACACTTCTTCTATTCTATCATCTCCTATTCCAACTTTCATCTGTCGCCTGCATTCCTCCTTGTCACTACTTTGATTTTGCTATAGACAAACTTCAATTTTTTTAAAAATGATTTCTCAATTGCAGGTTCTGCAGATATAGTTCCGTTTATACAACGACAAGTTCCTTTTGGAGCGATGAGGAAGCGCAGAGCGGTAGAGGGAATTTCTGGATATATGCGGAGGGCGACGCTAATTCCCGGACGCCTAAACCCTGATTTACAACATCCCACTAACTGCGCATACCAAAACTACAATATCGACCTTCATGTTACATTTGTTCACGGTGAGTACACGAAATAAAACGGATCATTTCTATAATAAAATTTTCTATAATAATAAAACGCTCAATTAGCGTAAAAAAAACGTACAAATAATGAGGAAAGTACACCGAAGTAATTCGTTTGAACGCGTTTGCGTTTAATTTTATGGTATAGACAAACAGAATACTGTAAAATTGACAGCGCACTTAATAGTTCCCGATTCAAACAATAGATGGCGCGCTTTTACAAAAGTTTTGTATTTAACGAATTTATTTCATAAATATTTCTATTGATAAACAAGATTTCATTTTAAAAATTATAATTAAATACAAGTTGTTTTTAAATGGCGCCATCTATTGGCTATACAACGAAGCGATCCTTCCAGAATTAAAAATGTATGGCGCTGACTACCAAAAAAACGAAATACGAACAAAAAATCGATTAAATGTAATATAATTTTTTGAAAATAGTCTTGTTAGATTAAATTTTGATTGTGTCAAACAATCCTCACGTCACGTGAGGATATTTTAAAATAGTTTTATCTTCGCGCCATCGTTCGAACAAGAACAGAGTGCATTCTTCCTCGTTTATCTTGTGAGATAGTAGACATATCTTCGCCGTGGTCCTGCTATTGTCCCTCTACTGGTTTGAATTGCAGATAGAATGCAAGTTAGTTCTGTTATTGCAAGAATAAATGCATTATTTCTTTGGCGAAGAACTAATATTCGAATATACTAACGCTTTATAAATCTAAAAAAAAAACATGTTTTTGTCCTAAAAATTGCGTGATATTTCTTTGTTGGCAATTAATTTAAAAAAAAATTGCTTAGTTAGTAATTTTACTACGTTATAGTAAAATCCGCCCCTGATATTTAGGTATGCAAGTATTTTATAAATAACTTGAAGTGCTCTTTTGGTAAATATGTATATAAATGTAAATATAAAATACAATTTTTAGTTTTGAAAAAAAAAACGCAATAGAAGTTTTTTGTTTTGGCAAAATTGGGCAAAAATGGCCGTATCAATTAGTCGTTTATTATTTTCTTTTTGTTATTTTACCCAAACAACATTTTGCGCGTATCATTGCAAATTTATTGCGGTATTTATGCGATTGTTGAAAATATGCATATTGTCGTTTTGGTATTTTAGCATTCATGAAAAAAAAAAACGCGACTAGCTATGAATATAGACGTACGTACTGAAGATCCTGATTTATTTTCGGACACAGACGGGTCCGATTTACATATACAGTGCGTTTTAAAAAACAGTCACTAGGTTTTCAAAAAAAAAAAACTCTAACGTCCAAACTTGCAACAAAATTCAATTGAAAATAGTTATCGAGTATTTATTTAAGAAAAGCAACTCGAAAAAAATTTTTTTTCTTCAAAATTTGGTGTTTAGAAAAATAGAATTTTATTATTCTTGTTATCAAAACTGTAACGTCCAATTAAAAATTCACTTTTCCAAAAAAAATTCAATTGGAAATAGTTATCGAGGATTTTTTAAAAAATGCAGATCGAAAAATCTTTTTTTTCTAAAAAATTTGGTGTTTAGAAATCTAGAATTTTAATAGTTTTGTTATCAAAACTGTAACGTCCAATTAAAAATTAAACTTGCCCAAAAAAAATCAATTGGAAATAGTTATCGAGTATTTATTTAAGAAAAGCAACCCGTATATGTATTTTTTTTTAAATTTGATGTTTAGAAAACTAAAATTTAATATTCTTGTTATCACCAAATCAACTAGATATTATTTTATATTAAACGAAAGCTCTTCTACAATAAAAAAAAATATCCAAAATGATTTCTCGTAACATTTCATACATTTCTTTATTAATTAGTCATTTTATATCAATTTAGATTCCACCTTATATGCCTTTTATTGTTGCATCTCTCCAGTCCTTCCAATCTCATCCCCCTCATCCCATCGAACCCGCTACACCACCCACTATACAAATACATCCACAATCTACACCATGCCCATATCCACTTCGCTCTCATATATGATTTACTCGCAATCGTATCACGTAGGGCCTATAACCGTCACTTGCTGTAAACGCGTAGGGCCTACCCTCGGTGGTACCCGCAACCGTTATACACGTCATTGTAGTGGCGCTGCAGTCGTTCGCGTAGACCGTGGCGGCATCTGTATGCAAATAACTCGACACGGCAATTATAAAATTAAAACCTCCCCGCGATTTATGACTTACGCTATATACCGTATGTACGTTGTGTGTTCGTAAATATATATTCTCTTTTCTTTTGTTTATATATGTATATATACGAGGCTGTTAAATAGTCGTGGTATGGTTGTGCCCTTTCGCAATAGGAGAAAGTTTAGTCGGTTTTAAACAAGGGTATTTACGTTGCTATGTCTTTTGGATGGTCAGGTTAGCTCAAGATCAAGAAAATGACGGTGTGGAACAATTTTGAATCGAATATGATCTGAAGATTGTAAATTTGCACGAAGATTTATTGTAGCTTTAACAGTTTGGTAGATATCGTCAAAAAACAGAAAATTGAAAAAATGGAAGGTTACCCACATTGATTTTTTTTTTGGAAATTTGTCACCTTTTCAACAGTCTATTTATAGTATTTTTCCAGTCGTTTTTCGTTGAAGGATTTGGAATTTGCAAGTGATTTCGATATTCTTAAAGCTACAGAATTTTGAAGCAATTAATTGGAAACATTTTTATACGAAGGCTCCAAATTAAAATTACCAATTTAAAAGAATGCGGTAGAATGACCAAATGGGCCATTATCTATCTAATAGAAAATGATCTCGGGATTCTAAATCTGCCAGTAATTTTGCTGTAGCTTTAACAGTTTGGTAGATATCGTGAAAAAAACAGAAAATTGAAAAAATGGAAGGTTACCCACATTGATTTTTTTTTGGAAATTTGTCACCTTTTCAACAGTCTATTTATAGTATTTTTCCAGTCGTTTTTCGTTGAAGGATTTAGAATTTGCAAGTGATTTCGATATTCTTAAAGCTACAGAATTTTGAAGCAATTAATTGGAAACATTTTTGTACGAAGGCTCCAAATTAAAATTACCAATTTAAAAGAATGCGGTAGAATGACCAAATGGGCCATTATCTATCTAATAGAAAATGATCTCGGGATTCTAAATCTGCCAGTAATTTTGCTGTAGCTTTAACAGTTTGGTAGATATCGTAAAAAAAACAGAAAATTGAAAAAAGCAGAGGTTACCCACATTGATTTTTTTTTTGGAAAATTTTCAACAGTCTATTTATAGTATTTTTCAGTCGTTTTTCGTTTACTACTTACAATGTCAAGAAACTTGTTTTTTATAAAAATTCATTTTCATTATAGACTGATTTGTTTATCAGATATCGAAGCGGTTATATATTTTTATTGACCATCTGTAAGGGATGTTCTGCCATTGCCGCCCCACCACCTTACACGAACCTTGGCTTATTCTATTTCCTCGACATATATCCAATTGTAAATATAATTCTAAATCTCCAACCATTTCGGGTTTTGTTACGGGGGCAGTTCGCTTCCCTTCACCCTTAGGTACCGATGTACCACCCCTGCACGGGGATTATTGTTTTAAACGAATAAATGCTGCGGCAAGTAGGTCCGTCAGGGGTGCCATATAATAGACGGGTCCATAACGGATGTTATGCCCTCAGCCAGGACCGGCTCGACTATATACTCACCATCCGTTTATTGCGCGAGAAATTTGTTGAAAAAATTGAAATTATCACGCGATTTTCGTTGGGATTAAATTGACGAACGTTTTACGAACGATTAAATCTACGAAGAATTGTTCAATGGTCAGTTGTTGCATATATTTATGATGTGTAGTTCACTCGCGAACCGTTCACTCTGAACGGTTCAATCAAATGACTGCGACGATGTTTTGCAACGACCTATAGGTCACTATGAACTAGTTCGTGAACTATCAACTACATGGTGAACGATGTACTTGTACTAGGTTCTGAACCCGTCGTGTACTAAACCGTTCATGAATCAACGGCTCGTAAACGATGCAGTATAGTATACAGTACATATACAGTACTAACATTTATTTAGTGATAAAGTGTGTTGGTGAACGGAACGAAATAGGAAATTCGATGCGATTATTGCAACAGCAGCATTGCCGAGCTGAGTCACAATTTATATGTTGGTATCAGATTTCATTTGGAATAATATAATTAATATATTCGCAAGATTAAAAATGTCAGGCCATAGCAGATTTTTGCAATAATGCAAAAATAAACATCTAAATCTTATAGTTGTTCTATTTTATACTGAGTGCAACGCAATCACTTAATATCAAATCAAAGCTTTGAAGTTTGACCTACAGTTTGCTAGTATTTATAATTTTATTGCAGCGATTTAAAAATAGTTTTTGTAGTAATAAATATTAATTCGACAGAAGAAGTTTAATTCATCGAGAAATTGCTTTGCGGTTATATTAATTATGAAAAAGAAATGAAGAAGTGACACGGTCGCTACACTATATTGTTACGCCGGGTATAGATAGTGCGGTATACAATCCATTGTTTTGAATTAGTGAATTATTGTTTGAACGTGCCAAAATGCGTTTAAATAAATTTGTATACAATTTATGGGACTGGGAAGGGATGATTGCCTGTGAAATAAAGAGCGCGGATTTTATTGTTGTCAAAAGAACGGGTAAAAGAAGAATTGAAAGGGCCTTTGTTCTAGTTGTGGAGGAGGAAACGAGTTTTACATAAAATCGGAGCTTGAAAATTTGCGAGCTTGTTTTGTGAAGGTGCATTAAAATTGATAGTTTAATTCGTGATTGGTTTTGATCAAATGCAATTTTCGAAAATAAAATATTTATTAAGCGTGGAATTTGTACACGCCCGTTCATATTTAAGTTTTATTCGATAATACAAAAAGCAAAAATTATTTCTTGGATTTTTAAATTCTAATTTTTCCTTATCGATTTAAATCCATTTTTTTTTTTGTTAAATCACTAACAGGATGATTTAAAAATGCAATTCCTATCATAACTTAAAATTAACCAGGCATGGACAAACTTAATTTCTATTTACGTACATCGATCACATTTTGTATCTTCTGGCATTTAACATTTATTTTGAATTATTTATATATTAATTCATATATAAATAAAACAAATTTGAGTGCCGGGAAATTTTACCAAATCTCTGGAGGTACATGAAAAAATGTTCATGTATACAGCAAATATTTTTAACGCCTCACAAATGCATGTGCCTCAGCTGTTTAGAAACTAACGCCTAAAGAAAACTAAACAGCATTTTGTTTCAACTTTAATGCAGTAGCCTGAAGTAACGACTTTAAAACTGTACATGGACAAAATTAATTGCCACGCTGTTTGAACAGTGGAATTGTGCAGCAATTCCACCACCAAGATGTCGTATAATTCGATAGAATTTAGGTCCAAACTTCTCCAACCAAGATTATGTTCTAATTTATTTTAATGGTGTTTCCCGTATTGTTATATTACGACCATTCTTATGACCACCGCTAGTTTTGTTTAAACATCATTACCATTACTTGCAATCGCGCTACAAATAATAGAAGGAAAAATCGTAATTAATTGTCGATTAGAAAAGTTTTTTTTTTTTTAATATCAGTCGTTGGATATAGCAGAAATTTTATCATCCAAAATATATTATTTTATTCTTTTATTTTCACCTTTCGATTTTACTCTTTTTGGACCGTTTCTATTTTTTATTCAACTATTTTTATTGTCAAAAACATTGATATTTTCAAACATTTTTATACTTAAATACCGCTCTGTCTTTTATAACATCCCTTTATTTTTTTGTATAATTATTCCTTAACTAACTAATTTAATGCAGAAATTTTATCATCCAAAATATACTATTTTATTCTTTTATTTTCACCTTTCGATTTTACTCTTTTTGGACCGTTTCTATTTTTTATTCAACTATTTTTATTGTCAAAAACATTGATATTTTCAAACATTTTTATACTTAAATACCGCTCTGTCTTTTATAACATCCCTTTATTTTTTTGTATAATTATTCCTTAACTAACTAATTTAATGCAGAAATTTTATCATCCAAAATATATTATTTTATTCTTTTATTTTCACCTTTCGATTTTACTCTTTTTGGACCGTTTCTATTTTTTATTCAACTATTTTTATTGTCAAAAACATTGATATTTTCAAACATTTTTATACTTAAATACCGCTCTGTCTTTTATAACATCCCTTTATTTTTTTGTATAATTATTCCTTAACTAACTAATTTAATGCAGAAATTTAATCATCCAAAATATACTATTTTATTCTTTTATTTTCACCTTTCGATTTTACTCTTTTTGGACCGTTTCTATTTTTTATTCAACTATTTTTATTGTCAAAAACATTGATATTTTCAAACATTTTTATACTTAAATACCGCTCTGTCTTTTATGACATCCCTTTATTTTTTTGTATAATTATTCCTTAACTAACTTCATTTAATGCAGAAATTTAACCATTCAAAATATATTATTTCACATTTCGATTTTTCTCTTTTTGGAACGTTTCTATTTTTTTTTTGTCAAAAAAATTGAAATTTTCAAACATTTTTACACTTAAATACCATTCTATCTTTTATGACATTCTTTTATTTTTATGTATAATTAATCCTCAACTAATTTTCGACATTTTTCTTATCAGTTTTTCTCGAAAAACTTCTTCATATTTTATGGTAGCGCACTACGTCTGCGCTACAAACGTGTTGTTGCTCAATGCGGAAGTAGCGTGGCATGCAGACGCCGATCTTTGGTCATAGTGCGTCGCGACGCCGACACGAACGGGTCCCATAACCATAGCGATTTTATACGGGCCAAATACGCGCGCGAATTTAGCACGCAAATATTGCGCAAAAAAAAAAACGATTTTACAAAAATTAAAACGCAACAAAAGAGCGAATGAAATTTGACAAAATATTTTTTATTTTTTTTAAGTTAAAGTGAATTTGATGTAAAATGAATTATGCAAATGACGATGTTTAAAAACAAAATTTTAGCGGCGATTTGTTCGATGAAGATAAAATATCGAATTAAATAAAAAGTGCGCACAAAATTGTAATAAACACAACAAAAGCGCTCTAAAACATAAAAAATATAAAAAAATATAGTTAAAATATACGTGATTTGTGCTCTAAACTACTTCCATAGTTCCAACATAACCAGTATTAAAAATCCAACGAAGAAGCAATCCGACTGCACTTTTATTCTCAAACATATCCTTATAAATTCTCATTAATTATAAACTAAAAACAAAAACAAACTTTTCTGCTGCATTCTCCTTTGAAACAAACCCGCATATATTTGTGCAAGAGCAAGCAAAATCAAGACTCATATTTTTTCACCGTCTGTTGCGAATTTTGCCGCGCTATAAATTTTCTGCCAGCGATAAAAATCGAGAGTAAAACTTTTCTTGCGCCGGGATTATAATTAATAAAATCACGTTATATAGAGAAAGACACTGTTATATCGGGTTAAAGCAATTACCCGTGCGGTAGACGGAGATAAAGATAAAGTGTATTAAGTTGAGAGAGGAGAGCGGCTAATTGCCGAAACGGAAAATAATCTCATTACCGGTTCAAATGACGCTGTTTCGTGCAAAAGTACGAAAATCGTTCGTTAACTATTTTACGAACAGATCGGCTTGGAATTGGCGAAAGAATTTTTTAAATCGATAAATAACTATATCAAATGTGCAAACGTTTTTTTTTCTTATAAAAAATTGATTCATCATAGTTAAAACTAGTTTTATCTAGTTATAATGTATTTGGAAAATCAAATTTCTGGTTTTAACTGTATCGTATATATTTCTAAATTAGCGGATCTGAAGATGTCTTAAGGACGAAACTGTTTGGGAATCTTTTACTAAGCTTAACAAGATTTCTGTGTTGATTTAAGTGATGCAATTAATCGTATAAAAAATATTTAGTACATATCGACGAGGTGAATTTTTGATAAAAATTTAAATCGAATTAAATATTCCATTTTTTTAAACTATAAAAAAAGAGACAAACGACTGAAATTAATTTAATTTCCAACAAAATATTATCGACAATATTTTTTAATCAAATCGACGAAGCTCAAAATAATTCTGTATATATAAAATTTTCATAATTTTTGTGTGCACGTAACATTTTTACGACTGAAAAAATATCCCCATTCCATCTTAAGAACCGTCGAATTCCAAAACGAAACATATTTTGAGACTTATTTCATGCGTGGAAAAAATTAGACGATTTTCGAAAAGGTGAAATAAAAACAATAAATTTAAAATGAACTAAAAAAGCTGAAGAACTATCGCTAAATAAAATAAAAATATCAATTTAAAATAATTACATAAACTCTTCGTCAAAATTCGACAAAAAAATTATTTTTTACCATCGATAAAAAGAACTTCTTATAATGTCGGAATCTGCGTATAATTCCCCGCTGCCCATACGCCGGTTTACCGATTCTTGCTGCAGCAGTCCCGCAAGAAGTATCGGCGGACGTAGCAGCCGCGGTGGTACCGGAAGTGACTCGGATGGCGAGAACGATGTTCTGGCCGTCGAGGTACCTGGAGCACCCGATCAGACCGTCATGAGTGGATGGCTGAAATTCCGGGACCATAAGAAGGTACGCGGGAAATTTAATTAAATGGATGTACTGAAGAGATTTTGTTGCGTCATCGATGGTGAAGATTCTTTGTTTTGTTTAGTTCAATTGAAACGTTGATGGAAGATGATGAGGACTGTGTAGATAATAAGACTAATCGCTGCTAGAAGTTGCTTTTACTCCTTTAATAATATTTTTTTCGAACTTAAAAAAATATTCGAGCGAGTCAATAATTGAAGAATATTATATTTTTTTAGAGGTTTGTTAGAAATTACAATTATTTCTCTTTTACTTTTTCACAACTATACCTCCCAGACGTGCAAAATATTAAAGAAAACCAATAATTTAAGATTTTTAATTGAACACTTAAAATCCAAAACAATTTTACTGTATTTTACCCTGTATGATTACACGATTGTCTTAAAAAAATTCCATGACCACTCTTCACGATACATCTTTAACATCTTTGTGAATCGAAAAAATTCATCTACAAAAGTGTCCTCAGCCCATCCATTCCACTTCTAACTATTCTTGAAATTTCCTTTCCAATTTCCATTGAATAATACAACACAATCTCAATTATACACTCCTAAGTAAGCTCCGTTCCATTGTTCTTATATGCAGACTAAAGACCAGTTCGCTTATATACAATCTCGACGATGTCTACGTCTTTCTTTGCGTCGAGCGACTGCCGAGGAAAGCTTTTAAAGTAATAATAGAATAAACAGCTTGTAATTACCGATCCGATTATTATCTGTATCATTCAGTTGATAAATTCGCCGCCGAGAAACTCAGAAATTCTTCTGCGTTTACGTTGTTGGGAAATGATGAAGGAAGCGACTTTAGGGAAGCGAAATATAAACGATTTTACAATTCATTTCATCAGTGTATAAAAAAAGATACACCACACTGAAACATCTTGGCACCTGGAAAGAGGAGAAAGTGTTTATATTTTCTCATCATCGTTGATTTGGAGATAAAAATCATCTTCGTGCCAAAATTAGAGCCCGAAATAAATTTGATCAAATTTTATGGACGTTCACAATTCATGAGCAAGCACCCTCTGAAAATAAATTTTGTTTCCAAGTCTCAAATTCATTAATTTTCGAAACCAACATCATTTCCTCGCGGATGTCATTTTTCAAAATATCGATGGTTTTTTTTACACATCATCGTTGATTTGGCGATAAAAATCATCTTCGTGACAAATAAATTTTCGAAAGCAACTTCGAAACTTCTGCTCGTATCTTCCTGATCTATATACCATCACCATTCCACCCCCCAAAAATCCGTAATATGATCATATCAATTCGGCAAAAATTACTCGAGGACATCGTCCCTCCAGTCCCAACGTATATACACCATCTGACGACAACATAATGGGCTTATAATGCCCTCCGCTTGTTCTTTTCTCTTGCGTTGAAGTCCTCGGGATTAACGCCAAAGTTCGCTTCGTCGGACAGACAAGTAGGACTAACAAGGACCTCGTGTCCTTTTCATATGGGTCGTAGAAACTCTGCGCAAATACGTTTTGTTGGCTGACGAGGTTCACAAGATGTCGATTGAGTTGTATTATGGATACGCATTCCTTTATAACAAACCTACCGGCGATTAGCCGATTTATTGTACAACTTGAAAGAAAATTGCTCGGACAGATAACAGATGGTCAATCGTGTAAAATGCTCTATCTTTGTTCATCCGAGGCAATCAGATAGAGATAGGGGCAGAATAGTGCTTGGACGTTGAAATATTTTAAGTATTCTTGTCAAATTTGATATTTTCTTTCTGATTTGTTGAGGAATGTTACGGAAAATATTATTTGGACATTACAGCAAGTGAATTTCTTCGATGGTGTACGGCAAGGTGCCACGATGGGCCCTTTGGCATTTCACATTTATTCGCTAGTTACTAATCTACGAAACAATTCAATTTTGGACCCTCTCTAATGCCCTATCGTTGTCCTTTTACGGATTAGCACCCTAGTGAAAGGACTAGGTATATTCGTTTGTGCGATGTATTTTGAAGTGCCTCGCGAAGAAGTAAACCGATATTGATTCGGCAATCCGTAATTTCAGCTAAGACCTTTACTTGTGCCAGCTTTAACTTTCCTAAAGCCGATCTTAGAGGAATATTGATCTATATGCACTAGTCTGTCCTTTTCGAATCTTTCTATGACAGTTGTGACAACAACTCCATATTTGACAGCGACAGTTGTTTCTTCCATTCCCCACCATCAGTTTTGCATACAGAATACCGATTTCGATGATGTGTATTAATCTTCAGGCGAAAAACGGTTTAGAGCATCAATGCATCTCTTTGGCTGTGTATTATATCGGACTGGAAATGCAGTTTCCACTTTCCAAAGAGGGGACACCCCGGTTTTTCCCAATGCATATTTAATCCAGCGTGAAAATTGATGTAAATTCGCTTATGAAGAATTATTATAGGCGCACCTTTAATGGCATTGGTAGAAAGATGCATCGAGCGATTAAAACATTCATTGCATTCTACAATCGCTGGAGAGTGGGAATTAAATGATTGTATATTGCAGGGGTGGCCAAATTATTATTTTTTTTTATAGGAAATAGATTTTTTTTATAGAAACTATAGGATTTTTTTTAGAAAGACGATTTTACAACTTTTTTCCTATTCACAAGTTTTGGCAACAAATACATCATTGAATTTTACATACCCCGCATTTTATTTCACCATCTTCTTAATCACCTCTTGCACCTATTCCTCTGGTAACTCGAGCTGCCTAGATATTGATTGATATTCGATGTTTCTTCACGCCAAATAGGCAACGTTATCACGACATACTTACGTTTGAGTGATTATGCTTGTAGATTATATGATCTGGTGTCACTATATTATACCGGGGGTTACCAAAATGTCCAAACTTATTGAAATCCTGCTTGTGATAAGTGCATCTGCTATTATCTCTTTACAAATTTTTTTTTAGGGTAAACTATAGCTTAGAAGTTAGCTTTTTCAACGTAGCGTGCAAAGTGTTAGCTTTTGTATGTAATTGTAAGGTTAAAAATTTTTTTTTTGATATAGCAGTCGATGAGAGCGTTCTTATAAATAGAAGTTTTTGTAAAAGAAACATTTTTTTTTTTTAATTGTCTGCCAAGATAGGCCTGTACAAACCAAAACACTCTTCTAAGACAATTGAAAAAGTTCTTTTTTTACATATTTTTTTGCGAAATTTAATCGTGTGAATCACAGTTTCTGCATTGGCAAATACAAAATATTGTGGCTAATTTATACCTAGATGATAAGTTCTGATCTAGTGATATCATATTTAATAAGCAGTACACGAACGTCGTGCAACATTTATAGCTTTGAAAGAGGCTTTTAGACATGCTCTGCATTTTATGTACTTTGTCTTGATGATGGAATGGATGAAGAACTAGCATAGAGAGTACCTAATAAATCAAGGAAGCTGGTAATATAATTTTCATGATAAAAGGATTATCACTTTATAGTGCGGTTATGAAATATTTAGAATATTTTATGTAAATGACTATTTTTATTATATTTGCCATAACTTTGGAAGTGTAAAACATTTTCTTAAAAAAAAATTTACGATCTAAAAAATAACTATTCATCTCTATATATGAATTTTTTTATTATCAAATATTATTGAAATAATAATGTATTTATTCTTTTGCAAATCACAGACAATTGTTTTCATTCGACAAAAAAGTGAATTTCTGATATTCTGATCTCATTCCAGTGAATGTTTTGGTTTATTTTGAGGTTAGAGTAATCTGATATGAGACCGGAGAGTCGTGGGTTCGAATCTCGCCGTTACTTTATTTTTGCTGCACGAAAACGTGTTGCATAAAAATAGAAATATTTAAATTGCGATGGTGTTTTATTTTTATTATATTTGCCATAACTTTAGAAGTATAAAATATTTTCGTAAATTTTTTTTTACAATCTAAAGAATAACTATTCATGTCGATATAAGAATTTTTTTATTATCAAATATCGTTGAAGTAATAATGTATTTAATCTTTTGCAAATCACAAACAATTGTTTTCATTCGACAAAAAAGTGGATTTCTGATATTCTGATCTCATTCCAGTGAATGTTTTGGTTTATTTTGAGGTTAGAGCAATCTGATATGAGACCGGAGAGTCGTGGGTTCGAATCTCGCCGTTACTTTATTTTTGCTGCACGAAAACGTGTTTCATAAAAATAGAAATATTTAAATTGCGATGGTGTTTTATTTTTATTATATTTGCCATAACTTTAGAAGTATAAAATATTTTCTTAAATTTTTTTTAACAATCTAAAGAATAACTATTCATGTCTATATAAGAATTTTTTTATTATCAAATATTATTGAAATAATAATGTATTTATTCTTTTGCAAATCACAAACAATTGTTTTCATTCGACAAAAAAGTGGATTTCTGATATTCTGATCTCATTCCAGTGAAGCTTTTGGTTTATTTTGAGGTTAGAGCAATCTGATATGAATCAGAGAGTCGCGGGTTCGAATCTCGCCGTCACTTTATTTTTGCTGCACGAAAAAATGTGTAGCATAAAAATAGAAATATTTAAATTGCGATGGTGTTTTATTTTTATTATATTTGCCATAACTTTAGAAGTATAAAACATTTTCTTAAATTTTTTTTACAATCTAAAGAATAACTATTCATGTCTATATATGAATTTTTGTATTATCAAATATCGTTGAAATAATAATGTATTTATTCTTTTGCAAATCACAAACAATTGTTTTCATTCGACAAAAAAGTGGATTTCTGATATTCTGATCTCATTCCAGTGAATGTTTTGGTTTATTTTGAGGTTAGAGCAATCTGATATGAGAACGGAGAGTTGTGGGTTCGAATCTCGCCGTCACTTTATTTTTGCTGCACGAAAAAATGTGTAGCATAAAAATAGAAATATTTAAATTGCGATGGTGTTTTATTTTTATTATATTTACCATAACTTTAGAAGTATAAAAGATTTTCTTAAATTTTTTTTTACAATCTAAAGAATAACTATTCATGTCTATATATGAATTTTTGTATTATCAAATATCGTTGAAATAATAATGTATTTATTCTTTTGCGAATCACAAACCATTGTTTTCGTTCGACAAAAAAGTGGATTTCTGATATTCTGATCTCATTCCAGTGAATGTTTTGGTTTATTTTGAGGTTAGAGCAATCTGATATGAGAACGGAGAGTTGTGGGTTCGAATCTCGCCGTCACTTTATTTTTGCTGCACGAAAAAATGTGTAGCATAAAAATAGAAATATTTAAATTGCGATGGTGTTTTATTTTTATTATATTTACCATAACTTTAGAAGTATAAAAGATTTTCTTAAATTTTTTTTTACAATCTAAAGAATAACTATTCATGTCTATATATGAATTTTTGTATTATCAAATATCGTTGAAATAATAATGTATTTATTCTTTTGCGAATCACAAACCATTGTTTTCGTTCGACAAAAACGTGGATTTCTGATATTCTGATCCCACTCCAGTGAAGCTTTTGGTTTGTTTTGAGGTTAGAGCAATCTGATATGAGACCAGAGAGTCGCGGGTTCGAATCTCGCCGTCACTGATTTTTGCTGCACGAAGCATAAAAATATAAATATTTAAATTGCGATGGTGTTTCTTTCGACAGTCGTTTTGTTGAATACATTTTTTTTTTCAAATTAGTCCGCGTTGTTAATTGCCTCTTCAATTTGAAAAGTTGCAGATTTTCAAAGTCAGCATTTAGAATCAATTTCTTTAATTTTTTAAACTATACATTTACGTCTGATTTGCCATAATTTGGCAAACGGTTTACACGAATATTATTATAATTTGCACTAATTCGTCCACTTTATTAATTAAATAGTTAATTAATGAAAAACGTTTTATACACAAACATATATTTTTTATGACAATGAAATTCCGGCAAATGTAAACAATCATTTGATCAACATTTTGCTCTAACAATAAAAACAACTGGATAGCTTTACCTATAAATGCTTTGTTATTAAATCGTTTTACAATTTGCATATTACGTAAAATTAACTGCACAATATCCGATATGATACACTGAATAGTTTCACAACTACCCTTCCATAGTAAGGGTAGTTTTGATAGGATATTGCGCACGCTGTAATTGTTGTCGAATTCTCTAGCCGACTGGCTAATGATATTTTGACTATATGAATTATTAACATTAGTTTAGTTCGATAAAAAAAAATCGATTTTGATATTTAAAATAAATTCAGGCAAACAAACATCAAAGCCAAATTTTCAAAGTTAGTCGATGAAAAAGCAACCATTTCATTTACAGCGTGGAAAATAATTAATGCCTGTAAAAAAAAAATTCAAAAATATATATTACTATAGTTCTTTAAAAGGCCTTACCAATACATATAAAAAAAAACTAGTTTTGATTTTTGTTTAATTTGAAAATCGAAAATCTTTTCCCCTTGGCACGATCGGCGTCTCTTCTGCACGGTAATTACCCAACATATCGCGCAGTAACTCTTCGGTAACGAGACCATGATTATTATTGACTCAGTTTTAATTACTGGTTATAACAAGCAGACGTGTTTATCATACAAATGTCGCTATTTTAGGGTATAAAGTGATACGCTGCTCTATAAACGTACGTGCATACATCCAGATGATAAACAGTTGCAAATATCTCAAGACGAAAGACGCGAAACTATATCGTGGTGGCTTCGCTCTGTATTTCACATATATTTATTGTACGCTATATCAAACATTGCCCGCGTATATTGCGAAATACGTGGTGAATTTGTTGAAGATAAAATGTTATGTTAGTCTTATAGCACCGCACCCATCAAAGGATGCTCTTTGGCCTTTTCAGATATGGCCCAAGTCAGTGTTTGATCTTAAAATCTGCTCCTTTCCTACGAATGCCTTCCTACCCCGCGCTATCCTATATTTTTATATCTACCTTACATCGGTTATTTTTTATAGTCGTGACATTTCTTCTATTCTATTATCTCCTATTTTAACTTTCGCCTTGCATTTCTTCTTGTCACACCTCATCACTTTGGTCTTGATTGTATATTGTTTCATATTGTAATTAGTGCTGGGAATGGTTCCGGTAAACCGGTGCACCGGTTTAATTTTTGTCGAAAACCAGCAACCAAGACACAATCGCGGTTCACCAATTTTCGGTGAAAACCGGTTTTTTCGGTGGAACCGTTTTACGGTGAAAACCGGTTTCTGGTGAAAACCGGTTTCTGGTGAAAACCGGTTTCTGGTGAAAACCGCCTTTCGGTGAAAACCGGGTGAAAACCCTCTTCTTTTTCGATAATTTTGATGAAAATCGACAGGTATATACCTCTGTTCTTTTTCGATAATTTATCGATAATTTTGACGAAAATCGACAGGTTCTTTTTCGATAATTTTTCTCGATAATTTTGACGAAAATCGACAGGTTCTTTTTCGATAATTTTTCGATAATTTTGATGAAAATCGACCTCTGCTTTTTCTCAATAATTTTGATGAATAGTTTAGCTGACAGATTTTTACTTATTTTATTTTATAGAAAATTTTATTGGGATAAAATTAATAACACAAATAAGTAAAGTGACCATACGTGCCGCTTTTAGCGGGGCAATCCCGATTTTCGGTAATTTGTCCCGCTTAAACATAAAAATCATTATTTCCATGCTTACTACAAAAGTTTACCATTTACCCGTATAAAAAAATTCTGCGGAACGGCTCCACAGATTTCAATGATTTTGGTGTTATATTAAAGCGATTATGTCTATTTTTGCCCATTTTGTTCAAAATTTAAGTATATTTGCTAAATTGGTCAGAAATTGAAAAATAAGAATGACTAATTTGCCTCTACATTCATATAGACTTGTATATCATAATCAAAGGCATAGAGGATATTTGTCATGTACAATCGAGTCAAAGAAATAGTCAATAATTGTGGCTTAAAGTGTCTGACTTAAAATTATTCTAGGCGAGACCTGGCGATGCTATATATATATATAGATAATTATTTTTTACATACATTTCTTATATTTAAATTTTTTAAATATTTTATTTTGATTTTTGTCAAATATTTTATAGTAAATTATGTTGGATTTATGAATTACAAAATAAATACACAATAGCGTCCTCAAACAATCGGTCAATAATTGTATTTTCTTTTTTTAGTTTTTAAATTATACATTTATGTCTGATTTGCCATATTCTTGGCAGTAGGTGTACTAGTGTACAGATAAAATTCGGATAATAAACACGCGTTCGTTGATAACGAATACTCACTAGAGCGAGAACTTTCTCAGAAAACGGCCAAAGTCTCGCTTCAACCAACGCAATCAACTTTTTGGAGTTTATATTCTTCGATTCAACTTACCGTTCAAGGTGCCATTGAAACTGCCCATTTAAAATAGCATGTGCAAAGATGGGATTGCATTCACGTAACCATGTAGTTAGACTTGAATTTCTCGCCGCGTTCGTCGAGAATAAATAGTGTGTAATCTGTGTGTGTGTTTATCGTCGTTGTCGCATACACATCTAATATTAAAATATGTAGATGGCGATACCAACACGATCAGCAACTGTAAATTAATACGCGATGTTAATTGCGTGTTCAATTTCAAACTCAGCATTTAGAAACATTTTTATATGGACTTGTCCATGCTAAGATTATAAATTTTTATTAAACGTGAAAAAATGATTTAATGGGACATTTTCGAATGGGAAATGATAATTTTGATGAAAATCGACCTCTGCTCTTTTTCGATAATTTTCCGATAATTTTGATGAAAATCGGCCTCTGTTCTGTTTCGATAATTTTGATGAAAATCGACAGGTATATACCTGTTCTTTTTCGATAATTTTTCGATAATATGTTCTATCTAAATTCTGCTCCCTTCCTACCAAGATAACGACATCATCAGCACACCTCCACATATCTACTTCTTCTCCCTGAAGAATTTTCGAAACTACACTATATTCTTCTTTAACCTTATATATTACATCATCTGTTTATACATATTAAATAACAACGGCGAAAGTGTACACCCCTGCCCGACGCCCTTTCCTCTTCTTCCCCAGCAATTCTAACTATAGCCGTTTGATGTTTGTATGGTTGGAAAATAATTCTTCTCTTATTCTGTTCTTCCTAAATCGAAACTTAGCTTTAGAAACATAGAAAATTAGCTTCCTTTAGCCAAATATTGCGCAATTTAAAAAAGAATTTCGCATTCTCTGCGATATTTTCTATTGATTTTTCAAAATTTCTAATATAATGCCATTTCCATATTCCTAAATAACCACCACTCAATATCTGCGGCGCTGAAGACATGAAGCACACCGTCACACGCGAAATTCCCGCATAGCTTTGCGCCAAGTTGTTATTGCAATTATAGTGATTTATCTGCTAGTTTGGAGATGACAACTCTGTGGCACTGCTGGCTTATGAGCTATACGGGCAGGCAACCAGCTTTACCCCCACGTGGGGGTGCTACATAATATGTGACGTAACGCATCGATAAGCCCGCACATAATCACCCGTAAGCTAAATGGTCTGTGCCCTTAATGCGCAATAATCATCACCATGTGAAGTGAACGGTAATATGTTTTGGAAGGTTACAAAATTTATTATGTAACCAAAATATGATGCCCAAAATTATATATTTTTGGTTCCGATAATAGTATTCTATAGGGGATGCTTTTAATCAAAATTAAAAAAAAATTCTAACGATTCCTCCTCATTTTTGTCCTCCCAACAATTCAGTCAATTTCTATCGACATTTTGAAGAGTGGCTAGTTTTTGTTTTGGAAGAATTCTCTCGAATTCCCATTACGATATCTGTTAATCCTGCGCATGGATCAGTAAGGATCTTCCAGGACGAAACAGCAAACATTATTCCTACTTTAGCAAATTTGCCAGACAAGATTCCTAGTAACTATTATTCGTAGCAGTGCATAGTTCTGTCATTTCTCAATCAATCAACGTTCACATGAGAATGTGGGGATGGCTGGTATGTATGTGGTCTGTGGGGGTGGGTATTTCATCCCCCCAAAGACTTGAGTTGTAGTTGCTAACAGATATTAGCACAGATAGTAAATATATCTTCATACTGGAGAATATCATGGATTTGAATGGGATAATTTGTCTGTCAATGTGTGATATTTTTCGCCAAAGTAGGTGCAATGCACATGTTTGATATCGCATAAGAACTACGTACTTAAGTAATCAGTGCGCTACTAAAAAATAAAAATGGATTGACTAATAAATATTTACAAAAATATGGCGAAATATTTTTTCGCAGTTACGAGAAATGCTGAAATATTATATAATTCGACTATAATCGGAACTAATACGACATGTGTCAAATGTCTCGATAGTATACGGAATGAACTATTTCGATTAAATGCCTACTTTGGCAAAAAAAAATTGATTATCGTAATTTTAAATATTCAACATCATCATATTGAAAATTTCTATATAATTTGCAAATTTTGAAAAATAAAATAAAATCAACAACCATAAAAATAGCAATTGTAATGAACGAACAAATTAATTCTTCGAAATTTCGATCAAAAAAAAATTCGAATTAAAAAAAGAGCATATTCTTAAAATTATCCCCGACGATGATTTCCTATCCATTAATTCATTTTATTTTTATAAAAAAAAATATTTTTTTCACCCTTTATAGTATATTTGCACTTTATAGTATATAGTATTTTGCACCTGCAAACAAATTTATTATTTTTCAACATCACAACAGCACTTCATATTGAAAATGAATTTATATCATTGCAAATAATCTCTTTATATGTTGCTGCCATTGTCTGCCCCCCCCCAGAGTCGGAATAATTAAATAGATAAAAATTTCCGCCACTTTAAACAAATTTCAATCGAATTCTGCTTCGAGTAAAATTTTTAAAGATGACATGTTGATAGATATCTGAAAAAATCGATAGTTTAAATAATAGAATAAATTTTTATTATCATTTTGTGCATCTTCAAAATCGAAAAATAAATAAACAAAATTATTCATGTGATTATTTTTTTAATTTAATTGATTTATTTGAGTATAAAAAATTAAAAAAAAATATCTTATATATGCAATTTTGATAGATTTCGATATTTTTTATAATCGATACGAAAAAAAAATTCTATCATCCCTAAAACAGATCAAAATCTACAATTCGCGTATTATTTATACAGACTGAATAAAAATTGAATTAAAAAATTATTTTTGACGCTTTGTACGGCCTGTGTGCATATATTATTGGATGTTTGATAGTCACACGGTAAAATTACAATGAAATTGCATGTACACACAGATTATGATTGTGTACATACACCGAGAAAATGTCGAATTTATACAAACAATATTTTTTTAGTTAAAGCGATTATATTTGCTTTTTTTGTCAAAAGGTTATAAAGAAAACCATCGATTTTTATTTTAAATCGATTTTGGTCAATCTAAAATTTAAAAAATCCAATACATTTTTTAACCGTCGCAAAATGTCGACGTGTCGATCAAAAATGTTTAATTAATCTGCGCCATATACACTGGGTGTTTTTTTTTTTTTTTCGGGCACACCTTGTACATATCGTTAGATTGACAGTTAATCTGTCCAACAAAAGATTATAAAAAAAAATCATTGATTTTTTATTCTGATCGATTGCACTTTTTTACTAGCGATTTTGGTCAATCTAAAATTGAAAAAATCACTAAAAAAATCTCGGCCGTATACACCGGGTGTTTGTATTTTTTCGGGCGCTCCGTGTACATATCGTTAGATTGACAGTTCATCTGTCTGACAATATGGGCAACAATGGACCGGTTGACGCGTACAACAATCGCGTTTCAGATCCAGTTTCAGTTTTAATTAACTTTCTCGCGGATGGCATCACACCATATATTATATTATACAGTGCCATTGTAAAATACGGCCCCGGTCTAATAATCGCTGTATATATACGTAGCGAACTAAATTAGATGGTTATTTAATTAAAAACAAACGCGTTTGTTTTTAATTAAATAACATTTTGTATTTGTAAGATTTATTAATTTTTTATTAAAAAAAAAATTACTTCGGTTGGGGTTTTTAATATGAATATATAAATCGCTTGTAATAAATAATTTTGCTTAGGCAAAGTATAAAGAAAATTTTATTTTTTACATTTGCAATATTATTCCACACGTATTGAGGATATTTTTAAATCGCCTTGAATATTTTCAAGGAGGAAAATTGTTATTCGGAAAATTGTCCGATTTGAATTATTCAATACCTTACACTCTACTCTATATGCCCCCTTTAAAAATCCATAATCATATTATCTATGTGTTTCTTCGGAATATATTATGCCTCCGAACCTTTTTAATTTTCCAAATGGATTTTATTTATCTCGCACTTTTTGCAGTAATATTTTGTGTGAAAAATCTGCAAATGTGGATTTTTAAATGAAATCGAATGCTCTATACTGTGAAATATTTTTGAATTGTACATTTTAGCAAGACGTATTAATTTGCAATTGTTTTCTACCTATGAAATTTTTTTGGAAATTCATTTCACCTCTATATATATTTTTTTTTTCACAAATACATATATTCACAAAACTGATTTTAGAATTATTTGAAACGTCTCTAATTTTTTATATAAGATATAAATTTTAGGAAATTTTATTCTATTTACTAGATTTTTTATTTATACATTGGCGTTACATTTTTTTTTGCATCCGGTCTATAAATAAAAGGAAAATATAAAAGTGGTAAAAATCCCGACTGTGATCCCACTGATGAAAGGAGTTTGTCTTTTTTTTTCCATATATGTGAAAATACGCTCGAATGGTAGCTGTATATTATCTACAATCAGAAATCATTATAGAAAAGGACCTTTTTTAAAACTCAGCTCAATTTTTTTTTTTAAACCTTACGGTTCATCATAATATACACTATTAAAGATAATTTAACAATTTTTCGTGCCGTACCATTTTATTTTCAATACCTATCTATCGCGTTAACTGAAACACCACGCTACAGTACCACCACTGTCCGAAATCATGCCCTTTCTGTTTATTTGGTCTTTTCGAACGCGTTTCTTCGAATTTAAAAGAGCTAGGGATCGAGTCGGTGGTTTCGACCGGAAGTCCGCATAAGAGAATAGTCGGCCGAGGCCATTTTCGCAGTCGATGCGCACCCCTCGATACCTTTCATATATCCCTTAAGTTATTATACGAAATGGAGAAAATGAAAGCAAACGTCCAGGAGCAACGCTATTTCAAGATAACCTTGCAAACCTCCAGAAAACGTGTGTTGAAATTATACCTACGTGAACGTACATAACATATCTAACGGTTTGTTACATGAAAATAAGGGTGCGAATTTTTATTTCGGCGGTAATAGCAATTAAAGAAGGGGTTACAATGTTTTGAGGAAATCGACGTTTTATTTTACTTTCGTTAGTTAAAATTTTGTATTTAAAAAAATCAATGAAATATGGTTTTTGTTTGTTAAACACGTGTTGTTTTATCAAGTATTAACGTCGGCTCAAAACAATTGCCAGCATCTTTATCATTTCATTTTTTTTTAAATATTTTTATACATTCCCTTCGTGCCATTATGTTAACAACATTTCCAACGCCCCCCGAAAAAGGCAAATATAACTCGAAAATTTAATTTCCCAGCGAACAGCGACGCTTTTCTCGCGGTGATAATAATTGGAAATTTCTTCGAATCGGTCGTTGATTGTGAACGATTGTTAGGAGCGTCGTTGATCCAATATTGCGCACACATATCTGTCTCTGCGTTCGCGAAGAGACGTTATCGAATGATAGATAAGGATGGGGGTTGGATAAGGTGGCATGTAATGAAGGGAAATAAGAATAAGACGAATTGGACGATTTGTTCGTTAATTCAAGTGATAGTTATTTACGTTCGAGGGTTTTTTTTGAGATGAGCGCAAGTAGGGTGACTGAAGATGATTTATTGTATTTTTTTTGTACCCTGTATGGTATTATACCAAATACAAAATTTTGTAATTCTTTTTCTCACAAATTAAGTTCACGTGAAATTTTTAAACTATAATACAATATATCCTCCCTTAACACTATATTTACACAATTTCCGTCTTCATTTATTTTTAGCTGTCCTCTTGTCCTTTCGTTCCACTTAGCCGTAAGTTCTTTCAGTCCTCTAAGCAAGTCACCTTAACGACCATATTCCAGTCACGTTTCGCCCTCCTTCACGTACTATATGACCCTCAGACCTAACCCGCTGCATATATGTGTAAATACTTTTAATATAAGCTCTTGACTCTTGCTATATCGCGCTGCCGCTCTGACGGCCTTCACCGCCATGTCTGAGACATTTTACATGTCGCAGAAATTGTCAAACCAATCAAATTCCGGGCCCATCGCAAGAATCGATCTGTAATACTTTGCATAATATTCAGAAAAATAAATAAAGAGATTTCTATTCTATTCTATTCTATTATATTCCATTATATTCTATTCCATTCTATTCTATTCTATTCCATTCCATTCCATTCCATTCCATTCCATTCTACTCTATTCTACTCTATTCTACTCTATTCTACTCTATTCTACTCTATCATATTCCATTCTATTCCATTCCATTCCATTCCATTCCATTCTACTCTATTCTACTCTATTCTACTCTATTCTACTCTATTCTACTCTATTATATTCCATTCTATTCCATTCTATTCCATTCATTTCCATTCAATTCCATTCCATTCCATTCCATTCTACTCTATTCTACTCTATTCTACTCTATTCTACTCTATTCTACTCTATTCTACTCTATTCTACTCTATTCTACTCTATTCTACTCTATTATATTCCATTATATTCCATTCTATTCCATTCTATTCCATTCCATTTCATTCTATTCCATTATATTCCATTATATTCCATTCTATTCCATTCCATTCCATTCCATTCCATTCCATTCCATTCTACTCTATTCTACTCTATTCTACTCTATTCTACTCTATTATATTCCATTCTATTCCATTCTATTTCATTCCATTCCATTCCATTCCATTCCATTCCATTCCATTCTACTCTATTCTACTCTATTCTACTCTATTGTACTCTATTCTACTCTATTCTACTCTATTCTACTCTATTATATTCCATTCTATTCCATTCTATTCCATTCTATTCCATTCAATTCCATTCCATTCCATTCCATTCCATTCTACTCTATTCTACTCTATTCTACTCTATTCTACTCTATTCTACTCTATTCTACTCTATTCTACTCTATTCTACTCTATTCTACTCTATTCTACTCTATTATATTCCATTCTATTCCATTCTATTCCATTCTATTCCATTCCATTTCATTCTATTCCATTATATTCCATTATATTCCATTCTATTCCATTCCATTCCATTCCATTCCATTCCATTCCATTCCATTCCATTCCATTCCATTCCATTCCATTCCATTCCATTCCATTCCATTCTACTCTATTCTACTCTACTCTATTCTACTCTATTCTACTCTATTATATTCCATTCTATTCCATTCTATTCCATTCCATTCCATTCCATTCCATTCCATTCCATTCTACTCTATTCTACTCTATTCTACTCTATTCTACTCTATTCTACTCTATTCTACTCTATTCTATTCTATTCTACTCTATTCTATTCTATTCTACTCTATTCTACTCTATTCCATTCTAAAAAAAGAGTTTCCGCCGCGAAAGTTTGCTAAATTTTGTAAAATCATGCGGTGTCTTTCTATGAAATATTAAAATTGTTCTCTGCTCGAGATTAATTTATATTACCGAAAAATTTGAAGTAAGATTTTACATCCGTCCCTTGCGAACATTTTTGTTACTACTGATTTTTTAAAACAATGTAAGGTACCATAAAGTCTACTTGTAGACTGGACGAGTTATAGAGTCAAATATTGTCTAAAACTATGAAAATGTGACTCTAGGAAAATTACACTGAAAATGTGCTAAAAAAAAATACTCTGAATTATTCTCCAGAATTTTACGACAATAGTTTTGTTCATCGTGCTTCTATTTTTTTAATGCTTTTTAAAGTCGCAAAAATTGTTGTAAGAATTGATTTTTTATATATAGAAAAATGATTGATGTTTCACAAAAAATTACACCACGAATTAACGAAAATACGAAGAAATATCATTTACTTTCGAACAATCATTCTGTATTTTTTTATTTGTTAAGTAATTGTATAAAATATCAACCAAATACCATAACGCAATGTATTTAACAGCTAGATGCGCATTTCGAAGGCTACGCTCCTATCTTCACTAGCACAAGATACGAACTAAATAAAATATCTTTGCTACTAGTTACTTTTTATCTTGTGTGATAATGTATAGAATAATTGATAATGCATTTTGCATCAACCAAATGCATTTTGGGTGATATATCTATAGAATCATTCCGAAGAACACTTTGAGCGATAATTTTCATCATTTCTCCCATTGCCGGAGGAACATACCAAATATCACATCTATTATGTATCACGGCATTCCTGGTTGCCTATCTTCATCTTGTCACCCCCCACCCCACCCCCAGCATCACCCAGATCCGCTGCTGTCGCCCCTAGATGCTAAATGTAGACTAGCACGTCCCTTGAATCTGAATAGGAAGTATCTTTCCTTTGCGTAGTTATGACTAAATTTGAATACTGCCATTATAAAATATACCGGGTGATCTAATATATATATATATATATATATATATATTGCGAGTGTATGCACAACAGATTCTAGATTTTTTTTTGTTGATAGCGAAAGAAAAAATATTAATCAATAGTTGAAATAATTTAACAAATCTAAGTCTTAAAAAAAATTTGGTCCTTATGTTTTTCTTTGCGCCACCGTATGTGTCTATTATTTTCCGTACATGTCGGAAACAAAAGGGTGCGAAGAGCGGTAGCATCTTCACAGTTATAAATTTCTCTATATTCTAATATCTACCCCCCTTAGGTAGGTTACTACCCCTTCATTGCTCATCCCCCCGTGCGGCCGATGAAAGCAAATATTCACCCCATACGCCAGCCCCATCTATCCTACACTTCTCTCACTAATCTGAATACACTTGGTCCATGTTAAAATTAAAAAACAAAAGTATGTGAAAATGATTATATTACGACACGTATTTGCAAATATATATTTGCAAATATTAAAAAAATTAAAGAAATTGACTGTATTTTTTTTTTAATAACTGAAAAGTTGAGAGTTTTTTTCTTTTTAAGTTAACGACGCGATTTCTTAAAATTGTAATAAAAAAAATTATATTACGCAAAATTTATATAATAATTTTGAGGAATTGTATTTTTTTGCCGCACGTATTTCGGATAGATTATAGATTATATAGAGCAGTGTTTCGCAAAATATTTAAGTGAATTTTTAATAGTCAACGAATAATATATTTTTATGCAGCGCAATTTTCAAAAATATATATTTTACAACATATAAAACTATTTTCATAGAATTATCGCTACGTATTTTCACCATTGCATCAGCAAGGATACAGGACTCAACTTTTGCGAACCACTGATATTGTATAAGGGGTTGCATATGCTTGGTGAATAGTCAGTGTATGGAATGGCAATCTGCAAGATTACGAACAAAGCACTTCATTCAACGCATTGTCGGTGTATTTGCATGGGATTACTGTATATACTTCACGCAATGCTACGCCACTGACGTAAATATGTTTGCGGTTATGTGTCGGCAGTTAGTTGCTATACAGTAGGGCCCATAAAAATAATTTAAAAAAGCTTAGTAAAAGCAATTAAAAAATTGTTTTTATGAGGATGTAAACAATAATTTATTTTTTTACTTTATATAATTTGTTTAAAAATAAGTTTTTTTTAACATATTCTGAATTTTTATTGTTTTTATTTACAAAAAAAAGTTTGTTCTTCAAAATACTGTCCCGAAAAAATTCATCATCTTTTTCATTTGAATCCAATTGATTCCAATCACTCTCTGTATTTAATTTCCTTCTTATATCAGACGCGACAGTTATCTCCCATATACCTGTCACTTTTGACAGTCGCTACCTTGGCAACATCGCATATACGTCGCGCTTTTGACAGAAAAGTGGCATCCGAAACAGAAACGTAATCAAATCCAGCAAACACCAAACACACTGCATTCGTAACGCATATTTTTTTGCAATACAGCAATCTAACGTTCGTGCACGTTCAGTTGGTGGCCTATAGTCCGTTCAGTACATGCGCATATAATGTATGCGAATTCTTAACGGCATGTTGGTTTTAGTTTTGTGTCCGTTTAGGAAGGATATATCGAGCAGAAGTATCGCGTGAATAGTGTTTGAGTGAGATGGGTTTAGTGAGAATGTACGTAAGTGGCGTGATGATGAAAAAGGACGACAGATTTTCATCGTCCTGATATATAAGCCAGTTCTAACTTGTTTAAGCTTATTATTATATAGATTGTGTGTATGTCGATGCGGGTGTGCGACTTATGCATATTTTAAATGCTGCTGGAAAATGAAGGATTGAGATAAAAAGTATTAATAGTTAAAATAATATTGGAAAAAAAAATTTTTTTCGGTGCTTTTTTTGTTTTTTTTTCCAGGCCTACAAAGAAATTTTGTTTTTATTTATAAAACCACAGAATTTCAAGCGTAGTATAATAGTGACTATGCCAAAGAAAGTGGGAGCTAATTCATGTGAGAATTATAGATATTGTTAAGTATTTATTATTGGAGAAAAAATTATGTTTTTTTAAAACGATTTACACGAGGTTAGAAAATATAATGAAAAAAGGCTATAAAATGTGTGGAGTATAACATTGTACGACTATGAGGCGTGGACAGACGAAGTGATAGATGATATCGTTCTATATTTATAAAGGAGAAAAGAAGTATTTATGTGAGTAGATATATACTAGTAGGTCATATTCTTAGACATAGGGGTCTTATACAATTGTAATTCCAAATTCTTTTAGAACATTATCCCAGCTTTATTTTATAAATTTAAACTATCCTCCTATCTTTTCTTATAAGGCCGCTACAGATCGTTCAGTCAGTATCCTTCAATTCCTGAAAATTCGTCCCTTTTCCAGCAGGACGATACTTTTTTGCCTATAACGCCAAAACTAATTGCGATATTTCAATGCCTTTTTCAAATTAAGTTGCAAAATAAATAACATTTTAAATAAATACAAAATTTTGGATTGTGTATATACAGCGTGTTCCAAAAATAAATGTTAAAAAATATTTTATGTTGATTTTTTGATCAATTTGCGATCAATTAAATGGTTTATGTATTTATAATTTTTTTTTAACAAAAACTCACGAGTAGCTAAAGGAGGGAGCTAGGTCGCGTGAAATCGACATAACATGCCAATTGTTTCGCCGCACAAATCCTCAAGATTGAACAAAGCAATTATATAAACAAACAGAATAATTTTTAATTCGTCGTTCTTCATATTAATTGAGACTTGGAATGGCTCAAATGTGGTAAACCCACCGTATTCAATTGTACACTGTCGACGTGCAGACTGCTTCTTCTATTTCAATATACCTTTATGTAAACTGCACACTGTTCTCTCACATTTCGCTGAAGACTGTTTTCCATATTTGTTTCTAATCCATTCCTCGTTATATCGTCAGCAAGAAGGATTCTATACCACTCTCTATAGCGCTGTATTTAATAAGTATTTACATACATTTACTAGTTTAATAAGTATCTTAAATAATCGTTCATCACCCTCTTCAGAAGTCCACAAAATTCTGCTGTTAAAAAAAAAGCTTATATAAAAAAAAGAGATTCTCTTAGGATAGAGTACATATTTTTTTTTATGTGGCCGTTATATTTCGATGTAACGTGTCGCAGATTTACTTCGAAACGGGACATTTACATATAAATCTGGTTACGTATAATATATTCCCTGAAATCCATACGATCCATAAAAACGCTGTTTTGTTTTGTTTTGTTTTGCGCGAGATGGAAATAAACTTTAGCGATCGCTTCTTTCCGAGAGACCCCTCACATTCCGTTGGTGCCAGAAAAGGGGCGCATAAACAGATACGGTAATCTTATATAAGACTGTGAGGTTATGTACCTAGAACTTCATGAACTTCATTTTATGAAAGCTAGTCAAAGGCCAGTGCAAAAAAATGTTTGCTAGAACAATTGTTTTAATAAATTTGATGATGTAATTTAAAAAAAAAATTGTTACCGAAAAAAGAGCTGATTAAATTTTGTTAACTTCTGGTAATTGAAAATACAAGTGGTTGTTTTATTAAAATAACGTAAAAGATCAACAATATATTTAAAAAATGGTTAAAAATGATTATTTAAAATAATTTTTTGAAATTTCTTAATTTTTTTTTTAATTTGATGCACAAGTCGAATGTCGTAGTATATCTTTGATTGAAATATGTGAGTCGTATATACGTAAAGTCTATATATAATTTATAAGTACCTTGAAATCCACAGAATTACCATAATTATAAAATTAATTATTTACAAGCAACACGTCAGTAAAATTTCGATCGAATAGATGATTTATTAACGGATACAAATAATTTCTGTTATTATTTATTAAGAAACAGGTAAAATTTGGTATTATCAATAAATTTATTATTAAATTTTTTTTTTGTTAAATCTATTTGCGTCTAAATATTTCTTTCATGAAATAAGTGCTTTATTTCTTCCGATTGAATCGGAATAAATCCTTCAATATTATTATATAATATTATAAACTATTACAAGAAAAAATATAAATACTGATACATTTTTTTCTGGCTTCATATTCTAATAAAACCCCATCTTTCAAAAATTCGTTCAGTAATTTTACATGCGCATATAAAATATATTTCTGATTTTAATAAATTATTACTAAAAAAATATAAATACTGACAAATTTTTTTTTGGCTTCATATTTTGATAAACTCCATCTTTCAAAAATTCGTTCAGGAAATTTTGCATGCACATATAAAATATATTTCTGATTTTAATAAATTATTACGAAAAAATTATAAATACTGATAAATTTTTTTCTGGCTTCATATTTTGATAAACAGGATGTTAAAAAAATTCGTACAGTAATTTTGCTTGCACATATAAAATACATTTCCGATTTTATTACCTAATGTAAACTATTATTGCCAGATCATTTTATATTCCCCTGTTTTACTGAATTTATACACCGTTATAAAATGGCAATAATATTCCCCAAATCGTCGCGATTATTTTGGATCCTCCCATGAATAAGCACGACGTAATTTTTAAGAGACCATAAAAACAATAATAATAGACGAATGCAAGTTTTATTTAAATGCAATTTGAAATATTTTATCGCTATTTTAACTGATATAAAATATACAGGGCGAGGAAATATATTTTAACGACAAAATTGTGGTTTGTTTTACCAACTGAAATTTTGGAACAACCTATATATATTACATTGTAATAAATTAGTTTTATTATTAATCGAGTTATGAATTTTTAAGTGTATGCTGTTGTTTAATTGTTAAGTAAAATTTATTATTAAGAATAACTATGACTAAAAATGCGAGGAGATTTTTGCAAAATTATGTTCAAAATATTTTTTTTTCACACTTAAATTTGACATTTTTTTTTTTTGGAACAACCCGTATATATAACGTTGTAATAAACTAGTTTTATTATTAATCGAGTTATGAATTTTTATAAATTAATAGTAAACTAAAATTTATTATTAAGAATAACTATGACTAAAAATGCGAGGAGATTTTTGCAAAATTATGTTCAAAATATTTTTTTTTCACACTTAATTTTGACATTATTTTTTTTTGGAACAACCCGTATATATAACGTTGTAATAAACTAGTTTTATTATTAATCGAGTTATGAATTTTTATAAATTAATAGTAAACTAAAATTTATTATTAAGAATAACTATGTCTAAAAATGTGAGGAAATTTTTACAAAATTATCTTCAAAATAAATTATATTTATAGATAGACGAAGAAAATATCGTTTTAAAGCAAAAAAATACATCCTTATTTCATCCAGAGATTTCATCCAACAAATACATTTTTGCGAATTGTACTGACGATAAATAATCGTGTCGCGTCGTTCGAAACAGCGTCATATATCAGCGACGCGGAATTTATTTTAAAACAGCGCCATCTCACGATGGCTCTAGTATTCTAGAGCACAGTTGAATTGTCCATTGGGGACTTGTTGAGCAGAAAACTCAACTATTTATCTCCCTGTGCGAAATGCCTTCTTTTTCGTAAATGTCAGAAATCTCGAAGAATATATATTTCACAAAAATCATCGCAGAATCGTCCTAATAATCAGAACAGACCCTCGCTGTCATTTTGTTCAACTTGTAGAATCCTAATTTATTTTTCTCCATATTTTTATATAGATAATAATTTGTATAAAATCATAAAAAATAAAAAAAATACCAAATCAGTTCATAAAAAATATTTTTATTTTCAAAAATTGACATTACGATGTTAAATATCACCAAAGTATTGTTATTCAAAACATGGATGCGCATTTCGAGGCTTATACCGTCAATTTTAGTAGCGCACGATAAAAAAAAATAATTTTTTTTTTGTGCTAGTGAAGATGGGGGTATAGTCTTCGAAATGCGCATCCAGCTGTTAACTGCTTTGATTTACGTATTTAGGTTGATAGTCAGTACAATTTTTTTTTTGATTTTTTTAACAGATTTCTGTGATTACATTTAATTATGGGATTTTTTGGACGTTGTGAGTTCTTTTCTGGTTTAGTGATTTTTCGTGTTGGTATTTTGATGTCTTTGAGCACAGGCAAAGTTTTATTAGAACTGACAGATTGACCGCTAAGTTGGGGGTATACGTGAATTGTATGAACGATCCCTTCAGTAATAGGGGAGCTTATTGAATCAGCGTTTGATTTTTATTTGACAACGATAAAACAACTTTTTCGTATTTTAACAATCTTTTTTTTTTTTGTATATTTGCAGTGGAAGCAGAGATGGGGCGTGATCACAAAATTGTCTCCAGCTGCAGGTAAGGTATTTTTTTTACAAAAAAAAATACAAATTTATATAAACAATTCGATTAACCCAAACTTGTATATCCCCCAAAAAAAAATTCCAAATTTTTACATCTGAGTATATATACTAGAAAATAAGTGGAAAATGCATTTGTACGTTGCAACATACGAATCCAATAAGTTCTATATATTTTGGTTCAATAATCATGTTCACACACACACACACACACACACACACGCACAAATGTATGAAAAGAAAAGAACAGCAAAGGAAACAAATTCGAGCTGGAAACGAGCGAATAGCGCCGCTGTCTTCTGTGTTAAGTGACTCTATATGTACGTACAAGAAAATCCTTTTGCAGGATGAAATATGTTATAAGTAGCGATTTCAATGGATGATGGTATTGCGGAAGATGCGCCGCGTATTCGCTTTTTCAATTACGGAATTTAATACGAAAGTTAATTCGATAGAAGTCCAGAAATGGAAGAATCTAAAGAAACGTTGGGGAAAAAAAATTGAATTTTTTAGCTTTAGTAATTTTTAAGAAAATTCCAAAATGATTTTATTATGGGCGACTATAAGAAGGAAAATTAAAATTGGAAACACAGAAGCAGGACAGAAAAAATATAAGGAACTAAGGAACTTAATTAATAGGAAATGCAAGCTAGCGAAAGAAGAGTGGATAAAAGGAAATTGTGAGGATATTGAGGAGGATATGAGAAGAGGTAAAGTAGATTTGGGCTACAGGAAAATTAAGTCACATTTTTCTAAAGTAAAACCAAAGGGTAACATTATATGTGATAAGCAGGGTAAGGAACTCACAGAAAATAAGGAAAAAGCTAGAAGATGGAAGGAGTATCTTGAAGATTTATATAAAGGTAGGCAGGACATGGAGGAGCTAGAAAGTGTGGAACAGATAGATGAGGATGACTTAGGTCCTAGCATACTTAGGTCAGAGTTTCATAGAGCATTAAATGATTTACGGAATAACAAAGCAGCGGGGATTGATATGATACCAGCCGAATTAATAAAACACGCAGGGGAAAAAATGCAGGAGCGATTATACAGGTTAGTTTGTAAAATATATGAGAAGGGAGAAGTACCACAGGATTTTCAACGTAGTAGAATAGTAACAATGCCGAAGAAAATAGGAGCTAATTTGTGTGAGAACTATAGGACCATTAGTCTACTATCACATGCATCGAAGATATTGCTAAAGATTATTTATAGGAGATTAGAAAATAAAGTAGAGGAAAGGCTAGGAGAAGATCAGTTTGGTTTTAGGAAAAACAGAGGGACGAGGGAGGCGATTTTAGCACTAAGAACAGTAGTAGAAAAAAGAATGAGGGTAGGAAAGGTAACTTGCATAGCTTTTGTAGATTTAGAAAAGGCATTTGACAATGTAGATTGGGACATAATGTTTAGAATTTTAAAAGAAACGGGTATAGATTATAAGGATAGGAGAATAATTTTTAATTTATTAGTTAGAGAGTCCGCAATCCTAAAGATTGGTTGGAAACAGCACGCCATGCCGATCTATCCTGAGCTAATCCCTTCATCTCCCTATAGCTATTCATCTCAACGTCTTCAACTATCTGACTCACATACTCCAATCTAGGCCTACCTACCCCTCTCTTTCCCTCCACTCTACCTTCTATGATCAATTGCATAATCCCCCCATGCCTAAGAATATGCCCTACTAATCTGTCTCTCCTACGCTGTAACACTCTCCAAATACTTCTCTTCTCCCCTACTAACTCTAGTACAGCTTCATTTCTTACTTTATCTTCCCAACCAATCCTCATCATCCTCCTATAACACCACATTTCAAGTGCTTCTAATCTACGCTTCTCTTCCTTTCCTATAGTCCACGCCTCACACCCGTACAGTGCTACACTCCAAACATATACCTTCAGTAATCTTTTTCTAATACCCAAGTCAATATTTGATCTTAAAATCTGTTCTTTTTCTACGAATGCCTTCCTACCCTGTGCTATCCTACACTTTATATCTACCTTGCTTCGATTATCTTTTGTGATTCTACTGCCTAAATAACAAAAATCTGACACTTCTTCGATTCTATTATCTCCTATTGTGATCCTCATGTTTCTACTGCATTCCTTTTTGTCACACCTCATCACTTTAGTTTTACCTATATTTATTTTCATGTTAAAATCCCTAGTCAATACTGCCTGCATACCATTCAATACCCTTTCTAATTTCTTTTCGCTTTCTTCCAATATAGCTATATCGTCGGCAATATATTAATTATATATTAATTTATATATCAATATATCTATATATAAATTAATATATAAATTAATATATCAATATATTTATATATTAATTTATATAAACACCAAACTGCCTTAGTTAGAATTGAGGGGGAAGAAGAGGTAGCAAAAATAGGGAAGGGAGTTCGGCAGGGATGTACACTTTCACCGTTATTATTTAATCTATATATAGAAGATGCAATAAACAAAGTAAAAGAAGAGTATAGTGTAGGTGTGAATGTACAGGGAGAGAAAATATATATGTTGAGATTCGCCGACGATATAGCTATATTGGAAGAAAGCGAAAAGAATTTAGAAAGGGTATTGAATGGTATGCAGGCAGTATTGACTAGGGATTTTAACATGAAAATAAATATAGGTAAAACTAAAGTGATGAGGTGTGACAAAAAGGAATGCAGTAGAAAAATGAGGATCTCAATAGGAGATAATAGAATCGAAGAAGTGTCAGATTTTTGTTATTTAGGCAGTAGAATCACAAAAGATAATCGAAGCAAGGTAGATATAAAGTGTAGGATAGCACAGGGTAGGAAGGCATTCGTAGAAAAGGAACAGATTTTAAGATCAAATATTGACTTGGGTATTAGAAAAAGATTACTGAAGGTATATGTTTGGAGTGTAGCACTGTACGGGTGTGAGGCGTGGACTATAGGAAAGGAAGAGAAGCGTAGATTACAAGCATTCGAAATGTGGTGTTATAGGAGGATGATGAGGATTGGTTGGGAAGATAAAGTAACAAATGAAGCTGTACTAGAGTTAGTAGGGGAGAAGAGAAGTATTTGGAGAGTGTTACAGCGTAGGAGAGACAGATTAGTAGGGCATATCCTTAGGCATGGGGGGATTATGCAATTGATCATAGAAGGTAGAGTGGAGGGAAAGAGAGGGGTAGGTAGGCCTAGATTGGAGTATGTGAGTCAGATAGTTGAAGACGTTGAGATGAATAGCTATAGGGAGATGAAGGGATTAGCTCAGGATAGATCGGCATGGCGTGCTGTTTCCAACCAATCTTTAGGATTGCGGACTCTTTAACTAAATAAGAAAAATGATTAATTGTCAATTCTGGTCATTTTGAGACAGCAATTTTGTTAAAACGTTAAAACAACAAATTTTGTTGAAAATTGTTTTTTACTGTATTGAATTATCACCACATAATTAATAAATTTATAATAATTAATAATTTAATTTTGTTTTTAAAATCACGATTATATTTATAATATTGTTAATATATACTATTGAACAAAATAAGCCAAGTTGACGAAACAAAATTTTAATGAAACTATTTTTCATTTTTCCAGAAATTTACCGAAGCTAAAAAAATGACATAAAGATTTTTAAATTCAAAATTTCCACGTGCAATCTTGTCCATATATTTTTTTTCGTTGTTATCTAAAGCGGGTCTTACACGGTGCAATAAATTGCACTGTGTTTCGTTATTTCTTGAATTTTGCAATTTAAAAATTTCACCCAAATTCTGATTTGTAAGAAGTTGAGCAATTTATTGTAGAATAAATTGCAGTGATAATTTCGCGAATTTTCTATATAGCCAAATTTAATTGGAACTCTACATCGTCCTAAGAATTTATAAAATTTTGCGCTACTTCTGTCTTTTTAACGTCCACTTATAAATTTTCGAATTGGTAATTTATTTGGAGGTTTGCACAAAAAATCCTTATACTATTTTATACACAATGATTTTTTCTACCACAAAAACTACGTAAAATTATGAACCACGTCCAAATAAAAAGTGCAAAAAAAATCCACGCTGTCCATATATTTTCCTTGCCATCATAAACCTTTCATCACCTCGCGGTTATTAGCCTCCCGCAAGTGTTTTATCTACTCAAAACACACCATTCAGAAGCGTACGAACGAAAGGAAGGCTCTTCTACGTGTGTATGTCCTACCTACCACGAGGTTCCCTACCCGATGAATAATGCATCGATTCTTGTATTATATTCGACAGAACATGTGTTTCTGTTGTGCGATACACACTTAAACTCTATGGGGTTTCGTGTTATATATAGGGTAGAGGGTGGGTATACTCACCCACCCTCTACCCACCGTCGATTGTCTGTCGAGACAATTGGGGAGGACAAAGTAGGTGCGTGAAAGCAAAATTTTTTGAGCTATCTTACCAAAAATGCTCGGTCGATTATTATTATTGACTTACACGATGAGATATAAATGCTTTTTTTTTATATATTTATTACGATAAAAAAATATTTTTAGGGCAAAACTCGAGGGTAGGTTTGGATGCTCATTGGTGGATTGAAGATATTTTTTTTTACTGATTCTTGTATCGAGTCTATTCGAATTTTAATGATATTTATGATATATTAGTGGTATTTATGATATATGGTCAAGTGACCATATTTCGTCAGGGGCGCTCAATATTTTTTTTTATAAGTTATTGTAAAAATTAATTTATTAGGAACTAGAAACATTTCCCATTAGTGTTTGTCCTATATATACTTTATTATATTATATATTACGTTATACCAAAAATTAACGAACGATCGGAAAAAGTTGCCGAGGCCTTAAGACCTAAGTTGGAATATTTTAAACAGCTGCGTGTCAAATTTACATCACTGCACGTTGTTTGTCGAAAAAATTCTTAACTCAAAAATTACAAAACACTGTTGAAGTGATGAATATTTTTTTTTTAAATATATTTTGACAGTTTTTATAAAAACAATTAATACCCCCCCCATATGCCCTTACTAAAATCCTGTAAAATGCGCAAACGTAACAAAACATCTAATAATTTCTTATTCGTACGAAAAAAAATTTTTTAAGAACTCCAGCCTCCTCCAAATTTCCCTTCAAAGACATCAATTATTTTAAGTAATCAAAATATCTCCTATAAAAATACATATTCTCCTCATTCTTAGGCTTAGTTTGCATTGCTTAAATTTGCACGATTATTTAGATTAGTACGACTAGTTAGATTATTTCAGTTAGAATTATCTAACTAGATGAGAAAATTTTATTCTCGCTTAGAAACACACATATCTGAAGTGTCCGTTATTTATTCTAATTTTTTTAATTGATTTATTTTTTTTTTATTAGAAGAATATATATTTTTTCATTTATTAGTTAGATGACGCTATTGCATATTTATTTCGTAATTTATAAATCCTACATATTTTGCTATGAAATTTTTAAAAATATCAAAATATAAGAAATAAATTACATGTGGAAAAAATTAAAGAAAAAATTATTGCATCGTTAGGTCTTGCCTAGATTGACTACTTTAATTTTTTAATTGGACACAAATGTCTATACAAATATGAGGAAAAATTAGTCATTCTTATTTTTTAATTTACGACCAATTTATCTAATATATTTAAATTTTAAACAAAATTGGCAAATATAGACCGAAATCGCTTTAATATAACCTGAAAAATCATTGAAATCGGTCCAGCCGTTTCCGCAAAATTTTGTTTACGCGGTCAACTTTTTGAAGTGAAACTTCTTTCTATAGGGCAAATTGGCCTGAACGTCACGAAAAGTGAAACGCACGCTACGCGCATGCGCCGCGTGTACTGTGCGTATACGTGGCATAAGGCAACCAGTAGACGCTTGCGTATTTTATTATATATTACACAAACACAGCTTAATCTTTTAGCTAAAAATTTGTGTATCAACTTTGCGATGAGCAGGTTGAAAGATTGTAAATTTTGTGTATGATGCACTAGTGGGTGCATTTCTATATGTCGATGGCTCGCTCAGCTGTATCAGATTCATGTCGTTGATCTCTCACACCGCGTGTATCTTCACGTGCCTGAATCAGTGGCATTCAAATTCTCTATACCACTCGCTGTGTCCTCACTTAACGACGGTATCGATTCATCCAGTGTATTTGAGGTCGTTGGAAGGTTATGTTGGCCACCGTGTTTCTTTAACACCCTTTTCCTGGCTCGATACTCTCTACTTCTTTCTAAGGTACTTGTTGGCACTTTTCTTGGCGGTTTATTAACTTTCTTCCGTTCTCTAAAGGCTCGCACTCTTTCTGTACTTGTCTAAGTGAAACTTCTATAGGCGCGGTAGGGCAAATTGGCCTGAACGTCACGAAAAGTGAAACGCACGCTACGCGCATGCGCCAAGTGTACTGTGCGTATGCGTAGCATAAAGCAACCAGTAGACGTTTGCGTATTTTATTATATATTACACAAACACAGCTTAATCTTGTAGCTGACAATTTGTTTATCAAATTCGCGATGAGCAGGTTGAAAGAACGCAAATTTTGTGTATGATGCACTAGTGGGTGCATTTCTATTTGTCGATGGGTCGCTCAGCTGTATCAGATTCATTGCGTTGATCTCTCACACCGCGTGTATCTTCACGTGCCTGAATCAGTGGCATTCAAATTCTCTATTCCACTCACTGTACTACTCATTTAACGACGGTATCGATTCATCCAGTGTATTTAAGGTCGTTGGAAGGTTATGTTGGCCACCGTGTTTCTTTAACGCCCTTTGCCTGGCTCGATACTCTCTACTTCTTTCTAAGGTACTTGTTGGCACTTTTCTTGGCGGTTTATTAACTTTCTTCCGTTCTCTAAAGGCTCGCACTGTTTCTGTACTTGTCTTTTTCTCCATTTCACTTTTCACACAATGGAAATTGTGTGAAAAAATAAAAATACACTCATGATATACACGGTGTGAGAGATCAACGAAATGAATCGGATACAGCTGAGCCATCGACAAATAGAAATGCACCCACTAGTGCTTCATACACAGATTTTAATTCAAATTCCTCTTTATAGACTGTACGACATTACAGTTAATAATGCTTTCATTGATGATCAGAGTGTCAATCAAAATCAAAATGAAATCGTTAACAAATGGAAAAAAAGCAATGCATAAAATCAACTTTTCCTAAAAGCTAATTTTCTTTACTTCAAAAATCACGCGAGTGACAAATTACACCGAAAATCGGTAATTTGGACACACGGTCATTTTATGATCGGGGCGACATTTTCTGTCCACCAATATTTGTTTCTAAAACAAACGCAGCTCTTTGCATCTTTGTTCTTAGCAATCCACCAGTTTTATATATATACTTTTTTGTATTATATTTCGTGATCTCGGGCAATAATTTACTGACCAGACTACATGCAATACGAATAGCATCTGATCCATACCTTGCTTGTTTGGGGGTTGATCCATACCTGGGGGGGTAAAAGGGAGCTAGGGCCAAAGGGGTCGTGATAAATTGCCCTACAGTGATGACAGTTCACCTTTAGTAAAGTATAGGAGCGATATAATCCAAGAAGAATATTTTTTTTGGAATAATCGATGCGAAATTGGATGTTATTAAACAAATGGATTTTTAAAAAGTATTACTCTATAATTAATCTATGTACTTTGTTTGTAAAAACTTTTTTTTTTTTAAGCTCACTTCTAATTTAATTTTTAATTGTTGGTGATTTTTGTACATTTTTTTTTGGTGTCTTTCGGAAACCAAATTTTGGACAAAAAAAAACCATCTATAGACCAAACGAATCAACATCGATCATACTTCTAATTTTAACTTTTTAATTTTTAATTTGTACAATTTTTTTTTGTGTGGTTCTTTTGGAAACAAAAAATTTGTACAGAAAAAATCATCTAGTGACCAAATCCACAATACATCGTCAATTGCATTTTTTAACCTTACCGTTCAAATAATCCACATCCGAAGAATTCCGTTTCACGAACGGGTGGATGATGATTGTTCGGGGTGGTGGATGATTGTTCTTCATAACGCTCCCTTCATTCCATTGGGGGTGTTGGTGGTTTAGTGTTTCTGAGCTCAATAGAAGAGAGTCAATCGATTCTATTTACGATATTTATAAGCTTCGGGATTCGGTGCTTTTGTGCTAATAATGTATTATAATACGTGGCCGGGGCCTAAACTGTAAGTGAAAGCTTGATCGTTGCTTATTCGTGTTGTATTAGAAAATTATTGATTTGGGGGTGTGAAATTTTGATTTTGATTAGGTTGTGGGATAATGGATTGTGATGATGGAAATATTGGTAGGGGATTAAAAAAAATCATGTTTCGATTTTGATTAAGTTGCTGGAATGTTAAAGATGAGCGATATGTCAAAAATTGATACAAATGTCTAAATATGACGTGTGAGTCAAAAAATTATAGAATTCTGTCAAATAATGACAGAATTGTAAATGACAGGTGAAAATTTACAGTCTTATGAAACAACATTTTGTAAGACTTATTTTTTCTCTAGCAGTTTTTTCATTACAAATTTATAAATATCAGAAACGTCAAAAGGACAGAAATGTCAAATTATAAACAGGGTAGAGATAAAAAAAAAAAAAAATAAAAAATGAAGAAGTACATATGTGTTTTAAGTCTATTTTTTATCCAGCTGTTTTTTTTATTGCATATAAGTGAAAAAAAATTACACAAACGTTAAAAGTGGTAGAAACGTCAAAAAATGAAGGAATTGGACAAAAACGAGAGAAATTATAGAAAGTTAAAATTTTACGCTATTTTATGAAGCTGTGTATAAGTTTATAAAAACAGGTTTTTTTTATATTCAAATATTTTCTCGTTGCAAATTCATAAATATGAAATAATGACAAAAATGTCAAAATGGCAGAAATGTCAAAAAAATGTTAAATTTTATACACAGCTAAGAATTTCGAAACTTTTTTGAAACAGTACATACATTTTTTAAGTCCGTTTTTTAATCAAACAGTTTTCTCATTGCAAATTTATAAATGTCACATAATGACAGAAATGTCAAAATGATAGAAACGTCAAAAATGTCACAGAAGTTTAAAGAAATGATAGAAATGTTAAATTTTAAACACAGGTGAAAGAAACTGTTATGAACTGTTATTGTTCAAGTCAGTTTTTTTAATCCAACAGTTTTCTCATTGCAAATTTATAAATGTCAAATAACGACAGAAATGTCAAAATGATAGAAACGTCAAAAATGTCACAGAAGTTTAAAGAAATGATCGAAATGTTAAATTTTAAACACAGGTGAAAGAAACTGTTATGAACTGTTATTGTTCAAGTCAGTTTTTTTTAATCCAACCGTTTTTCATTGCAAATTTATAATTGTCAAATAATGACAGAAATGTCAAAATGATAGAAACGTCAAAAATGTCACAGAAGTTTAAAGAAATGATAGAAATGTTAAATTTTAAACACAGGTGAAAGAAACTGTTATGAACTGTTATTGTTCAAGTCTGTTTCTTTAATCCAACCGTTTTCTCATTGCAAATTATAAATGCCAAATAATGACAGAAATGTCAAAATGATAGAAACGTCAAAAATGACACAGAAGTTTAAGAAAATGATAGAAATGTTAAATTTTAAACACAGGTGAAAGAAACTGTTATTGTCAAGTCAGTTTTTTTAATCCAACAGTTTTCTCATTGCAAATTTATAAATGTCAAATAACGATAGAAATAGCAAAATGATAGAAACGTCAAAAATGACACAGAAGTTTAAAAAAATGATAGAAATGTTAAATTTTAAACACAGGTGAAAGAAACTGTTATTGTCAAGTCAGTTTTTTTAATCCAACAGTTTTCTCATTGCAAATTTATAAATGTCAAATAATGACAGAAATGTCAAAATGATTGAAACGTCAAAAATGACACAGAAGTTTTAAAAAATGATAGAAATGTTAAATTTTAAACACAGGTGAAAGAAACTGTTATTGTCAAGTCAGTTTTTTTAATCCAACAGTTTTCTCATTGCAAATTTATAAATGTCAAATAATGACAGAAATGTCAAAATGATAGAAACGTCAAAAATGACACAGAAGTTTTAAAAAATGATAGAAATGTTAAATTTTAAACACAGGTGAAAGAAACTGTTGTGAACTGTTATTGTCATGTCAGTTTTTTTAATCCAACAGTTTTCTCATTGCAAATTTATAAATGTCAAATAATGACAGAAATGTCAAAATGATAGAAACGTCAAAAATGTCACAGAAGTTTAAAGAAATGATAGAAATGTTAAATTTTAAACATAGGTGAAAGAAACTGTTATTGTCAAGTCAGTTTTTTTAATCCAACAGTTTTCTCTTGCAAATTTATAAATGTCAAATAATGACAGAAATGTTACAATGATAGAAACGTCAAAAATGTCACAGAAGTTTAAAGAAATGATAGAAATGTTAAATTTTAAACACAGGTGAAAGAAACTGTTATGAACAGTTATTGTACAAGTCGGTTTTTTAAATTCTCATTGCAAATTCATTTCGCACAGCCCCCGAATGAATTTACATCAAATCGAATCTCCACCTATATACGCGCACCGTGATTTTTAAACACCACCACATTTACCCGATCCTTTATCAATCTTTATCTGCCTTTATCACCACCGTTCGTTGCGCTCTTCCACCACCGGCCACCCTTATCTGAATATAACTCATGCGGCGACACACGCCGATATCCACTCTGCAGGTAATCCATTGCTCACCGGAGAATCGCCGAAGAATCCACGTGCCCCTGTCACGCAAATACAGGTATCGATATATCGAAATTTATCCCAGTTCTGTGACGACCCTCCAGGGGGATAGCGACATGTGCCCGGGGGGTATTTTGTATACGCATTGGGGGCTATTTTGTATATGCATTGGGGGTGTCCTGGATGAGAGTCCCGGTCCAGGTTGGGTGTGTGTAAAGAGGAACGGCTCTGGTCAAGGGATACTGAACGAATGGACGCACATTAATTCTCGATGTGTTTGCTCGGTAGCTGAAATATTAACTAGAGGGTGTGTTCAGGATATTATAAAGGAAATTTTGAGAAAATTTTTTTTTTTTTTTATATGTACCACTATTCTTACAATGAGGATAAGATTTTTGTTAAACTTCAAAATTGTATGGTTTTATATTAGCGATAGTTCTGCCCCTGGGAAATTTAAATAATGGAAAAAAAATTCCTTTACTCGATAGGATTATAAATACTTAACCGCCCCCCCGGGTTCAATTCACCCCCAACCCCTTTCGTACCGCTAGAATCAACATTATAGTTAATATTTGCATATTTGTACATCCCTAACATAAACACGGCGCCGTTTTCCAATCATTGCATCAAAACCTCTACATCTGCAACCAACTGCACACATAACGCAGTGCAATAACGTAATATCTCATTTATAATGCAACAATCATATTTGCACGCCTCTCTTCTTCCCTACCAGCCGCAACAAACCGATTTATTTCCTTTGCGCCAGATGCAACATTGTATGAATTATTTAAAATGGCCGTCTCACATGCGCCGCACAACTTGACATATCCATCCGCCATGTTTAGTTCAAATGCAACGTGTCCCGTACAGCGTCGAAAAATTATCGATCGTCTATTTTCGAAACTAAATTGAATTTTTTTTTAACTCTATTATTTATGTTTGTATAACTAAATCTCTAGTTTTGTAACTCGGGCGTTTTTTGTTTTCGCAATGCACTAAACGTGTTTTATTTGCGCCAAAGACAGAATAAGAAAGGAAAAAAAAAACGTTCCTCTGGCGAGTTTTTTTTTTTGCTTCTTAAGGCAATGTGTGTCCTGGCAGAGGGGCGTAAAGTAGAGTAAAGGAGGATATTTAACATGAATACGGCATGAGGTCCTCCAGGCTCGTCCTGTAGCAGGTCCTTGAGCGTGAAAAGAAGGCACAGTCCTTGGAAGTATGTTTGTGGATATCGAGTTGAAATCGGTAATGTGGATGGCCTTTTTTTTGTAATATATGAAGAGATATAAAAAAATTGGACGATATGAGTGGAATATTTTGTTGTTGTTAAATGTTTCATTGTGATTTATTTTGAGCATCTTTTTGAAGGTTTTCTTTTTGTCTAATTAATTTGATCATTTATATTTATTCCTTTATTTTATTACGGGCTTAATGTAGTTAGGGTGTACATAAAAGTGAACACGCAATTAAACAAATCAGCAGAAGTTTAGTTGTTATAACGCAGTGCCGTCTCAAACTAATTTTCAAAAAAAATTAATCGATTATTTTTTGTACTGCCAGAAAATTTTAAATAATTTTTAATGCGATATTATATAGAAAAGTAATACATTTTCGAAATAAATGTTTCTCATTTGTTTTGTAGATGCGATTCTATAGAATGTTTATTTTGTCTACTATTTTTCTGGAATTCGAATTGGAAAAATTTTTTGTGCTACATTTTTTTTTTAGGACATTAAACATACAACAGAAAATGATATTAAAAAATTATATTCAGAACTGAAAATTATTGATTTTTTTAAAATATAAATTTAATAGAATCTCTTGACTATATTTTTTAAAAATAAAGTTGAAAAAACTATATATAAACTATATTAAAAAAAATATTTTAAAACTAAACGTTCTATAAAAAATTACTCTTATAAAGAAATTTGAAATAAATACATATATTTAAAAAAACAATAAATTTTGGAAATGAAAATGTTTCTATTTGCTTATTAAAATTCAATAGAATAAATAAAAAAAAATTAGCATTGAAAAATATCTTCCTATACTAAATATCAAAATTCTGTATATATCTTTCAAATTCTTTCATATATCAAAAACTAAACGTCGTACAAATAAAAATCGATTTCACAATCCACCTCTGGACTTCTTCCTTATTCCACATTGTATTTGCCGCCGTCCACAACTTTGATGCAATCACATCAAAAAGTTTGGCCGCAACGACATGGTGAACTTTCCAACGAAAGTACACGTTAACGACGTAATTACCACTAAAGAAGAAAGTTAACATCAATATTTACTAGGAAAATAAAATATCGTATATTCGCTTGCTTATCCAAATTTAATCATCAAGTTAGTTTAATATATCAAATTCCATCAGTATGATTTAATTTTTTATAAAAAAATACATATTACATTTCGAAAGAGGTGGGACAATACATACCCGAGTCATTACTTCCTGCATATCATTTAATATCGGTTCTAAAGTCTACTCCCTTCAAAGATTGCTATATCATCAATAAAACTGAACATATCTACTTGTTCCGCTTAATTTTTCAATGAAACTCAAAGCGATTTTCCCGCACTAGTTTAACGAATATAAGTGACGGTTTTCCTTTCGATATATAAAGAAAAAACTTGGTATAACGTCGGCGATTGGCCACACAGCCACGTTCGAACCATCCAACACTTTTACAACTTTACAGCGTCGTTATACACCAAGAACTTTTCACATTTGCCTGATTGTATATGCAAAATCGCTTTTATACGTACGCGTTAAAATAGTTGTTTTCCAGATACTGTGTGCCTAAAATCAACTCGAATTATTTTCAACGGAAAGCTCTTTGAATTAAAAAAAAAACAATTTTTTTTTCGAAAAAAAAACATACTTTTTGACAAAACAAGATGTAATATATATTTTTTTATATAATAAAAATTATTAATCTTAATAATATTTTATGATAGATATATATTAATTTTAATATACCGGATCTTCCTGAAAATTGCCTAAAAAATATTTTTATAAAAGAAATATTTGTTATTTTGTAATATAATCGAATGAAATAATTTTGGCGGTATTTTTGTGACGTATGTGGTATTTCTAGACACCGTTGCCATATTATAATATCTTCCTCAGAAGCTAAAAAATAATTATTACGCATTACATGCAGTAGTTATATAATAGGTTTTTTTTTTTAAGTAAAATTAAGTATTTTCATTCAGGCGATTATTAATTAAAAATTATCGATCATAAGAATGTGTGTAATAACTGATAAAATTATTTTTAAAAAATATTCCTTTAAATATCGGCTTTTAGATTCGATATGGCAACAGTGGATGGAACTGTTGCTATATGACACATGCGCACTCGTATATCAGACATTTAAGTACCACCTCCGTCATCACAGGGAATTTTACATTGGGTCAAATATTTCTTTATTATTTTTTAAATAATCGGTATATGAAATATATGGCAAAAAAAATCTTATTTTAATATATTATCACTCTAGAAAAAGGTTTTTGTTCTCATGAAAGAACCTTTTATACCTTTTATATCTTAAAATACCTCAAACATTATGTATAGTATATATTACAAAAAAAAAATTAAAAGTTTAACTATCATTTTGCATCAATCTCTATGTTTGCGAACAGAGCCGTAACAATTTTTTTTTGGTAACATTTTGCGTATCGCCCTGTATGAGATTTCGCGCTGGAACAATTGGCGGCAAATCGATAAAGCTCGGCTCAATCGAGATTTCGACTGTCGTTTTAGCGTTTTATGTTAACATGTACAGAACTTCTGGCTATTCAAAAACGTTTCCTAAACGGCGTTATCTCGCTACAACAACAGCCGCGAAATTTCAATATTTAAATGCCATGGGTTTCGCTGCAGTCAAAAAGTTTTCAATCACAACAAAACATTCAGAAATCTACATGCGAATATATAAAATATCAAACGAAACAGACGCAAATGGAGCTTTTATACAAACAAAAATGAAGCTTAATTGAAACATTGACGAGGTACGCGCGCAGAATTTTAAAGGATATTTGTTTGATTAAATAATTTTATTACAAAAAAACGGGTTCACATTTATACGTCAAGCTTTGATACGTCAAAAGATACTGTAAATATGTACGTTGCCTATGGGAAACTTGTCATATGTCACTCTGACAGATGTAATTGTCAAATAGTAAAGCCTAAATATTTACCGTTGCTTCGGAAACTTGTTATATGTCACTCTGACAGATTTAATTGTCGAATTGTGAAGGCGCGTGATATAAATATTTACAGTTGGTTTAGAAACTTGTCAACTGTCACTTCTGTCAGTCTGAGAGATTTAATTGTCAAACAGTAAAGTTACGTTTTCTAAATATTCACGTTGCAAATAGAAGCTTGTGTAAAATGTTATTTTATATAACTGCTACTTGTGTCATTTTGACAGATTTAATTGTCGAATTGTGAAGGCACGTGTCATAAATATTTACAGTTGGTTTGAAAACTTGTCATATGTCACTTCTGTAAGTCTGAGAGATTTAATTGTCAAACAGTAAAGTTACGTTTTCTAAATATTCACGTTGCAAATAGAAGCTTGTGTAAAATGTTATTTTATATAACTGCTACTTGTGTTATTTTGACAGATTAAATTGTCGAATTGTGAAGGCACGTGTCATAAATATTTACAGTTGGTTTGAAAACTTGTCATATGTCACTTCTGTAAGTCTGAGAGATTTAATTGTCAAACAGTAAAGTTACGTTTTCTAAATATTCACGTTGCAAATAGAAGCTTGTGTAAAATGTTATTTTATATAACTGCTACTTGTGTTATTTTGACAGATTTAATTGTCGAATTGTGAATGCACGTGTCATAAATATTTACAGTTGGTTTGGAAACTTGTCATATGTCACTTCTGTTAGTCTGAGAGATTTAATTGTCAAACAGTAATGTTACGTTTTCTAAATATTCACGTTGCAAATAGAAGCTTGTGTAAAATGTTATTTTATATAACTGCTACTTGTGTCATTTTGACAGATTTAATTGTCGAATTGTGAAGGCACGTGTCATAAATATTTACAGTTGGTTTGAAAACTTGTCATATGTCACTTCTGTAAGTCTGAGAGATTTAATTGTCAAACAGTAAAGTTACGTTTTCTAAATATTCACGTTGCAAATAGAAGCTTGTGTAAAATGTTATTTTATATAACTGCTACTTGTGTTATTTTGACAGATTTAATTGTCGAATTGTGAATGCACGTGTCATAAATATTTACAGTTGGTTTGGAAACTTGTCATATGTCACTTCTGTTAGTCTGAGAGATTTAATTGTCAAACAGTAATGTTACGTTTTCTAAATATTCACGTTGCAAATAGAAGCTTGTGTAAAATGTTATTTTATATAACTGCTACTTGTGTTATTTTGACAGATTTAATTGTCGAATTGTGAATGCACGTGTCATAAATATTTACAGTTGGTTTGGAAACTTGTCATATGTCACTTCTGTTAGTCTGAGAGATTTAATTGTCAAACAGTAATGTTACGTTTTCTAAATATTCACGTTGCAAATAGAAGCTTGTGTAAAATGTTATTTTATATAACTGCTACTTGTGTTATTTTGACAGATTTAATTGTCGAATTGTGAAGGCACGTGTCATAAATATTTACAGTTGGTTTGAAAACTTGTCATATGTCACTTCTGTAAGTCTGAGAGATTTAATTGTCAAACAGTAAAGTTACGTTTTCTAAATATTCACGTTGCAAATAGAAGCTTGTGTAAAATGTTATTTTATATAACTGCTACTTGTGTTATTTTGACAGATTTAATTGTCGAATTGTGAATGCACGTGTCATAAATATTTACAGTTGGTTTGGAAACTTGTCATATGTCACTTCTGTTAGTCTGAGAGATTTAATTGTCAAACAGTAATGTTACGTTTTCTAAATATTCACGTTGCAAATAGAAGCTTGTGTAAAATGTTATTTTATATAACTGCTACTTGTGTTATTTTGACAGATTTAATTGTCGAATTGTGAATGCACGTGTCATAAATATTTACAGTTGGTTTGGAAACTTGTCATATGTCACTTCTGTTAGTCTGAGAGATTTAATTGTCAAACAGTAATGTTACGTTTTCTAAATATTCACGTTGCAAATAGAAGCTTGTGTAAAATGTTATTTTATATAACTGCTACTTGTGTTATTTTGACAGATTTAATTGTCGAATTGTGAAGGCACGTGTCATAAATATTTACAGTTGGTTTGAAAACTTGTCATATGTCACTTCTGTAAGTCTGAGAGATTTAATTGTCAAACAGTAAAGTTACGTTTTCTAAATATTCACGTTGCAAATAGAAGCTTGTGTAAAATGTTATTTTATATAACTGCTACTTGTGTTATTTTGACAGATTTAATTGTCGAATTGTGAATGCACGTGTCATAAATATTTACAGTTGGTTTGGAAACTTGTCATATGTCACTTCTGTTAGTCTGAGAGATTTAATTGTCAAACAGTAATGTTACGTTTTCTAAATATTCACGTTGCAAATAGAAGCTTGTGTAAAATGTTATTTTATATAACTGCTACTTGTGTTATTTTGACAGATTTAATTGTCGAATTGTGAATGCACGTGTCATAAATATTTACAGTTGGTTTGGAAACTTGTCATATGTCACTTCTGTTAGTCTGAGAGATTTAATTGTCAAACAGTAATGTTACGTTTTCTAAATATTCACGTTGCAAATAGAAGCTTGTGTAAAATGTTATTTTATATAACTGCTACTTGTGTCATTTTGACAGATTTAATTGTCGAATTGTGAAGGCACGTGTCATAAATATTTACAGTTGGTTTGAAAACTTGTCATATGTCACTTCTGTAAGTCTGAGAGATTTAATTGTCAAACAGTAAAGTTACGTTTTCTAAATATTCACGTTGCAAATAGAAGCTTGTGTAAAATGTTATTTTATATAACTGCTACTTGTGTTATTTTGACAGATTTAATTGTCGAATTGTGAATGCACGTGTCATAAATATTTACAGTTGGTTTGGAAACTTGTCATATGTCACTTCTGTTAGTCTGAGAGATTTAATTGTCAAACAGTAATGTTACGTTTTCTAAATATTCACGTTGCAAATAGAAGCTTGTGTAAAATGTTATTTTATATAACTGCTACTTGTGTTATTTTGACAGATTTAATTGTCGAATTGTGAATGCACGTGTCATAAATATTTACAGTTGGTTTGGAAACTTGTCATATGTCACTTCTGTTAGTCTGAGAGATTTAATTGTCAAACAGTAATGTTACGTTTTCTAAATATTCACGTTGCAAATAGAAGCTTGTGTAAAATGTTATTTTATATAACTGCTACTTGTGTTATTTTGACAGATTTAATTGTCGAATTGTGAAGGCACGTGTCATAAATATTTACAGTTGGTTTGAAAACTTGTCATATGTCACTTCTGTAAGTCTGAGAGATTTAATTGTCAAACAGTAAAGTTACGTTTTCTAAATATTCACGTTGCAAATAGAAGCTTGTGTAAAATGTTATTTTATATAACTGCTACTTGTGTTATTTTGACAGATTTAATTGTCGAATTGTGAATGCACGTGTCATAAATATTTACAGTTGGTTTGGAAACTTGTCATATGTCACTTCTGTTAGTCTGAGAGATTTAATTGTCAAACAGTAATGTTACGTTTTCTAAATATTCACGTTGCAAATAGAAGCTTGTGTAAAATGTTATTTTATATAACTGCTACTTGTGTTATTTTGACAGATTTAATTGTCGAATTGTGAATGCACGTGTCATAAATATTTACAGTTGGTTTGGAAACTTGTCATATGTCACTTCTGTTAGTCTGAGAGATTTAATTGTCAAACAGTAATGTTACGTTTTCTAAATATTCACGTTGCAAATAGAAGCTTGTGTAAAATGTTATTTTATATAACTGCTACTTGTGTTATTTTGACAGATTTAATTGTCGAATTGTGAAGGCACGTGTCATAAATATTTACAGTTGGTTTGAAAACTTGTCATATGTCACTTCTGTAAGTCTGAGAGATTTAATTGTCAAACAGTAAAGTTACGTTTTCTAAATATTCACGTTGCAAATAGAAGCTTGTGTAAAATGTTATTTTATATAACTGCTACTTGTGTTATTTTGACAGATTTAATTGTCGAATTGTGAATGCACGTGTCATAAATATTTACAGTTGGTTTGGAAACTTGTCATATGTCACTTCTGTTAGTCTGAGAGATTTAATTGTCAAACAGTAATGTTACGTTTTCTAAATATTCACGTTGCAAATAGAAGCTTGTGTAAAATGTTATTTTATATAACTGCTACTTGTGTTATTTTGACAGATTTAATTGTCGAATTGTGAATGCACGTGTCATAAATATTTACAGTTGGTTTGGAAACTTGTCATATGTCACTTCTGTTAGTCTGAGAGATTTAATTGTCAAACAGTAATGTTACGTTTTCTAAATATTCACGTTGCAAATAGAAGCTTGTGTAAAATGTTATTTTATATAACTGCTACTTGTGTCATTTTGACAGATTTAATTGTCGAATTGTGAAGGCACGTGTCATAAATATTTACAGTTGGTTTGAAAACTTGTCATATGTCACTTCTGTAAGTCTGAGAGATTTAATTGTCAAACAGTAAAGTTACGTTTTCTAAATATTCACGTTGCAAATAGAAGCTTGTGTAAAATGTTATTTTATATAACTGCTACTTGTGTTATTTTGACAGATTTAATTGTCGAATTGTGAATGCACGTGTCATAAATATTTACAGTTGGTTTGGAAACTTGTCATATGTCACTTCTGTTAGTCTGAGAGATTTAATTGTCAAACAGTAATGTTACGTTTTCTAAATATTCACGTTGCAAATAGAAGCTTGTGTAAAATGTTATTTTATATAACTGCTACTTGTGTTATTTTGACAGATTTAATTGTCGAATTGTGAATGCACGTGTCATAAATATTTACAGTTGGTTTGGAAACTTGTCATATGTCACTTCTGTTAGTCTGAGAGATTTAATTGTCAAACAGTAATGTTACGTTTTCTAAATATTCACGTTGCAAATAGAAGCTTGTGTAAAATGTTATTTTATATAACTGCTACTTGTGTCATTTTGACAGATTTAATTGTCGAATTGTGAAGGCACGTGTCATAAATATTTACAGTTGGTTTGAAAACTTGTCATATGTCACTTCTGTAAGTCTGAGAGATTTAATTGTCAAACAGTAAAGTTACGTTTTCTAAATATTCACGTTGCAAATAGAAGCTTGTGTAAAATGTTATTTTATATAACTGCTACTTGTGTTATTTTGACAGATTAAATTGTCGAATTGTGAAGGCACGTGTCATAAATATTTACAGTTGGTTTGAAAACTTGTCATATGTCACTTCTGTAAGTCTGAGAGATTTAATTGTCAAACAGTAAAGTTACGTTTTCTAAATATTCACGTTGCAAATAGAAGCTTGTGTAAAATGTTATTTTATATAACTGCTACTTGTGTTATTTTGACAGATTTAATTGTCGAATTGTGAATGCACGTGTCATAAATATTTACAGTTGGTTTGGAAACTTGTCATATGTCACTTCTGTTAGTCTGAGAGATTTAATTGTCAAACAGTAATGTTACGTTTTCTAAATATTCACGTTGCAAATAGAAGCTTGTGTAAAATGTTATTTTATATAACTGCTACTTGTGTTATTTTGACAGATTTAATTGTCGAATTGTGAATGCACGTGTCATAAATATTTACAGTTGGTTTGGAAACTTGTCATATGTCACTTCTGTTAGTCTGAGAGATTTAATTGTCAAACAGTAATGTTACGTTTTCTAAATATTCACGTTGCAAATAGAAGCTTGTGTAAAATGTTATTTTATATAACTGCTACTTGTGTTATTTTGACAGATTTAATTGTCGAATTGTGAATGCACGTGTCATAAATATTTACAGTTGGTTTGGAAACTTGTCATATGTCACTTCTGTTAGTCTGAGAGATTTAATTGTCAAACAGTAATGTTACGTTTTCTAAATATTCACGTTGCAAATAGAAGCTTGTGTAAAATGTTATTTTATATAACTGCTACTTGTGTTATTTTGACAGATTTAATTGTCGAATTGTGAAGGCACGTGTCATAAATATTTACAGTTGGTTTGGAAACTTGTCATATGTCACTTCTGTCAGTCTGAGAGATTTAATTGTCAAACAGTAATGTTACGTTTTCTAAATATTCACGTTGCAAATAGAAGCTTGTGTAAAATGTTATTTTATATAACTGCTACTTGTGTTATTTTGACAGATTTAATTGTCGAATTGTGAAGGCACGTGATATAAATATTTACAGTTGGTTTGGAAATTTGTCAACTGTCACTTCTGTCAGTCTGAGAGATTTAATTGTCGAATAGTGAAGACACGTGATATAAATATTTACGTTGCAAATAGAAGCTTGTGTAAAATGTTATTTTCTGTAACTGCTACTTGCGTCATTTTGACAGATTTTATTGTCGAATTGTGAAGGCACGTGTCATAAATATTTACAGTTGGTTTGAAAACTTGTCATATGTCACTTCTGTCAGTCTAAGAGATTTAATTGTCAAACAGTAAAGTTACACGTTCTAAATATTTACGTTGTAAATAGAAGCTTGTGTAAAATGTTATGTTCTGTAGCTGCTACTTCTGTCATTTTGACAGATTTAATTGTCGAATAGTGAAGGCACGCGTTATCGACGATTAGAATGCTATAGTAATGTTTCAAGTCCCCCCATATTTATCACCAGAAAATCCGGCTTTGTCCTTTCCCGTATATTAACTTTCGAATGATATCATTATTTTCCATCGGGTGATATATTTGTTTAAAAGGGAGCGCGGTCCTATTTAATTTGCGGTTGATTCTGTCGAATAATTAGCGTCCTGTAAATCATGTAAACGACCTAAACGGGAAAAACTATAACCCGTGTTATATACAGGGTGTCCACACAACAATTGCACGTACGTATTTTTACTTGTAAGGATTATTTTAATTAAAAAATGCACTGAAATTGTAGAGTGAATTAATTAATTTAAAAAAATTATACAGGGTATCCAATTAACGATGCTATACTTCGAATTTGTAAAAAATATTTTCATTGAGAAAAAATATATTGATGTTGTATATATGCGAAGTCGATATATTTATCCAAAATTTACAAATTAAAAAATTATTAGGCTTAAAGCAGTTTATATAAAAAAAAAATTAAAAATGTTTTTCACCCTGTATGAGGTCTATATAATAAACTTTTCAAATTAACCATTATATACATATACATACAGGTTTATTTATATTTGAGCCCGCCATAGGTTAGAGTAGTTTTAACGACCACCACGAGAGGGCGATGATGTTTTTATAGACCCATCGGGGTAAACTAGAGGGTTAGTTTCGGTTTCGATAGTGTAAAATATATAGAGTAGCTACTCAATGTACACTTAATATTAAAATGTTTTCGAATTTTTAATTTTTTTGAACTATCGCAATGTAAAAATGATTTTTCAAGGTAAATATAATTCTTATCGTTTCTTTTAGTTAACACTTGTTAAAACGAACAATTCTTTAGTTCGTATAGAAAAAAATACCTAAAAATAAGCATCATTTGATTATACACGAATTATCAATTTAAAAAAAATTATCTAATATATTGCACATAAAAAATATTATTAAACGGACAAACAATTTTTTATCCTTAAAAAATTTTTTTTCACGGTATCTGCTGTTCATTTCCACGTTCGTTTTTGCTGACTAGTAAACAACCGTTCAATTTTCCCCATATCATTTCGGATCGTTTTTCTAGAGTCCTTGCCGTATCTCGCGAACCCCACGCACCAAGCAATCACATATCATTTGTCAGATCGTCAGATATGAATTGATATATACATCGATGTTGCCGTTAGCGAAACGAACCGGTTCGTTCGTTTCGCACCGACCAACGTCAATAATTTATATTAATGATGGCCGCCGAGCACGCAACACTACCCCCATATACACTAATCTTAAGAAGCACATTGTTATTTCTTCCACGGAAAATAATAGAATTATGCAAATGTTCTGGTGAAATACGCTGGCAGAATGTTGTGCGGTGTTCTATCGCTGAAAATTTTTTTTTTGTAGCGAGCGCATTGTCGTCATATACACAATGTTAAATGTGTTGTTATGAAGAATTTTTTAAATTTATCAGTTCGTTGTTAAATAATTGTTTAGTCACTTAAATGCCGTAAGTCAAAGTATAAAATAGCTAGATGTGCATTTCGAAGGCTATGCTCCCATCTTCAGTCGCGCAAGAAAATACGATTAAGGAACAATAAATGGTGGGATTGTCAAATGTAAAATAACCTTTCGTGTTTGCGAGGGGATATGTTTTATGTATGTTAATTTTTTTTAAATATAAAAATACTTTATGCGCTCTTTTACATTATTTATTTTCGAATGCTGATATTTCTTTTATTCGTCCGACTTGCAGTTTCCTTCTTTACCATGTTAGATCACATTCGTTTCATGGTTTTTCTTCTTCATACGCTCTCTGATATTATAACGTGGATGTTATAAATATTTACAGTGCTCCTTTTCTGCCATTCCGCGGCCAAATGGTCTCTCATATATAGAAGAGAAATATGCATTTCAATAGAACCACAGCGCCCCATCCTACATACAAATACCAGACGTAGCAAAAATGCAAAGTTAGAAATTATTGAATGTTTTTTTCGTTTTTTTTAATGAAATATATACGAGAGTTCGTGGCCGAAGGTCGAGTTTTAAATTGAATAGAGACTCTGTAGTGCAACAGCCATTTTTATTTTAATAATTATTTTTTATATGTACTTTTTATATATATATTTGTATTCTCTTATATAGAAAATTATATATTTTCATTCATAAATATTTTTTTTTAGATCATTTTATTTTATTACATTATATCTATATATTTTTTCTAATTTTTTATATTCTGCAAAAAAATCTTATATACCTAATTATTCTTCATTACAAATTTTATTTTAAAGGTTATTTTATTTTCAATTATTTTTGTATATATTTTTAATTAATTTACGTAGTACTGAAAAAGCCTCTTTTGGAAAAAATATATTTTCATATCTTGAAAATATATTTTTTCATATCTTAAAAAATATATTTATGGGGTACTTCAAAGATTAAAAAGAAGGCTACTTCTTTTAGACATTTATTTTATTTTGCTGTTATATATTTTTCAAAACAAATTTACGTAGAATCCAAAATCCCGTTTAGAATTATTTTTTACGATATATACGTTCTTATCTTGAATAAAAAAAATATATACATGGGTTCCCCAAGGATTCAAATCAAGGTCACCTCTCTATTACACATTTCTTTTATTTTTGTATTTTTAAGATTTTTTTTATATATGTAATTTTTTTTAAGTACAAAGAAATCTTAAAATAAAAATAAAGTACATGTGCTATTTTTATTAATTACAATAAAGCAGGGGTTCTCAACCCTACGCCTGCCCAAATTTATTAAATATCAGAAATAAATATTACAATTTAGAACGATTTTGCAGATTTATTCAAAAATTTTGTCAAATAAATTTAAGAACAAAATCTCTCTTCTGAAAAAATATTTTAATTGTAACATAACTCGTCAGTTTCAAATATGCCCGCGACAACAATTCATTTGAGAACCTCTGCTTTAAAGTATTTTATAAAATACACCTAAATGTAAAATTTCTATATGTTCAACTGAATTTTGCAAATTTCCAAACGTATGCATCGTCGAAAAGACAATTTTGATCTGTGGGTTACAGTTTGAGGACTTGAATACGAAATGTTTCGCTTTACTATAGAAAACCGTTCATACAGATGTACTGCAGTGAAGTTGTAGTGAATACTAGTCTCGGGAAATTGTAGAATGGTAGCCGCAATAACAGAAATTGATATTTCGCCTAATGGTGAGGTTTATGCGAATACGTGAAACTGTTTTTAAAATGAAAATCATATTTGATAGAATGATGTGAAACGACCAATGAATAAATAGCGCTTGGAAATAAGAAAAAGAAAAGAAAAAGTACATAGCTAATAAAACAAGAATATTGAAACTTTGAGAATGTATTCAATTTCAAAATTTATTAGTTTTTAATTTGAAATGGTAAAATCTAAGCTATAACGAGTTCTTCTGCGAACATTTTTTAACAGCCAGAATTTTTTTTTTCATCAAAGAATTTTGTACTCTTCATTTTTTTTTTAATAATGAAATTTAACATTTTTAAGGATGCGATTTATTTTTTATTTGATTCAACGTAATTTTACCTATGATGACGTGGGTAGTATTCAAATGTGAGGTATGTATAATACGCATGTGTCATAGCAAATGTCACAGCCACTGTTGCAACATCGAATCTAAATGCTGATTTTTTAAAATTACTTGTACAAGTTATTATAAAGGTATATTTTTATAATCGAAAATTTTAATTTAAATTCGTCTTAATATTATTAAAAAAATCTTATTTTATAAAATATCGCGTCTCATGAATATATATATTTTTTAATATATGAAAATGTTGTTGGCAACAATGTCCAGAAATACCGCATACATCATATAAATATTTTAATATACCATATATTTGAAAAAAAAATAAAAAATATGAAGTTTTATAAAAAAAATGCAATGAAGATTTTTCATATATATATATATATGTGTGTGTATATATATATATATATATATATATATATATATATATATATATATATATATATATATATATATATATATATTAAATAATGAAATTAAATTTAATAGATTTATTTAATAATTCCTATGATGACGTAGGTAGTATTCAAATGTGAAGTATGAATACTACGCATGTGTCATATAGAAAACGTCCCATCCAGCGTTGCCATATCGAATCTAATTGCAAATTTTTAAAGAATTATTTAAAAAAATTACCTTTACAAGTTATTATATATATTTTTATGACTGAAAAAATTAATTTGAAATTGGTCTTAATGAAAATACTTAATATTACCAACAAAATTCTTATTTTATAAAAAATTGCATACCATATATATGTATTTTTTAATTTATGAAGAAGTTGTTCTTGACAACAAAGTCCACATACGTCATAAATATTTTAATATACCATATATTGGAGAAATTTGAAAAAAATTGTAAAAAATCGAATGAAGATTTGCATATATCTAATATATAGATATCTAGAACAAAATAAAAATAAAAAATTAAGTCCGCTAGTTGCTATTAGGATGTGGAAGGTCAGATCAGGTCAGGTCAGATTAGATCAGATCAGTGAATATTTTTGTAAAAAATGTAATGAAGATTTTCTAATATATCTAATATATAGATATCTAGAACAAAAAAATATTAAAAATTACATCCGCTAGTTGCTATTAAGATATGGAAGGTTTTATTGTCTATTTTTTCTCAACTATCTATTACAAAAAAATAAAAATAAAAATAAATTTCACAACAATATAAATTTGTGGCATTTGAGCCACCCAGTGTGGGACCTTATCGCGATACTCGGATCATATTTAATATCCTCTGACAGGGACATAATAGCATGGCAATGTTGCCAAACATCTTCGCCGCAAAACGTCCTTAAAATACGAGCCTCCCAGCTGTACACGCACATGAAACATATCGTAGAAAATCATCTCAAGCAAATATCGATACGGCGCCCTTTGATATGGCCGTTGCGCTTTTAATTGCGCTATTTTCTCGAGGTGATTGCGTGGGACATTATTGTCGCATGGAATTTCCATGTTTCGTAACTTAGATGCCAGCGTACTCAGTGCAGAGTTTGCGCGAAGTGTGTTTGGTGGATTTTTGAATTTGTCCGATTGGTTTCGCAGTTTGCTACTTTGTGCAGATTTTGATATCAATTAAAGTTCGATATATGCCGCCATAGCGGACATATTTGGTTAATATGACGCGTAATAAATTTATTGGTTACATATTTCTTACGTATGATCGATATCTGCGATTAAGATATTTTTTAGATATTAAGATATTAATATATATATTAAGATATTAACAATTTTTTTTTCATTTTAATAATATACTATTTGTTTGCAAAAAATAATCGATTTTATAGTATTTTTTTGTGATAAAATGCAACGTTGTAAGATTCAAAAATAAAAATTAATATATTATCAAAATTTTTGTATTTTCTATAATAAATTTAAGACAATATTAGATAAAAGAACAAAATGCAAATTATCTTTTCCTAATATTATCTAGAGCTTTTCCAGCAATTTAGAATAAATGATAAATAATATATTTTCACTGTATAAGACGTACAGGGCCGTAATGATTTATTATATTAACACGCCTCTGTGAAATTATATATATATTTTGAAAAATACAAATAAAATACAAAGGACCAAATAAAAATTGAATTTTAAGGAAAATGTCAAAGTAGAAATTTTTTTTCTACTTTGAGATTGTGCTAAAAAATTGCTTTGTACAATGTTTATCACAAATTAAAAAAATATAAAAATTTCAAGTAGAAATGAAATATTTGTACTATTTAATATATATTTTATTAAGTATTTTATCGAGAATTGTCAGAAATCAAAAATTGACAATTAAATTAAAATGCTGCTGTAGAAACGTGGAAATGTAGAAAAAATATTAATTTAAAAAATTGATAAATGAAAAATAACATAAAAATTCGTTGTATAAAATTAATATTATTTAAAGTTATTATATATATTTTTTGATTAAATTAAATTATCTGAAGTTAGTACAAATAAAATGTATCTAAAGAAAGTGCAGGTAGAGTGAGAAGATAGGTATTATCAAATAAAAATACATGGTGAAAGATAATTCGAATATTAATTGAAGATTTATTTTGATTTTTTTTCGGTTAATTTTCGACATGAAGATAAATCTTTTTTCTAAGCAATTGTTGAATATTTGTCGCACTCCCTCCGTGTCTGAGGATATGTTCTATTAGTCTAATCTCTCTTTTATATAACATATTCTTTGAATTTCTTTTTATATCGAACAAAATCATTGTAAAAAAAAAAGAAAAAAAAATTGAAAGCTTTTAAAAATTGTTATTCACATATACCTATTATCTAACCTCACTTCTTACTTATGTGTGTATAGAAAGTTCAAAAATAACATATTTTTTACCTTGCAGTAATAATCCTATTATAATGTAACGTACACCAAAAATTGAATTCACTCTTCACTCCAATTTAATTTTTATGCATATGTACATACCGTCCTCTTAACTATATTTATTTTTTAAGCAAGCCAGATTCGTATAAAGACCTTATTTAAAAAATATTCGAATAATTGCGTTTTCAGCTAATTTTTTTTTAAATTGTCAGTCATTTTTAATTTCGGGAAATAATATATCGAAAATAAGACCTGAATTAGTCTGCGTTTTGCTCAGATTTGTAGAAAAAATATACGCAATTTTTAAAGTTGGATATAATGATAGAGAAAGACAGACTCATATACCTTCATTCAAGCACATAAGAAAAAATGAGGTGGAAAGCTTTACACGAAGCTAACGACCAGTTTTTATATATTTGCATATCATTTTCTTGCAAAAAAAAAAAATCCTTGCCGCACAAATTTCACTGAAACTTTAGTCATTTGAGAGTAAATAAACTAAAATTGTTTCATTATAATTTTTATTTTTCCAAAGGCAATTTATCGTTACTTTTTCATTTGGTTAATGAACAAGCAACAAACGATTATTGTTAGAATTACTGCGTTTTTTTTTTTATAATAGGCAGGATCAATATAAAAAACAAAAAGGGCAGTAATTGAAAAATTATTTTCGCGTTTCGTCTGTATTTTTGGAATGTTGTCATTTTAATTTATTTTCGTTTTGTTTCAGGTGAGCAAATTTTTACAAAATATTCTACAAAGCTGCAAAACTTGGTATGTACAAATTAAAAAAAAAACGATGATTTTTTTTAAATACGAAAATGAAATTTTCGTAAAATTGAAAAATATTACCTCGCATTTATTGTGACACCTTTACAAATGTTTCTTGTATTTTCCCACCCCATTTACACGTCACAATTCACATTTCAATTTAACATCCCCCCTAAAAAAACTGTCAACCAAATCAAGGGAGTTGTATAGCTATAAAAAAAAATATTTATATATATATAAAATATATATAAATCGATTATTACTACGCAATATTATTCCTGAGCTAATTTAGAAAAGATTTTTTTATTATTAATAATCTAATTAAAAATGTATTATATATTAATTGAAGACATATAGAAAATTGAAATTTTTTCAAAATTAGAAGAATTTTATTTCTTCATTTGTTCGCTATTGCATATTTATTTTGAAATTTATAAATCGTACAAATTTTGCAATAAAATATTTTAATGCATTAGATAAATTAAGGTCTATATGAATGTAGAAGAAATTTATTCCAAGTCATTCTTATTTTTTAATTTCGTTCCAATTTACTAAATATATTTAAATTTTGAACAAAATAGGCAAATATAATCGCTTTAAAATACCACGAAAATAGTTTTTCGCACTTTAAATCTATAGATGCAAAAATTTCTGTAGTTGATTTTTCCTTTTCAAGGTTTATTATAGTTTCATACACCCCAAAATTTTTTTTTTAAATTATAACAAAACAGTGTTTTATACAATTTTTCGGTAATTATATCCCACTTCCCCTGCACACCCTCATAATTAAATAATACCAACTAACTCGTCATAGATAACCACGGCATTGTCTAAACCTAAATCACATCTGTAGCTTTATAACGAGGCTAAAATGATACATGTAACGTTGTTGCGTTAGTTTATCATTGCCCTATGACTATGCCTATCCCGTGTGTCTTCCTGTATTCCTGTGGGACATGTCCCGGGACATACGCTTGTATAAAACCATAAATGTCTAAATGGGGTCGGTATGAATGACAATCACTACAAGAGGTAATTGTTTAGTAGAAATGTTTTATAGGGTTATGTTTTTGGGTGTATATAGGCAACTTGTAATGACTGGGTGAGGGCGTTAAATGTGGGAACAGAGGTGGTTTCAGTAACGTTTTCGATTCGATGTAATAATGTATTTTTTTTATAAAGACAAATTATTCGAAAAAAACCGCTCTTGTTATAGGAAAAGTTTTGATTTGAATTAATTAATTAATTAGATTAATTACATTAATCGAATCAATTGAACTAATTAAATTAATAAACTAAATTAATTAAATCAACAAATCAATTAAATTAATTAATAAAGTTAATTAATATATATTTACGATTATGCAAAAAATAATAATAAGATGAGGGAAAGGACGAAGTAGTAAATTCTCGCAAATTTTATAATTTTTTGAAATATTAATTGGAAAATAAAAAAGATTATAAAATTTGTGAGAATTTACTACCTCATCATTATTTTATCTCACATAAAGCACTTCTACAATTACATAAAATAAGATAGTAAATTAAAAAAATTGTTTAAGCAGACAAATTTTTTTAATATACAAATTTTTTGGATATAAAATTTTTAATATTTAATATTATATTATATATATATATTTTTGTCACAACAGTCGAAATGCGCATATAGCTATTAAATGATTTAACTTACGGCATTTTGGTGATACAATTATTTTTTATCATTTTATGATAAAAAATAAATAAAAATAAATAATTTTTCTTCTATTCTCGTTTAATAACATTTTGCGCGTAAAATTTCTACTTCACGGAGCTATGTCAAAGGCTTTAGTAATATTGGTGACATTATCCAGGGCCGAACGCAAAAAAAAAGCACAAGAAGAAGTAAGGTCGCCAACTTCATTGGGTTTTCTATATAGCTGCGATGCGAAATAAATTTCTTCTTGTAACTTTGAACGTAAAAGCAGTCGTGTACACCAGCAAATATTTGTTGTACAGTTAATTTAAAAAAACGAAAATTCTTTTATTCCAATGTTTTAAGAACACGCCTTCGTTAATAACTCTGTTTATTAAAAATTCTTAAAAAATATTTTATTGTCTGTAGATTTTGGCTCGGTAAAAATTTCTTTAAAATTCTGATGGATCTACAAAAAAAAAATTCAATATACGCTTGTCTTTGATTATACAAACTAGCCTAAACTGTATGTTAAAGAAGCCGCTAGCTTAACAGTGTTAGAGAGGACACACTTCGTTGATACTATAAAAGAAGTTGCGGCTACAAACCGGAAGTAGTTTCGTTATATTTCCGGATGGTAGTTGAGAGTATAGTTATGGTATTGCACTTTGAATGGAGTTTTTCACAGCTCGGTTTCAGTAGTTTGTTTATACGTCAGCCTGTCTTCGGTTTGAGTTATAATGAGAATTATTGATTGATTGCCTTATTATTTCCGATTAGTTTATTCGAAAAGTCGTGGCGATTCCCTGATGAATGTGCAAGTTTTGCTTGTACAGCGGAAAAGTTTTTTTTTTTCGAGTTTTGCAAGGACTATTTGTTTATGTTTGCGAAGTTTATATTTCCACAATATAAATAGTCATTTTTGATATTTTTACACTAGTTTGTGTATTTGTTTAAAATGTACAGGGATTATTTGATCAGGTCGTTTGGTCCGGACCTGATGTTCTAGTGTTTGTGCGAATTTTTGTACAATTTAATTTAGAGTGATTCAAGAATTTATGATTTTTGACCAAATATTTGATATAATATATGTGGAAAAGTGTTCAATTTTTTTTTATTAAAAAATGTTTCGTAATTTTTGAAGAAATCAAACAACAAAAATGTATTTTTCACGACAAAAAATATTTTTTTATCTCTGAAAATAAATTTATTAACGTCAGAAAGTTGGAAACGTCTAAAAACGATCACTTTCAACGAATACAAGAGTTTTTAGACATTTTCGTGCTTCGCGGATTAAAACTGTATTTTTCACGACAAAAAAATATTTCACAACAAAAAAACAAACAAGATATTTTTCGATAAACACAAATGTGATGTAAATTTATCACCCATTTGTTCAAAATATTCCAACTTAGATATTAAGTTATTAAGATATCAAGTATCAAAATCGAACAAAATATTTTTGAAAAAGAAGCTTTATTTTAATATAAAACGCGGATATGGCTAATACATCAATAGGATGAATTTTTTAAAAATTTCCCTCACCACATTTTTGTAAAAAAATTCTCGAGTCAATATATTTAATATATATTTTTTTATGATCAAATTGATTATGAAAAATAATGGCATCATGAAAAGTAATTTGTTTTAAATTTTATAAATGTGCAAAAAAAGCTTTTTTTTGTATAAATATTATAAAACAAAATAAATAAAACAAAAATAAAACAAAATAAACAAAATAAATATGTAATTATATGTAATGTAAGGTGATTTTTTCAAAGTTTCAAAGTCCAGCAAAATGTTCTTGAAAAAGAAGATTTATTTTAATATAATTTTAATATATATGGCTAATATATCCACAGGATGAATTTTTTAAAATTTCCAATGATTCACCGTCACCACATTTTTGTAAAAAAATTCTTGAGTCAACATATTTAATATATTTTTTTTTATGATAAAATTGATTATGAAAAATAATGGCATGAAAAGTAATTTGTTTTAAATTTTATAACTGTGCAAAAAAAGCTTTTTTTATTATACATTATAAAACAAAATAAATGAAACTAAAACAAACTGAAATAAAACTAAATATATTATATATAATGTAACGTGATTTTTTCAAAGTTTCAAAGTCTAGCAAAATGTTGTTGAAAAAGAAGCTTTATTTTAATATATATGCCTAATATATCCATAGGATGATTTTTTTTTTTTAAATTTCCAATAATCCACCCTCACAACATTTTTGTAAAAAAATTCTCCAGTCAAAATATTTAATGTTGTTTTTTTTATGATAAAATTCATTATGAAAAATAATAACATGAAACGTAACATTATAAAACTAAATAAATAAAACAAAAATAAAACAAAACAAAATAAAATAAACAAATTATATATTTCATTTTCTAAAGACCACTTATTTATATGATTTTTTGTAGGTATATAGTTTTATTTAAACTATCGCATAAAAATATTTTAAATTTTCTTTTCTCATCGATAAAAGCGCACAAAAGTCTTAAACTTGAACTTTCTTTAATTTGTGTTTGCATATTGCACCTTGAGCAATAGAATTCGGATAGCGGTCGCAAACTTGCGTCGTTGGATTGTAAACCAAATGACCATTCCAATTTGGTATCAAATTATCTTTTGGGCAACAATGATTTATAGCATCCAACCAATTGCATTCGTAGAAGCAGATGCAGTCGTCGGGATCCGCGAATTCATGGTGAAAAGCACCATTGATTTCAACGCAAATCGCTGAAGAGCAATTTAACAATCGTCATTTATATATATTTTTAATTAATTCGACAAATAATAATAAAAAAAGTGTAGGTAGGCTCACGTGGTGTAATAAAATTTGTTCTTATTTTATGATACAACTTTAATTTGGAAAATATTAAAGGCTTAAAGTGCAAATAGTTATGGAAGGTATGGTAGAAGGAAAAGTAGGAATTGATATACATAAACTAATAGTGCTAGGAAATTGAAGGAGTCGAGCGCAGCAAAAAGTGTTTTGTAATTTTTGAACCAAGAATTTTTTTCATAGACTCAGTGCCGTAATAAAAAAAATTACATGTAGTATATGTCTTATTTGCGTATTAAGAGTAGAATTTTTTTTAGTAAAAACAAATTCAATATTGAATTTTTTTAAAAAGCTGTGTAACGTATCTCCGTGTCTAATATAAACCTATCTAAATGTGTATCAAAAATAATATCTCCTTTTCTGTAAAAAAAAATTCATCACTCAAAATATACCACATTTCGTACGAACAAAAAAGGAAAACGGCCCCCTTAAGAAAATATATTTACTTAACTATTCGTATTGTTTTTTTTTTTAATTTGAATTTAGTATATCAAGTTTTAAAATATAATTAGTCATGTATTAAAAATTTATTAAAAAAATTACTTACGGTGATTTTCAATATTTGGACCTCCGGCTGAAGCATATGCCAAAATGGCGGTAACGATGAGTACTCCAATAACTGCAATTATTTAAATATAAATAGTCAATCTTTAAGCTTTACTTGCGATTTAGAGTATGTAAAAAAACAATACAGAAATCAAAGAATTTTGTCGCATTTTCAATTGCAGCATTATTGAAAGTGAATTAAATAAAATACGTTCAACTTTTGCATTTTATTATAATTTTTTTTTCGTTGTATTTTTGTTTATAAAAAATACGCTATAAATATGTTTTTATTACAAATATATTTATACTAAAAATTCTTACCGTTCATGATTAGTTGTTTACAAAAAAACCAAAAAAACTAATATATCGTTAAAATTTTTCGGCCGACAGTATTTATACATTTTGATTACATTATTAGATTCTATCGTTAATTTCATTGTCATTTTATCGGTTAGATAAATCAACAATTAACACGCAATTAAGCAATTATAAAAAAATATCCATTCAGGCCGCAAATCACGTAAACGATTATTAAAAAATTAACTCCAAAACTATCAAAAAATCAAATCAAAATATGATTAACCATTAATATTTGTTTGTGTATTTATCAGCGAGTTATCGCTATTTTTTTAATAAAAAATCAACACCAATCAATTATTTTATAAATCAATTTATTTTCTCCAGAAATATGAACATTACTTTCTTCGTTATTGACACACGCATTTCATTTTTATATCAAATTCCAACCATTTAATATTACACCCCATTATCTTTTATGTTAACACTTTTCCAATTCAAGGACCTAATGACATTGCTCAGCGATTCTCACCCTCTTATTAAAAAGAGATATAAAAATCTATACCCTGTATACAGTAGTTTATATATTACTATTTCAACTTGGCTATAATATTGAACAAACATTTTTATTAAATCCGCTAAAACTTTATCGAAGATTATTGCTCGTAGATTGAACTTGAAGGATGTGTTCAAAAAAAGTGCTAACTGCAAAGTTTTTTGTAATTTTTTTTATTAAATACATACATTGCTCAATTACATTTATGTTTTTTTCTAAATATTGCATACATACATTTGAGTTTTTTTTCTAAATAAATTAAAACAAACAGTATAATAATTTTTGTACACAAATACAAAATTTTAATATAATTTGATTTTCCGTTAATTTTCCTTGCTACTAAAAATTAAACTTTACATCTCATGGCCTGTGGAAAAAAAGGACATAATTTAAGAAGGGTAATTTAAGAAGGTACCACATCTGCTCCAGATTATACAATACCAACCAGATAGATAAAGTTATAAACTTTTTAGAGATATTTTTCAAGGTTTCGTGAAACTTGGTTCTTCAGTAGATATATACCTATCTACCTACTTCCCGAATTTCCCAGGAGAGGCCCTCGCTGTCTACCATCCAGACTGAACAGATAGCCATCGAGCAACACCTCGATATACACGAAATAATTTCGTCAAAAATATTTCTTTTCTATATGAATTTAAGTACTATATAGAGTCATCTATTTAAATCGAATTGTAGCGATGATTTTTTAAAATTTCGAATTTAATTAAAAAATCCAACCCTCGGTACATAAAGATATATTTATATCAACTTAAAAAAAAATTCTTCCGTTTGAAACAAACACTAATAAAAAAAAAGTGATTGAGATTTTTTTTCGTTGTTAGTTGGGCCTTATCCTGTGTACTCCTGTATTCCCTGAATTTCATGGATAGATCGATTGTTCCCTGTGTACATCGACATCCATTTGGCCGTAACGTGAAATGGCGAGTACACATCTGCCATTAGTTAAACGGAGATGAAGCGACTAGTGTAATGTCGTGAAAGCAATTAAAATACGACTTGGTCGTTCATACATAATTTAATAATCGAAATTATTAATAGGGATAAATATTCGATTGTCCTCGGCAGTGCGACAACGCGTAATTTGCGCATGTACAAACTGACAAGTCAAAGTCAGTTAATCTTTCCACCATAATTGGTGAGACATAATTTTAAATAAACAATTTTTGTTCGTTGAAATAAAATAAAATAAAATACAATAAAAATGCTTTTTATCGTATCCTTCGTAAACTAAAGTATCTTTCAAATGGTCGATTGGAACACCCCGTATATCGACATATAGAGCGTGCTCTTTCTCTAAAACACTATATACGCGTTTGTGTTATTTTATTGTATTAAGGCAGTTGTGTGCAGATGATGTAGTGTTTACCATTGGTCATTTCTATAGCCGCAATGTATTACCAACTATATACTAGGCGAAGATCTTTGCTGGACCCGCGTACTTACTGCTAGATACCCCGCAGTGTTGAGAGCAGAAGACTCTAGTGTTCTAGATCGTTCGTCCTTCCGATATTATATATTACCTTCCATACGCTACTGGAATACCATACAAAGTCATTGTACCAATTCAAACCGGAACAAGATTATAAAATATATTTTTTATTATTAAAAAATATATGTATATATTTTTGGATCGTCATTGTCATTAAACAACGATTTTTTAAATTCGTTGGCATTGTATGCTTTCTAAAAGTCGAATTAATACAACAAAACAATTTTTTTTCTCAACATAACTTTGTCATTTGGTAGAATGATATCTAATCTATCTAAAAGTCGAATTACTACAACAAAAAATTTTTTTTCTCAACATAAGTTTGTCATTTAGTAGAATGATATCTAATCTATCTAAAAGTCGAATTAACACAACAAAAATTTTTTTTTTCTCAACATAACTTTCCTATTTAGTAGAATGATATTTAATCTTAAGAACTATCATCTCTTATTTTACGTTCGATTTTTTTATGACTCAGTATATGACGCCTTTTGAGCTGAGATAGTTGAATCAAGTATATTATTTATGTTAGGATCCCATTTGGCTTTTATATCACCCTTGTATATATTTTTGAATCATCATTGTCATTAAACAACGATTTTTGAAATTCGTTGGCATTGTATGCTTTCTAAAAGTCGAATTAATATAACAAAAATTTTTTTTTTCTCAACTTAACTTAGTCATTTGGTAGAATGATATCTAATCTATCTAAAAGTCGAATTACTACAACAACAAAAATTTTTTTCTCAACATAACTTAGTCATTTAGTAGAATGATATCTAATCTATCTAAAAGTCGAATTAACACAACAAAAATTTTTTTTTTCTCAACATAACTTTGCCATTTAGTAGAATGATATTTAATCTTAAAAACTATCATCTCTTATTTTACGTTCGATTTTTTTATGGCTCAGTATATGACGCCCTATGAGCTGAGATAATTGAATTAACTATATTATTTATGTTAGGATCCCATTTGGCTTTTATATCACCCTTGTATATATTTTTGGATCATCATTATGATTAAACAACGATTTTTTAAATTCGTTGGCATTGTATACTTTCTAAAAGTCGAATTAATACAACAAAAAAATTTTTTTTCTCAACATAACTTTGTCATTTAGTAAAATGATATCTTATCTATCTAAAAGTCGAATTACTACAACAACAAAAAATTTTTCTCAACATAAGTTTGTCATTTAGTAGAATGATATCTAATTTATCTAAAAGTCGAATTACTACCTCAAAAATTTTTTTTTTCTCAACATAACTTTCCTATTTAGTAGAATGATATTTAATCTTAAGAACTATCATCTCTTATTTTACGTTCGATTTTTTTATGGCTCAGTATATGACGCCTTTTGAGCTGAGATAGTTGAATCAAGTATATTATTTATGTTAGGATCCCATTTGGCTTTTATATCACCCTTGTATATATTTTTGAATCATCATTGTCATTAAACAACGATTTTTGAAATTCGTTGGCATTGTATGCTTTCTAAAAGTCGAATTAATATAACAAAAATTTTTTTTTTCTCAACTTAACTTAGTCATTTGGTAGAATGATATCTAATCTATCTAAAAGTCGAATTACTACAACAACAAAAATTTTTTTCTCAACATAACTTAGTCATTTAGTAGAATGATATCTAATCTATCTAAAAGTCGAATTAACACAACAAAAATTTTTTTTTTCTCAACATAACTTTGCCATTTAGTAGAATGATATTTAATCTTAAAAACTATCATCTCTTATTTTACGTTCGATTTTTTTATGGCTCAGTATATGACGCCCTATGAGCTGAGATAATTGAATTAACTATATTATTTATGTTAGGATCCCATTTGGCTTTTATATCACCCTTGTATATATTTTTGGATCATCATTATGATTAAACAACGATTTTTTAAATTCGTTGGCATTGTATACTTTCTAAAAGTCGAATTAATACAACAAAAAATTTTTTTTTCTCAACATAACTTTGTCATTTAGTAAAATGATATCTTATCTATCTAAAAGTCGAATTACTACAACAACAAAAAAATTTTCTCAACATAAGTTTGTCATTTAGTAGAATGATATCTAATTTATCTATAAGTCGAATTACTACCTCAAAAATTTTTTTTTTCTCAACATAACTTTGCCATTTAGTAGAATGATATTTAATCTTAAAAACTATCATCTCTTATTTTACGTTCGATTTTTTTATGGCTCAGTATATGACGCCCTATGAGCTGAGATAATTGAATTAAGTATATTATTTATGTTAGGATTCCATTCGGCTTTTATATCACCCTTGTATATATTTTTGAATCATCATTGTGATTAAACAACGATTTTTGAAATTCGTTGGCATTGTATGCTTTCTAAAAGTCGACTTAATACAACAAAAAAAATTTTTTTCTCAACATAACTTTGTCATTTAGTAAAATGATATCTAATCTATCTAAAAGTCGAATTACTACAACCAAAAAAAAATTTTTCTCAACATAAGTTTGTCATTTAGTAGAATGATATCTAATTTATCTAAAAGTCGAATTACTACCTCAAAAAATTTTTTTTTCTCAACATAACTTTGCCATTTAGTAGGATGATATTTGATCTTAAGAACTATCATCTCTTATTTTACGTTCGATTTTTTTATGACTCAGTATATGACGCCTTTTGAGCTGAGATAGTTGAATCAAGTATATTATTTATGTTAGGATCCCATTTGGCTTTTATATCACCTTGTATATATTTTTGAATCATCATTGTCATTAAACAACGATTTTTGAAATTCGTTGGCATTTTATGCTTTCTAAAAGTCGAATTAATATAACAAAAAATTTTTTTTTCTCAACATAACTTAGTCATTTGGTAGAATGATATCTAATCTATCTAAAAGTCGAATTACTACAACAAAAATTTTTTTCTCAACATAACTTAGTCATTTAGTAGAATGATATCTAATCTATCTAAAAGTCGAATTAACACAACAAAAATTTTTTTTTTCTCAACATAACTTTGCCATTTAGTAGGATGATATTTGATCTTAAGAACTATCATCTCTTATTTTACGTTCGATTTTTTTATGGCTCAGTATATGACGCCTTTTGAGCTGAGATAGTTGAATCAAGTATATTATTTATGTTAGGATCCCATTTGGCTTTTATATCACCCTTGTATATATTTTTGAATCATCACTGTCATTAAACAACGATTTTTGAAATTCGTTGGCATTGTATGCTTTCTAAAAGTCGAATTAATATAACAAAAATTTTTTTTTTCTCAACTTAACTTAGTCATTTGGTAGAATGATATCTAATCTATCTAAAAGTCGAATTACTACAACAACAACAAATTTTTTCTCAACATAACTTAGTCATTTAGTAGAATGATATCTAATCTATCTAAAAGTCGAATTACTACAACCAAAAAAAAATTTTTCTCAACATAAGTTTGTCATTTAGTAGAATGATATCTAATTTATCTAAAAGTCGAATTACTACCTCAAAAAATTTTTTTTTCTCAACATAACTTTGCCATTTAGTAGGATGATATTTGATCTTAAGAACTATCATCTCTTATTTTACGTTCGATTTTTTTATGACTCAGTATATGACGCCCTATGAGCTGAGATAATTGAATTAAGTATATTATTTATGTTAGGATCCCATTCGGCTTTTATATCACCCTTGTATATATTTTTGGATCATCATTGTGATTAAACAACGATTTTTGAAATTCGTTGGCATTGTATGCTTTCTAAAAGTCGAATTAATAGAACAACAAATTTTTTTTTCTCAACATAACTTTGTCATTTTGTAGGATGATATTTGATCTTAAGAACTATCATCTCTTATTTTACGTTCGATTTTTTTATGGCTCAGTATATGACGCTTTATGAGCTGAGATAGTTGAATCAAGTACAGAGGAGTATATTGTTTATGTTAGGATCCCATTTGGTTTATTTGCTCAAGTTGTGAGCGGCGCTCTTTGCCTTAATATTGGCGTCGCAATCGGATGAATAATATGCTCCCTCTCGGGCTCAGGAACGGCTCCCACAATTCCCTGTTTGGTGGAATATAAATGGATCCGGTCCGGTTTAGTCCGGATTGCGATTGTTAGGTGTGGAGGAAATTGTAATTCGTTTTTTTTTTTTTTTGGTGATATGTCATTAGTGGATTTGATGAGGGTGAATAATGATCAGTTTTGAAGAAATTTACGACGAATGTATATATTTTTAAATTAATTCAAATCTAAATTTCGCTGTGACCTATAATTCTACTAAAATCTATTGAATATACAAACAGGACTTTATTTGACTACCCGGTATGTTTTATTCCGTTTCCGCTAGGGGTCTATTAATTTCCGTTATCGTTTCGTGCTACGAAATAATATTTATTTAATTCCGCAGAACGTTAATCAACGATTTCGCTGTAAATATTCAATCAATTTCTGTTTCAAATTTTCGAAATAGATAAATTAATCAAGTTAAAAAAATCGAAATATTTGATGCAATAATATTTTGAAATAATGATATAATATATTCAAAAGTGTATATATATTTTTTTTTTGTAAAAGAAGAAATAAATGCCACTTTAAAAAAATTCTGCATAATTTCCTTCGAATTGTAATATGAAATCTTCTAACATTTGATTTAGCTATTGCTGAAATAAAAAATAAATTACACAATTTTTATACTTGGCATTTCAGTTCGTTTTCCAAGTCCACAAATTATCATCTTTCAAGATATATATATTTTTAACGATTTTAACGATCAAAAAAATTTGTTTAAACCTATTAATTGAGTTGAAAGAATTGAAAAGAAATTGACAAATTATTTAAAGAAATTATAGTATAAATAAAGCGTGTTTTTTTTTAATGGGTAGACACCAAAAAATGGAAATTTAAGTGGGAAAGTTTTGGTAATTATGAAAAAAAAAAATGAATTAACGTTTAATTTATCTATTCACGTCTTAGTGGATATTTTCATATATTTTTTAAATTATAAATCCGAATTTAAATATTTTGTAAACTATATATGTTTTTCAATTACTTTTCTTTTATGCTTATAGAATATTTAGTAATGGCATTTTAAATTTTAAATTAAAAATTTTTTTAATTCTCAATCTTTTGCCCTTAACCCCCTTAGAAGTTTATAGTCTTCAGGTCGCAATCTAAATTTTTTTTTTTCAATTTTGTTGAAAATTTTTACGCATTAATATAATAGCAACTTATAAAAATTAAAAACTTAACAGTAAGTTTACCCCCGCCCCCGATTTTGTAGAATTTTTTTTTGTCTTAAAATTGAAAATGTACGCTCAATTTGAAATGAAATAAACGATATGATAAAAAAAAATATTTTTATGGTTCTTTATTTGATATATTTTGGGGGCTTTTGTTCGGAAAGATTTAAGTAACTGAAGATAATTGATATAAATTGTTTTTTTCGGAAATAATCAACTAATATGTTCAATAATTAATTTTTGGCAACCTGATAGACTTTCTTCGTTGTATGTAGAAATACCAAGCACGAATGGTAAAAGAAAAAGACGGTGCCTTTTCTTGTGAGCATTCGCTAAAGAATTGACGACAGTTTATCTTTGTGAAAGTGATAAAATACAAAAGAGCAAGTGCACACATTTGTAACTGTAGAAAAAGGTACAACAAAAAAAAATTTGGATTTTTGTACACTAGAAAAAAAAAAGATTCTATCAAATGGTAAACACGCCATAAAGATTACTTCTTCGCGTTTAAAAAAATCAACTGTTAAATTTTGTTGATCCAATACCTGCCATTTAAAATAATACGTTTATATATGCAAAAAAAAAAAATTCCTTCCTACCAACAATTCTTCTTATTTGCACAAAATAACACAAGTAGCCACTTCGACGTTTATTTATTTATTTCGCGCAGCCACACAACAAAACTCTTCCACACTACATCGAACTCAAAACTAGCTCTACTTACTAACGAAACAAGGCCCTAGTTAAATACCACGTACTCTAGTTAAATCCAGTTCGATCGAGCACTATTTTCGATAGACAATAGAGATTGAATTGAACATCGACTGGTACTCTAGAGAGACTCGAAAGAAACTTCATCGATGCTCGAAATGCATACTAAATCGCCGAAGAGCATGTTGCAGTTGCTATTTACCGGGTATCAAGTACGCGTAGAGATTTACGTACAATGGAAAGAGAAAATCGAATTTTAGATTTTTTTTGCTAACAAAATTTTGAAAAGCGATTTCCTGAGTTTTTTTATATTGTAAATCCCCCCCCCCCCCCAAATGAATATTTTAAAATCACTTCCATAATTTTTTTGTTGCTTTTCTAAAACTTCCTCTTCCTGCCATTCTTCAACAAAATCACGGTTCTTTAACAGACATAAATATTTTAATATCAAACTTTATGCAATACAAATTTTAGTTCTCCCCCCCCCCCCCCCACCCCAACTAAAAGCTTTTCCAAATAATTTCATTATCAATCGAAATTAACATGAAAGCTTTTTCGTTGGTCAATCGTGTTGTTCTTGTACATTTGTTAAATTGATACGAAAGAGGAAAGTTATCGAGCTTAGCAGATGTTATCGCAAATTGTTTGCACGAAATGCAACGCTGAAGACTTTTGCGATGCTAGTTTTGAATTTGGACGTAAGATAAATATTGATTTGGCGATCCAACGACGTTGAGAAACTTATTTTAAATACGGCTGAATTTTTATACGGCCTTTTTAAAAAAATTTTTTTATACATACAAGGAATATTTTTTTAATAGTCAGATATTTAATTCCGTGCTTGATGAGATTGTTCAGTATTATATTTGTCTTGATTAAACTAAAATGCTAAGATTATGGTATGCCCTGGGAAGATAGTTAACGAGCTTTTGCAGAAAGTTAGCGAAACTTTAAAATATTTTCACCCATTATGTGCTATGGACGAAAAATTCTTGTGTGTTAATAAATTCAGTTATAAATTAAAAATAAAGCACCAAATTTCAAAGTGGTTATTATAACCACGGTGAAATTTGATTATTGATAATTTTTTACAAGTTTAATTGATTATAATAATCAATTAAACTTTTAAAAAATTCACGCGTTTTATTTTGATCTTAAAATCATTTTAACAATTTTTTTTTGTTTTGTTTTAAATATATGTATATCCAAATAATTCCGAACAAAACAAATGTTCTTGATTTATGCAATGCTATAGAACTTTGAACAACCCCTATCAGAACCACCCCCTATACACCACCCAATAACCACCCTTCCTGTTCTGCCATTGCTATATTATAGTTATTCGAGTTGCTCTAATTGAGATCGTTTAGAAATATCTGCAGAGCGTATTTCCGATTTGGCAGACGCAAGTCAATTATCGTAAAATCCTTGTGACGTACGCTGCGCTTTTACTAATATTATTTGTCGTAATAATGCGTGATGGTGTGCCAAGAAAGTGTTTTTTTTTTAATATAATTTTTTATAGATTTTTTAATTTCTTTCGAATTTTTTATTGCTTTGTAAAAAAGCATAAAAAATCGTCTTATAAATGTTCTGCGATCTAAATTGACTTTTAGGAATGTAGTTTGATAAAATAACAGGCACATCCTTGCATTATCCTTGAGGATTTATATATCAAAGCCAATAGGGAAGATTTATATGAAACGTACTACTGAAGAAAATTTAAATACAATTTTTGATTGTTTTTTTATTATTGATTTTTAAAATTTTCTTTCGATTTTTTATCGCTGTCTAATAAGCTTAAAAAATCGTCTTATACATTTTCTGCCGTCTAAATTTACCTCAAGGGAAATAATTTAGAGAAAAATAACAAGCATATACTTAAGGATTTATATATCAAAGCCAAAAGTAAATTTATATATGAACCGTACTACTGAAAGAATTTTTTAAATACAATTTTTGATAGATTTTTTTTTGTAGAATTTTAAGTTTTTTTTAAAAAATTTCTTTTGAATTTTTTATTCCTTTGTAAAAAAGCATAAGAAATCGTCTTATAAATGTTCTGCGGTCTAAAATGACTTTTAGGAAAGTACTTTGATAAAATAACAGGCACATCCTTGCATTATCCTTGAGGATTTATATATCAAAGCCAATATTGAAGATTTATAGGAAACGTACTACTGAAAAAAAATTAAATACAATTTTTGATAGATTTTTTTGTTGATTTTTAACATTGTTTTTTAAATTTTTCTTTCGAATTTTTTATTGTTTTGTAAAAAAGCATAAAAAATCGTCTTGTAAATGTTCTGCGGTCTAAATTGACTTTTAGGAATGTAGTTTGATAAAATAACAGGCACATCCTTGCATTATCCTTGAGGATTTATATATCAAAGCCAATAGGGAAGATTTATATGAAACGTACTACTGAAGAAAATTTAAATACAATTTTTGATTGTTTTTTTATTATTGATTTTTAAAATTTTCTTTCGATTTTTTATCGCTGTCTAATAAGCTTAAAAAATCGTCTTATACATTTTCTGCCGTCTAAATTTACCTCAAGGGAAATAATTTAGAGAAAAATAACAAGCATATACTTAAGGATTTATATATCAAAGCCAAAAGTAAATTTATATATGAACCGTACTACTGAAAGAATTTTTTAAATACAATTTTTGATAGATTTTTTTTTGTAGAATTTTAAGTTTTTTTTAAAAAATTTCTTTTGAATTTTTTATTCCTTTGTAAAAAAGCATAAGAAATCGTCTTATAAATGTTCTGCGGTCTAAAATGACTTTTAGGAAAGTACTTTGATAAAATAACGGGCACATCCTTGCATTATCCTTGAGGATTTATATATCAAAGCCAATATTGAAGATTTATAGGAAACGTACTACTGAAAAAAAATTAAATACAATTTTTGATAGATTTTTTTGTTGATTTTTAACATTCTTTTTTAAATTTTTCTTTCGAATTTTTTATTGTTTTGTAAAAAAGCATAAAAAATCGTCTTGTAAATGTTCTGCGGTCTAAATTGACTTTTAGGAATGTAGTTTGATAAAATAACAGGCACATCCTTGCATTATCCTTGAGGATTTATATATCAAAGCCAAAAGTAAATTTCTATATGAAACGTACTACTGAAAGATTTTTTTAAATACAATTTTTGATAGATTTTTTTTTGTAGAATTTTAAGTTTTTTTTTAAAATTTCTTTTGAATTTTTTATTGTTTTGTAAAAAAGCATAAGAAATCGTCTTATAAATGTTCTGCGGTCTAAATTGACTTTTAGGAAAGTACTTTGATAAAATAACAGGCACATCCTTGCATTATCCTTGATGATTTATATATCAAAGCCAATATTGAAGATTTATAGGAAACGTACTACTGAAAAAAAATTAAATACAATTTTTGATAGATTTTTTTGTTGATTTTTAACATTGTTTTTTAAATTTTTCTTTCGAATTTTTTATTGTTTTGTAAAAAAGCATAAAAAATCGTCTTGTAAATGTTCTGCGGTCTAAATTGACTTTTAGGAATGTAGTTTGATAAAATAACAGGCACATCCTTGCATTATCCTTGAGGATTTATATATCAAAGCCAAAAGTAAATTTCTATATGAAACGTACTACTGAAAGATTTTTTTAAATACAATTTTTGATAGATTTTTTTTTGTAGAATTTTAAGTTTTTTTTTAAAATTTCTTTTGAATTTTTTATTCCTTTTGTAAAAAAGCATAAGAAATCGTCTTATAAATGTTCTGCGGTCTAAATTGACTTTTAGGAAAGTACTTTGATAAAATAACATGCACATCCTTGCATTATCCTTGCGGATTTATATATCAAAGCCAATATTGAAGATTTATAGGAAACGTACTACTGAAAAAAAATTAAATACAATTTTTGATAGATTTTTTTGTTGATTTTTAACATTGTTTTTTAAATTTTTCTTTCGAATTTTTTATTGTTTTGTAAAAAAGCATAAAAAATCGTCTTATAAATGTTCTGCGGTCTAAATTGACTTTTAGGAATGTAGTTTGATAAAATAATAGGTACATCCTTGCATTATCCTTGAGGATTTATATATCAAAGCCAAAAGTAAATTTCTATATGAAACGTACTACTGAAAGATTTTTTTAAATACAATTTTTGATAGATTTTTTTTTGTAGAATTTTAAGTTTTTTTTTTAAATTTCTTTTGAATTTTTTATTCCTTTGTAAAAAAGCATAAGAAATCGTCTTATAAATGTTCTGCGGTCTAAATTGACTTTTAGGAAAGTACTTTGATAAAATAACGGGCACATCCTTGCATTATCCTTGAGGATTTATATATCAAAGCCAATATTGAAGATTTATAGGAAACGTACTACTGAAAAAAAATTAAATACAATTTTTGATAGATTTTTTTGTTGATTTTTAACATTGTTTTTAAAATTTTTCTTTCGAATTTTTTATTGTTTTGTAAAAAAGCATAAAAAATCGTCTTGTAAATGTTCTGCAGTCTAAAATGACTTTTAGGATTGTAGTTTGATAAAATAACAGGCACATCCTTGCATTATCCTTGAGGATTTATATATCAAAGCCAAAAGTGAATTTTAATACGAAACGTAGCACTAAAAAAATTATCTAAAAAAAATTTCCTTCTTTTTTGGCTTCTAATATGCAATAAATATACATTTTGAAATAAATCCATGAACTTGTTATAAAACCTGTAGATTTTTTTGGCATTTTAAAAAGGTTTTCGATTAATTAGTATTATTTTTTGCAATAATAATCTGGACAGTTAAAAAATAATAATTTGTAAAAAAACGCAAAAAACATGCGCACGAAGAATTTACGGTGGCATATAATAAATTAAAAAAAAATCCTAAAATGTTCGATTAATTAACTCCTCATTTTTTTCTCGTCGTTTTCAATAATCCTGATCCTTGATCAATAATCAAGCTCGTCTTCTCTCGCACTTACATTTGGTCGCCTAAATTTCCCAACACTTTGCTCAACTCTTCATTTTAACATGTATTTAGTTGAAGAACTCTTCCACTATAATGCCATTATGTCCACAATAAACGCGCTGCCTTTTACGGCCACGTAATATTTCGGACACGCTTTATTGCAACACATGCTTCATATCACCGCCCATAAAACTAACCTATATATATTTCTAGAGGAAGAAAGAAATATTATATGCAGCCTATAAAAAAAAAATTCTTAATTACATTTCGTGAAAAAAAACACACCGCATTGTCTATATATATTATTAACACCTTCGTAAAATTTTAATAATAAACAATTAGCTATAGAAGGCAACGCAAAAAAATAATGTCATACCAAAGTAATATAAAAAAAATTCTATATTAATTGTACAGCGTTCATTTTTGTTTGATATCGCCAAATAATCGCCATCTTCTTATTTTGTGGTGTTTTTTCCTATTTTCGCTTTTTGCGACACAGGACTTTCTTTATTTACATCGCCTTTTTCTCCCTCTGCACCAAATGTCCTTTATATCCGGACTATATCATTCTCACAAACCATTACCCATAGGAAGATTTACTCTTCTGCTATCACCAGCCAAGAAATTACTGGTAAAAATCATCCAAAACCCCCCATCCTGTTGTATATAAATAATTAACGTTAGTCTTATGAATATTACATAGGTATAATTAATAAAAATGCGAAATTATTTTTTATACACAATACATTTTTTTTAAAGCATTTTTCTATACGCATATTACGATATGACGACTTATGTTACTATTTAATTCTATAAAAAAGAAACACTGACCTGAAGAAGGGTCATAAACAGCTAGTTCGATATATTGAAAAACCCTATGAAGGTGTAGTAAGCGTTTTGTAATTACTTTTATATTTTTCATTCTTTGCCCACATCGAATTGTTCTGGCAAAAATTTGATGATATTAAAAACGAGTTAGCGCTAAGCCGAGCTGAATGTACAGTCGCGGACAATAAAAATGACCGCGCAATATATTTTTTTTTTACTTATTTATATTGTACCAATTGTCGATTTTAGATATACACAATTTTGAACGAATAATTGAATATTTGAATAATGAACTTTTAAAATAAAACGGTAATGAAATAAATGAACATTTTCTTTCTTCGACAGAAGCTTGGAAATGAGAGCTTTATTTGTGGTTGTTTAATTTTTCCGCGAGTGTACAAACGCGTATATTGAAGACTTCTTCGTTTCGGTGGTTTTATATAGACCAGTGTGATATCGGTGAGGAGAAGAAAAAGTGCATTTTCATGTAAAATTTCGCTATCGCCAGAGTGTCTGTATATATGCAACCATCAGGTCGTGCCCTTTTCGGATTATAACAAAAACGACGTCCCCGTAATTTTTGTAATAAAAAAAATATTGTGAAGCAGAATTCAATTTTTTTGGTACTGCCTTTTCAAATATATTTTTAGACGACAAAAATTTATTTAAACGAATTTTTGGTCTATATTTTTTCACCCTGTATCGTTTCATGTATATATTTTCTAAGAGTAAATACGATGATGTTTTATTGTAATTTAACACGTTTATTCTTGCATTCCCTGAGGTTACGTTTACTTTTAAGCAAGTATTATTTTCGCAATTTTTCTTTTAAAAATAAAAACGCTCTTGGGACATTTTGCACTCGAAAATTCGCTGTTTTGTCGATTTTTATATTACAAAACCATTTGTATGATCTAATCTTAAAATTTTATCAACAAAACGGAAAGTTTTCATATCTAATCGATTAGATAAATCACTTGTATATGTTATGTATATATTTTTTATAAGTTATTTTTATTTTTATAAGAAATAGATAAGCTTCCTCTGCAGAGGAAAAATTAAACTGTCCACGTAGAGGCCATACGTTCTATCATTTATTCATTTCGCAATTTATTTTTTATGTGTAATTGGGTTCAGTACTCGCTGAAAAACTATATATTTTAAGGGTGATTTTGCCAGTGGGGATAACAGCTGTTTTCTTCGTCAATGCGGTAGACCTAATAAGAGTAAGTGGCGAAAAATAGTGAGTCGGAAAAGTCGTTAATATTTCCTTGACACGCTATTTTATCATCACGTGCGTTTGAGCGCTGCCATTCCAAAGAAAAGTGAAAAGTTTTACGTTTTACATTTTTTTTTCTGTAGGTTTATTAAATTATTTTTTTGGCGAATAAATTCTACAAGTAGAAATTAACTTTTCATTAATTTTCTAATTATTAATTAATTTAGAAGGATTATTTTAAACTTAAAAAAAATTTCTATAATTTACATACTCGATGAGATGATGAAACAATTTTTTTTTAATACGAAGAAATTTCTTCTTCAAAGAAAAATAAGCGAACATGTACATTTATTTTTGCTACACCCTGTGTGATAGCCATTAGTGAAAATTCTATGAAAAATAGAAAGTTTATTTTAAAGAAGTTTATATATAACTAATTTGGTAGTTTTGGGCATGGTGATGTTTTTTTTGAAAAATTTCTAGTAATACATTTACATTTTCGTTTGATTTTTTTTAAAATAAATTCATTCACGAAAATTATTTCGAGCAAACAGTATTTATTTTCAAATTGTCCAAAAAATTTCGAAAATTTAAATCTAACAGTCGAAATAAAATCGAATATAAAACAACACTATCGTGCAAATTTTTTTTTGTAACACCCTATATATAACAACCACTTCTTATATCTTCCTAGATATACTTACTTTCATTTCTAATAAATATAGGGTGTATTAAATATATTTTTTCTATAATTTACATACGCGATGAAATAATGAAATAATTTTTTTTTAATACTAAGAAATTTCTTCTTGAAAGAAAAATAAACTAACATGTACATTTATTATTGCTACACCCTGTGTGATATATCCACTAGTGAAAATTCTATGAAAAATACAAAGTTTAGTTAAAATAATATTAAAATAAATTTTAGTTAAATAAATTTAGTTAAATAAATTTAGTTAAAACAAATTTGTAGTCTAGTGATGGTGATGTTTTTTTTGAAAAATTTCTAACAATATATTTCCATTATCAATTGATTTTTTAAAAATCAAGTGAATAAAAAATATTTCGAGCAAACAGTATTTATTTTCAAATTGCCCAAAAAAATTCGAAAATTTAAATTTAACCGTCGTGCGCGTTGGCTCGAATATAAAATAGAATAAAAAAATAACACTATCGCGCAAAAATTTTTCTACAACACCCTATATATAACGACCACTTCTTATATCTTCCTAGATATATTTACTTTCATTTCTAGTAAATATAGGGTGTATTAAAAAATATTTTTTCTATAATTTACATACGCGATGAAACAATGAAACATTTTTTTTAAAATAAGAAATTTCTTCTTTAAAGAAAAATAAACTAACATGTACATTTATTATTGCTACACCCTGTGTGATATATCCACTAGTGAAAATTCTATGAAAAATACAAAGTTTAGTTAAAATAATATTAAAATAAATTTTAGTTAAATAAATTTAGTTAAATAAATTTAGTTAAAACAAATTTGTAGTTTAGTGATGGTGATGTTTTTTTTTGAAAAATTTCTAACAATATATTTCCGTTATCAATTGATTTTTTTAAAAATTAAGTAAATAACAAATATTTCGAGCAAACAGTATTTATTTTCACATTGCCCAAAAAAATTCGAAAATTTAAATTTAACCGTCGTGCGCGTTGGCTCGAAAATAAAATAGAATAAAAAATAACACTATCGCGCAAAATTTTTTCTACAACACCCTATATATAACAACCACTTCTTATATCTTCCTAGATATATTTACTTTCATTTCTAGTAAATATAGATCATTTTTAATTGACTGTACGTGTTTGCGTTTACGCACATGCACTATTATACCGAGAGGCAGATAAAAACTACGTTGTATGTGAAGTTAGCTCTGGCCAGACAATGTGTGGTTGCTGAGGGTAGCTGATTTATCATTAGGGGTGGTAATTTATCCCTCTGCAGTAGTCTGCAGGATAACAACAGTTGAATGGTATATATGCAGGAAATTGTTTTGTTTCGGTAAAATTATATGGTACGGTGGAAAAGGAGATTCATGTTCAGGTGATTTGTTCTTAGCAAATTCCATCAAAATTGACTCGAAAGATTTTCGATTTTCGTTGCAAATTTTGTTAGTCTTGACCAAGTTTAATAAAAAAATGATTTTACACCCCCAATTACGATTTTCACTTAATTTACGAGGACGTGTTTATTTATTTGTATTTTTTTCTTCTTTAATATTTCGTTTGATATTTTTGCTCTCCCGAAGATATTCTGTCACCGCTCAATTTTCGCGTGGCAATAATTTTTATCCAGTTTTGTTGCCTAAAGGCGACAGAAAGTATAATTGGGTTTTTTTTTTGCTGGGGGCCTTTTAATTCGCCCGAAGACTAGATGCAAACGATTCCAGGTCATCTTTCTCTGTCAGTTCGAGCTTCGTCCCGATGCCATTTCCCCCCAACAATACGGGGGCGCAAAAATAGTAAACAATTTTCCCGAAAAAATCACTTTTAAAATCTGTAAAAAAATATAAAAATATTTCTTAAAACGAAAGTATGTGGTCACACTGTAATGTAATTTTTATTATAATAACGGAAAAATTACTTAAAACTTTTTTCATACCGCATAATATTTAAATGTTGATTTATTTTAATATATGTGGAATATATTTTTTGTTGGCTCACCCGGTATGTATGTTTTTTGCATTTTCATTGTATTATGTTACCGTCAGGTTCGTAGTCTCTTGAGTAATAGTGTTATACAAGATATTAAGAATTGTGACATAATATTCCTGTTGAAAAAATAATAATTTACGCGCAAAGGAAACGAAAAGAAATTTCTAAATACATATCTTAAATGTCATAGGAAAATTGCAAATAATTGTAAACAGAATATATTTTTTTGTTGCATATTTTTTCTAATTTTTTATTTTCATTAATTCAGCACATATTTGGTTGCTTTAATTTCTCTGTATTTAACATTTTATCTTTTTTTTTTTTTAAATACGTTTCATCCTTCAGTTTCATTGTAACTATGGTCCTGAATTTTAATTACACCGTATTGTAAATTTCTACCTCGTCCACAGCTAAATGTACATATTTAAAGCGTTCAACTAAAATTCTTAAAACAAACTTTCGAAAGCATATAAATTTAAAGCATACTTAAATTTTAGTTTCATAATTTTTTTTAGACTAGCGATCCAATTTAAAATTATTCTATAAAAAAAAAAACTAAAACTTGATTTTCTTAAAATTTCATATAAGCTATATTTGTTTTGTTTAATATCGTTAAAAAAATATTTTATTACAAATATATTTTTTTGGACCACTTTTGAAAACGAAATTAATTTTCTCTTACTTAATTATATTTTTAAGTGTAAAATGACTAATTTCTTTGGTATCGATTACTTTATTTAATTAATTAATTTAAATTATTTAATTTTCTGCTGAACCTCTTTTCCTTCTCCGATTACAGTGGCGCATCTGCACATTAACTAGCGCATTTCCACCATATACCTTTGATAATTGCCCCATTTGTATTAAAGTCGTTGATTTCCACAACGCCGTCCACCCACCGACATACGGAAACACCACCATCCTCATTCTAAAGGCTCAATCACAACCGAACCACGTTCGATTTCTCTTCAATACGCAAAACATATCATTTCTCAGTAATATTATGCAAATGCATATCAATTTTTGTAAAAACAACAACAATTAATTCCTTTATTTTTTTTCACACCACCCATACAATTTTAAATATATTCGTTTGTACATGTAATGAATATTTTGTTATTTCATAAAATTTCAAATCGAAACAAAACAATACTAGTTCGAAATTAGTTTAGTTGTAGCGGAACCTTAAGTGATATCTGTCTTGTCTGTTACGTTCGGTGAAAACAAACGAACGGACCACGTGAGCTTGTATGGTGAAGATAGACTAAGCCTGGGTAGGTGCTGGAATACAAATCTGACCCAAAGGATCATTCGGGAAGAAAGCTTTCTCTCGCGAGTAGAAAGACGTTAAAAAAGTGATATAAGATCACGGGAAAAGAACTAATGACTGTTATAAAATCGCACGTTGCAATGGAATATAAAAACAGTCGTTAAATAGTTTGTAGTTAATTTGATCTGAAGATCAAATGAATTTAGTATCTTAATTTCCTCAAATCTAGTATCCTCATATTTGATATCCTAAATGTGAATTTTTGACAGATAAGAAAATTATTTGTTGAAAAAAAGAACGTTTTAGCAAAAATATTATTACAGGCTTAAGTTGAGATAGTGTATGTAATTTTTAGTTGTGAAAATAAACTTACTAACGCCAGAGGGCTGAAAATATCCAAAATCCATCACTTGGATTAAAGAAAACAGTAATTGTTAGACATTTTCGTGATTCCAGGTTAAAAATGATTTTTTCGCGACAAAAAAAAATTCACGATAACTTTTTGTTCTGAATAAAAAACTTACATAAAAACTTAAAAACTTAAATAAACTTACTAACGCCAGAGGGCTGAAAATATCCAAAATCCATTACTTAGATTAAAGAAAACAGTAATTTTTAGACATTTTCGTGCTTCCAGGACAAAAAATTAATTTTTCACGATAATTTTTAGATGTGAAAATAAACTTACTAACGCTAGAGGGCTGAAAATATCCAAAATCCATCACTTAGATTAAAGAAAACAGTAATTTTTAGACATTTTCGTGATTCCAGGTTAAAAATGATTTTTTCGCGACAAAAAAAATTCACGATAACTTTTTGTTCTGAATAAAAAACTTACATAAAAACTTAAAAACTTAAATAAACTTACTAACGCCAGAGGGCTGAAAATATCAAAAATTCATCACTTAGATTAAAGAAAACAGTAATTTTTAGACATTTTCGTGCTTCCAGTATTAAAAATTATTTTTTCACGATAATTTTTAGTTGTGAAAATAAACTTACTAACGCTAGAGGGCTGAAAATATCCAAAATCCATCACTTAGATTAAAGAAAACAGTAATTTTTAGACATTTTCGTGCTTCCAGGACAAAAAATTAATTTTTCACGATAATTTTTAGATGTGAAAATAAACTTACTAACGCTAGAGGGCTGAAAATATCCAAAATCCATCACTTAGATTAAAGAAAACAGTAATTTTTAGACATTTTCGTGATTCCAGGTTAAAAATGATTTTTTCGCGACAAAAAAAATTCACGATAACTTTTTGTTCTGAATAAAAAACTTACATAAAAACTTAAAAACTTAAATAAACTTACTAACGCCAGAGGGCTGAAAATATCCAAAATTCATCACTTAGATTAAAGAAAACAGTAATTTTTAGATATTTTCGTGCTTCCAGTATTAAAAATTATTTTTTCACGATAATTTTTCGTTGTGAAAATAAACTTACTAACGCTAGAGGGCTGAAAATATCCAAAATCCATCACTTAGATTAAAGAAAACAGTAATTTTTAGACATTTTCGTGATTCCAGGTTAAAAATGATTTTTTCACGACAAAAAAAAATTCACGATAACTTTTTGTTCTGAATAAAAAACATACATAAAAACTTAAAAACTTAAATAAACTTACTAACGCCAGAGGGCTGAAAATATCCAAAATCCATCACTTAGATTAAAGAAAACAGTAATTTTTAGACATTTTCGTGCTTCCAGGATAAAAAATTAATTTTTCACGATAATTTTTAGTTGTGAAAATAAACTTACTAACGCCAGAGGGCTGAAAATATCCAAAATCCATCACTTAGATTAAAGAAAACAGTAATTTTTAGACATTTTCGTGCTTCCAGGATAAAAAATTAATTTTTCACGATAATTTTTAGTTGTGAAAATAAACTTACTAACGCCAGAGGGCTGAAAATATCCAAAATCCATCACTTAGATTAAAGAAAACAGTAATTTTTAGACATTTTCGTGCTTCCAGGATAAAAAATTAATTTTTCACGATAATTTTTAGTTGTGAAAATAAACTTACTAACGCCAGAGGGCTGAAAATATCCAAAATCCATTACTTAGATTAAAGAAAACAGTAATTTTTAGACATTTTCGTGCTTCCAGGATAAAAAATTAATTTTTCACGATAATTTTTACTTGTGAAAATAAACTTACTAACGCCAGAGGGCTGAAAATATCCAAAATCCATCACTTAGATTAAAAAAACAGTAATTTTTAGACATTTTCGTGCTTCCAAGATTAAAAATTATTTTTGACGATAATTTTTAGTTGTGAAAATAAACTTACTAACGCCAGAGGGCTGAAAATATCCAAAATCCATCACTTAGATTAAAGAAAACAGTAATTTTTAGACATTTTCGTGCTTCCAAGATTAAAAATTATTTTTGACGATAATTTTTAGTTGTGAAAATAAACTTACTAACGCCAGAGGGCTGAAAATATCCAAAATCCATCACTTAGATTAAAGAAAACAGTAATTTTTAGACATTTTCGTGCTTCCAGGATTAAAAATTCTTTTTGACGATAATTTTCAGTTTTGAAAATAAACTTACTAACGCCAGAGGGCTGAAAATATCCAAAATCGATCACTTAGATTAAAGAAAACAGTAATTTTTAGACATTTTCGTGCTTCCAAGATTAAAAATTATTTTTGACGATAATTTTCAGTTTTGAAAATAAACTTACTAACGCCAGAGGGCTGAAAATATCCAAAATCGATCACTTAGATTAAAGAAAACAGTAATTTTTAGACATTTTCGTGCTTCCAAGATTAAAAATTATTTTTGACGATAATTTTCAGTGTTGAAAATAAACTTACTAACGCCAGAGGGCTGAAAATATCCAAAATCGATCACTTAGATTAAAGAAAACAGTAATTTTTAGACATTTTCGTGCTTCCAGGATTAAAAATTATTTTTGACGATAATTTTCAGTTTTGAAAATAAACTTACTAACGCCAGAGGGCTGAAAATATCCAAAATCGATCAGTTTTAACGAAAACAGGCGTTTCTGAACGTTTTCGCGCTCTCAGGAGAAATAATAAATTTTTGACCACAGAAAAATGACGCAACTAATAATTAATTAAATATTATTGTGTAGTTGCGAGGCGTGGACAACAGGAAATGGCCAATGTGCAAAATTTCGAACAAATAATAAACAATCGCAATTTCGTTTTCACAAATCTGCAGATGCATTTGATATAGGGGACGTATTAAGCGGCTTAAAAAAGCGTTTATGCATTTATGCATTTGTATATCGGATTGCATAATCTTTAGGAGTATTCGTACAAGAGTTGAACGCGTATAAATTAGTTCACAATGCGCGGCGTTAAATATATCGCCGGCATGTTGTTTAAATGGCGATTGTGTGTTCTGTTTTCGCGGCGAATAGCATCGCTATTGATAAACAATGATATTGATGATGTGGCATTATGCCGTTTGTGTTCGATGGCAGTTGTCCATTTCATCGATGAAATTGCGGGGGAACTGTTTAGGGTTATTATTGTTTCGGGCGTCGCATTGACAATGAATTTTAATCGATTTTAGACGCATATCTGGGAATAATAGAAAGTTTTGGTGCTTTATGAAAAACGGATATTTTTTGGTATGCTACAAATTAATTCAAATTATTAATTTGCATTCGCGATTGCACGAGAAAAGACATTCTTTTTCTAGTGGTATGGAAATTGTTTTATTTTAGCGAATTCCTATTGACAAAACTCAATGGAATTGTGAAGATAGTATAAAGAACTTTGCAGACAAAAAAAAATTGACCTTATAGATTTTTTTTAAATATATAAAAAAAGATTTTCAAAATTCGTTTCGATGTAGAAGAATTTACTTTATTTCTACATCATATTTTGTGTACATTATCGTTACTAAATACTCAGGATAAGTTATATAACGAATTTTAGTTTCCTTTTTCAAAATAATTAAAATTGAATATTTTTGTTCTTTTTTTAATATTCCACGGATCTTCCAATCGGAATATTATTTAAAATAATATTTTATTGTGCACTTATTTATGTCATATTTGATTGAAAACGTTAGTAGTTCAAAAATCCATTAAATTCACAAGTTCTTGCTCGTAAATAGATCCTTTTGTATTTAAAAAGTACCAACAATTTTTTTACTTTGCTTTAAAATTCTGTACTGAACTCAAATGTTAATTTTCCGTAGTTTTCAATTTATTTCTTATTTCGCAAATTGGATAAAAAAATGTTCATAGTTCAATTTTTTTTTTATAGTAAAAAAATTTGAACTAAAAACCGAATTCCTGCTAATTTTTCATATTTTTTAAAATCTCGCTGTCAAATATTCGATTAAAATGTCCAAATTTTTTTACCATATACAAAAAAAATACGAGCTGCACTTAATTTTTTATCCCGCCGATTTTTTCCATATTTTTTCGTGATACAAAAATCGATCTTCATCTCCAAAAGCTTCCTTATCAAAAAAATAACTAGAATTATATCTTAATCTAAAACGAATTATAATCTATTTATTTTTAAAACATATGATTTTTTATATCTTTTAAAAACAGGGAAAAAAAAATTCTATGAAAAACAGCGAATTTTTGGATATTTGTAAAAAGTGTAGAATTCGGAGGGATGTTCTTTCAGTCCAAACATCTTGTATTATAAGAGTATAAAGATGAACGGGAGCAACGATATGTTGAAAATTGGACTCTTTGATGTGCAAATATCGGCGGAGATGTGCAGACGTCGGCGCCGGCGTCGTATTACCGACGCTCCACTGATTTTGTACTGATTAAAATTTATTTAATATTTTAACACAAAGACGGGCGTCGTAAATATAAAATATTAATAATATCTCAGACGAATAAAATTAATTGTGCATGTATTTTCGTACTTGCTAAAGTTATGTTAAGGGGATACCGCATGTTTAAAAATCATATTATAGTTAGACTTACAATTTTACTTTGTAAGCTAATCCTATGAAAATTGGTACTGTGTTAAGTCATTATATCCCGCATATAACTGCAAAGAGATTACTTGAAAAAAACTTCTGTCGAATGTATATAGTCTAATATAGTCTAGAAATAATATAGTCGAATTTACGATTTTTTTCCCGGAACTTCAAGATAAAATTTTTATTTTATCTCTCTGTAATGCAATGTTATATATATACAGAATTGTAACTTCTTAATTGCGGCTTATTTTATGGCCTAATTAAGCTGTAGTTTGGTAAAAACTAGATTTTGAGTGCAGCGACATCTATACAAGATTTGTTTGTATTAGTAAGATGGTTACGTTCAAAGTACCGCTTCAATAAACACAGTTAACAATAGAAATTTCAGACTCACAAAAAATTAGGGTATCCCCTTAAGGATGCGGCCCAATATGCTAAAAGTTGAATTTATTGCGTTCTAACGTAACAACTAAAATTTTGGCTTGTGTTTATATTTATCGCTTAAGCCCAACAATAACCGTCCATATTCGCGTATTATTTGGTTGTATAGAAACGTTCAAAAACGGCAACACAGCATAGATTTGATTTATGACGTGCACTGCGGATTTCCAGACATTTAGACCTCCAACCGAAAGAAAAAGCGTCCAAGCTCCACTGGCATTGTATTGCCAACAAACATGCACATATACAATACGTGGATGTGACGAAGAACTTTCCTATTGTGAAAAAAATAGCTCGGTTTTGTTGATATAATAATTTATGAATTGGACTATCGATAGGATTTTGGATAAGGTTTTTTTTTTTTTAATTTACCATTTGAATCGAATTATAGTCACGAAATGAGAGTTTAAAGAAAAACTAGGCGGCGGAAGATCAAAAATTAAATTGCTGATGTTGAAATAGATGAAGTGTCAATTTTTTTATATTGAGATAATAGAATTTTAAAGGATTATTTTGCGCAAAAAAATATATTATACTTAAATTGTTGTATTATACAAAATAATATTTCAATTTTGACCATTTTTCGAATTTTCACAACAAATATTTAGTAAAAAAAACTTTATGCATACGCTCAAAGAATTAATCGAACCTGACGTAAGATTTTTTTTTTTTAGAACCTTCAACAATTTTTTAACAATAAATTCCCAACTATTTTAGCAATAAATTACTTTCATTTTGTTTTAGATACAAAAAAGATTTTCAGAATTTTTTGCCTTCTCGAAAAAATAGGCCGAAGATAAAAATTAAAATTGCTGATGTTGAAATAGATGAAGTTTCAATTTATTGATATTGAGATAATAAAATTTTAAAGGATAATGGATTATTTTGCCCAAAAAAAATATATTCTACTTAAATAGTTGTATTATACAAAATAATATTTCAATTTTGATCATTTTTCGAATTTTCACAACAAATATTTAGTAAAAAAAACTTTATGCATACGCTCAAAGAATTAATCGAACCTGACGTAAGATTAATTTTTTTCAGAACCTTCAACAATTTTTTAACAATAAATTCCCAACTATTTTAGCAATAAATTACTTTCATTTTGTTTTAGATATAAAAAAGATTTTCAGAATTTTTTGCCTTCTCGAAAAAATAGGCCGAAGATAAAAATTAAAATTGCTGATGTTGAAATAGATGAAGTTTCAATTTATTGATATTGAGATAATAAAATTTTAAAGGATAATGGATTATTTTGCGCAAAAAAATATATTCTACTTAAATTGTTGTATTATACAAAATAATATTTCAATTTTGACCATTTTTCGAATTTTCACAACAAATATTTAGTAAAAAAAACTTTATGCATACGCTGAAAGAATTAATCGAACCTGACGTAAGATTAATTTTTTTTAGAACCTTCAACAATTTTTTAACAATAAATTCCCAACTATTTTAGCAATAAATTACTTTCATTTTGTTTTAGATATAAAAAAGATTTTCAGAATTTTTTGCCTTCTCGAAAAAATAGGCCGAAGATAAAAATTAAAATTGCTGATGTTGAAATAGATGAAGTTTCAATTTATTGATATTGAGATAATAAAATTTTAAAGGATAATGGATTATTTTGCCCCAAAAAAATATATTCTACTTAAATAGTTGTATTATACAAAATAATATTTCAATTTTGATCATTTTTCGAATTTTCACAACAAATATTTAGTAAAAAAAAAATTTATTCACACTTTCAAAGAATTAATCGATCCATAATAAAGAATCGGTTCTGACGTAGGATTATTTTTTTTCAGGACCTTCAACAGTTTTTTAACGCAATAAATTACTTTCATTTTTAAATATATAAAAAATATTACTAAAATTCTTTTCCTTCTCGAGAAAATAAGTTTTCTTGCAAGATTTTGCAGACGAGTGAAGAATTATGGTTTAACCACCGAGCAAATTTTTTTGTGAAAAAATGAAAAAATAATTGAAATTGACTATTTTTGTTCTTCTTTAAATATACCACGGATCTTCCAATCGGAATATTATTTAAAATAATATTTTATTGTGCACTTATTTATGTCATATTCAATTGAAAACGTTAGTAGTTCAAAAATTCATTAAATTCACAAGTTCTTGCTCGTAAATAGATTCTTTCGAATTTTAAAAGTTAAAAACTTTTTTAATTTGCTTTAAAATTCTGTACTAAACTCAACATTTCCCGTTATGCTGATTTTTTGTACTTTTCAAATTAAATTCTATTGCATTTAAAATGTTCATAATTCAATTTTTTTTCTATAGTCAAAATTTTTAAACTAAAAACTGAATTCCTGCTAATTTTTCACATTTTTTTAATTCTTGCTCTGAAATATTCGATTGAAATGTCCAATTTTTTTTTACTATATACAAAATAAATTCCAACTGCACTTTTATTTTGTTACCCGCCGATTTTTGCCATATTTCTACAAAAAAATTTTTTTTTCGCAAATCCAAATAATCTCCTCTACCCCACCACCCCCGTTTCGCGTCTATACAATTAACACACCTCTTACAATCCACGTACCAAACTATATCCATAACTCTTTCAGTTAATTAATTTACAACCGAAATCATGCACAATGACTGGGAACACACGAAGTGCATTTAAACTTCCATTCAGCAGTGCCGTTAGTTTTGCCTTTTTTCAGCAACGGGGGCGGGGGGGGGGGACCTTTTCAAACTACACCATACTGCTCTAGCCCTTTCACCTGACTGATTTGTAGTGTTTCAATTTTAATGGAAACATACTGAACTATGATCTGTATCCAGTTTCGCTTTTCTCCTAAACTTTTTTTGTACTTTCAAGCTTATTTTATGAAATTTTCATACACAAACATGTATTTTATCTGGCCAATTTAACCAATTGAAAGATAGTTTACCCAATTTCGTGTTTGGTCCATATAAGAGGGATCCCGGCCCATAGCAAATTTATCGCGTCACGGCTCATATACACAGTCGTGTAAGAGCTAAAGTAACTTCCGGTTGGGAAGAAGTTAAACAGAATTTTTATGACGTAGCTCTTTTCTGATTATCAACGTTCGCTTCGTGGCATAAACAATATTTCTGGCCTTTGCGCCTCGGTTGTATTATAAAAAGTTATGTCTGGATAGGGAACATTTGACGGTGTAAAAAATGCGAAATATGATTTATTATTTGCGAGTGTATAAATTTAAAAATCAGTGCAGCGAAATTATCGATATTTAATTACGGATAAAAAATGTTCGTTACCAAAGAAATTTTCTTCCGTGTAGTACAAACAGAATAGTAGAATTTTTTTTTTTTTTTAGCTTTTTCAGAATCACAAGCGCAGGATATATACGTGGAAAATGCCAGGAGATATAGGGAGGTATCAGATAGATTACATACTGGTTAAAGAGAGGTTTAGGAACCAGATTAAGAATTGTAAGAGTTACCCTGGAGCAGATATTGATAGTGACCATAATTTAGTAGTCCTGGACTCAGAGGTCAAATTCAAGAAATTACAGAAGTCTAAACAGGTCAGAGTAGATGTCGATAGGTTAAAATTAGCTGATGTATGTGAAAAGTACAAGCAGAAAGTAGAAATCATGGCTAATGGAACATCTAGGAACGACATAGATTGCGAATGGAGGGAAATCAGAAATGGGTTAACTACAGCAGCAAATGAAGTATTAGGCACAAAGAAAAGGGCAGGTAGGAGGGAATGGATCACGGAAGAAATAGTTGAAATGATAGAAGCAAGAAGGAAAATTAAAATTGAAAACACACAAGCAGGACAGAAAAAATATAAGGAACTAAGGAACTTAATTAATAGGAAATGCAAGCTAGCGAAAGAAGAGTGGATAAAAGGAAATTGTGAGGATATTGAGGAGGATATGAGAAGAGGTAAAGTAGATTTCGGCTACAGGAAAATTAAGTCACATTTTCTAAAGTAAAACCAAAGGGTAACATTATATGTGATAAGCAGGGTAAGGAACTCACAGAAAATAAGGAAAAAGCTAGAAGATGGAAGGAGTATCTTGAAGATTTATATAAAGGTAGGCAGGACATGGAGGAGCTAGAAAGTGTGGAACAGATAGATGAGGATGACTTAGGTCCTAGCATACTTAGGTCAGAGTTTCATAGAGCATTAAATGATTTACGGAATAACAAAGCAGAGGGGATTGATATGATACCAGCCGAATTAATAAAACACGCAGGGGAAAAAATGCAGGAGCGATTATACAGGTTAGTTTGTAAAATATATGAGAAGGGAGAAGTACCACAGGATTTTCAGCGTAGTAGAATAGTAACAATGCCGAAGAAAATAGGAGCCAATTTGTGTGAGAACTATAGGACCATTAGTCTACTATCACATTCATCGAAGATATTGTTAAAGATTATTTATAGGAGATTAGAAAATAAAGTAGAGGAAAGGCTAGGAGAAGATCAGTTTGGTTTTAGGAAAAACAGAGGGACGAGGGAGGCGATTCTAGCACTAAGAACGGTAGTAGAAAAAAGAAAGAGGGTAGGAAAGGTAACTTGCATAGCTTTTGTAGATTTAGAAAAGGCATTTGATAATGTAGATTGGGACATAATGTTTAGAATTTTAAAAGAAACGGGTATAGATTATAAGGATAGGAGAATAATTTTTAATTTATATAAACACCAAACTGCCTTAGTTAGAATTGAGGGGGAAGAAGAGGTAGCAAAAATAGGGAAGGGAGTTCGGCAGGGATGTACATTTTCACCGTTATTATTTAATCTATATATAGAAGATGCAATAAACAAAGTAAAAGAAGAGTATAGTGTAGGTGTGAATGTACAGGGAGAGAAAATATATATGTTGAGATTCGCCGACGATATAGCTATATTGGAAGAAAGCGAAAAGAATTTAGAAAGGGTATTGAATGGTATGCAGGCAGTATTGACTAGGGATTTTAACATGAAAATAAATATAGGTAAAACTAAAGTGATGAGGTGTGACAAAAAGGAATGCAGTAGAAAAATGAGGATCAGAATAGGAGATAATAGAATCGAAGAAGTGTCAGATTTTTGTTATTTAGGCAGTAGAATCACAAAAGATAATCGAAGCAAGGTAGATATAAAGTGTAGGATAGCACAGGGTAGGAAGGCATTCGTAGAAAAGGAACAGATTTTAAGATCAAATATTGACTTGGGTATTAGAAAAAGATTACTGAAGGTATATGTTTGGAGTGTAGCACTGTACGGGTGTGAGGCGTGGACTATAGGAAAGGAAGAGAAGCGTAGATTACAAGCATTCGAAATGTGGTGTTATAGGAGGATGATGAGAATTGGTTGGGAAGATAAAGTAACAAATGAAGCTGTACTAGAGTTAGTAGGGGAGAAGAGAAGTATTTGGAGAGTGTTACAGCGTAGGAGAGACAGATTAGTAGGGCATATTCTTAGGCATGGGGGATTATGCAATTGATCATAGAAGGTAGAGTGGAGGGAAAGAGAGGGGTAGGTAGGCCTAGATTGGAGTATGTGAGTCAGATAGTTGAAGACGTTGAGATGAATAGCTATAGGGAGATGAAGGGATTAGCTCAGGATAGATCGGCATGGCGTGCTGTTTCCAACCAATCTTTAGGATTGCGGACTCTTTAACTAAGTACAAACAAAATTAGAGCAAAATGAAAACAATTGTCCACTGGAATTAAAATTTAGTTTTTTTTAAATTGAGATTTTATTAGTTTCTAAAATTGTTCGTTTATTTGATTTTTTTGGTATTGACAATTTTGTTTGCAGAATAATATTGGAAAATATTTTTATCGAACTAGATTTTTATAATTCCCGCCTCATTCAATTCAATTTAATGCAAAATAAAAGCATTCTACAATATATATTTAGTTTGCATTTTGTAAACCATTTTACATATTTTTTTAATGTAAATTAGTTTTATTGAATGGCAGTTGGTAAACGGATTGTTTGAATTATCCATATACGCATGTCGATATTTTATTTATTATTGAAATTATTTTATTGTATACGAAGGACGATTATCCTGCCGTGTTATCCGATATTGAATTCTATGACATACTCCCCCATTTAGTCTTTATGTATATCCCAAATATATCCGCTGGATGTGCAAATTTTTTTTTATCGACTATCAACTTTAAAATTTTTTTCGCAAAATTATATTGGAAAATATTTTTATCCAACTAGATTTTTATAATTTTGCCTTCCATGCGATTTAAGATTTTTTTTTTGTGTTATAATTCAAATTTTTTTTACGCAACAGTGAACGTAATATTTCATCTAAAATTTAGATTTTGAATTTTTATTAAAAAAAAATTATAATTGCATTTTTCTCTTGGTTAGTTGAGCTTATGATAAAACAATTTCGACATTAATAGATGATATTTTCAATTAGCAAAAAAAATATCTTTTTTTCGCAGGACTCTTTATCGGTCTCCTCTAATCTTTAAATTGGTTATAATTCAAAATTTCTTTACGCAACAGTGAACGTAATATTTCATCTAAAATTTAGATTTTGAATTTTTATTAAAAAAAAAATTATAATTGCATTTTTCTCTTGGTTAGTTGAGCTCATGATAAAACAATTTCGACATTAATAGATGATATTTTCAATTAGCAAAAAAAAATCTTTTTTTCGCAGGACTCTTTATCGGTCTCCTCTAATCTTTAAATTGGTTATAATTCAAAATTTCTTTACGCAACAGTGAACGTAATATTTCATCTAAAATTTAGATTTTGAATTATTATTAAAAAAAAATTATAATTGCATTTTTCATCTTGGTTAGTTGAGCTCATGATAAAACAATTTCGACATTAATAGATGATATTTTCAATTAGCAAAAAAAAATCTTTTTTTCGCAGGACTCTTTATCGGTCTCCTCTAATCTTTAAATTGGTTATAATTCAAAATTTCTTTACGCAACAGTGAACGTAATATTTCATCTAAAATTTAGATTTTGAATTATTATTAAAAAAAAATTATAATTGCATTTTTCTCTTGGTTAGTTGAGCTCATGATAAAACAATTTCGACATTAATAGATGATATTTTCAATTAGCAAAAAAAAATCATTTTTTCGCAGGACTCTTTATCGGTCTCCTCTAATCTTTAAATTGGTTATAATTCAAAATTTCTTTACGCAACAGTTTGAACGTAATATTTCATCTAAAATTTAGATTTTGAATTTTTATTAAAAAAAAATTATAATTGCATTTTTCTCTTGGTTAGTTGAGCTCATGATAAAACAATTTCGACATTAATAGATGATATTTTCAATTAGCAAAAAAAAATCTTTTTTTCGCAGGACTCTTTATCGGTCTCCTCTAATCTTTAAATTGGTTATAATTCAAAATTTCTTTACGCAACAGTGAACGTAATATTTCATCTAAAATTTAGATTTTGAATTATTATTAAAAAAAAATTATAATTGCATTTTTCTCTTGGTTAGTTGAGCTCATGATAAAACAATTTCGACATTAATAGATGATATTTTCAATTAGCAAAAAAAAATCATTTTTTCGCAGGACTCTTTATCGGTCTCCTCTAATCTTTAAATTGGTTATAATTCAAAATTTCTTTACGCAACAGTGAACGTAATATTTCATCTAAAATTTAGATTTTGAATTATTATTAAAAAAAAATTATAATTGCATTTTTCATCTTGGTTAGTTGAGCTCATGATAAAACAATTTCGACATTAATAGATGATATTTTCAATTAGCAAAAAAAAATCATTTTTTCGCAGGACTCTTTATCGGTCTCCTCTAATCTTTAAATTAGTTATAATTCAAAATTTCTTTACGCAACAGTGAACGTAATATTTCATCTAAAATTTAGATTTTGAATTATTATTAAAAAAAAATTATAATTGCATTTTTCTCTTGGTTAGTTGAGCTCATGATAAAACAATTTCGACATTAATAGATGATATTTTCAATTAGCAAAAAAAAATCATTTTTTCGCAGGACTCTTTATCGGTCTCCTCTAATCTTTAAATTGGTTATAATTCAAAATTTCTTAACGCAACAGTGAACGTAATATTTCATCTAAAATTTAGATTTTGAATTTTTATTAAAAAAAAATTATAATTGCATTTTTCATCTTGGTTAGTTGAGCTCATGATAAAACAATTTCGACATTAATAGATGATATTTTCAATTAGCAAAAAAAAATCTTTTTTTCGCAGGACTCTTTATCGGTCTCCTCTAATCTTTAAATTAGTTATAATTCAAAATTTCTTTACGCAACAGTGAACGTAATATTTCATCTAAAATTTAGATTTTGAATTATTATTAAAAAAAAATTATAATTGCATTTTTCTCTTGGTTAGTTGAGCTCATGATAAAACAATTTCGACATTAATAGATGATATTTTCAATTAGCAAAAAAAAATCATTTTTTCGCAGGACTCTTTATCGGTCTCCTCTAATCTTTAAATTGGTTATAATTCAAAATTTCTTTACGCAACAGTTTGAACGTAATATTTCATCTAAAATTTAGATTTTGAATTTTTATTAAAAAAAAATTATAATTGCATTTTTCTCTTGGTTAGTTGAGCTCATGATAAAACAATTTCGACATTAATAGATGATATTTTCAATTAGCAAAAAAAAATCATTTTTTCGCAGGACTCTTTATCGGTCTCCTCTAATCTTTAAATTGGTTATAATTCAAAATTTCTTAACGCAACAGTGAACGTAATATTTCATCTAAAATTTAGATTTTGAATTTTTATTAAAAAAAAATTATAATTGCATTTTTCATCTTGGTTAGTTGAGCTCATGATAAAACAATTTCGACATTAATAGATGATATTTTCAATTAGCAAAAAAAAATCATTTTTTCGCAGGACTCTTTATCGGTCTCCTCTAATCTTTAAATTGGTTATAATTCAAAATTTCTTAACGCAACAGTGAACGTAATATTTCATCTAAAATTTAGATTTTGAATTTTTATTAAAAAAAAATTATAATTGCATTTTTCATCTTGGTTAGTTGAGCTCATGATAAAACAATTTCGACATTAATAGATGATATTTTCAATTAGCAAAAAAAAATCTTTTTTTCGCAGGACTCTTTATCGGTCTCCTCTAATCTTTAAATTAGTTATAATTCAAAATTTCTTTACGCAACAGTGAACGTAATATTTCATCTAAAATTTAGATTTTGAATTATTATTAAAAAAAAATTATAATTGCATTTTTCTCTTGGTTAGTTGAGCTCATGATAAAACAATTTCGACATTAATAGATGATATTTTCAATTAGCAAAAAAAAATCATTTTTTCGCAGGACTCTTTATCGGTCTCCTCTAATCTTTAAATTGGTTATAATTCAAAATTTCTTTACGCAACAGTTTGAACGTAATATTTCATCTAAAATTTAGATTTTGAATTTTTATTAAAAAAAAATTATAATTGCATTTTTCTCTTGGTTAGTTGAGCTCATGATAAAACAATTTCGACATTAATAGATGATATTTTCAATTAGCAAAAAAAAATCATTTTTTCGCAGGACTCTTTATCGGTCTCCTCTAATCTTTAAATTGGTTATAATTCAAAATTTCTTAACGCAACAGTGAACGTAATATTTCATCTAAAATTTAGATTTTGAATTTTTATTAAAAAAAAATTATAATTGCATTTTTCATCTTGGTTAGTTGAGCTCATGATAAAACAATTTCGACATTAATAGATGATATTTTCAATTAGCAAAAAAAAATCTTTTTTTCGCAGGACTCTTTATCGGTCTCCTCTAATCTTTAAATTAGTTATAATTCAAAATTTCTTTACGCAACAGTGAACGTAATATTTCATCTAAAATTTAGATTTTGAATTATTATTAAAAAAAAATTATAATTGCATTTTTCTCTTGGTTAGTTGAGCTCATGATAAAACAATTTCGACATTAATAGATGATATTTTCAATTAGCAAAAAAAAATCATTTTTTCGCAGGACTCTTTATCGGTCTCCTCTAATCTTTAAATTGGTTATAATTCAAAATTTCTTTACGCAACAGTGAACGTAATATTTCATCTAAAATTTAGATTTTGAATTATTATTAAAAAAAAATTATAATTGCATTTTTCATCTTGGTTAGTTGAGCTCATGATAAAACAATTTCGACATTAATAGATGATATTTTCAATTAGCAAAAAAAAATCTTTTTTTCGCAGGACTCTTTATCGGTCTCCTCTAATCTTTAAATTGGTTATAATTCAAAATTTCTTTACGCAACAGTGAACGTAATATTTCATCTAAAATTTAGATTTTGAATTATTATTAAAAAAAAATTATAATTGCATTTTTCTCTTGGTTAGTTGAGCTCATGATAAAACAATTTCGACATTAATAGATGATATTTTCAATTAGCAAAAAAAAATCATTTTTTCGCAGGACTCTTTATCGGTCTCCTCTAATCTTTAAATTGGTTATAATTCAAAATTTCTTTACGCAACAGTTTGAACGTAATATTTCATCTAAAATTTAGATTTTGAATTTTTATTAAAAAAAAATTATAATTGCATTTTTCTCTTGGTTAGTTGAGCTCATGATAAAACAATTTCGACATTAATAGATGATATTTTCAATTAGCAAAAAAAAATCATTTTTTCGCAGGACTCTTTATCGGTCTCCTCTAATCTTTAAATTGGTTATAATTCAAAATTTCTTTACGCAACAGTTTGAACGTAATATTTCATCTAAAATTTAGATTTTGAATTTTTATTAAAAAAAAATTATAATTGCATTTTTCTCTTGGTTAGTTGAGCTCATGATAAAACAATTTCGACATTAATAGATGATATTTTCAATTAGCAAAAAAAAATCATTTTTTCGCAGGACTCTTTATCGGTCTCCTCTAATCTTTAAATTGGTTATAATTCAAAATTTCTTTACGCAACAGTTTGAACGTAATATTTCATCTAAAATTTAGATTTTGAATTTTTATTAAAAAAAAATTATAATTGCATTTTTCTCTTGGTTAGTTGAGCTCATGATAAAACAATTTCGACATTAATAGATGATATTTTCAATTAGCAAAAAAAAATCATTTTTTCGCAGGACTCTTTATCGGTCTCCTCTAATCTTTAAATTAGTTATAATTCAAAATTTCTTTACGCAACAGTGAACGTAATATTTCATCTAAAATTTAGATTTTGAATTATTATTAAAAAAAAATTATAATTGCATTTTTCTCTTGGTTAGTTGAGCTCATGATAAAACAATTTCGACATTAATAGATGATATTTTCAATTAGCAAAAAAAAATCATTTTTTCGCAGGACTCTTTATCGGTCTCCTCTAATCTTTAAATTGGTTATAATTCAAAATTTCTTTACGCAACAGTTTGAACGTAATATTTCATCTAAAATTTAGATTTTGAATTATTATTAAAAAAAAATTATAATTGCATTTTTCTCTTGGTTAGTTGAGCTCATGATAAAACAATTTCGACATTAATAGATGATATTTTCAATTAGCAAAAAAAAATCATTTTTTCGCAGGACTCTTTATCGGTCTCCTCTAATCTTTAAATTGGTTATAATTCAAAATTTCTTTACGCAACAGTTTGAACGTAATATTTCATCTAAAATTTAGATTTTGAATTTTTATTAAAAAAAAATTATAATTGCATTTTTCTCTTGGTTAGTTGAGCTCATGATAAAACAATTTCGACATTAATAGATGATATTTTCAATTAGCAAAAAAAAATCATTTTTTCGCAGGACTCTTTATCGGTCTCCTCTAATCTTTAAATTGGTTATAATTCAAAATTTCTTTACGCAACAGTTTGAACGTAATATTTCATCTAAAATTTAGATTTTGAATTTTTATTAAAAAAAAATTATAATTGCATTTTTCTCTTGGTTAGTTGAGCTCATGATAAAACAATTTCGACATTAATAGATGATATTTTCAATTAGCAAAAAAAAATCATTTTTTCGCAGGACTCTTTATCGGTCTCCTCTAATCTTTAAATTAGTTATAATTCAAAATTTCTTTACGCAACAGTGAACGTAATATTTCATCTAAAATTTAGATTTTGAATTATTATTAAAAAAAAATTATAATTGCATTTTTCTCTTGGTTAGTTGAGCTCATGATAAAACAATTTCGACATTAATAGATGATATTTTCAATTAGCAAAAAAAAATCATTTTTTCGCAGGACTCTTTATCGGTCTCCTCTAATCTTTAAATTGGTTATAATTCAAAATTTCTTTACGCAACAGTGAACGTAATATTTCATCTAAAATTTAGATTTTGAATTATTATTAAAAAAAAATTATAATTGCATTTTTCTCTTGGTTAGTTGAGCTCATGATAAAACAATTTCGACATTAATAGATGATATTTTCAATTAGCAAAAAAAAATCATTTTTTCGCAGGACTCTTTATCGGTCTCCTCTAATCTTTAAATTGGTTATAATTCAAAATTTCTTTACGCAACAGTTTGAACGTAATATTTCATCTAAAATTTAGATTTTGAATTTTTATTAAAAAAAAATTATAATTGCATTTTTCTCTTGGTTAGTTGAGCTCATGATAAAACAATTTCGACATTAATAGATGATATTTTCAATTAGCAAAAAAAAATCATTTTTTCGCAGGACTCTTTATCGGTCTCCTCTAATCTTTAAATTGGTTATAATTCAAAATTTCTTTACGCAACAGTTTGAACGTAATATTTCATCTAAAATTTAGATTTTGAATTTTTATTAAAAAAAAATTATAATTGCATTTTTCTCTTGGTTAGTTGAGCTCATGATAAAACAATTTCGACATTAATAGATGATATTTTCAATTAGCAAAAAAAAATCATTTTTTCGCAGGACTCTTTATCGGTCTCCTCTAATCTTTAAATTGGTTATAATTCAAAATTTCTTTACGCAACAGTTTGAACGTAATATTTCATCTAAAATTTAGATTTTGAATTTTTATTAAAAAAAAATTATAATTGCATTTTTCTCTTGGTTAGTTGAGCTCATGATAAAACAATTTCGACATTAATAGATGATATTTTCAATTAGCAAAAAAAAATCATTTTTTCGCAGGACTCTTTATCGGTCTCCTCTAATCTTTAAATTAGTTATAATTCAAAATTTCTTTACGCAACAGTGAACGTAATATTTCATCTAAAATTTAGATTTTGAATTATTATTAAAAAAAAATTATAATTGCATTTTTCTCTTGGTTAGTTGAGCTCATGATAAAACAATTTCGACATTAATAGATGATATTTTCAATTAGCAAAAAAAAATCATTTTTTCGCAGGACTCTTTATCGGTCTCCTCTAATCTTTAAATTGGTTATAATTCAAAATTTCTTTACGCAACAGTTTGAACGTAATATTTCATCTAAAATTTAGATTTTGAATTTTTATTAAAAAAAAATTATAATTGCATTTTTCTCTTGGTTAGTTGAGCTCATGATAAAACAATTTCGACATTAATAGATGATATTTTCAATTAGCAAAAAAAAATCTTTTTTTCGCAGGACTCTTTATCGGTCTCCTCTAATCTTTAAATTGGTTATAATTCAAAATTTCTTTACGCAACAGTGAACGTAATATTTCATCTAAAATTTAGATTTTGAATTATTATTAAAAAAAAATTATAATTGCATTTTTCTCTTGGTTAGTTGAGCTCATGATAAAACAATTTCGACATTAATAGATGATATTTTCAATTAGCAAAAAAAAATCATTTTTTCGCAGGACTCTTTATCGGTCTCCTCTAATCTTTAAATTGGTTATAATTCAAAATTTCTTTACGCAACAGTTTGAACGTAATATTTCATCTAAAATTTAGATTTTGAATTTTTATTAAAAAAAAATTATAATTGCATTTTTCTCTTGGTTAGTTGAGCTCATGATAAAACAATTTCGACATTAATAGATGATATTTTCAATTAGCAAAAAAAAATCATTTTTTCGCAGGACTCTTTATCGGTCTCCTCTAATCTTTAAATTGGTTATAATTCAAAATTTCTTTACGCAACAGTTTGAACGTAATATTTCATCTAAAATTTAGATTTTGAATTTTTATTAAAAAAAAATTATAATTGCATTTTTCTCTTGGTTAGTTGAGCTCATGATAAAACAATTTCGACATTAATAGATGATATTTTCAATTAGCAAAAAAAAATCATTTTTTCGCAGGACTCTTTATCGGTCTCCTCTAATCTTTAAATTAGTTATAATTCAAAATTTCTTTACGCAACAGTGAACGTAATATTTCATCTAAAATTTAGATTTTGAATTATTATTAAAAAAAAATTATAATTGCATTTTTCTCTTGGTTAGTTGAGCTCATGATAAAACAATTTCGACATTAATAGATGATATTTTCAATTAGCAAAAAAAAATCATTTTTTCGCAGGACTCTTTATCGGTCTCCTCTAATCTTTAAATTGGTTATAATTCAAAATTTCTTTACGCAACAGTTTGAACGTAATATTTCATCTAAAATTTAGATTTTGAATTTTTATTAAAAAAAAATTATAATTGCATTTTTCTCTTGGTTAGTTGAGCTCATGATAAAACAATTTCGACATTAATAGATGATATTTTCAATTAGCAAAAAAAAATCATTTTTTCGCAGGACTCTTTATCGGTCTCCTCTAATCTTTAAATTGGTTATAATTCAAAATTTCTTTACGCAACAGTTTGAACGTAATATTTCATCTAAAATTTAGATTTTGAATTTTTATTAAAAAAAAATTATAATTGCATTTTTCTCTTGGTTAGTTGAGCTCATGATAAAACAATTTCGACATTAATAGATGATATTTTCAATTAGCAAAAAAAAATCATTTTTTCGCAGGACTCTTTATCGGTCTCCTCTAATCTTTAAATTGGTTATAATTCAAAATTTCTTTACGCAACAGTTTGAACGTAATATTTCATCTAAAATTTAGATTTTGAATTTTTATTAAAAAAAAATTATAATTGCATTTTTCTCTTGGTTAGTTGAGCTCATGATAAAACAATTTCGACATTAATAGATGATATTTTCAATTAGCAAAAAAAAATCATTTTTTCGCAGGACTCTTTATCGGTCTCCTCTAATCTTTAAATTAGTTATAATTCAAAATTTCTTTACGCAACAGTGAACGTAATATTTCATCTAAAATTTAGATTTTGAATTATTATTAAAAAAAAATTATAATTGCATTTTTCTCTTGGTTAGTTGAGCTCATGATAAAACAATTTCGACATTAATAGATGATATTTTCAATTAGCAAAAAAAAATCATTTTTTCGCAGGACTCTTTATCGGTCTCCTCTAATCTTTAAATTGGTTATAATTCAAAATTTCTTTACGCAACAGTTTGAACGTAATATTTCATCTAAAATTTAGATTTTGAATTTTTATTAAAAAAAAATTATAATTGCATTTTTCTCTTGGTTAGTTGAGCTCATGATAAAACAATTTCGACATTAATAGATGATATTTTCAATTAGCAAAAAAAAATCTTTTTTTCGCAGGACTCTTTATCGGTCTCCTCTAATCTTTAAATTGGTTATAATTCAAAATTTCTTTACGCAACAGTGAACGTAATATTTCATCTAAAATTTAGATTTTGAATTATTATTAAAAAAAAATTATAATTGCATTTTTCTCTTGGTTAGTTGAGCTCATGATAAAACAATTTCGACATTAATAGATGATATTTTCAATTAGCAAAAAAAAATCATTTTTTCGCAGGACTCTTTATCGGTCTCCTCTAATCTTTAAATTGGTTATAATTCAAAATTTCTTTACGCAACAGTTTGAACGTAATATTTCATCTAAAATTTAGATTTTGAATTTTTATTAAAAAAAAATTATAATTGCATTTTTCTCTTGGTTAGTTGAGCTCATGATAAAACAATTTCGACATTAATAGATGATATTTTCAATTAGCAAAAAAAAATCATTTTTTCGCAGGACTCTTTATCGGTCTCCTCTAATCTTTAAATTGGTTATAATTCAAAATTTCTTTACGCAACAGTTTGAACGTAATATTTCATCTAAAATTTAGATTTTGAATTTTTATTAAAAAAAAATTATAATTGCATTTTTCTCTTGGTTAGTTGAGCTCATGATAAAACAATTTCGACATTAATAGATGATATTTTCAATTAGCAAAAAAAAATCATTTTTTCGCAGGACTCTTTATCGGTCTCCTCTAATCTTTAAATTGGTTATAATTCAAAATTTCTTTACGCAACAGTTTGAACGTAATATTTCATCTAAAATTTAGATTTTGAATTTTTATTAAAAAAAAATTATAATTGCATTTTTCTCTTGGTTAGTTGAGCTCATGATAAAACAATTTCGACATTAATAGATGATATTTTCAATTAGCAAAAAAAAATCATTTTTTCGCAGGACTCTTTATCGGTCTCCTCTAATCTTTAAATTAGTTATAATTCAAAATTTCTTTACGCAACAGTGAACGTAATATTTCATCTAAAATTTAGATTTTGAATTATTATTAAAAAAAAATTATAATTGCATTTTTCTCTTGGTTAGTTGAGCTCATGATAAAACAATTTCGACATTAATAGATGATATTTTCAATTAGCAAAAAAAAATCATTTTTTCGCAGGACTCTTTATCGGTCTCCTCTAATCTTTAAATTGGTTATAATTCAAAATTTCTTTACGCAACAGTGAACGTAATATTTCATCTAAAATTTAGATTTTGAATTTTTATTAAAAAAAAATTATAATTGCATTTTTCTCTTGGTTAGTTGAGCTCATGATAAAACAATTTCGACATTAATAGATGATATTTTCAATTAGCAAAAAAAAATCTTTTTTTCGCAAGACTCTTTATCGGTCTCCTCTAATCTTTAAATTGATTATAATTCAAAATTTCTTTACGCAACAGTGAACGTAATATTTCATCTAAAATTCAGATTTTGAATTTTTATAAAAAAAAAATTATAATTGCATTTTTCATCTTGGTTAGTTGAGCTCATCATAATCAAACAATTTCGTCATTAATAGATGATATTTTCAATTAGCAAAAAAAATCTTTTTTTCGCAGGACTCTTTATCGGTCTCCTCTAATCTTTAAATTGATTATAATTCAAAATTTCTTTACGCAACAGTGAACGTAATATTTCATCTAAAATTCAGATTTTGAATTTTTATAAAAAAAAAATTATAATTGCATTTTTCATCTTGGTTAGTTGAGCTCATCATAATCAAACAATTTCGTCATTAATAGATGATATTTTCAATTAGCAAAAAAAATCTTTTTTCCGCAGGACTCTTTATCGGTCTCCTCTAATCCTTAAATTGGTTATAATTCAAAATTTATTTACGCAACAGTTTGAACGTAATATTTCATCTAAAAATTTTATAATTGTATTTTATAATGTATAATTTTATAATTTTCATAATTGCAAAAAAAATATAATTGCATTTTACATCTTGGTTAGTTGAGCTCACGATCAAACGACTTCGACATCAATAGATGATATTTTCAATTAGCAAAAAAAAATCCTTTTTGCGCAGGACTCTTTATCCTCTAATCCTTAAATTGGTTACCTGAATATTCAATGTTCACATGCAGCTAATAGTCTCAACAAAAACAACAACTGTCATTTGATTACCCCCCTATTCATATTTACATATATATGTTTTTGTATGGTCCTATTCTGTTACAAAAGGCCTGTTTAATATGCCAGGCCGTGGCCTGCTGTAGGTATAACCTCAAATTGCGCCATGCCATCGACTGCACGAAAGACATTTGTTACCGTAATTGCAGCAATTTCAATGCGAGTACAATTACAGGAGCGGATTTATAACTTTCACATGAATAAATTGAAGAGTAAAATAGAAATTGCAATTAAAATAGAAATTGTAGAAAAATTTATCTTTTTTTTGTACGCAGGGTGCAAAATTATTTTGTGTTTTATTACTTTATTAGCACGTGATATAGGACGGCCCTGATTTAATAGCAAATTCTATTTGATCCTAGTTGTTGTTAGATGAAAGAAATCATGCTGTTTGAAAATATTCTTTTTCGAAAATTGGAAAAATCATTTCATTTTTAGAAACCTTAAAATATTTTTGCCAAAACAATTTTCATTGAACATTTTTTTGATAAAATTACGCCTAGTTATTCAAATTCAAATTTATATACAAATTTGAAATTATTTCTTTATCTAGCTACGCCCTTGCGTCCATTTATTAAACATCGATATTTCAACAAAAAATTTTTTTTTAGCAAAAAATATATAAATTGGCCGCACAAATTGCAATAAAGCTCGAAAATCCATTGTTGGCATTGACAGGCTTAAAGATCGTAAATTTCGGCGAGAGAAGTCGTTTGTGATTACCGCAACGGCACAACGAGTTCCTGCACTGCAGCGTATCTAGTGATCCGTGCCAGGGCATCTGCCTGCCAGACACGCACACACCCTCAGGACTTTCGCAGGACTCGGGCAGGAGTCGCCCAGAATCCTGCGGTTATAATGATGCGTAACGGCTTGCAACATCCTTTATAAAACTGACAATACTGATGAGGGATGTGCATGCAAAATGGTTTATGTCTGTGTAAAAAGAAGATTTTTAAAAAATTGTAGGTCGCGAGTTCGATTCTCAATAGACTTCACATTTTTCCGGGGTGCGAAAAACTTGATATATTTTTTCTAAAAATGATATATTATTTTTTTGTCAGTTATTCTCTCAAATATTTTAAATAAAAAAGACACATGAAAAATTTCTAGGTCGCGAGTTCGATTCTCATAGACTTCACGTGTTTCTTAGATGCGAAAAAATTAACATATATTTTTCTAAAAAGGATATATTATTTTATAAAAATGATATATATATTTTTTCAGTTATTTTCTCGAATGTTTTAAACAAAAAAGGTATATAAAAAATTTCTGGGTCGTTAGTTCGATTCTCATAGACTTCACATTTTTCTTGGATACGAAAAATTAGTAATGAATCGACAAATTTAATATTTTATTTCTAAAATTGATATATTATTCTTTTTCAGTTATTTTCGCGAATATTTTAAATAAAAAAGATATATAAAAAATTCCTGGGTCGTGAGTTTGATTCTCATGGACTCCACATTTTTCTTGGATGCGAAAAAATTAATATATATTTTTCTAAAAAGGATATATTATTTTCTAAAAATGATATATAATTTTTTTTCAGTTATTTTCTCGAATATTTTAAATAAAAAAGATATATAAAAATTTTCTAGATCGCGAGTTTGATTCTCATAGACTTCATATTTTTCTTGGATGCGACAAAATTAATATATATTTTTCTAAAAAGGATATATTATTTTCTAAAAATGATATATTATTTTTTCAGCTATTTTCGCGAACATTTTAAATAAAAAAGATATATAAAATATTTCTGGGTCGTGAGTTCGAATCTCATAGACTTCATATTTTTCTTGGATGCGACAAAATTAATATATATTTTTCTAAAAAGCATATATTATTTTCTAAAAATGATATATATTTTTTTCAGCAATTTTCGCGAACATTTTAAATAAAAAAGATATATAAAATATTTCTGGGTCGTGAGTTCGTATCTCATAGACTTCACATTTTTCTTGGATGCAAAAAAAATAATATATACTTTTTTAAAAAAGATATAATTTTCTAAAACTGATATATATATATTTTCAGTTATTTCTCGAATATTTGAAATAAAAAAGATATATGAAATTTTTCTAGGTCCCTAGTTCGAATCTCATAGACTTTACATTTTTCTTGGATGCGAAAAAATTAATATATATATTTTTCTAAAAATTATATATTACTTTTGTAAAAATGATATACATATATATTTTTTTCAGCTATTTTCTCGAATATTTTAAATAAAAAAAATCTGGGTTGTAAGTTCGAATCTCATAGACTTCACATTTTTCTTGGATGCGAAAAAATTAATATATATATTTTCTAAAAAGGATATATTATTTTCTAAAAATGATATATTATTTTTTTCAGTCATTTTCTCGAACATTTTAAATAAAAAAGATATATAAAAAAAATTCTGGAACGCGAGTTCGATTCTCATAGACTTCACCTTTTTCTGGGGTGCGAAAAATTAGTAGTGAATCGAAAAAATTAATATATTTTTTCTAATATATTATTTTTTCAATTATTTTGTCTAATATATTAAATTAGATTTACTAGCATTAAAAAAAACATATATACACTAACAAATACTTCTAAAAAATTTACACATCCTTCGCCAATTATCGTAAACATTCGAACAAATCCCCCTTCGTGCATTTTCGTTTACAATCGGCTCATCTACGCATCCGAATTCAGCCGATTACTATCCGAAAACCACCGAACAACGTACATTTGAATTCCGATCGTCTAATTAATTCGATTTTGTTGAGATTCGCTTGTGTACTCTTCAGTTCTTGTAGTGGTAACCGTATAGTAGTTGGTAAATGTTCCCAGAGTAAACCACCACTAGATAGCCCCATAATAATCGTTAAGGGTAATTACAGACTGCTTGTCTACGTACATGTTCTAGAATTGCAATAGACTAACTAGAATAATGGTCTAGAAGTCCAGCCAAAATGGCTTGAGGATGCCAAAATTCTCGATCAAAAATGAGTGCGAATAAGTACGAAAGTCCACTTAAAAAAAAATCAAAATTTGTCTTAAGTCCTTACCCTCAGACCGCTTTATATCCCATCGTACTGTCCGAATGTTTTACCCTTGTATAACTATCATCATCATCATCGTCCTTTAATGTTTTAATGGCGATCGGAAGGTCTTGTTGTAAACTGGACAACGATGACAAATCGGGGTGGGCTTCGGTAATTGCTCGCTGCTTGTAGGCCGACATGTTGCCCAAATGGGCAAAGGGTTACATGGACAAGGAAGTAGATTAAAGATCAAGAAACTGGCGTTAACTGGGAAGAAAGTTTCGCGCTTTTGTTTGAAATTAAATAAGTGGAGTCGAGTAAAGGATCGTCCTCAAAATTTGGTGGGGATAAATAAATTCGTTGTTCAAAGGTTTATGTTTTGGTTAATGATTAGTTTGGTGTATGTGGATTTAAAAAATGTTTCGAAAAATTGCAGCGAATTCTTCATAACATCAATTTTTATACCACACATTTTTACACACATCATTAGACTTAAGTTTCAATCTTTTTTTTATTACAAATCAATTGAGTATCGCTCTAATAAAAAAAATTTTCGAAGTACCTACAGATACTTTGGAGGTTTATACAGAGTGTTTCGAGTTTAAAATTAGTTGATGATTTCGATTTTTGTAAAATATCGTATAGTTAGAATTTAAAGTAATTTAAAGTTTCAAAAATGACCCTGTATATCTGCCAAAATAAAATATGAAATAATAAAAATAATCAAAATTAAATTAAATATGAATCAAACAATATTAATGAAATATTAAACAAATATTAATCAAAAAAGAGAATACCCGATATTTCAACAACAGAATTTTTTACTAAAAACAATCACATAACAATTTTTTTCTAGCTGGACTTTTACAATATTTTATACATTTTTATTTTTACAAAAAAAAACAAAAAAAAACGTGTCGTCAATGTATTTTCAAGATCGAGATTGTTTTTGGTTGTTCTTTTATTTGTAACAATTTTCTTGGGGGGGGGGGGGGGGGGGGGAATTTGAAAATTCCTTCATCTGGTATATTAGTTTCGCGTTTAGCATGAACATTCTTTTGGTGGTATCGAAATATGAGAGAATACGGAATAATAAAAGGACCGTAATGTCGTGTTGGATATAAAACGCAGATTGGAAGGCATTTCTTCTTACGTGGCTATGGTGGTGCCCTCTTTTGATAAATTCGCACATAAAATACTCGGGAAATATAATAAATGGCGAAGGAACAGAGGCAAAAAGAAAAATGACGATGTTCAAGTTGATTATTTATTGTTTCAATTGGCACTGGTAAAAATTGGAAGATTATTTTGATACTTCAAAATATGACGAGTTTAACTCATTTTCGTGTCTTGCCCTATTTATATATATGTATAGTATAAAAATATATTATAAAAAATATATATACAAATTTTTCCTTGTAGTCGTTTGAACTGTACAGGAATTTCGCTATTTCCTCGTTTAAAACTAATTACACCACTTTAAAAATTACCTTTATAGCTTTCACGTTGTTGTTTATTTTTGTTGCGCTTTTTTTTTGGTTGTATGATATAATAGCAAGGTACAGGCAGCTGGCCATCGTAAAAATACTTTTTTAAGGTTTAATTATGATGATTATAGAGATAACGAGCCGTCGCGGGCGTCGCGGCCGTCGCGGCGCTGCACAAGACTCATGTTAAGGATACCCTCGTTCTATTTATCTCTTTTTGCCTGGGTTATATATACAGAATGTTCAATATTTTGATGATATTCATATTACTAATCAATCGGGATTTTAGATTTTTTTTTAGTTATTTTTTATTGAAAAAAAATATTTTTTTGAATTAAAAATTAATTTTACATATATATAGTTTCACTCAGAATTTTTAGTAGAATCATACGTTTCCAGAAAATAAATAATGTGATTTTTTTAATCGTTTATATTAACAATATCTGATTATATCGAAATTATGATAGATTTTTTAGAAATAATTTATTCTAACTTTAAAATAATTTAGATAGCTCAATACATATTTAATATTCGATTAATCCAGCTAAAGTGATTGTTTTTACTTAAAAAGCTGTTGTTGAAATATCGGGTATTCTCTTTTTTGATTAATTTTTTTTTTTGGCAATAAAATAACATTTCAACAATTCCAAAATTAATTAATGACTGCTTTCATTTTTAAAGATTTAGATGTTTCCTTTGAAAACGTCCCCTGGACTTGTAGATACCACTTCATAAAAAAATGTATTTTTTTTTACACCACCTGTACAATTCTGGGAGTAAAATTTTACGTCAACGATGTAGAATTATTTCGCACGTAATTTTATGATGAACAACAATATTTTCTAATCTACCTTCGCGGTCGTTTATCTTTATTTTTAATATTGAGCTTTTATTGATTGGGACACTGTGTATATACAAATCTACACAGGCAACGTTATATTCTTGTATATGTAGACCGAAAACCCAAGAGATATTGCAGCGTTTTCATTATAATTTTCGGAAAACGAGAAAAGGGACAACGGATTAAATTATTCTGATTCGTTACTTGGGTTCAGTGCATGAGATATAAAGACCTTTAAGCTGCCAAAAATATCTCTCTCTCGAGAAGTATATTTCTCATAACGTACAATATATATAAAAAACATTTTTTTTCAGTTAAAAAAAATTCAATTTACCACGCAATTTTCATCACCATGTGCGTTAATAAAATTGACTTTTTTACAAATGTTTTTTTTATCCGTACCACATTTTGTATCTAATTTCATTGCATGAAATTTACACAATCGCAACCAAAATGAAATCCTATCCAGCCAATATAACCCACTTTGAAAAAAACGCTATTTCTTCTAATTCATTTCGCAAACTTTACAATCTTATCACACCACACTATAAACTAGTTTCATAGCGATAACTTTTCCTACAGGACTTTTACCTATATAACTAAATTCTCTAAACTTGACTGCGTTGAAAATCACCGGAATTATATATATATATATATATATATATATATATATATATATATATATATATATATATATATATATTATTGTCCTCAATTCCATTTACTTCGCTTTTTATATCGCAACTTTTTTCTGTATACTCGTTTCTGTTCGGACCAGCCGATTTATTCTATGGCGCTTTAAAGCTCCGCTTTCCAAAGCACCGAAATATTGACGCAATTTATAGTATTATGTAAATATTTGGATTGAAACAGCATACCTATCCACATATACCTGATAAAACAAATTGTGCGTATGTCCAAAAAAATTGGTCATAAAACCAATTAGTACAAACAATTTTCCTTTTACTTTTTTATTACAACATAAAAAAAATCTTTTTATTCAAGCGACATTTTTTGTTATATAATCAAGGGTGATTTTTTTAGATTTTCATTGCTTTTTAGCTCGACAATTATAAGAGGGGTGAGCACTTGCGTATGTCCCAAAAAAAATTGGTCAAAAACCAATTAGTAGAAACAATCTTCCTTTTACTTTTTTATTATAACATTAGAAAAAAATCTTTTTCTTCAAGCGACATTTTTTGTTATATAATCAAGGCTGGTTTTTTTAGATTTTCATTGCTTTTTAGCTCGACAATTTTAAGAGGGGTGTGCACTGTGCGTATGTCCCAAAAAAAATTGGTCAAAAACCAATTAGTAGAAACAATCTTCCTTTTACTTTTTTATTATAACATTAGAAAAAAAAATCTTTTTATTCAAGCAACATTTTTTGTTATATAATCAAGGCTGATTTTTTTTAGATTTTCATTGCTTTTTAGCTCGACAATTTTAAGAGGGGTGTGCACTGTGCGTATTTCCAAAAAAAATTGGTCATAAAACCAATTAGTAGAAACAATCTTCCTTTTACTTTTTTATTATAACATTAGAAAAAAATCTTTTTATTCAAGCGACATTTTTTGTTATATAATCAAGGCTGATTTTTTTTTGATTTTCATTGCTTTTTAGCTCGACAATTTTAAGAGGGGTGTGCACTGTGCGTATGTCCCAAAAAAAATTGGTCATAAAACCAATTAGTAGAAACAATCTTCCTTTTACTTTTTTATTATAACATTAGAAAACAATCTTTTTATTCAAGCGACATTTTTTGTTATATAATCAAGGCTGATTTTTTTTTGATTTTCATTGCTTTTTAGCTCGACAATTTTAAGAGGGGTGTGCACTGTGCGTATTTCCAAAAAAAATTGGTCATAAAACCAATTAGTAGAAACAATCTTCCTTTTACTTTTTTATTATAACATTAGAAAAAAAAATCTTTTTATTCAAGCAACATTTTTTGTTATATAATCAAGGCTGATTTTTTTAGATTTTCATTGCTTTTTAGCTCGACAATTTTAAGAGGGGTGTGCACTGTGCGTATTTCCAAAAAAAATTGGTCATAAAACCAATTAGTAGAAACAATCTTCCTTTTACTTTTTTATTATAACATTAGAAAAAAATCTTTTTATTCAAGCGACATTTTTTGTTATATAATCAAGGCTGATTTTTTTTTGATTTTCATTGCTTTTTAGCTCGACAATTTTAAGAGGGGTGTGCACTGTGCGTATGTCCCAAAAAAAATTGGTCATAAAACCAATTAGTAGAAACAATCTTCCTTTTACTTTTTTATTATAACATTAGAAAACAATCTTTTTATTCAAGCGACATTTTTTGTTATATAATCAAGGCTGATTTTTTTTTGATTTTCATTGCTTTTTAGCTCGACAATTTTAAGAGGGGTGTGCACTGTGCGTATTTCCAAAAAAAATTGGTCATAAAACCAATTAGTAGAAACAATCTTCCTTTTACTTTTTTATTATAACATTAGAAAAAAATCTTTTTATTCAAGCGACATTTTTTGTTATATAATCAAGGCTGATTTTTTTTTGATTTTCATTGCTTTTTAGCTCGACAATTTTAAGAGGGGTGTGCACTGTGCGTATGTCCCAAAAAAAATTGGTCATAAAACCAATTAGTAGAAACAATCTTCCTTTTACTTTTTTATTATAACATTAGAAAAAAATCTTTTTATTCAAGCGACATTTTTTGTTATATAATCAAGGCTGTTTTTTTTTAGATTTTCATTGCTTTTTAGCTCGACAATTTTAAGAGGGGTGTGCACTGTGCGTATGTCCCAAAAAAAATTGGTCAAAAACCAATTAGTAGAAACAATCTTCCTTTTACTTTTTTATTATAACATCAGAAAAAAAAATCTTTTTATTCAAGCAACATTTTTTGTTATATAATCAAGGCTGACTTTTTTTAGATTTTCATTGCTTTTTAGCTCGACAATTTTAAGAGGGGTGTGCACTGTGCGTATGTCCCAAAAAAAATTGGTCATAAAACCAATTAGTAGAAACAATCTTCCTTTTACTTTTTTATTATAACATTAGAAAAAAATCTTTTTATTCAAGCGACATTTTTTGTTATATAATCAAGGCTGATTTTTTTTAGATTTTCATTGCTTTTTAGCTCAACAATTTTAAGAGGGGTGTGCACTGTGCGTATGTCCCAAAAAAAATTGGTCATAAAACCAATTAGTAGAAACAATCTTCCTTTTACTTTTTTATTATAACATTAGAAAAAAATCTTTTTATTCAAGCCACATTTTTTGTTATATAATCAAGGCTGATTTTTTTTAGATTTTCATTGCTTTTTAGCTCGACAATTTTAAGAGGGGTGTGCACTGTGCGTATGTCCCAAAAAAAATTGGTCATAAAACCAATTAGTAGAAACAATCTTCCTTTTACTTTTTTATTATAACATTAGAAAAAAATCTTTTTATTCAAGCGACATTTTTTGTTATATAATCAAGGCTGATTTTTTTTAGATTTTCATTGCTTTTTAGCTCGACAATTTTAAGAGGGGTGTGCACTGTGCGTATGTCCCAAAAAAAATTGGTCATAAAACCAATTAGTAGAAACAATCTTCCTTTTACTTTTTTATTATAACATTAGAAAAAAATCTTTTTATTCAAGCCACATTTTTTGTTATATAATCAAGGCTGTTTTTTTTTAGATTTTCATTGCTTTTTAGCTCGACAATTTTAAGAGGGGTGTGCACTGTGCGTATGTCCCAAAAAAAATTGGTCATAAAACCAATTAGTAGAAACAATCTTCCTTTTACTTTTTTATTATAACATTAGAAAAAAATCTTTTTATTCAAGCGACATTTTTTGTTATATAATCAAGGCTGATTTTTTTTTAGATTTTCATTGCTTTTTAGCTCGACAATTTTAAGAGGGGTGTGCACTGTGCGTATGTCCCAAAAAAAATTGGTCATAAAACCAATTAGTAGAAACAATCTTCCTTTTACTTTTTTATTATAACATTAGAAAAAAATCTTTTTATTCAAGCGACATTTTTTGTTATATAATCAAGGCTGATTTTTTTTAGATTTTCATTGCTTTTTGCTCGACAATTTTAAGAGGGGTGTGCACTGTGCGTATGTCCCAAAAAAAATTGGTCATAAAACCAATTAGTAGAAACAATCTTCCTTTTACTTTTTTATTATAACATTAGAAAAAAATCTTTTTATTCAAGCGACATTTTTTGTTATATAATCAAGGCTGATTTTTTTTTAGATTTTCATTGCTCTTTAGCTCGACAATTTTAAGAGGGGTGTGCACTGTGCGTATGTCCCAAAAAAAATTGGTCATAAAACCAATTAGTAGAAACAATCTTCCTTTTACTTTTTTATTATAACATTAGAAAAAAATCTTTTCATTCAAGCGACATTTTTTGTTATATAATCAAGGCTGATTTTTTTTAGATTTTCATTGCTTTTTAGCTCGACAATTTTAAGAGGGGTGTGCACTGTGCGTATGTCCCAAAAAAAATTGGTCAAAAACCAATTAGTAGAAACAATCTTCCTTTTACTTTTTTATTATAACATTAGAAAAAAAATCTTTTTATTCAAGCGACATTTTTTGTTATATAATCAAGGAATTATGACGTTCAAATATCAAAAAAAAATTCAAGTCGATAAATTTTCAGTTTGTTTGTTTATCGTTCCATTTCTTCGGAATTGCAACAGTTTCGTGTTTCATTGAAAAAATTCTTGTTATTTTGATAATCATTTAAATTTTTATCGCGTATAGGCAATTTGTTTTTCAATAAAATTCGCGACGGTTTCAAATTTATTAAATTATAGTATAGGCTACGTTTGACACATGTCAAATGAAAATTTCGCTCGGGTGTATATGTTTTTTTTTTTTTGTAGTATATATCCAAAATCGGTTGCATTATTCCATTTCGCACCGTATTTTTAGGTTAAAACGTGCAGAATTTACAACATAGATACATCCATTTACATCGCTCTGATCTGACAGCGATTCAGATCCACGCATTTGCTATTTCACAGTTTCACCTGACATATACCCTGTATATAGATATAGCCAATGTATCACAGACTTCTCATCTATTCAGTGATGTCCGAACAGTTTTTTTTTAAATTTTTATTCTCTATTTTTTGATTAATTATTTTTTTTAAATAAACTTTTATATTAATATAAAATATAAACAGCTTTCCATTTAACAAAAAAAAAATCTGTTTAGCTCATATGTTTTTCGTACAAATTTCTATAAAAAAAAAACTCATCACGAAACTAACTCCAAATTAATCCGATATCGCTATCCCAACTACATTTCGAATATATCCACTTATCAATTCGCCATTCAAACATCATCTGCAGTATATTCCATACATTTTGTACGCGCGATTTTATTGATTCGGTAGTGACTGAAGGTATTGAACGGAAAATGGAATTTTGTGGAAATCGATTTTGCGGTCACGTTCTAGCCAGCAGCGGCTTTCGATTCCGATCTTGTCAATTACATCGGTAAATAAATTCTACTGCCATTGTTAATTGGTATTAACGCCGATAGATATTTTTATCTACGATATTGAGATATAAACGAATTTGATGGTTTGAATGAATTCGGAGCGCCTAATTAAATCGTTAAGGATTATTTGGGTAATAAAAAAAAATGTTTTTTTATTAGATGTTCTATTTAAAATTAGAAATCGTTTTTTTATTTTTGTCGTATTTTGTTTTAATCTAGTAACGAATTAAATTTTTAAGAAAAATTATTTAACGAAGCAAAATATATTTTTAAAAAAATGTTTTAGTTATATAAAAGTATGAAGAATTTTATTTTTATATTAGTTCGTTTCCATTTCCCATCTTAGATGTTCTATTTTTAATTAGAAATCGTTTTTTTATTTTTGTCGTATTTTGTTTTAATCTAGTAACGAATTAAAATTTTAAGAAAAATTATTTAACGAAGCAAAATATAAAAAAAAAAAATGTTTTAGTTATATAAAAGTATCAAGAATTTTATTTTTATATTTGTTCGTTTTCATTTTGCATCTTAAATGTTTTATTTTTAATTAGAAATCGGTTTTTATTTTTGTCGTATTTTGTTTTAATCTAGTAACGAATTGAAATTTTAAGAAAAATTATTTAACGAAGCAAAATATATTTTAAAAAAAATGTTTTAGTTATATAAAAGTATGAAGAATTTTATTTTTATATTAGTTCGTTTCCATTTCCCATCTTAGATGTTCTATTTTTAATTAGAAATCGTTTTTTTATTTTTGTCGTATTTTGTTTTAATCTAGTAACGAATTAAATTTTTAAGAAAAATTATTTAACGAAGCAAAATAATTAAAAAAAAAAATGTTTTAGTTATATGAAAGTATCAAGAATTTTATTTTATATTTTTTATATTTTTTAAATTATATTTCATATTTTATATTTAATTTTAATAAATCAAAAAATACAGTTCTGTTTAAAAATCTATATATTTAAAATGTGACGGCGTTTTCAAAAAATTTAAAAACAAAAGATTTGCAAATTCATCGTTTAGAAAAAATTGTATTTTCTTCAAGTTTTTAAACTAAACATTTATATATGATTTGCCATATTTTTGTAATAAATAAAATTTTGAAAAAAATATCAATATTTTTATATTTATAGTGAGTATGAAAAAATATACAAAAAAATCTCCTGTCTATTTGCATCATATAATAATCTACAAAAAAAAACAAATATAAAAAAAATAAAAAACAAAAAAAAAATCTACAAACTGGTCTTTTAGATTAATTAACTTAGGATATCAAAAAAATTCCCTAGTTTAAGGAATATAGCTTTTAGTTGCAATTTAATAATTTTTAGAATTTGGAAAAATAAAATGCAATTACTTGTATGTTATTAAATATACCTCTCGCAAGACTCGTTTAATTTTTAATTTTTTTTTTTATATATACTTAATATAGTATATAGTAATATACTTTAATGAAAAATATATTAATGTAAATTTTGCCAATTATTATATATTTGTCCAATCAAATATCCAAACTCCCAACTAATAAATCGCAAATTATGATGTGACGGGCTCGCAATGAATTGTGACATCTGTCAAATTTTACAACCAAATTTTAACTGAAATTTATAATGCAGTTATTACGCTCGTATAGTGTACATAATAATTTCCCTTTTATCAAAATTATATTATGAAAATCATCTGAATCAAACAATGATTTTCGTGATTTATGACTCCGGCTGAAAATTTACGATTACTATTTATGCAAAAGCATAAATTGTAATGCGAAATTAGCACCGCTATTTTGGATAAATTTATTGTATATAATTTTTTTTAAAATAAAACAACGCAATATTTAATTACAAGAACGATTAAACTAAAACGTTGTTGTATCGAATTAAAACATTTTTCAAATCACGACTCGAATTGTTCTACTTAACTTATTTATTGATAGAATTTTTTCGGATAATTTTTTTCGACGACTTTCCAGTCTTATTCTATTTGTAATGAGCATATTTATGAACTTTCGCCTAAGCGGAAGGAAAGTTACAGGCAACTCAAAAGTAATCTGCTATATGAATGGCGGCCAGGACCAAAGCAAGGGTGTGAAAGTTTCGCACAAAGAAATCAGGACGGTAGGAAATTTATTTGACGCGGTCTCTGACCGTAGATGGCGCTGCCGTTAGTACACCGCCAACTAACTTTTGTACAACTGTGTAATGGCTTTTGCGGAAGTAGTTACTATATTGCGTCAACAAGGCGAGAATATACGCAATTTAAGTAGGGAATTATATAAGGACGATTTTTTTTTTAACGGTCTTTTTTGTTGGAAAATACGCCTCGATAAATTTACGATCGATTTATTAATGGTTAAATGCGCTGCGGATGAAAAAAATTAGTCAACTAATTTTTATAATAATAGTTAAAAATAAAAATAAATAGTTTTAATAAATTGGGCTTTATATTTAAAAATATTTTTGATTTTTTTAAATTTCTATTTATTTTTAGCAACTGTTCTATTTAACTTATTTTTTATTGTCAATTACTGCTATTTTGCAATATGTATAGGATTTCTGGCAGGATCTGCGATTTGAATCACCATACACTAAATCGTAGCAGTATTGTTTTTTTTTTGTATTGTATATCCGATTTTTTTAAATTTTGGTATTTCAAAAAAATTATATTTTTATATCTTTGTTTTAAGTTTTAAGTTTGGTTTTAGGAAAAACAGAGGGACGAGAGAGGCGATTCTAGCACTAAGAACGGTAGTAGAAAAAAGAAATAGGGTAGGAAAGGTAACTTCCATAGCTTTTGTAGATTTAGAAAAGGCATTTGATAATGTAGATCGGGACATAATGTTTAGAATTTTAAAAGAAACGGGTATAGATTATAAGGATAGGAGAATAATTTTTAATTTATATAAACACTTAGGTCCTAGCATACTTAGGTCAGAGTTTCATAGAGCATTAAATGATTTACGGAATAACAAAGCAGCGGGGATTGATATGATACCAGCCGAATTAATAAAACACGCAGGGGAAAAAATGCAGGAGCGATTATACAGGTTAGTTTGTAAAATATATGAGAAGGGAGAAGTACCACAGGATTTTCAGCGTAGTAGAATAGTAACAATGCCGAAGAAAATAGGAGCTAATTTGTGTGAGAACTATAGGACCATTAGCCTACTATCACATGCATCGAAGATATTGTTAAAGATTATTTATAGGAGATTAGAAAATAAAGTAGAGGAAAGGCTAGGAGAAGATCAGTTTGGTTTTAGGAAAAACAGAGGGACGAGAGAGGCGATTCTAGCACTAAGAACGGTAGTAGAAAAAAGAAAGAGGGTAGGAAAGGTAACTTGCATAGCTTTTGTAGACTTAGAAAAGGCATTTGACAATGTAGATTGGGACATAATGTTTAGAATTTTAAAAGAAACGGGTATAGATTATAAGGATAGGAGAATAATTTTTAATTTATATAAACACCAAACTGCCTTAGTTAGAATTGAGGGGGAAGAAGAGGTAGCAAAAATAGGGAAGGGAGTTCGGCAGGGATGTACACTTTCACCGTTATTATTTAATCTATATATAGAAGATGCAATAAACAAAGTAAAAGAAGAGTATAGTGTAGGTGTGAATGTACAGGGAGAGAAAATATATATGCTGAGATTCGCCGACGATATAGCTATATTGGAAGAAAGCGAAAAGAATTTAGAAAGGGTATTGAATGGTATGCAGGCAGTATTGACTAGGGATTTTAACATGAAAATAAATATAGGTAAAACTAAAGTGATGAGGTGTGACAAAAAGGAATGCAGTAGAAAAATGAGGATCACAATAGGAGATAATAGAATCGAAGAAGTGTCAGATTTTTGTTATTTAGGCAGTAGAATCACAAAAGATAATCGAAGCAAGGTAGATATAAAGTGTAGGATAGCACAGGGTAGGAAGGCATTCGTAGAAAAAGAACAGATTTTAAGATCAAATATTGACTTGGGTATTAGAAAAAGATTACTGAAGGTATATGTTTGGAGTGTAGCACTGTACGGGTGTGAGGCGTGGACTATAGGAAAGGAAGAGAAGCGTAGATTAGAAGCACTTGAAATGTGGTGTTATAGGAGGATGATGAGGATTGGTTGGGAAGATAAAGTAACAAATGAAGCTGTACTAGAGTTAGTAGGGGAGAAGAGAAGTATTTGGAGAGTGTTACAGCGTAGGAGAGACAGATTAGTAGGGCATATTCTTAGACATGGGGGGATTATGCAATTGATCATAGAAGGTAGAGTGGAGGGAAAGAGAGGGGTAGGTAGGCCTAGATTGGAGTATGTGAGTCAGATAGTTGAAGACGTTGAGATGAATAGCTATAGGGAGATGAAGGGATTAGCTCAGGATAGATCGGCATGGCGTGCTGTTTCCAACCAATCTTTAGGATTGCGGACTCTTTAACTAACTAAACACCAAACTGCCTTAGTTAGAATTGAGGGGGAAGAAGAGGTAGCAAAAATAGGGAAGGGAGTTCGGCAGGGATGTACACTCTCACCGTTATTATTTAATCTATATATAGAAGATGCAATAAACAAAGTAAAAGAAGAGTATAATGTAGGTGTGAATGTACAGGGAGAGAAAATATATATGTTGAGATTCGCCGACGATATAGCTATATTAGAAGAAAGCGAAAAGAATTTAGAAAGGGTATTGAATGGTATGCAGGCAGTATTGACTAGGGATTTTAACATGAAAATAAATATAGGTAAAACTAAAGTGATGAGGTGTGACAAAAAGGAATGCAGTAGAAAAATGAGGATCTCAATAGGAGATAATAGAATCGAAGAAGTGTCAGATTTTTGTTATTTAGGCAGTAGAATCACAAAAGATAATCGAAGCAAAGTAGATATAAAGTGTAGGATAGCACAGGGTAGGAAGGCATTCGTAGAAAAAGAACAGATTTTAACATCAAATATTGACTTGGGTATTAGAAAAAGATTAATGAAGGTATATGTTTGGAGTGTAGCACTGTACGGGTGTGAGGCGTGGACTATAGGAAAGGAAGAGAAGCGTAGATTACAAGCATTAGAAATGTGGTGTTATAGGAGGATGATGAGGATTGGTTGGGAAGATAAAGTAACAAATGAAGCTGTACTAGAGTTAGTAGGGGAGAAGAGAAGTATCTGGAGAGTGTTACAGCGTAGGAGAGACAGATTAGTAGGGCATATTCTTAGGCATGGGGGGATTATGCAATTGATCATAGAAGGTAGAGTGGAGGGAAAGAGAGGGGTAGGTAGGCCTAGATTGGAGTATGTGAGTCAGATAGCTGAAGACGTTGAGATGAATAGCTATAGAGAGATGAAGGGATTAGCTCAGGATAGATCGGCATGGCGTGCTGTTTCCAACCAATCTTTAGGATTGCGGACTGTTTAACTATATCTTTGTTTCGGGTGAGTTAAAAAAAAATCGATTTTTTTAAATTTTGGGATTTCATTTATTTAAATTTATATACATTTTTTCTTTGCTTCGGGCGAGTTTAAAAAAAAATCGTTTTTTTAAATATTGGTATTTCAAAAAATTTATGTATATATATATTTGTTTCGGGTGAGTTAAAAAAAATCATTAAAAAATACCTGAAATTTTCAGTTGGATTAGCGAAGGTGTGTTTAATACAATCTGAACAAAGTAAATTTAAAATAAAAAAATATTTCATATTTCATCCATTATAAAAAAACATATTTTTTGAAGTAAAAAAAAATATTGGGCACATATAACAACGTTATCTTCTATAGTTACATCATTAGTAAATTTACCACGTTTTTTAATTTCATTTTGACATTTTAAACTCCGCCTGGAATTTTTTTTATATGCCCACTGCGAAATTAATTTAAAAGCGCGTTTATTAAATACAATTACAGCGAAGTTATATGAATAATTAAATAACGCAAATGCAAAGAAACCACCATATATAGCTTCATAAATAATCCGGAGATTTTTTTAACTTACACTTTAAATATTTTATTAAATACTTACCACGCAAATATTCATTTTGAGAAAATACAAACATTTCGTTATTCAAAACCGTTCTGAAATCCCATAATTTAATCCAAATCAAATTTGTGTCGACCCTACCGTATGCCTTTCTCTCGGACTCACCACTGACCTCAACCCAAAACAATTATCCGCATAAAATGATGAATCGAGACTCATTTATCTTGTTCAACCAACCATCATATTTTGCGCCCTAATTTGCGTGTCTAGAAAGCCGGCACCTACGAAACTTTTCAAATGGACCCTTTCATCAAATATTACGCTGCGAATCTGTTCCATATCCAAAACACAACAATTCACTATTTTCCGGTGTAAGGAAAACCTGTATCTGCAAAATATACCATGCGAGCATTTTTTGAAAAATCCAATTTAGGTTATACGATTTTTTTTTGTTGGCGCGAAATTTTTTTTTTTTCATTCGCATATCGAAAATAACTGTATCATTATATCATCAATAAAAAATATTTTTGGAAATATAAATCGATATATTTGATCGAAATATACGTTCGAAAGATGTTTGAATTTATTATGTTCATATAAGAACACCCTGTATATATAGAGATGTGTGAGAGCGGAATTTGAAATAAATGAGGAAGTGATCGGGTTCGGTCGATTTAATGGCCATAAAGGCCATCAGGATTGAAACTGATTCAAATTTATATAAGGTCGAATATAGAAGGACGTCATTAGTATCTATTTGCGAAATGTCGAGGACAATACCGTCATTATTATTTGATGTTAAAGATTCTTCTGTATGGGCGAAAATTTTTTTTTTTTATTTCGATTTGTTTAATTAAATCACTCGGCCACATAAAATCTAAAAAACTTTCAACATAATTTAATGTATTTGGTATTTAGTATTTAAGGTATTTGGGGGTGATATTCTATACTATTATATTACATGGCAAATCTATTTGGCGTAAATTGGGAATCTTCGTTTAAATATTTGATATGCGCATTTTTCCGAGCCTCTTCGCAGTGCAGCGTACGCCTTATGCTTTTTAAGTGATTATCAATAGTTGATTATTTCACCGCGAGATGGCTGTGTACGATAAAGCTGCATCTAGCGATATCTGAAATCGAATTGCACGATTATAATCAATAGAAATGACTTCTGCAGTGAAGTGAATGATTATGGTGGATCAAAATGAAATTTGGTGAATTCAGTATTCAAATTGGTTTATTTGCGAGTTTATTGTCTTAAATTGCTATAGTGGGGCCATTATTTTTGACAATGATGGCTCACTTTGTATTGTGGTGTTGATTTAGTAGAAGACATTGAGTGTATTTGCTTGAAATTCACAAAAAGGAATAGTAAGGATTTTCGTAGAATTTATGTTTGCAGCTTTTAACCTTTAAAGTTCCGCTGTAATCTTACAAATATTTGTTTTCAGCTAGCGATATTTTCATATTGGTAAATTAATTTGTTTCAAGACAGAATATTTTAAAAAATACCATCGCCCATTACATATACCACACCCATCAACCAAACACACACGCGTGTATATTCAGCGATCTAACTCCAGATCCAGACGCGGCATAATAAAGATGAATTATCCGCCGCCAGCTGTATAATATACATACCACCCCCCACCCCCCGTGCGACACCACCCACCCACCCCATAGTCTGCGTACCACCCGCGCCTAATATGGCCACCCCAGCACCCTATATGCCGAGGTGAAACACCAAAACGCACTCTGTCGGGCGCAGCGATAGCTCCATCTAATGACGGATGTGCGATTCAATTCCGGTGGTACATATACCGGCATATTCGGGTGGTCCGTGCCCCTACCCCAGGGGGATGGACCACCATGATCCGGTGTGTGTATGGTTGGGATGAGGTGTTTGATTTGACGGGTGGTTAAGTAATTGGGTGTTGAATTGAACAGGAGAAGTTACGATTTTAACTTAAATTTTTTTTTTGTGAAGATCATTAAATCTCTGGGTTAATTAGTTCTCATTAATTAGTCCTCACGCTGAGAGACAGATGATCTCTTGACCCGTATGGGTCTTATGTTATGGTAAATTTGCGAGATATATTTTTGAGAGGTTCTCCAGAAAATGATTCCTTGAACGTTAATGAACTAAATTGAAATTTTTTGTGCCATATTAGCGATAAGAATTCAGAGCGATAAGAAGATATGTTACAGATGTATGTAAAGGTCTTGTATAATGTATAAGGTACTTCTAGACACAGAATGCGCGTCCCCCATTATTCAATAGAAAATTGCTTATATTGCATGAAAATGAATAATCGCGCGCGACGAACGACGAACATTGCAAAAATTTTTTTTAATAATTTTATCTTCTACATTTGCTGCTATCTGATTTGACCTGACCTGATCTGACCTGAATTTTCACTATAGTTGTAAATGCGCGCGATTTTCGTAAATACATTTTTATAAAAATTAAATTACGTTTGAATTTTAAAATCTGCTTCTCAACATTGTATATATATTTTTGAACTGTTCATGAATTATACAAAAAAAAGTAAAATATAAAAAAGTATTTTTAAAAAATATAATTGATTTTTTCTCGACTTAAAAGTTTTTATAAAAAATAAATTAAGTTTGATTTTTTAAATCTGCTCTTTCATAGCATTCTATATATGTGTAATTTTTTTTGTTTTAATTATTGATGTTATTTGGTGAATAACAGTGTAAAGTATTTTTTTTTGTTTTTTTTTTTGAATTTTCATACACATTGGCTCCATATTTTGGACATTGGCCCTTTTTTTTTGTTCCAAGGTACAGATATATTTTTGAATTGTCACGAATTATATATAAAAAAAGTAAAATATAAAATATAATAAAAAATATATAAATACCAAATATAAAAAAGTATTTTTTTTAAAATATAATTGATTTTTTCTGGAGTTAAAAGTTTTTATAAAAATTAAATTACGTTTGAATTTTTAAATCTGCTTTTTAACATTGTATATATATTTTTGAACTGTTCATGAATTATATTTAAAAAAAAGTAAAATATAAAATATAATAAAAAATATATAAATATAAAATATAAAACAGTAAAATATTTAATATAATTGATATTTTCTTGAATTAAAAGTTTTTATTAAAATTAAATTACGTTTGAATTTTAAAATCTGCTCTTTCATAACATTGTATATATCTGTACCTCGGTACAAAAATGGCCAATGTCCAGTATTATAATGTGCCGGAAAATGGCAAATGAAATTTTTAAATTTTTAAACATTTCGAATTTTCATAAAATTATATAACAATGTTCGTAAAATTGTTTTTCACAGTTTTTCACAGTATATTATATATTATAAAATTTTATATATATATAATAAAAATATATAAATATAAAAAAGTAAAATATAATTGATATTTTCTTGAATTAAAAGTTTTTATAAAAATTAAATTACATTTGATTTTTAAAATTGGCTTTTTTAACATTGTATATATATTTTTGAATTGTTTATGAATTATACAAATATATATATATATAATAAAAATATATAAATATAAAAAAGTAAAATATAATTGATATTTTCTTGAATTAAAAAAATAAAACATTGCTAACATTTTTAAAATAAACTTATCTTCTACATTTGCTGCCATCTGACCTGACCTGATCTGATCTGACCTGAATTTTCTCTATATTTGTAAATGCGCGCGATTTTCGCATATAAATTGATGCAAAACGTTACATCGGCCGTGCAATTTAATTATTTTTTTCTTGAAAACAATAGTTATTCAAATGTCTTTTGCGTACGTGATCGTTCCATGGTGTAACATTGTTCTATAAATTTTTCATTTTTATTCTTACGGCGCAAGAATCATATTTACGACGGCCAAGTGCTGAACGGAAGTGTCGTAATATGAAACTGGCATTATTAAACTTTATCTCAGACGACCAGAGAAAATGCTAAACTTCAACCGAACTTTACTGAACCCATACCATCGTGTATTTCTTATATATATAAGGCGTGGCAGATATTGCACGTGTTATACGTTTTCTTTTATTTTCTCCTAGTCGACTTATATATACATTTTCCAGCTTCTATATAATTTCTTTTCTAGTAGAGCGCTGTATGATAGTGTATTATATCGTATACTTTCCTCCTTGGTGTCTTTCGTCGACGGGACAACGACGAAAAAGCATCTGGCGTGTACCATTCACATTACCATGCTTAAGCCTCAACCATGCATTGGTAACTGTACCGAGAAGAACAAAAAAAGAAAATCGAAATGCTATAGTTTGGGAGATTAATTGAATTAATTGAATTAATTATAAAAAAAAAATGGTACGAGAACCAAATTTTTTTTTCAACACTAGATTTTTTGAACAACTTTCGTTTTCTGATGATTTATTGAAAATTTATCGCAATTTTGATGATTTTTTATTTCATTTTGTCATATTTTCATCAGACGTTTTTTTTCTTCAGTTTTTTTTTTTTTTTTCAGTTCATTTTCATATTTCTACTCTTAGTGTTAATTTAAAAATTTTATATACATCTTAAGAACACATCTTCAGCAGTCCCAAACTTGTTCGTGCATTAACATTTTATAAGAAATTTTATTCCACATTGATTTCGTTAAAATTCGAATGATATTTTTCAAAAATTTGCATAATACGTTAATCGAATCGTAAAAAAATTAGTTAAAATTTTTTTTAATTTCAAAAACTAATAATTTCATCCACTTGACCAATTTAAAAACCATCGCATAATTTTCCGAGAGGAACGACGGTCTTTTAGCACGAAGAATAGTTTAGTGAAGACTAAATATATAAGGGTGTAATATAAACTAGCTGAATGGATGTAGACATACAATAAAATTGTATTTTTTGTAGATTTTTCAATGAAATAATTAAAGATGTCTTCGCCATCCATAATTATTTAACTTAACTCATTATTTAACAAACTGGAAACATCAAAATTCTGGTTAATAATGATTAATTTTGCCATTTTTTTAAAGCAGTTTAATTATCACGTTAAAAAATTCTTCGGGCCTAAATCTCTTGCACAGCCAAATAATAAAAAAATTCCTCCATTAATTTCTTCACGCAACACTGGTATATAATAAAGTCATATTTCTACTTACCTTCAACATGTTGGATTTTCTCTTCTAGTTCTTGTCGGGGGAAATTCTGCATGTATTATGGTTTATAGAAGAATGGGGTTGGGGTAGTAGAATAAATGGATGGGGGTTGCATATTTTTAGAATGTGGTTTTTGAATATGTTGTACGTTTCAGTGGTTTGATTCGAACAGTTGTATTCTTGGCATTGTTGCGTAAATAGAAAATAAAAATTTAAACCGGAGGAGAAGAATTTTTGAATAAAAAAAATTGTTTTTCAATCAAAATTATGATTTAGCATTGAACAAATTAATTATTGATTTTTTTTTTTTTACAAAATCGCAAATTATAATTAAATTTCTTAAATCTTGCCATACTTCCCCACCTCCTCATACATTCATACACGTTTTTTAAATGCATTTATTTTCACTACAAAAAAATTTGCGTGCTTTGCGGTTTATTATATTATCTTTCTTAGTGTTTTTCTTACATCTTTTGTTCTTTTCGTACATCCATTAAAAATAAATTCCCTATATGCTATTGGGTAACATGAATACAAAATATTTTATACCGTGGCATTAATTTTTCAGATTTCCACGCCAAAATAGAATGTTCTTCTTAAAAAGTAATAGGCTTTATAAAATATCAGTAAAAGAATATTTGCAGTTACTTTTTGATAGAATGTGCAAAAATATTTTATATAAGCTCATAAAGAATGTAAATATATATATAAAAAAAATGTTTTGTACAGAAAATATCATTGTTCATCAATTATCGTTTTTTTTTTGTAGAAAAAATATTTCCGTTTGTTTTTTAACCTCAGCAATGTGTCCTAATATAATATTGCAAAAAAGTAAAAATGAACAAAAAATTGGAAGACAAGTTTTTGATATACAGAAAATATTATTTTATTAATATTATTAATTGACCCAGAAAACATTTTCTCTGTTTTTTAAAAAACATTTGTGTAATGTGGCACCTATTCGATAGATTATGTAAAAATATTTAACCTATGCTCAAAGGACTGTAAATATTTAAAAAAAAATCGAAGAAAAAATGTTGGTTGAAAAAATATCATTTGTTAATCAATTTTGGCAAAGAAAATAATTCCTGTTAATTTTTTTTTAAATTCTTAACTAATGTGTTAACGTTCTGTCAGATTATAGGTTTTTTAAATTATCAGTAAAAGAATATTTGCAGTTACTTTTTGATAGAATGTGCAAAAATATTTTACATAAGCTCAAAAGGAATGTAAATATATATATAAAAAAAAACGTTTTGTACAGAAAATATCATTGTTCATCAATTATCGTTTTTTTTTTGTAGAAAAAATATTTCCGTTTGTTTTTTAACTTCAGCAATGTGTCCTAATATAATATTGCAAAAAAGTAAAAATTAATAAAAAGTTTTTGATATACAGAAAATATTATTTTATTAATATTATTAATTTAACCCAGAAAAAAAATGTAAAATTAAAAAAAAATATTTTATCTATGCTCAAGGAACTGTAAATATTAAAAAACAAATCGAAAGAAAAAATGTTGGTAGAAAAAATATAATTTTTTCAACAATTTTGGCAAAGAAAACAATTTCTGTTCGTTTTTTTTTAAATACATAAGTAATGTGTCAACGTTCTGATAGATTATGTAACATTATTGAGCATTTGTTCAATAATATTGTTAATATTTCAAAAATTAATATTTTTAAACATTAATTTTCGCCTTAGTTTAATTTGATCATTCAAATTAGCGACTAAAAAAAAAATCAGCCCGTAATAAAATACAAATTACAACTAACCCGCACCAAATAATACATATTACAAATTTAACAAGTAGCAAAATAAAAAATCGCGCAAAAAACATTAAATTACCCGTCCGCCAAAAAGTTGGGGATATATTCTAGATATGACCAAAACCATCCTACAATTCCCATACACTCCAATGTAATTCCATTGCCTTGGCACGTTGGAATAAAGCCGTTGCCGTAGCTCGAGCTGCAAGAGACTCGCATTTGCAATTATTAACAATAAACGTGGCTATAAATCTGAACTTTAACCTGAAAGTTAATAGTCTTTTATTATAGACTATACGGCTCAAGGCAATTGCTATACATCGCTCGGAAAGTCCGTTTTTCCCTGGTTTTGATAGAGTTGAAGAACGTAGATCTGAAACTCCACATGCCCACTTTTTATTAGATATATTTATCGTGCAACAAAAACACGCACTTCTCAGTGGTTATTTAAATGACAATTACATTTGAATTATTGGATTTGTTAAAAATAATATTATTAGCATTTAGTTTATGTTATTATAATTAAATTTACGCTATTTTGTTTCGTGCAAAGTGGTTTTAGTTTATACTCTTCATAATCTATATTTTCCGCTAGATATGTTGTACTTTTATCTTTATCGCACTTTTAATAAAGGACAATTTTTCTCTAGTGACTTTCGCATCACTACTTCGAGCACTTATAAAGGAAAATTGTATTTTTAAATATAAAATTTTAATTTTTATATCCTGCAAATTATTTTCGTAATCATGAAGATATATCTCGATTTTTTTGCAGTAAATTACTTTAAATTACAGTAAATTATTTAAAATATTTTCACTTTCTTCGTTGTTTTAACAGTCTTTGGGGCGTTTTTTTCGTTGCCACAAGAATTCTTGTACATATTCATACGAGTTATGATTTGCATAAGCGATTTATAATATATGTTATGCATGTTCGCCGGTGCTTGCCTCAACAGTAGACCATAATTTAAACTCTTGCACATTTTGGCAAGAGCTAATATTAATGCAAACTTTGCTGTTAGAGATTAGATTATATATCAAGAAGTCTAGGAAATTTCTTAACCAAATTTGGTATGTAGCTAGAAAACTGCATAACTGATATTTTATATTCATGTGATTGTAACGATTTATTTTTTAAATTAGCAGAAATTTATTTGCAAAGCGAAGGATTTTTTTTGGTATTTTCAGTTTAGTTTTTTTTTTTAAATTTTTAGGTCAAATTAATTTTTTTTTACAAACAACATCCTGTTTTTTAAATACCGTTTTCTTGCGATTCTAACAATCTATAAAAAAATCAATTTTTTTTCACTCAATGTGCAAATGTTTTAATTTTTCAATCAGCGACGAAATATATGTTTTTTTTTCTTCCAAAAACCATTCTTTACATGCAATTTTCTTGCGAATCTAAAAAAATTTATCAAAACAGTATAATTTAGTCGAGCAATTTTTTCATGGATTTATAAATAATGCACATATCAAACGGTTTAATTAAATCCATTACTTATATAACCGCATGTACAGCACACGCGAAGATAATATTAACGACATTCGATTTTCTGCAGAAACCGGAAAGCGTTTCATTTATTCAAAGCTGACCGTTTTCTAAAAATACGAAACATCGTTGCGAAATATATTCGCCACGGTAAATCAAATAGTTCTTTCGAGACTTGTTGTACAAAATTCTAAATCTTCAGGAGCATGAATAACGTATCGGACAAGTCGATGAACTTACTAACCGGAAAATCTATCTTGTTAACCTTTTACAGCCGCGATATTTTCCCGAGTTAAAAGTTTTTGTGAAAACTAATTTTCTTTGTTTGATTTTTTAAATCTGCTTTCTAACATTTTTTTTTGAATTGTTCATGAATTAGACCAAAAAATAAGTAAAATATAAAATATAATAAAAAATATATAAAAAGGAAAATATAAAAAATATAATTGATATTTTCTCGAGTTGAAGTTTAAAAAAAATGAATTTACGTTTGATTTTTTAAATCTGCTGTTTTAACATTGTATATATATTTTTGAATTGTTTATGAATTATACAAATATATATATATATAATAAAAAAATATAAATATAAAAAAGTAAATTATAATTGATATTTTCTTGAATTAAAAGTTTTTATAAAAATTAAATTACGTTTGATTTTTAAAATCGGTTCTTTTAACATTGTATATATATTTTTGAATTGTTTATGAATTATACAAAAAAATATATATATATTAAAAAATATAAATATAAAAAAGTAAATTATAATTGATATTTTCTTGAATTAAAAGTTTTTATAAAAAATAAATTACGTTGGATTTTTAAAATCGGTTCTTTTAACATTGTATATATATTTTTGAATTGTTTATGAATTATACAAATATATATATATATATATATAATAAAAATATATAAATATAAAAAAGTAAATTATAATTGATATTTTGTCGAATTAAAAGTTTTTATAAAAATTAAATTACATTTGATTTTTAAAATTGGCTTTTTTAACATTGTATATATATTTTTGAATTGTTTATGAATTATACAAATATATATATATATAATAAAAATATATAAATATAAAAAAGTAAATTATAATTGATATTTTCTTGAATTAAAAGTTTTTATAAAAATTAAATTACATTTGATTTTTAAAATCGGTTCTTTTAACATTGTATATATATTTTTGAATTGTTTATGAATTATACAAAAAAATATATATATATTAAAAAAATATAAATATAAAAAAGTAAATTATAATTGATATTTTCTTGAATTAAAAGTTTTTATAAAAAATAAATTACGTTGGATTTTTAAAATCGGTTCTTTTAACATTGTATATATATTTTTGAATTGTTTATGAATTATACAAATATATATATATATAATAAAAATATATAAATATAAAAAAGTAAATTATAATTGATATTTTGTCGAATTAAAAGTTTTTATAAAAATTAAATTACATTTGATTTTTAAAATTGGCTTTTTTAACATTGTATATATATTTTTGAATTGTTTATGAATTATACAAATATATATATATATAATAAAAATATATAAATATAAAAAAGTAAATTATAATTGATATTTTCTTGAATTAATTTTTTTATAAAAATTAAATTACATTTGATTTTTAAAATCGGCTCTTTTAACATTGTATAAATATTTAGAATTGTTCATGAATTATACCAAAAAAAGTAAAATATAATTGTATGCTTCCTAATATTTTTTAACGATTTATTTTATTTTTACTTTATTTTATTTTATTTTATTTTTATTATGAAATCGATTAATTAAATTTCAATTAACAATCCGATATGTAATTTTACATCAAGTCTAAATGCGTCACATCCTAACCAGTATACAATTTCCACGCAACATATCGCGGGATATAAGGGTATATTACCCCGTACCCAACGTGGGGGTGGATTCCCTCGCCTACCTTTTGTGGCGGGTGTACCGAGGAAGTATGTGGGGACATGGAAATACCTCTCTGTACTGTAGCAAGTGACGTTTCGGTGACATGAGATTTATCAGTTGAGGTTGCGAACAATGCAGTGTACAAATATGGGGATAGAATTGCTTGGAAGTGTTATTCCCGATGGAGTGGTAGGATGTTACTCTTCGTGGGTGTGCTGAGTAGAGTAATGATTCGAAGTTGAATGAGTTGTAGATTCGGGTAGAGATGGTAAGAAAATGATACGTGATTGAATTTAATTTCAAGCAAAAGAAAAAACGATTTTTTGTTGAGGTCGAGATACGAACGAAAAAGATTTTTTTTATATTGAGGAACAACTAGGAAAAGGGATTAAAGAAAACAATTTATATAGTAATATTGAAAAAATACGATAAGAAAGGTTGATTTACCACGACGTTCAGTTTATATTCAAAAAAGTATTTTTGAAACGGTATTTAAAAAAATGTTTGTGTTACAATTTATTAATTTTGTCCAAACGATTTCGAATTAATTAAATATTGATCTACTTTGTTTATACAATTTTTTTTTCCGGTACAAAACGTTTATATAATTTTTTTTGAAAAATCCAGTAAATGTATTATGTATTATTTGCATTTTTTTTCCATCGTATTAAAATATTGACAAACAAAATTGTTTTCTTAATCATAAAAAAAAATAAAAAATGTCAAATGAAATTATAATATATTATTTAAAGAATTGTTAGTGCTATTTCCAATTTTTTTTCGTGCATATATATATATATAAACTCTTGAAATTTTAAGTCACCAAAAATTCACCAATAAAAAATTTTCTTTTTTCTTTTTGTTATATAAGCGGTCTTTTTTGATGTCTCTTCTTTTAATAAGAATTTTTTCTCCATTTTAGCCTTAATCTTTTTTATCGATGATTATTATTATAAAACTTATATCAACCTAAAAAACTATAGTACATATTTTTCCATTTTCAATATCTTCTTATAACTTTGTCAAATATGCTCTACTCCTTTGTGCTCATTCATGCCAACCTTAAGAGACATCTCATTCATTTCAGCGTTCCCTTTCTCAATGCGCCATTAGGGCTTTCTCACAAACAATCTGTTCTTCTACTAGAAGTGAGACATAATACACACACTCCCGCTTCAATTCTGCACAATGCACCATCAAAAATGCCATCCTGAAAAGCGCTCCATTAACAAAAAAAAACCGCTACTCTCACCGAAACTTTTCTAAGTTTGATATGAAATCATATTTTTTCTAAAAAAAAAACAAAATCAGCATCTACGTTCGTTACTTTACTTCTTAAATTTTCTAGTAAAATAATGTTGCAAAATTATCAGGATGACGTTAAATAATTAAAATAAAATGTCTTCTTAATATGACAATTTAATGCTAAACGCACTATTTACTGTTTTCTGAATTTCTCTTGAGGAGTATTTCTCCTTTTCGAACTACAACATGTCCGAGGCTTAATACGATTTTTATTTTTATATTTTTATTTTTATTGAATCAACCACCATTAGAGAAATTTCTTTTTCCTTCTTACACCATAAATAAAGTTAGTCCGGATTTAATTTATTAAATTTTTTTTTTATATTTTTTATAGTATCACTATATTTACTATTTCAATTCAATTGTTTTTCTTTGATATTTAGAAAATTTCCATTTAACATTTAACGTAAAAAAAAAATTCTTAAGGGGATACCACACATTTTAGGATCATATATGCTGGCAATGTTAACTATATGCAGTTTTACTCTTAAACTACATAAGTTAGATAAATGAAAATTGGTACAACATTAACTCATTCGATTTCACACATAACTATAAAGCGATTTCAAAAAAAAAATTCTAAATCAATATATAATCAATTTATTCGCACGCGTATGTATAATAACATTTATAATTGAATTACGTTCATTTTTTATACCCGAAAAATGTATGTATACATTTCGTACACCTTAATTTATATTCAAAACATAGTTTTTTCTTGTTTCGCTTTCAATTTTAAATATGACCCCAAGCGAATTTCACTCTTACGAATTACATTTAACACCGAATTTGTACAATAGCTTTAACAGTTTAACGCCAATGTTGAAAGGATAAAAACAAATATTTTCCGCGCGTATTATATTGTTTTCGCCCGCGAACCGCAGATGGGATTAACCCTAAATCCACATGGCCCACGTACACTCCTGGACCGAAAAAACGCTTGCGAAATCAAAATTAACTTTTGCACATATTTTATATATGGACAAAAAATGTACGATTTTATGGTCATCCTTTTTTTTTTATTATTTGAAGATATTTTTATGGTCCGCGAGTGTACATACGAAGAGATTGAGTAACGTAGGCGAAAGCGATCTACGAATTCCTTGAATGCTGAGAACCACCGCGGCTTTAAGTAATAAATTTGACGTTAAAGTCGTAATGAATTTGAATTTTCCGAACGAGCTTTTAATGTGGTTAAAAATAGATAAAAAAAAAATATGCCGCCTAAGGATGAAAATGTTTTTTTGTCTAGTTTGTTAGGTTATTATTTTAGGTAAACTAATTAAAAGTGATAATAGGAAAAAAAATCCCTAAGCCTAAGAGGATTAATTTAAATTCCGCTGCTTTTATTAATCTTACAGTTACTTCAACAATCCTCTGAAAAAATATTTTTTGTGACATCACATTTGCTAAATAATAAGAATCGTCTTCGGATAAGAAAAATGTCGCGCGATTTGGTCCCTTTGATCCATTAGGGTTTTATTTCAACTCGCCAGAGCAAGAAAAAAAATGCTTTTGTCTACAAGATAGACTACCCGCTCGACAATATATACTATATCACTTCTTCTGTACTAAGACCGACACCGCGATGGACATGTACAGAATGAATGAAGGATAATTCCGCGGCTTTGTCAGTCTTCGTTGACGGAAACACGCTGAAGAAGATGCTAGGCAATTTGTCTCATTGACTAGTTGGTAAAGATAATGTACAAACAAAAAATTAGCAGACGCATATTTTTTATGTATCTGTCTAAAAAAAAAAATATAATTAGCGATTTAATAGTTTGTATTTGACGATTAAACGAAGAAGTTGTTTAAATAGTTGTTTAAACAATTTTTTTTTTTGTAAATTGGAGTACTTAAGTCATATATATGCAGAGTTTTAGCTTTGTACGCCAGTTGTGAAATCTCTATATATATATATATTTTTTTCCCTATTTAATGATTTATACAAATTTGTACAAATCTTATAATAATTATATAGAATAAATTTTTGTAAAGTCAGAATTTAAAAAAATATATTTTTTAACACAATCGAAGTAAATATACGACCATTGTTGGATATATCTTAAAAAATAGTACACGATAAAATTTTAATTATATTTTTTGTTCAATAGATATCGATAATAATAATTTCACGTTTAACAACATTAAAAAAAAAATTATTACTCTTTTAATACTTATAAAATACGAAATATAATATAAATTTTGTAGTCATAATTTAAAAAAAAGATTGTTTAACATAATCGAAGTAAATATACGGCCATTATTGGAAATGTCTTAAAAAAATAGTACACGATAAAATTTTAATTATATTTTTTGTTAAATAGATATCGATAATAATAATTTCACGTTTAACAACATAAAAAAAAATATTACTCTCTCAATACTTATAAAATACTAAATAGAACATTAGTGTATGGAATAAATTTTTGTAAATTTACAATTTTTTAGAAAAATATATTTTTTAACACAATCTAAATAAATATATAGGACCATTGTTGGAAATGCCTTAAAAAATAGTACACGATAAAATTTTAATTATATTTTTTCTTCAATAGATATCGATAATAATAATTTCACGTTTAACAACATAAAAAAAAAAATTATTACTCTTTTAATACTTATAAAATACGAAATATAATATAAATTTTATATTCACAATTTAAAAAAAAGATTGTTTAACATAATCGAAGTAAATATACGGCCATTATTGGAAATGTCTTAAAAAAATAGTACACGATAAAATTTTAATTATATTTTTTGTTAAATAGATATCGATAATAATAACTTCACGTTTAACAACATAAAAAATTAAAAAATAACTGTCATAATACGAAATAGAGCATTTCTTTTGCAACATTTCCCGTTGCATTTTGGTAGCTATTTACGATTTCCACATGCATGAAAAGTCCACGGGGCGAATCTAATAAATGTCGCGCCATTTTTCGCAACAACTACAAACTATGGCGGCTAATATACTTGATAAATGTCCCACAACGAACAACATATAATTGCGATGATATATTCGCCGAGTTGTAATGAACTTGTTAATGCAAACCTCATTTATGTGCAAATTTTCACTCGCGACGTCCAAAATGAATGGGAAATTGCTTTGTGAAATATTAATGTTTGTGCTACAGAAAAAATAGTTTTAGTTGCAGAGGTGTAGACATTTTTTTTTTTTGAATTAAAGCGATGTTTAAACATTTTTTTAAAATCCTTTTGTGAAGACTAAAATTGTAGAAATGAAAGCGAATTTTCATTCTTTTGAATTAAGAACAATGTACGTAGAAAAAAAATTTCTTCAGAAAACAAATATCTTTAATTAAAACGTATAATCTTTGCTATATAATAATTTTCTTCGTTATATAAACTTGTAAATTGGGATTAATCGTTTACCAATATTAGCTATCTGATGATGTTGGCATGATGAGCCTATAGTTAGTTCTATAAGCGATTGATTTAGTTAACTATGACGCTAATACAAATTATCAACTGTAGGGAGCGCTGGTATCCATATATATGCGTACTATAATATATAGGGTGTATTTTTTTGGCATATAGTAAAATTTGCTTTGATGCGATTATTTCCTGTTTTATTTTTCTTAGGAAAAATGTTTATTAGAAAAAAAATCCAGAATACAAAACTACATCTAATAGGCTTTATTTTGTTAATTCGGTAATTTTTTATTTTTTTAGAAATAACTGTTGGGCATCAAGAATTGTACAAATCTCTTTGACAGTAATATAATTTAAATTTGATATAATACGTTTTTCGATTGTATTGTTTTATTAATTATATACCGCGATATTATTTTAATTAAATAATAAATAAAACAAAATTAAATCACGTTAGTATAATTTATAACTTTGCAAAGAGATATAACAATGAAGAGTGGTAAAAACTCTAACGTAAATAAATAAATAAATATTAACAAAAATATTAAATAATAGGCAATTTTTGAAGAAACAGTGAAGATGATTTTTTTCAGTTTAGAATAATCAATCTGAATTTAAAATTTTTACACCAATAAAAATTTCTTATTCTTTTGCGTTATAATAATATATTTTCGATGTTTTTTCTCTCATTTTATATTACATGTAAAATTTGGTTGATGTGATTATTGGCTGTTTTATTTTTCTTAGCAAAAATGTTTATTAAAAAAAAGTTCAGAATAAAAAACTACATTTTATGGGGTTTTATTTTGTTAATTCGGTAATTTTTAATTTTTTTTAGAAATAACTGTTGGGCATCAAGCATTGTACAAATCTTTTTGACAGTAATATAATTTAAATTTAATATAATACGTTTTTCGATTCTATTGTTTTATTAATTATATGCCGCGATATTATTTTAATTAAATAATAAATATAACAAAATTAAATCACGTTAATTTAATTTCTAACTTTGCAAAGAGATATAACAATGAGGAGTGGTAAAAACTCTAACGTAAATGAATAAATATGAACAAAAATATTAAATGATATAAATTTTTTGAAGTAACAGTGAAGATAATTTTTTTTTCAGTTCAGAATAATTAATCTGAATTTAAAATTTTTACACCAATAAAAATTTCTTATTCTTTTGCGTTATAATAATTTATTTTCCATGTTTTTTCTCTCATTTTATATTACATGTAAAATTTGGTTGATGTGATTATTTGCTGTTTTATTTTTCTTAGCAAAAATGTTTATTAAAAAAAAGTTCAGAATAAAAAACTACATTTTATGGGGTTTTATTTTGTTAATTCGGTAATTTTTAAATTTTTTTAGAAATAACTGTTGGGCATCAAGAATTGTACAAATCTTTTTGACAGTAATATAATTTAAATTTAATATAATACGTTTTTCGATTCTATTGTTTTATTAATTATATGCCGCGATATTATTTTAATTAAATAATAAATAAAACAAAATTAATTCACGTTAATTTAATTTCTAACTTTGCATAGAGATATAACAATGAGGAGTGGTAAAAACTCTAACGTAAATGAATAAATATGAACAAAAATATTAAATGATATAAATTTTTTGAAGTAACAGTGAAGATAATTTTTTTTTCAGTTCAGAATAATTAATCTGAATTTAAAATTTTTACACCAATAAAAATTTCTTATTCTTTTGCGTTATAATAATTTATTTTCCATGTTTTTTCTCTCATTTTATATTACATGTAAAATTTGGTTGATGTGATTATTTGCTGTTTTATTTTTCTTAGCAAAAATGTTTATTAAAAAAAAGTTCAGAATAAAAAACTACATTTTATGGGGTTTTATTTTGTTAATTCGGTAATTTTTAAATTTTTTTAGAAATAACTGTTGGGCATCAAGAATTGTACAAATCTTTTTGACAGTAATATAATTTAAATTTAATATAATACGTTTTTCGATTCTATTGTTTTATTAATTATATGCCGCGATATTATTTTAATTAAATAATAAATAAAACAAAATTAATTCACGTTAATTTAATTTCTAACTTTGCAAAGAGATATAACAATGAGGAGTGGTAAAAACTCTAACGTAAAGGAATAAATATGAACAAAAATATTAAATAATATAAAATTTTTGAAGTAACAGTGAAGATGATTTTTTTCAGTTCAGAATAATCAATCCGAATTTAAATATATTCCTAAATTTTCTTATAATTATTAAAAACAAAATTTTAAGACACCGATAAAAATTTCTTATTCTTTTGTGTTATAATAATTTATTTTCGATGTTTTTTCTCTTATTTTTTGAAATATAAATAATTAGGGGCGTTAATAATTACGACCAACTAAATTTTACATTTATGTACCAAAAAGCTACGCCCTGTATATTAAACAATATATAACATTCGTAATTTTACAACAAGAAAAAAAATTAGAGAATTTTATTGTTCTTGTGCAAACTTCACAACAAATCTAGCAATTTATTAGAACAACTTAAAAATTAGGACAATATTTACGTTCGTTAGTTAACGCACAGTACATACTATGATTTTGACAGTTATGACATAAGCGAGTAATTAATAGAGACCGTAAATCAGGGGATTATTGCCAAATCACGTGTCATAAATAACCGTTCGCGTTCGGATAGACAACTAAGCGAAACGACGCGCTGTTTTGGTTGCCTATACACACAACTGTACAGTTGTTTCGTACAAATGGGTTGCCTATATGATTTTCTATAATATAGCGTTCGAATCAAAATACGGGATTAATATATAGTTCGATTTAGTAAAAGAAAAAGCGACGTTAGATACGCGTGGAATAAGTCGAAATTTTTTATCAAAGAACAATGTTTGACAATAAAGAAAACGTGTATTTCACATTTGCGTAAATCATTCGTAATTGACGAAAAAAACATTGTTTTCTACTTCTTCGGCAGTTTCACTCCTTTAGCGCTCCTCACCGAGGCATTGTAGAGCAGCGTAGACTTTTCCTTTTATCGGTGAAGTGGCTCGCCGCGAAATTGAACTGTCACTACACATACATAAATGCCTTCAAAAATTTTGTTCCAAATATCTCGCAGCGAACGCTCGATATCGGACGTTAGCGCGCTTTAACACTTCTTTCACGTTACGGATAATGTTCTGGCTCGAGGTGTCTTTGCTTGTGTATTGCAGTGAGTGATGCATACTTGACAGAATTCAACAAACACTTCAATCGATACGGAGGAATATTCGTTCTGGGCAGATTATGTAATATAAGACGAAGATCCACAAAAAAAGCGGGTTATAATTTTTTGTAGAATTACTTCTGCCAATATTTAATAGATTTCTAAGAACATGTGCCGTATTCGATTTTAGTCTCATTGAACAATTTCATTTCATTTTCCTGGCCATTACGCCAAACCAATTTATTCGTTTGATAAACCAGCGATTTGTTCGAAGAAAGATGTCTTTATCCCTCGGCTCATTTTACGTGCCGATTGTCTGGCAACAATGGCTCAGTTGGACCACATGAAAAAAATTACACTCTTTCGACGTGTGCAATAAACGATATGTCTGTTAAAAAGTCGATGAGCAATCTAAAAATTTATTTGCGACGTTGCCGAATTTTGTATGACAAAATGCAGTTCGTTACGATGTAAATACTTAACGAGTTTAGTTTAAACCAATTAAGTTAGCGCGAAACAAACGAATATCTGCGCGGTTTATGACGTGGCGAAAATTTTGTTACAGAACGCAAATTTTAAATGCAATATAATGTAATGGGCGAAACTTTCCTGGAAGATGTATTAATTTATAAATCCATTTGCTGTTGGGTAAAGTTTCAATACACATTGGATGATAAAAAATCAGCTGCCTGGTTATTTTTTTTTATATAAAGACAATTTTTTTCGCTTCGAGTTTATTGTAAATTCAATTTTTTTTCGAATTATTTGCTCTCATATTTTTATATCTTCACCTGGTTTATTGAAATATTCACCCTCGTGTGCCTGTGGACGATTTAGATGGTATAATTTAGTTTAAATTACAGAAATATCTTATACAAAAAAAAAAAAAAACACATGGCAGTGTTGCAACATCTATTTTGTGCGATTTATAATTTGTACATAAATTATTATCGAAACAAAAACGGCTTTTCTGTAATTGAGGTTTTGTTTATTTATTCAGACTATACGAAAAAAATAAATTGTGCTGCTAAAATTATTAAAAAATTAATAGTTTTTATACAAATTATGAATCGAGTAGTCGTTAAAAAAAATCCATAATATTTCATAAAACAGTTTATTTTTAAAATCATTTTTAGATAAAAATACATTTACGATACATTATTTCTAAAAAAATTATTATTGCCTACGTGTTATTATACACGATTTTTCCATCCCTACAAAAAGAAGATGACTTTTTTCCCTTCACTTTTCCATTTGCTTGACAGTCCAATATTAACACATATAAAGCTGATACGACGAGTTGAAGAACTTTCCAAATATGTATAGATTTGTAGTTACTAATTTTTAAAAAGGCAGTAGAAAGAAATGCTTGGCCATTAAAAAAAAAATCATCGATTATGAGAAAATATCGTTTAGTCTAAAATAAACATTCCGAACAAAATTTGATATTATTTTTGGACTTACCACGCGCGAAAAATTGTTTTGGTGGATTTACTGCTTGTTATTTTGTGATTCGACTAAACTGTCGCTCTTTTCAATGTTGCACCAGCCGTCTGGCAGATTGAAAAACTTTTGGGCCGATATGAAAGATATTGATGTGCCCATTCTACGTCAGGATCAGAATCAGAATTAGAATAGTGCCGAAAGAAGTCGCCATTTTCAAACTACGTATTTATCCATGCATTTTTTGTTAAAGAATTGTTTAAATTTAATTATCTTTTAAAACGATTAAAGTTTGTTTTTTTGTTAAATCCTTTTGTAAAAACGATTTTTAATTATTATCCTTTAAAACGCACGAAAACTATCAAAACCTTCTTTTCAATCGTACAATCGATAAAAATTTTTTTATAGTTCCTATAAAACTAACCGGACGTCACTTAACTTTTAGTATTGGCAATTTTCATTTCCACGCGAAGCAACATTGCAAAATAAACACGAAAATGCCTTGGCTAAAGCACTTTCGTATCAGCCTTCTGACTAGAATAGGAAATATTGGTTTTGAACGTCTGTGTTGAGCTATTTTCTAAAATTGAATCGAGATTTTTATTGTAAACTGAGATGTGCAACGTAGGAGGACTTCAGCTTCAACGTGTCTATTATTTCTCGTGTACTGGACACCTGAGTCCTCGAAAAAAGGACGAATGGAGTTTAAACTCGGAGATTGAGACTGAAACTTGTTGAATAAGAATAATATGAAAGAGCAACTAAAATGATTTTTTTTTTAATCGTTCGCACGATAATTATTTTGAATTTGATGAATTAAATTAAAAAAAAAATCATTTTGTTTTTTAAACGAAATTTAAGCGAAAATACAAAAAAATCGTGGATTTAAAAAATCCTTTTAGAAAATTGCCATTATATTTTACCTGCAGTATTTTCTTGTATTTATCTTTTCTTTTCGTATTGTGGGCTGTGGCAGTTCAGTGTTTGGTCTCCTGAAGCACACCTGACTTTACCTGCGATATTTTACACTAAAATCGTATATCTATTACAGTAATATTGAAAAAAATCTCTTAAAACAAACAAATTACAAATTTCTATAGAATACAAAATATCACAGTAAGTTTTATAGAGCTGAATTTTTTTAATAGACAATAATTTTGTTAAATTCTTTACTGTGGATTTAAGTTTGATGTTTCGTAAAATTTATTCTGTTACAAAAAATCTGTACGTGTTTTACTAATTTAGTAATTTTTTTTGTGGATATTTGTATAATAAATATATGACTTTACCTATTCTTTCTTATAGAGCGAATTTAAAGCCAATGTCAGATAATTTTGAACTTCAATTTTTCAACTGAGAATGTGAAGTCTTTATATAATAGTAGATATATTTTTCTTTTATTTTATTTCTCTGTCAATTATTTTTATTACATTGAGGAAATATTTACGAAAATTGACAAAACCAAAAAGAATTAAACGAAATATTCACGACGTAAATATTTCTTTATCGTTATGTATTAATTTTTATTTTTATACAACATTTTATACAAAAAAAAAAATATATATATATACAGGGTAGATCACCTAAGTTGCTGCTGTGTCTAATAGAAAATGTAATAAAAATGAAAGCTTGAAAAATTGGTTTTTATATGCAAATTTTAAATCATAAAAATATTTGCACCAATGCAGAGTACTTCACTAGAAATTTTCAATTTTTTTTAGATTGAAAATGTAGCAATTTCAAGTGCTAAAATAATAAAATAATGTCATTTTAAAGTTTAATTTAAGTAAAATAAATTAAGAGAAAAAAAATTGCATCATCGTATGTAAAATAACAAAATTTGACGACTGCATACATGAAAAATTGAACACCTTGTATAGGTGAAAATATTTTTATTTAAGCTGTGCGAATGAATCCAAATTTTCAGCTTATTATTTTATAATATCATATGTTTTGCTTATAATATTAGTTTTTGCAAGAAATATTGTGGTGTCTTTAGTGCGCCACCCTATATATATATATGACAGAATATATATAGGGTAGAGTGATGACAGAATTAATAACTACAAATATAAACTATAAGAATTAATGCTAATATGACTTAAGGGACTTTTCTTTGAATATTTTGAAAACGACTAAAGCGAGAAATGAGTGCAAAACTTTGTTAGAATCAGTTTTAAATTACGAAAATATAGTTTATTTACAATTTTGCTGTAAAATAATCATGGGAGTCAATATTTGAACAATTTTAATAAACATATAAAATGTCGTATGTTCCAATTGATCTTTACACCCTGTATATATTTTATTTTATATACATTTATCAATTTTTGAAAAAAGTCGATATTGTTAGAAACGTTTCGAGTATATTTGAGTTAGTTCGAAAAACGTACAAAGCGTTTTTGCTTACAATAAAAAGTCACTACTTTCCCTACGAAAGCAAGTTAGCCCTCGCAGATCCTATTTTACCCTTAGACAGATACAGTGGTAAATATAAACATTGACACAGTTGATTGGTCTAACCGCCGTGCATTATTTAACAGCCACCGAGCTGGCGGAACGTCGGCACTTCAGGCCTCAGGCCTCTGGCCTCGGCCATCTGCCAGAGCGTGATAGCGCACTATTGCGCGTACACGTCCCCGAATATTCGATACAATAAGGGTAGACGGAACCGGGGTGGTGGGGGCCCCGTGAAATATCGCCGTGCATAATGCCGCAATTCTTCCTACGTGCCTCTGGATATAATAAACAAGAGACAGCGGACTCATAACATCGATTACTCGCCGTGTAAATGAGAGTCGCTTTGTCAAATTATGCGCCTATTAAACGAACGTGCGAAAAGAAAATGTGATGAAAAAATATATCGTGTTCGGTATTTTTCAAGGGGTGGTTTAGTTTTTGTGGGTTTTAATTTTTGTGCGCCCAAATTTTTATTGAACGCGTTAAGCGGATTTTTTTTTAAATACAAATATATTTGGCATCAATAAATATTTTTAAACGAGCAAAATGCGATTTTTTATATAATTTATTCCAAGTGTTTATTTTTTCGGTGAGAAATAAAAATATGTTGAGAAATGACACAAAATTCTATCTTATATATATTTTTTGAAATATAAATTTATTTGGCATCAATAAATTTATAAACAAATATTTTTAAACGAGCAAAATGCGATTTTTTATATAATTTATTCCAAGTGTTTATTTTTTCGGTGAGAAAGAAAAATATGTTGAAAAATGACACAAAATTTTATCTTATATATTTTTTGAAATACAATTTTATTTGGCATCTATCAATTTATAAACAAATATTTTTTAAACGAGTAAAATGCGATTTTTTATATAATTTATTCCAAGTGTTTATTTTTTTGGTGAGAAATAAAAATATGTTGAAGAATGACACAAAATTCTATCTTATATATATTTTTTGAAATATAAATTTATTTGGCATCAATAAATATATAAACAAATATTTTTTAAACGAGCAAATTGCGATTTTTTATATAATTTATTCCAAGTGTTTATTTTTTCGATGAGAAATAAAAATATGTTGAAAAATGACACAAAATTCTATTTTATATATTTTTTGAAATACAATTTTATTTGGCATCTATCAATTTATAAACAAATATTTTTTAAACGAGCAAAATGCGATTTTTTATATAATTTATTCCAAGTGTTTATTTTTTCGGTGAGAAAGAAAAAGATGTTGAAAAATCTTTTCTATAATTTCTTATATAATTTTCATATAATTTGTAATGTAAACTTCACGTAATTTTTATTTAATTTCTACATAAATATTTTTGAAACACGTAGTAAATTTGTCAATTAATTTTTTATTTTTACTCTACAATATGTTTGATATTTTTTTACATATTGGAAAGTCTGTTTATGATATTTTCTAATAGAATTTGATCTCAGAATCTGCAAGTGATTTTGATGGGAAATGAATATTTCTAAAAGGTGGGGGGTGGTTTATTTTTTTGTGGGTTAAAATTAAAATTTTTGTGCGCCCAATTTCTTTTAATCGCATCGAGCGGATTTTTTTTGCAAATACAAATTTATTTGGCATTAATAAATATATAAACAAATATATTTTAAACGAGGAAAATGCGATTTTTTATATCATTTTTTCCAAGAGTTAATTTTGTCGCTGAGAAGTAAAAATATCTTCAAAAATGACACAATTTTTTTTATACCTATCTGTAATTTTTTATGTAATTTTCATGTAATTTGTAATGTCGACTTCATGTAATTTTTATTTAATTTCTATTTTATGATTTATTTTTTATGGTTTTTCATTTTTGGCGCAGAAATTTTTTATTAACCTCGTTAAGCAGATTTTTTTGAAATAGAATTTTATTTGGCATTAATAAATATTTTTAAAACATTAACAATAATAAAATTTAAAATTTAGTCTGAATTTATGTAAGTACATAAAAAATACAAATATTTGAAAAGCGCGCATTTTTTGATATGAAATATATAAAGTCAAAAATCAAAAATTGCAAGAAGAAAACTTTAAGTTTGACGATTTTCGTTGGCTCATAAAAACAAGCATCAATTATAATTGTAAAAAAATTATTGACACAACTGCTGTCACGATAATTTTTCCAAATATATAATTAATTTATATATTAATATATAATATATAATATATTCATATATAATTAATTATCGTTTTGGGAATTTAATTATTAAATTATTATTTATTACTTTTAGTTTAAGCATTTTTTTTCAATGATTTTTGATACTTTTATTCGCACCATTTTTTTTCGTATAAATAAATATATTTTTTTGAGGTAACTTTTTTTTTTGATTGGACGTTTTAGTCCGCGAAGCAAGAAAATGTCTAAAAACGCTTGTATTCGTCGAAAGTGGTCGTTTTTAGACGTTTCCACCTTTCTGACGTTAATAAATTTATTTTCGGAGATAAAAAATAGTTTTTGTCGTGAAAAATACAGTTTTATTCCTTGCTATTTTTAGAGCCTTTAAACCCAAATTAAAAAACAGTACAAAAAATGTTAAATAAATAAAAATCGTATAGTTATTTATCGAAACACTTTTTCGCGTGACATTTTTATTCCACATACTTTGCAAAAAGTAAACAAAACCAAATAGCAGGTAAACAAAGTCGAATCACCAGATGTCTTGCGAATTGCGATAGTTGGAATGTTTACCTCAACTTTGGCTGATAACGAACGAGTTATAGACTTAACGTCGACAGAAATGCGAATTCACTTCTTCAAAATTGTAATTCCAACGTGCACGTAAATACTATTCGGAATAACTACGGCGAACGTTTTTTGAAATTAAAAATAGTAAAAAGCGGAATATCGCGTTCATTCTGCTGTCATTTGAAAGGGCATTGATAATAGTTTAACGTGTTCGAAAAATATTTTCGATATTCGTTTCGGAAGCGAGTAAATTTAGCGCAAATTAAAAATGTCGCTTTCAGTTGAGAAAAATAATTTATGTTCGTATTGAAAATTGTAAGAAATCGATTTAACGTGAAATTATTTTCAATATTCGTTTTGGAAATATTTAAAGTTTGTATAAAATTACAATACCGTGCGATTATTTTATTCGAAGAATTTTTTTATATTGATATACCTTTCAAACGATTTTATCGCGATATTAAAATTCGTTTGATTTCACTTAAATTTTTTGATAATCTAAAAATGTGCTAAAATTACATGTGACTGTAAAACGTAGTAAAATACATTTAAAAGCTCTTGAAAAATATAATCGCGATTCGGTTTACAACTTTGTGAGTTTTTCATTGTTTTAGAACGAGGTGAGTCGTAAAAATTAAAAATATTGCTATTTTAAGAATTAAATATAAAAAATAATGACGTCATATTTGCAAATTAATAATTCTGCCGAAGTTATTTTACGTGTTTTATTAATTTCTTCCATTTTTAAATTAAAATTTTAATTCTAATTCTTCTAATGTATATACTTGATTTTTTAATACTTTAATTTGATTTTTTGGTAATAATTGTTGGCTGATATCTTAAAAAAAAAACAATCTATTAAAATTCAAATTATTATCGAATTTTTTATTAAAAAAAATAAAGTATATACACACATATCTATACTGAAGCTCAGAACGGTAGTAATATTAAATTTTATGAAATTTCAGCGTGTATTTTTATTGTTTTTCTTATAAAAAAAAAAACCACTAGTACAGAACACAATATTCTTTATGTTTTCGTCTGCAACCAAATTATATTTCAATAAAAATTCTTGCACACAACTTGGGCGCACGCTAAAAACGCATTTTCCTATACATACGCCTTCAATATTTTCTGTGCCTGAACATGCTCCACTACACGCGCCGAAACAATGTAAAAAAGTCATGTCAATTATACGAGAATTAGATTCTCATTTTCCCGAACACCTTTTGCGCCAATATACAGGGCGAACGCGCGTTTAAAAAATCATTAAAAGGGCTAAAAGATTTTTTGAGAAATTGCGAAATTAACTAAGAATTGATATCATAAAAAATTATATAAATGTTATATGATTTGAAAAAAATTGCAAATCGATATTTAGTGTATTTTTTGTTGTATTAAAAAATAGTACATATGTAGTGTTGTATATATCTGATAAAAAAACGCCGGAATTTATTTTAAAATCGCAATATAAGAAATAACAATTAATTTCATTTAAAAATTTAAAATATTTTCTTGTATCTCGTGAACCATAAGTTTTATGGGATATTTATGTGTTTAAGGTCCACGATAAACGAATTGAACAATACATATGCAGTAGCGAATGAGTCGTTCGTATGAAATTGTGTTATGTCATTTTAGGGCGAGTTTTAAGGGCAGTTTCAAAGCGTATAGTGCAAGTTGGATCATTAATCGATTCACAATGCGTTTTATAGGAATTTTATATTTGCTCTTAGGGCGAGCAAACGATCAAATATCGTTCAAAAACTCAAATGATGCCAATTTATCTGTTACAAAGTCCAAAATAAATTTTTCATTTTTCTATACACCTTTCAATGGGTATATATATTTTTATTTCAAGAAGAAAAAAATATATTAATCGACTGACATAATTTTAAAATTGAAAATTAAATACTTCCATCACTTTTCCGCATTTATTTAGAAATTAAAAGAAACCCATAAAAAACCATTTCAATTTTATCTAAGCAATTGCGCATGCAAAAATCTCACCCCACGCATATTTTTATTCACACATTGGCATACCTCCACGGTTCATCCCTTATAGTGTATAGGCACCCCTAGTCTTCACGTATGGTCCCTCAGTCAATGGAAATGCAATAAAAAAAAATCGGTGGCAACGAACGAAAGATTCATTCGTAACTTCCGCAATGGCATACCAAAATATCGATAGAGTAGGCGGTGTAATAAAATTTGGTGGAAAAAAGTATTTTTAATGCACTAAAAGTATTAAACTTTTTAATGTACTGAAAAATATTGCTTCGTGTAATTTTTATGTAATTTCTACATAAATACTTTTGAAATGCATAGCAAATTTATGTATTATATTTTAATTTTTACTCTTCTATTTTTTTATTATATTTTTGTACATTTGCGAAAGTCAGTTTATAATTTTTTCTAAAATGATTTGATCTCAGAATTTAAATCTGCAAATGATTTTGATAGGAAATAGATATTTCGAAAAGATTTTTGAAATGGGCAGTTAAAAATATTTTTGCTCATATAAAATTTTTCAATATTATATTTATTTGAGAGAATTTTGCGATTTGCTGGTTGATAGAAAATGATCTGACAATTCGAAATCTGCAAGAAGTTTTGCTGCAGCTTAAAAATCGTAAAAAAAAAAACTGAAACTTAAAAATTCAGTAGGGTACCCATTCGAATTATTTTTTGATAAAATTTTCGCATTTTCCACAGTCTATTTCTGATGTCGTATTAATATCGAACCAAACTATTTTTACCTACTTTCAAATCCATTCTTCATTCACTTCTTTGCACACACTTGTCAGTTGCTTTGTGTAATTTCTATTTAATTTTTACATAAATACTTTTGAAATGCATAGCAAATTTATGAATTATATTTTAATTTTTACCCTTCGATTTTTTTTTTTGATATTTTTGTACATTTGCGAAAGTCAGTTTATAATTTTTTCAAAAATGATTTGATCTCAGAATTTAAATCTGCAAATGATTTTCATAGGAAATGTATATTTCGAAAAGATTTTTGAAGTGAACAGTTAAAACTATTTTTATACGGATTGCTCATATAAAATTTTTCAATATTAAATTTATTTGAGAGAATTTTACGATTTGCTGATAGAAAATGATTTGAGAATTCTAAATCGGCAAGCAGCTTAAAAATCGTAAAAAAACAACTGAAAATTAAAAATGCAGTAGGGTACCCCTTCGAATTATTTTTTGATAAAATTTTCGCATTTTCCACAGTCTATTTCTGATATCGTATTAATATCAAACCAAACTACTTTTACCTACGTTCAAATCCAATTCTGCATTCACTTCTTCCGTTCTTTGCACACATTTGTCAGTCCTCACTCAGCAAGTCAAATGTCACCGAAATATTGCGCACACACCATGACAATTCTTCAGATACGCTTATTGTAAACTCGTATCTGCGACAAGAAATCGCCGTATTGTCCTCAGTCTTTCCTATTCCCATCTGATCGTGTTCTATTCGATGTATGCAGATATTTTCCATGCAGTAATAGGTTTATCTTCGCTTCATAGTGCGCGAGGAAAACGCTGTTTTCCAATAAAGGAAAATGATTTTATATCTGACTGAATATCTGGAGCGAGGATTTTTTACGTGCACAAATCTTAGTAAATTTTTTTTTTTGAAATAAATGGTATCTAAATAATATGAGATATAATAAAGCGTGTACTTTTTTATACTGACAAAAAAATGCTATTATAGTATTTTTTTTTTAAATAGTCGCAATTGAATTTTTATGCCGATATTTTGTTCCACAACTACAAATATTAATTAATTTTACTTTTTCATCGATTTTTCATTTTTACAGCAATTTCCCCGCACAAAAATGTCTCTTCTTCGTTGGCACATCCTTGCGCTACATTTTTGATCCCCACAATTAATAACTAAACATTATAATCTAATCAACTTCCCTCTTCTAAGCTCTCACGAACGTACGTAGTTAATATCCCCTCTGTTAAGAACATTCTTTCATACGTCTGGAACAGTTGCATTCCTCTGGGTGATAATCTCCTGCAGGATGAGCGTTCCTTTCTCTTCCGCCCTTCAACTTTGTTTTTGGTATTCAAACATTTCCGCATATAGCAGTTGCAAGAAACATTAGAAATAAAATGATGTACAGGGTGTAGTGGAGATTTTTTAAATCATTGTTACAGTGTGAATATTCTGCCGATAAAATCAGTTCGAAATAATGTTATATGTCCAATTAAAAAAAAAATTTAATGTCTTTTAGATTTAGATTTATAAAAAAAAAATGAAAATTGTGTAAAATCAAGTATTTTTTGGTTAAATGTTAAAAAAAAAATCGGTTAACTAGCTTGGGTAGATTGAAATTAATGGTACAAAAGAATTGCGCGAATAAGGATGAAAAATTAGTGAGTTTAATTAAAAAAATCTACTAAATTAGTGTTCTATGCCTATGTATAATTGGTTTAGTTTGGTGAAGTGTATATGTGTAATATGTAGTTTGTATAGGAAAGTCACCCTTGGCAATTACAGATTATACGGCCGTCCGTCAGGACGTCAAACGGGGCATAATTAAATAGGCACACGGCACACTTGATGCGCTTACAGAGCCGGATTTAGGTGGTCCATAACATAGTCCGATATGTATTGGTGTACTGAATGTAGATACACGGTTAAGTTGTTAATGAAGAAACTATGGAAAAGCTATGAATTTTTTTTTAGAAAATAAAATTGCCCTATGTGGTATTCTACATGAACATTTTTTTTATTTTTTATATATGGTAAAATAGGATGAAAAACATTTTTTTTGTAGAATTCACAATTATAAATCTTAATATTTCCATTACATGTACCAATTATCTAAAAATTTTTTTTTTTTAATATAATCGCCATATGTTAGGATTCTACATGAACATCACTTATTAATTTTAATTTTTTTAATAGAAAAATAGGAAGGAAAAACGTTTTTCTTGTGAATTCACAATTATAAATCGTAATATTTTTTTCATTACATGTACAAATTATCTAAAAAAAATTTTTTTTAATATAATTGCCATATGTTAGGATTCTACATGAACATCACTTATTAATTTTAATTTTTTTAATAGAAAAATAGGAAGGAAAAACGTTTTTCTTGTGAATTCACAATTATAAATCGTAATATTTTTTTCATTACATGTACAAATTATCTAAAAAAAATTTTTTTTAATATAATTGCCATATGTTAGGATTCTACATGAACATCACTTATTAATTTTAATTTTTTTAATAGAAAAATAGGAAGAAAAAACGTTTTTCTTGTGAATTCACAATTATAAATCGTAATATTTTTTTCATTACATGTACCAATTATCTAAAAAAATTTTTTTTTAATATAATTGCCATATGTTAGGATTCTACATGAACCGCACTTATTTATTTTTATTTTTTTAATAGAAAAATAGGAAGAAAAAACTTTTTTCTTGTGAATTCACAATTATAAATCGTAATTTTTTTTTCATTACATGTACCAATTATCTAAAAATAAATTTAGAAAATATAATTGCCGTATGTTAGGATTCTACATGAACATCACTTATTATTATTATTTTTTTTAAATAGAAAAATAGGAAGAAAAGACGTTTTTCTTGTAGAATTCCCAATTATAAATCTTAATATTTTTTCCATTACAAGTACCAATTATCTCAATATTTTTTAGAAAATATAATTGCCGTATGTTAGGATTCTACATGAACATCACTTATTAATTTTAATTTTTTTTAATAGAAAAATAAGAAGAAACAAAATTTTCTTGCAGAATTCACAATAATAAATCTTAATATTTTTTCCAACACATGTACCAATTACCTAAAATTTTTTTTATAAAATATCATTGCTGGTATTTTACACAAACATTTATTTTTTTATTTTTTTAATAGAAATATAGGAAGAAAAAATGTTTTATTGTAGAATACACATTTATAAATCTTAATATCTTTTCCATTAGGTGTGCCAATTATTTTAAAAAAAATGTTAGAAAATAAAATTGCCCCGTTCTATACGAACTGTTAATTTTAATTAGTTTATTGATAGAAAAGTAGGAAGAAAAAACATTTTTTTTTTGTATAATTCATAATTATAAATCTTAATATTTTTCCATTACATGTTCCATTACAATTTTTTTTTAAAATTAAATATATGATTGCAACAAAACAATATTTGAATAAAATGTTTTTAGCGGTAGTGTTAAAATATTTTTGTCACGTATATGGTATATCTAGATCTGTTGACATAATAAACTCTTCAAAAGTTAAAAAAATAAAAATAAACGGATGACGGTTTATATAATAAGCAACGTTTAAAAAATATTATTAAGTATAGAAGAATATTTTTTCAAACATCAACATTTAGATTCGATATGGCAACGGTGGATGGGATATTTGCTATGGCGCATGCGCACTAGGTATATCAGATGTTTAAATACTACATACGTCATCATATTGGGTTAAATATTATGCAAACTATCTACCTTAAAATATTTATATCGTTTATTTGAAAAAAAAAAGTACAACTGTCTGGGATGAAATTGATGGTCAATATATTTATTTTAATTATTCTAGCTGTAAAAAAGTTTTCTTTTTAGTGGATAATTATTTTTATGAACTAATTATCTCTTTAAACATCATTTTTATATTTAATAAATTCAAAATATTTTTTATAAAACACATTTTTTTCCTTAAGCAAAACTAGGCGTCTTCAAAATGATTGTTCGCTAAAAAAATATATATATTTTTTTACTATTGCGGTCAACAATCAACGTTTAGTAAATTTAGCAAAAAAAAAAAATTTATTAGCGAAAATTACTTTATATTTCAATAATTTACTTTAACTTACTTGAATCTACAAGACAAACTTAGTTTTTTTTTGTAAAAAATAATTTACTTCATGTATTTTTTTTAGAAAACTAAATAGTTCAAAATATTTTTTACACATTCCATTGAAATTTTTTTTCAAAAAAAAAATGCGACCGCAAACGAATCCATCTTTACTTCACCGGTATTTCATTTCGATCTATACAAAACTGCATTATTCTCCTCTTTGTGTGCATGTCCCGCGTGACTCCTGTTTGATCCTGGCGTTGTTCGGTGGTGCATCAGCTGCGGCAGCGCCGGGACGCCGTCGGGACGCCCCGGGACACCCACACACTAGCTAACTAGATCGAATTAGCGGCGACATATACGAATCGTATAGTCGCAGCATTCTACAAGATAATTGCGTTATTCTGTTTCGATAGCGGTAAATTATAGTGATGGTAAAAGAAGTGAAACTAACAAGAAAGTATATCGATCGAAGTATGTGAATTGTTGTCGTAAGCAGGAAATTCGGATTCTCAGTTAGTAATATTTTTTTTTGGTTACGAATAATTTGAGTGCGTAAAAAAACGAAATATGAAGAGATAGGAGAAATAAGAACAAAATACATTTATAAAATAAAAAATTAGATAGCATAGAGAAATAAGAAAAAAATACGCTGTTATAAAATTATAAATTAAAAAATCGCGCGTGTATTAGATGCAGAAGTAACACGTGATCTAATGAGTTTTAATCAGAAATATTTTGTATGATTATAATAGAAAGAAGCAAATTAAGAAAAAATTATGTAAAAATAGTGCCTTGCTTAAAACTTTTAAATATTCTAAAACCGTGTATGTTTTTCAGGAGTAAAAAATAATATTTGGTACAAAATAATCACGGAAGAAATAGTGGAAATGATTGAAGCAAGAAGGAAAATTAAAATTGGAAACACAGAAGCAGGACAGAAAAAATATAAGGAACTAAGGAACTTAATTAATAGGAAATGCAAGCTAGCGAAAGAAGAGTGGATAAAAGGAAATTGTGAGGATATTGAGGAGGATATGAGAAGAGGTAAAGTAGATTTGGGCTACAGGAAAATTAAGTCACATTTTTCTAAAGTAAAACCAAAGGGTAACATTATAAGTGATAAGCAGGGTAAGGAACTCACAGAAAATAAGGAAAAAGCTAGAAGATGGAAGGAGTATCTTGTAGATTTATATAAAGGTAGGCAGGACATGGAGCAGCTAGAAAGTGTGGAACAGATAGATGAGGATGACTTAGGTCCTAGCATACTTAGGTCAGAGTTTCATAGAGCATTAAATGATTTACGGAATAACAAAGCAGCGGGGATTGATATGATACCAGCCGAATTAATAAAACACGCAGGGGAAAAAATGCAGGAGCGATTATACAGGTTAGTTTGTAAAATATATGAGAAGGGAGAAGTACCACAGGATTTTCAGCGTAGTAGAATAGTAACAATGCCGAAGAAAATAGGAGCTAATTTGTGTGAGAACTATAGGACCATTAGTCTCTATCACATGCATCGAAGATATTGTTAAAGATTATTTATAGGAGATTAGAAAATAAAGTAGAGGAAAGGCTAGGAGAAGATCAGTTTGGTTTTAGGAAAAACAGAGGGACGAGACAGGCGATTCTAGCACTAAGAACGGTAGTAGAAAAAAGAAATAGGGTAGGAAAGGTAACTTTTGTAGACTTAGAAAAGGCATTTGATAATGTAGATTGGGACATAATGTTTAGAATGTTAAAAGAAACGGGTATAGATTATAAGGATAGGAGAATAATTTTTAATTTATATAAAAACCAAACTGCCTTAGTTGGAATTGAGGGGGAAGAAGAGGTAGCAAAAATAGGGAAGGGAGTTCGGCAGGGATGTACACTCTCACCGTTATTATTTAATCTATATATAGAAGATGCAATAAACAAAGTAAAAGAAGAGTATAGTGTAGGTGTGAATGTACAGGGAGAGAAAATATATATGTTGAGATTCGCCGACGATATAGCTATATTGGAAGAAAGCGAAAAGAATTTAGAAAGGGTATTGAATGGTATGCAGGCAGTATTGACTAGGGATTTTAACATGAAAATAAATATAGGTAAAACTAAAGTGATGAGGTGTGACAAAAAGGAATGCAGTAGAAAAATGAGGATCACAATAGGAGATAATAGAATCGAAGAAGTGTCAGATTTTTGTTATTTAGGCAGTAGAATCACAAAAGATAATCGAAGCAAGGTAGATATAAAGTGTAGGATAGCACAGGGTAGGAAGGCATTCGTAGAAAAAGAACAGATTTTAAGATCAAATATTGACTTGGGTATTAGAAAAAGATTACTGAAGGTATATGTTTGGAGTGTAGCACTGTACGGGTGTGAGGCGTGGACTATAGGAAAGGAAGAGAAGCGTAGATTAGAAGCACTTGAAATGTGGTGTTATAGGAGGATGATGAGGATTGGTTGGGAAGATAAAGTAACAAATGAAGCTGTACTAGAGTTAGTAGGGGAGAAGAGAAGTATTTGGAGAGTGTTACAACGTAGGAGAGACAGATTAGTAGGGCATATTCTTAGGCATGGGGGGATTATGCAATTGATCATAGAAGGTAGAGTGGAGGGAAAGAGAGGGGTAGGTAGGCCTAGATTGGAGTATGTGAGTCAGATAGTTGAAGACGTTGAGATGAATAGCTATAGGGAGATGAAGGGATTAGCTCAGGATAGATCGGCATGGCGTGCTGTTTCCAACCAATCTTTAGGATTGCGGACTCTTTAAAAAAAACAAAATAATATTTTATAAAAAATAAAAAATAAAATTATTTATTGTTATTGGCTCTATACCGGTATAATATATTAATCAGCGACAGAAAATATTTTTAGAGACCATTGTCAATTTTTAAAAGTTTAAATTTTGCTTTCCTAACTACATTATTTTTAAACGGTGATGAATTTTTCAACAACAAAAAAAAATCTTCCTATTGAATCGAGGGATGACATCCTGAATTAATTTTTTACCTAATTTCCACTATTTGATTTATTTTTTAACTTTTTCCTTATATACGATGATATTTTTAGTATCTACTGATATTTTCCTTATGCACCAGTATTTTTTGACATTTTTTGTATAATCAAAATTTCGAAATATCTAGACGTCTATTCCCATTCACGTTGTTTTCTCGCCAATTTTTTTAATCAATTAATTTCTTAATTAAATTTTAGCCAATTTTTAGTATATTTCTTATTTACTCCATTTTTTATTTTCCTACTCGACTAGAATTAATTAGAAAATTTCCCATATATATTTCACGAAGGGAAATATGTACCCTTCATTATTAAAAAAATATATATATTTTTGAGGTAGGCAATTTGCATAATAATGTGAATTTCCCTATGATGACGTAAGTGGCATGTGCAAAGGTGCGCATGTGTCATAGCAAATGTTACATCCATGTCGATAATTTTTATTTAAAATTCATCGCAATGAAAATACTTATTATTACCAAAATTAGTTAAAAACCGCCTTATATAATAATTTACTGTTATCTTTGTATTAATTTATTAAGCAGTTATTAGGCAACAATTTTTTTTTTAATATAAATATTTTTGAAAATTATCTGATATAATGGATGTATATTAAAAAAAAGTTTTTTTTTTATTATACAACTTCTATATACAGGGTCTAAAATAATTTTAAACTTATTTGTTATTTTAAAAGTTTCTCCCTGCATATTCGACTTGAAAAAAAAGATCTTCTACACACATCATAATATTAAGCGGCTCAGTTGAGCGCCATCCAACACTTTAGTGCCACTCAAAACGTCACTTAACTCTCATTAACACACGTAAACAAACACACCACCTCCTACGAGCTTATAGCTAAGCTTTCCCTTACACCAACAACGTTTGTTTTTTTGCTCCACACTGTATAGATATAATATTATATAGTTTGTCTCCGTACCGTTACCAGACTATTCCGGTATATGCAAAGTCCCGAGGGAATCACTTTGGCAGCCCTGCAATAGATTTACGTATGTGTAATAGGTTGCTGCAATAATGGTAACGAACATTGCTGTGGTGCTAGTTGTGTTGCCTATATATATGAGCTGTAACGGTTCTAAAGGGTTTTGAAATTGAAAAATTGAAATTTGTCTTTTTTTGTTTGTTCGCAATCGGTAATTTTTTTATTTGAGCAGCAAATTGTTATACTTGTTAGTCTAACTATTTATATTTTTAAAAAATGCATTGATACGCTCGTTATTAAAATTTGAAAATAATCATTTGATTTTTTCTTCAGAAATATGCGTAGATTTTTTTTAAACAATATTTATCCTACATAACATTAAATAAATTTACGTATCATTAAATTTTATTCCAGAAAAAAAATAGGTTTTTCGAATATGTATTTCATTTTTAGTTATTAGGGATTTAGACAATTTCGATAAAAAAAATCGAAAATCGGATCATCTTTCGTTATTTGGAATTTAGGCCCTTTCGTATATATGCTCTTCATAATATATGCAACCACATTACAAGATTATGCCAAATAATGGTGATCATGGCTGGCTGTGGCTAGATAGCCGTGACCATGCATGACGTATGTGTGACGTGTGTGACGTACAGTGGGGTTAAAAAGCTGCGCTTCACTTTGCGCGATTTTTCTTTACTTTTGTCTAGTTGTTTTTTCACATCGTTTATATCTGATTTATTTATTTATATAAATTAAACCGATCATCTTAAAGACTAAATGCGTAATTCGAATGGCAAACTTCCTTCTTCAGTAAGATTTCATCAAGCCTTATAGGATTTTTTTTTTAAATGAAACGAAAGGATCCGTATAAAATTTAATTTTTTATTTTTCTTTATTTATGTGTTTTGTGAGGTTCGTTTCTATATAATTACGTATGTGGATCTAGCGTAAAGTTAAGACAAATGAACATATGTAAATTTGCGCGAAATTTGAATTTGATTGGATTAGGACCCGAAATACAAGAATAATAAATAAAGCGAGCTCGGACAATGTATAATTTGGGCTTCTGCTTATTTGGGTGTTGTATTATTAAATTAAACCGCACAGAAAACGTATTTATTGTGCAAAGAAATCAATAAATCGAGTTTTTTTTAATAGGAAGAAATAAACGTATGAAAAGTAATTTTAAGAATGATTGATAATTTTATTGTCTTGGTTTAGGTAATTAAGGTATTATAAGATTTTAATTCTAAGTTGAAGATTTAATTTTTGATTAAATACTAAAAAGTGAAGAAAAAATACGAAAAATGGGAAAAATAATTATGAAAAAAAAAAGATGAATCTAATGAACGCCGAGTAAAAGATTGGGAACATAATTTTTTAATTAGCTTTCCATCTGGGTTAATAATTCAGCTTTAAAAAAAAATGTAAATCTTTTTAGAAGATATTTGACTTTGATTTTTTTAACCGTATATTCTCCCTTTTCAACATAGTCTTTTGATATTTTTTATTATCCTTAAAATCCCTACGTTAAAAAACCGTTTATTAAAATTAATTTTATATATTATCCAATATATGATTATTAAATATGTTTTTAACACTTTTTCTTAGCAACACTTTGTACGCCATTTCAATAGGTCTATCTCTTCGAATTATTAAGAAAAAAGTCAGCTCGTTGAAAAAACAATAAAATAGGTTAGTTTAGTTAAAGAGTCCGCAATCCTAAAGATTGGTTGGAAACAGCACGCCATGCCGATCTATCCTGAGCTAATCCCTTCATCTCCCTATAGCTATTCATCTCAACGTCTTCAACTATCTGACTCACATACTCCAATCTAGGCCTACCTACCCCTCTCTTTCCCTCCACTCTACCTTCTATGATCAATTGCATAATCCCCCCATGCCTAAGAATATGCCCTACTAATCTGTCTCTCCTACGCTGTAACACTCTCCAAATACTTCTCTTCTCCCCTACTAACTCTAGTACAGCTTCATTTGTTACTTTATCTTCCCAACCAATCCTCATCATCCTCCTATAACACCACATTTCAAGTGCTTCTAATCTACGCTTCTCTTCCTTTCCTATAGTCCACGCCTCACACCCGTACAGTGCTACACTCCAAACATATACCTTCAGTAATCTTTTTCTAATACCCAAGTCAATATTTGATCTTAAAATCTGTTCTTTTTCTACGAATGCCTTCCTACCCTGTGCTATCCTACACTTTATATCTACCTTGCTTCGATTATCTTTTGTGATTCTACTGCCTAAATAACAAAAATCTGACACTTCTTCGATTCTATTATCTCCTATTGTGATCCTCATTTTTCTACTGCATTCCTTTTTGTCACACCTCATCACTTTAGTTTTACCTATATTTATTTTCATGTTAAAATCCCTAGTCAATACTGCCTGCATACCATTGAATACCCTTTCTAAATTCTTTTCGCTTTCTTCCAATATAGCTATATCGTCGGCGAATCTCAGCATATATATTTTCTCTCCCTGTACATTCACACCTACACTATACTCTTCTTTTACTTTGTTTATTGCATCATCTATATATAGATTAAATAATAACGGTGAAAGTGTACATCCCTGCCGAACTTCCTTCCCTATTTTTGCTACCTCTTCTTCCCCCTCAATTCTAACTAACGCAGTTTGGTGTTTATATAAATTAAAAATTATTCTCCTATCCTTATAATCTATACCCGTTTCTTTTAAAATTCTAAACATTATGTCCCAATCTACATTGTCAAATGCTTTTTCTAAGTCTACAAAAGCTATGCAAGTTACCTTTCCTACCCTCTTTCTTTTTTCTACTACCGTTCTTAGTGCTAGAATCGCCTCTCTCGTCCCTCTGTTTTTCCTAAAACCAAACTGATCTTCTCCTAGCCTTTCCTCTACTTTATTTTCTAATCTCCTATAAATAATCTTTAACAATATCTTCGATGCATGTGATAGTAGGCTAATGGTCCTATAGTTCTCACACAAATTAGCTCCTATTTTCTTCGGCATTGTTACTATTCTACTACGCTGAAAATCCTGTGGTACTTCTCCCTTCTCATATATTTTACAAACTAACCTGTATAATCGCTCCTGCATTTTTTCCCCTGCGTGTTTTATTAATTCGGCTGGTATCATATCAATCCCCGCTGCTTTGTTATTCCGTAAATCATTTAATGCTCTATGAAACTCTGACCTAAGTATGCTAGGACCTAAGTCATCCTCATCTATCTGTTCCACATTTTCTAGCTCCTCCATGTCCTGCCTACCTTTATATAAATCTTCAAGATACTTCTTCCATCTTCTAGCTTTTTCCTTATTTTCTGTGAGTTCCTTACCCTGCTTATCACATATAATGTTACCCTTTGGTTTTACTTTAGAAAAATGTGACTTAATTTTCCTGTAGCCCAAATCTACTTTACCTCTTCTCATATCCTCCTCAATATCCTCACAATTTCCTTTTATCCACTCTTCTTTCGCTAGCTTGCATTTCCTATTAATTAAGTTCCTTAGTTCCTTATATTTTTTCTGTCCTGCTTCTGTGTTTCCAATTTTAATTTTCCTTCTTGCTTCTATCATTTTAACTATTTCTTCCGTGATCCATTCCCTCCTACCTGCCCTTTTCTTTGTGCCTAATACTTCATTTGCTGCTGTAGTTAACCCATTTCTGATTTCCCTCCATTCGCAATCTATGTCGCTCCTAGATGTTCCATTAGCCATGATTTCTACTTTCTGCTTGTACTTTTCACATACATCAGCTAATTTTAACCTATCGACATCTACTCTGACCTGTTTAGACTTCTGTAATTTCTTGAAATTGACCTCTGAGTCCAGGACTACTAAATTATGGTCACTATCAATATCTGCTCCAGGGTAACTCTTACAATTCTTAATCTGGTTCCTAAACCTCTCTTTAACCAGTATGTAATCTATCTGATACCTCCCTATATCTCCTGGCATTTTCCACGTATATATCCTGCGCTTGTGATTCTGAAAAAGCGTGTTTGCTACCACTAGCTTATTCCTAATACAAAACTCTACCAATCTATCCCCTCTATCATTACGTGTTCCTATTCCATATTCTCCTACTATTGAAACTTCCTTTCCCTTACCTACTACGGCATTCCAAATAAATTAGGTATAGCATAAAAATTATTCCGCTAAATAATTTCTTTTTCTTTCATTTTATAAAAAATTATTACGATTCCTCCTAAGCGCAATCTATCCAAAATCATATCCAACACAATAAATCTTCAACACCAAATCTCCGCCACCCCCAACCATCATCTCATCCCCCCCGTCTCTTTCATCTATCCTCATCTCAGCCAGTCTGTCCATCATCTATTGCTATATTACCGTTTGACTTCACGGCGAAGCCTTTTGGTCTTCTTCGCCGTGTCTGTTAATTTATTCAATTGGACGCGGAGGATAATTCCCAGCCTCATTATGTAAAATACGCTGTCCACAATAGTGTAAGGACCTTTAGGGGCACTGATATTAAATTCTTCCCTCCTTTCGGTATGGTCTTACTGAATATCTCTTCTGTCCCTTCTTCGTGCAACTAAGAAGTTAAAATTGGGGTTAGGTTGGGTGATATCTTGAACTGTTGATTTGTTCAAGATATATCGAGAATCGACTATTTTAAGATTAACTAAAAGAATTTGAAACGTATCAAAAAAAATTTCAAAATAAAACAGAAAATAAACCATTTTTTTGACAATATGTATATCTTTAAATTGGGCGTAAATGTTATTTCTTCGTGCAAGTAAGAAGTTAAAATTGGGGTTAGGTTTGGTTGGTTTGTTCAAGATATATCGAGAATCGACTATTTTAGGATTATCTAAAGAAATATGAAACGCATCAAAAAATCTTCCGAATAAAAAAGAAAGTACACCCTTTTTTTGACAATATGTATATCTTCAAATTGGGCGTAAATTGTATTCCGTCGTGCAAATAAGAAGTTAAAATTGGGGTTAGGTTGGGCGATATCTTAAAAACTGTTGATTTGTTCAAGATATATCGAGAATCGACTATTTTAAGATTAACTAAAACAATCTGAAACGTATCAAAAAAAAATTTAAATAAAAAAGAAAGTAAACTCTTTTTTTGATAATATGTATATCTTCAAATTGGGAGTAAATTTTATTCCTTCTTGCAAAATTGGGGTTAGGTTGGGTGATATCTTGAACTATTGATTTCTTCAAAATATATCGAGAATCGATTATTTTAAGATTAACTAAAAGAATTTGAAACGTATCAAAAAAATCTTCAGAATAAGAAAGAAAACAAACCCTTTTTTTGACAATATGTATATGTTCAAATTGGGCGTGAAATTTACTCGCAGCTCAGACATCGAATCAAAATGAAATTCGGCTACGTTCATCTGCCTAGTCGGTGAATAGACATTAATTTAATTTAATCTAAGAAAGTGGTAGAGGGGTGAGAACATATCACCCGCCCTAAGGCTTACGAGAAACAAAACCATCCCTCGCTTGCTCCTGTCTCTGTAACAGGCCGGCCAACTTTGCCAGGATCATATCATTTCAAGAAGTCCTAGTCGGGCAAAGGATCGTCCTATACGCCACGTTTTTGCATTTTGATGATAAAAGTACACTCGTGGACAACTCATGTCCCCGAAAAAATAAAATATCCCTTTCCCTTTACTCCACCTTTTATAACTATTTTTTTAAATTTAATTTTGCAGGAAAATCACTTATATCTTTAGAATTAATCAACATTCAACTGCTGAAGAATAATTTTAAAATTTAAGTAAAATTTAATTTAGAGCACAAAACGAAATTTTTTAGGGCCAAATATTTTTTGGCGAATAACTTCAGAACGTGTTAAAATTTAATAGAACAAAATGTACCAGCTATTATTTTCTCGGCGGTAAAAATTCTAAAAATTAAATTATTATTTTTTGGATGAAGAGAAAATGTTGAATAAATAAAGCTTGACGTTTTTTTATTAATTGAAAATCCACCACTAATAGAAAGAAGCAAATAACAACAAAACTTGTAAAGTAGGCAACTAATAAACGGAAGAGTGTTTTGAAACAAAGGCGAATTTATAATTTGATGGTCAAAGTTGATATATTTTAAGTTTTTTCACAAATAAGCTGTCAAAATCAAATTTTTATTTAATACGCGGTAAATAAAATCGACAATATTGGCAATATGATAATTTGTGAATTTATTTTCTCGTTGTTTATTTTATCAAAAAAAAATGTTTCTACCTTTATTTTACACGAACAGTAAATTTCTTTATCCAATACTGTATATATGACATTCAAGTTCGTATTTGCGTCATTTTAAATGTTCCGGTCATGTTTTTATGGCACAAGAACGGTCGTGCAGTTTCATACAGGTATATGGAAGATTCGTTTCTTGTATGTGGTGGTATGTTGGTCCGAAGATGCGCTCCATTTAATGATCTAACATCGGCGAGTGTTTTAATTAATATCATTTAAATTAGGGTTATGTAGATGGTACAGCTGATTGTGAAATGTCTCGTTGCTCCAGCGGAGATGTACGAGATTGGTTTTGGAGCCGTTTTCGGATTCGTCGTCGTATTTGATAAAATATATATATTTTTAAATTTAATGAAATGAATGAAGCAACGAATGAAATTCGATTAATTTAGAATTTTTAACAGCTGTAATGCCATATTTGATTTTTTTTTCCATTAAATTATAAAGAAACACTACCTATTTTTTTCATTGAAAATTGCACTCATGTTTCTTTTCTTGATTTTGCAAAAAATCCGGAATTTACAAAGTGAAAATAATATTTTTTTTGCTTCTCGCTTTTGTGTTTCTCAAAAATCCATTAAAAAAATTTGCTTTTAATATTTTTCTTCCATAATAAAATTAAAGCCGAAATAAATTAGTCTGCTGTATTTTTTTTTATTCAACAAATTTTTGAGTGACTATCATTATTTATAAAATGGTTTAATTTTACATTTTTTTGCCCATTAAATTTAAAAAAAAACTACCTAGTTTGCTATTAAATGAAGAAGAAAAATTGCATTCAAGTTTTTTTTTGGATTTTACAAAAATTTACGAAGTGTAAAATTATAATATTATTTCCGATCCCTTTCGCCCTCTTCTAATTCTCGCTTTTGTGTTCAAAAATATTTATCCATTAAAAAATTGCCCTTATAATTATTTCCTTCCATAATCAAATTAAAGCTAAAATAAATTGGTCTGCTGTATTTTTTTTTTTAAACCAATCTCATGACTATAATTATTTATAAAATTATTTAATTTTACAATTTTTTTCCATTCATTTGTTCTAAATAACATTCTTCTTTTCTAGGTGAGTACATTTTCATTTGGAGATTTCTTCAATATTCCACATCTTATCGGTGAGTTTATTTAACAAACAAATATATCATTCGATTGAATCAACGCATTTATATGCGCATATTGGAAACTAAGCTTCCATCTTCACTAAAACAATAAATTGTATTATATATACCCTTAGTACACGCAATGATTTTGAATTAACACATACAAATATAGAAAATGGAATAAAAAATAGAAACCATGATCTATTTTATGATATTTTGAAATTATGTTGATAAAAAATTGATTACTGTGAAATTGGCTATAATTTTTTAGTCAAAAATTATTTCCAAGAAGGTAAAGCAAGCTGTTTATTTATGAATATATTCTGCCTGAAAATTGTTTTTCAGCAGTTTCAAGCAAAACAATTGTTATGGGTAATATATTCTTTATAGAACCGCTTCAGCACTAGCTTATGGAGGGAATAGTTTGTTTCTTAACATTATATGTTTGCTACGATTAAAACTCAATTTTAGTCAATCTAAAAAAAAGATTTCTCGAGCGTAAAAGATATTTGAGCGCATAAACATATTTTTTTTAAATAATTACAACTTTTTTTGCGCATTTATGAATAACCAACAGCATTTCTGCTCACGTTAAAAATTTAACAAATATAAAAAATATTGATAATTTTTGAACGCCTTAAAATAATCGATTGAAAATATAATTCAACAAACAAAACTCGGATATTATAAAAAAATATTTTTGGCGATGAAATTTTGAATAATAATTCACCAAGCACAATAATTCTCAAAAATATATAAAAATTTCTTTTTGCTCGCTCAAGGATGCGAAAAAATATTTTTTCAGTAAATTAACATCTCGGCTTTGAAAAACATTTTTTAGCTTCAAAACTAGTTTAAAACACATTTTCTAGTTTCCAACCGAACATAAACCGAACTTACTCTAAAGTCCATCAATGTTTACGTACTACATTGTATCTATAGGGAATAAAAGAAAAATGGGATAGTTTCTAGCTGAAGACTATCTACTTTCCATTACCATAAGCTCTACGCTATTGCTTCTATCGTTACGCTACTTACTAGAACTCTTCTAGTTTTTTCTGAGCCACCTTCTTGCACTGAAATAAATTCACTACACAATAAAGCCTCTATACTCGAATTGCTCCTTTACTAGAAGACATCTATACCCATCGCTTTTATAGTCCGTATCGAGAAAGGAAATAATTTTGGCACATAAACTTCACGTTTACTTCAGAAAAAAAACTGAGTTTTTGTTTTTCTTCTTAGTTCTTGATAAACAATCGTTATTTCTAGATTAACAAAATTCAAGTCTACTTTTAGTAGACGTACTGCAGTTTTTGTTAACACACTTAGGATTCATTGCAGGACCAATACTAAAAATGTCCCTAATTTAAAAAGCCGTAACTTAATTATTTTTTGCGTTCTTACCGAATAACTCATTTTTATTATTCTTTTATATACAAAGTCACTACTTTGAATTCTGCGAAGAAATTGTGCACAAGAGCTTTACAACATACGTGATTGTACAACTGATACATTTATGCATTACGTTTTATTTTCTTAACTGGATCCCCAACATCCAAACACACACAATTGAATGCCCGACAGAGATGCTGCAGACATTTCTGCGCGATTCTCAACACACATTGTCCATTCTTCGTGCACCCATCGTACACAAAAGAGCTGCAGGGATTAGCGTAGATATTCCGTCAGTGTTATGCAACCTGCGCACCATATGGGGAAAATAGTGTCGTAGCTAGGGGTTAAGAACAACTACAGAATAAGAGTCATAAAATTTTGTAAAAAAAAAATTTTTTTTTTGAGATAGCCGAAAATATCAGAACTAATCAATTTTATTGTTGAAAAAAAAATTTGTGCTCATGTATTTGTACTATCCCCGCTGTTTGTAATTTTTTTTAACGTGAAATTTTATTTCGAAAATTGAAAATGACCATTTTCGAAAATTCGATTTTGACTGAACGTCCGATATGATCCGCCCTGTATATAGGCGCATTTTCGCATTTCACCTAGTGCTCGAGTGGCATTTGAAACACCGGTGTTTCAATTCCCAGATTTAGATTAAACTTTGGAGTAAAAGCGGCCCAGCGTCCCCTATTTATGCCAACTTAAAACTCCTGCAGGATCATTGTTAGCCAGTGACTAGTATTCGGGGATGAAGTGATGTGCAGACATGTGTGAAAATGTCAAATGTGCCGTCATCTGTGCTTTGGATAGGTCTGTGTGACGATTATATTTCTTTTTGTCCAATTTGCGATTGAAGTTTTGAAAGAATTGATTTATTTGATTTCTTAATAGTTATGGAATAGTTCAAATGGATTTTTAGTTTAGGATTATGTTTTATAAAAAATATATATTTCACGTTTTTTTTATTTTTTTTGGTGTAAGTCACGTGGTTTTTTAATTATTAAATATTAATGAAAATATTTCCAATTTTTGTTTTGTCAAAATTGGAATAGTCGCCGAAAATGTCAATATTAACAGCAATGTCAAAAATGATGGAAATGTAAAAAAATATCAGTAGTTGTCGAAAATCATAGAATTTTTATTAATTTTTTAATTTAACTTTTATTAAATTTAATACCATTTTACAAATATAAAAGATCTTATTTCTGATTATTATTATTATTTTATTATTATATAATTTATATTATTATTTCTGATTGATTTTTTTCTTCATTTTTAAATATAATTTTTAAATATTAATTTAAAATATTAATTCATTTAACATGCACTCTTAAGATCATGATTTTTTTTATTTTAACCTTTAAGTGTAGGTAAATTCAGACTTATGTCCAAAAATAGCAATTAGAAAAATATGTCGAATTTTATCGACTAGAAATCAAGTATCTGTCAAAATTGAAATAATCGTAGAAAATATCAAAATTGACATGTTAAAATAGACAAAAATGTCAAAAAAAAATCAATAAAACCGAAAGTTGCATAATTTTTATTAAATTTCAATACGTATCATTTTACAAATTATATTTAATTACCATATTTTTTTAGTACAATTTTAATTTATTCAAGATATAACTACGCCTTACGTTTTTATTTTACCAATACTAAATATTTCCAATCTTAATATATTTTTCTTGAGCTTTCATCCGAAAGCTGATATTATTTACTACATCACTGTCAGATGTCAGACGCTGACTGATTACGTTCCTTGATGGACACAGAGTGCACAGCTTGCATTATTTCAAGCATAATCGTCGATTTTTATATATTCAAAAGTCACCCCTAAATACGCGCCGGCATTCGATAAATTCTGCGGCAGCCCTTGAAAGGAACTTCGAGAAGGGTCCTGGACGGCGGGCAAGTTTTTTTCTTTTCTTTTTGCATTGACGAATTAAAATGTGATCTATCTATCTGGAGTTTTCACGAATTGCCAAAGAGTGATTTGAAATAATTTATTGGGGGGGTTGTTTTATGTAATGTAATGGAAAAGAGGCATTTTTTTTTTTGATAAATGAATGGACAGGAATTTTATACAATTTTTCATGTGTTATTTTCTAGTGGACAATTTTTTCTAATCCTTTTCGAATTTTCCGCGCCTTTCTTTCGCCTTGTTTTCCACAAATGTTGCGGTAAAATATTATCCCAATTTCCACTGGTTTTCCTTCCAACAACGAACGTACTGCACATGTAGGAAAAGCAATCGGCATCCACTTTCTAGTTGCCATTACTTATTGTATTTTTGCGCACCTAGCGCGTTCGCCATTGGCGGCGAATGTTGGCGGGGCACGTTGTCAATGGTAATTGATCAAAGTGTCACAATTAGAACGGAAAATAAATGCGAGATCTGGAAATAGGATTGTTCTGTGGTGAAAAGTACGCGTAATTAATTGTTGGGAAAATAACTGAATGTGCTCTAGCAGTGGACAGATTTCGATTGCAAATTTCGTCCTTAAATGAATGTTGAAATTAAAATGACTTTGGCAAAGAATACAATAAACGAAAACGTAAAATTGAACAACGAAATATTTTTTAGTTTAAAAAAATTGAATCCGATGATATGGAACATTTAAAAAGATTTTTTCGATTTTTCAATCATTTCAAAATGTAAAAAAAATTCTAGCGTTGTAAAAGTGCCTAGGAATATTCAAATTAATTTTTAGATTTAAGAAGAAATTTTTTTTACCAAATTTCATTCAAAAGTACCAATTAAAAAATGTTCTTTTTGCAATAATATATATATATGTACTTGATTTTTGAGATCAAGAAAGCATTTTGTAGAAACAAATTTCATCAAACTGTAATTATTTCGAAATAAAAAATATATTTCTAGCATTGTTGAAGAATATTCAAATATATTTTTAGATTCAAAGAAAAAAAAGTACTATAAAATTTCATTAAAAAGTTTGAATTAAAAAATTGTTTGAAAAAAAAAAAACACATGTAGAAGGGAAAGTTGAAATTAAAATGACTTTGGCAAAGAATACAAATAAACGAAAACGTAAAATTGAACAAGGAAATATTTTTTAGTTTAAAAAAATTGAATCCGATGATATGGAACATTTAAAAAGATTTTTTCGATTTTTCAATCATTTCAAAATGAAAAAAAAATTCTAGCGTTGTAAAAGTGCCTAGGAATATTCAAATTATTTTTTAGATTTAAGAAGAAATTTTTTTTTACCAAATTTCAATAAAAAGTGCCAATTAAAAATGTTCTTTTTGCAAAAAACAAGTATATATATACTTGATTTTTGAGATCAAGAAACCATTTTGTAGAAACAAATTTCATCAAATTGTAATTATTTCGAAATAAAAAAAATATTTCTAGCATTGTTGAAGAATATTCAAATATATGTTAGATTTAAAAAATACTATAAAATTTCGTTAAAAAGTTTGAATTAAAAATTTGTTTGAAGAAGAAAAAAGAATACATGTAGAAGGGAAAGTAGAAATTAAAATGACTTTGGCAAAGAATACAAATAAACAAAAACGTAAAATTAAACAACGAAATATTTTTTAGTTTAAAAAAATTGAATCCGATGATATGGAAGATTTAAAAAGATCTTTTCGATTTTTCAATCATTTCGAAATGAAAAAAAAACATTTCCTAGTGTTGTTGAAGTGTCTAGGAATATTCAATTTAATATTTAGATTTAAGAAAAATATATATTATCAAATTTCATTAAATAATTTCATTTTTGAAAAAAAGAAGAAATATATACACTTGATTTTTAATATCCAGAAAGCATTTTTTAGAAACAAATTTCATCAAACAATAATATAATCATTTCAAAGTGAAAAAAAAATTCTAGCGTTGTGAAAGTACCTAGGAATATTCAAATTAATTTTTAGATTTAAGAAGAAAAAAAGATTATCAAATTTCATTAAAAAGCACTAATTAAAAAATGTACTTTTTGCAAAAAAATATATATATATACTTAATTTTTGAGATCCAGAAAGCATTCTGTAGAAACACTAATCATTTCGAAAAAAAAAAAATTCTAGTATTGAAGAATATTCAAGTTTATTTTTAGATTTAAGGAAAAAAAAATACTATGAAATTCATTAAAAAGTTTGAATTAAAAATTTGTTTCAAGATGAAAAAAAAACACATGACAGGAGGAGCGTCTATAAAGATTTAATTAAATATTTGAAACTTAGGAATAAAAAAAAATTATTATACACGTACTAGAAAAAATTTCTAATCAAAAATCCTTTCATAGTCCTTCGCCAGCACAGATATCAGAATAATTCCACGTTGCGATATGCTTTACTGGCAATTCCTTCGCCCACTTGACAATTAAACGGACCGACTTTATTACTCGAGCGACGCAGAGAATCTTCTTCGCTAGGGGTGGTCCACCCCAGTGTCTCGAATCTGGGAAGCGAATGGTGCGGTATATGGTACCGCCCCTGTCTAATACCGTCTGTGAATGAGCTAGCTACCCCGTCAGGATAACGGCAGGACCTTATTGCACTTAGCTATTACTATAACACAAGTCCTTGATTATAATAACTGCTTTTAGCACGGCGTTGTTAAGAGTGTGATAGATGAAAATCAGACCAGAATTCAGATGGAATGAAGTCGGGGCTTGTTTGTGGAGGATGTGGATGTGGAGGAGATTTGTCGTGTTGGTGGAGTGTAGTGTGGATGTGATTTAAGGTGCTTTTCTTGGTTTGAATCTCAAATTTTGTATTAAATTTCATATTTACCGTGATAATAGATAAGTCGAAAATTATTTTCGATTTTTCGAAACCTCCCCACGAAGAAGAGGAAAAAATAACGAAAGCGATCGTTTTTTTTTATTTCGAAGTGGCTATTGTTTAAAGAAATTGATTTTTAAATTTTTGTCGATTGCAAAAATTAAATTAGATTGATTGCTGCTTGATGAAATTTGTTTCGAAAAATGTGGTTTCGAAATTTGTTTCGAAAAATGAATAGCGTTCAATATCATTTGATAATTTTTTTACACAAATTCAAAAATTAATAAAAATTTATATATTTATTAATATACATATCATAGTTTAAACATATCATTTTTTTCGGAAAGAAATAGTGCAATAAATTAAATGAATGAAATTTTGATACCTTACTGTTTACTTTTCAAATATGAGCTTTCACTGTGTATATATTTTTTCAAAAAAAAATTGATAAGAACGTAAACAACAGGTTTTAAATGAATACATGTTTAGTGAAATTTGTTTTTATTTCTATTTGTGAATATTTGAAATTATAGGCGCTTATTTCAAAAAATTTCTCGAAAACAAAGTTGATTTTAAATAAGTAATTTTAAATGAAATCTTATTCTATATATTTTTTAACTCCAAAATTAATTTAATACCTTGAAAAAAATAATTAAAAATTAAAAAATGGATATTCTAATACGTGATTCTATTTTTTTTTCTGAACATTAATAAATGCTCCAAAAATGAATAGATGTTTAGAGAAATTAAAATTTTTTTTTTACTAAGAATGTTGGAAGACGAGTGACATTTCATCGAAGAAATTGAAAAAATATTCGAATATTGAAAAAATTGAATAACATAAACAACATTTTAATTTTTCGATGAATCAATAAAAAATAAAAAATAAAAATTTTATTCTATTTGTTAGAACTCAAAAATTTAATTAATTGCTTCTACCATGCCAGAAAAAAATTGAAAAATCTAAAAATGACTATTTTATTACGTGATTCTAATTTTTTTTCTCAAAATTTCCAAAAATTAATAAGTTTCTACCAAATATTGTTTAAAAAAACTTTTTAACTAAAAAAAGTTGAAAAACGAGTAAGTTTTTAACGACATTTCATCAAAGAAATTGAAAAAATGTTCGAAATTTGAAAAAAATAGAATAACATAAACAACATTTCAATTTTCCGATGAATCAATAAAAATGAAAAAAATTAAATTTCATTCTATTTGTTGTTAGAACTCAAAAATTAAATTAATTGCTTCTACCATGCCAGAAAAAAATTGAAAAATCTGAAAATGAATATTTTATTACGTGATTTTAATTTATTTTTCTCAAAGTTTCCAAAATTATTAAATGTTTCGACCAAATATTGTTTAAAAAAAAATGTTTAACTAGAAAAAGTTGGAGAACGAGTAATATTTAACGACATTTCATCGAAGAAGTAGAAAAAATATTTGAAATTCGAAAAAATAGAAACAACATTTTTATGTTTCGATGTATCAATAAAAATTAAAAAAATTAAGATATTCACCACGATTTATTATTTCAATCTGGCAAAAAAAAACTTATAAAAAATAGCTAAATAAAAATAATTGTTATTTAAAATATATTTACGTCTCAATTTGAACGTTCGATTTTCAGAATTGCTACATTTCGCAACAACATATATATATATTTTTTGATTAATTTTTGTCTTAGGAAAAGAGCCATATCCCGCGATAATTTATCAACAACTAATAACGCCCGGCTTCAACTAACATATATTTTATATCCAATTATATCATCACATTACAACGAATCCATTTCCAATCCATTTCGTTTTATTTTATTGTCGGTCAACGCCGACAGCCTTATCAACGGCAATGGGCATAGGAAATTGCTGCTTTATTGTCGCGTAGTTTTTCTTTATATTTTCTACTTCCGCTGCGCTTAAAACCATATTTTCATGGTTTGTTTCTCGAACAAGAGAAATCAAACCAAAATCTATTAGAAATCGTCATAAATTTTTTTTAAATTAATTTCCCGATAGTCGAATTTTATATCAATACATAATATATCAAAAAACATCCTAATTGATGGCACAAAAAAAATGTGTGTGTGAAAAATTGTAAAATAAAAAAATATATTTTTTAGCTAGCATTAATTTGTTTATAAATTATTTTGCTTTTGCAACAAAAACGTTTTTATCGATCACTTTTTTTTTTGGACATTCCACATGTTATACCCGGCGAATGGGGCAAAAAAAAAAAGATTTGCTGTGGTGATTTTACGTTGACCCTTATAAAAAGAATAAGGACGAAATGTTTTATTACCCGTTCGCGTTTGTTTCCGCACCGATATTACCGCTATTTTTTATTTACGATTCCGGAAGTGTACATACGAGAAAATTCCGCAGATTTTTTTTTAATAATTTGTATACAACAATTAAATTTTTTTGGTGGCCCATTATTTTCGTAATTTCATCAATAAATTCGAGATGCAGATTTATGCTGATAAAACAAGTTTTCATATATAGCAGAGGTGCTTCGAAAAAAAATTCTTATGAATTTTTTTATCAAGCATAAAACATATTTAAATTTATTTTGTACAACTGTTGATGTCTTCTAATTTGTGGATTCGTTTTGTCGCATCAAGAAAGTATTTCCCACCCATAATCAAACTGGATGATTGATGAATTTTTAATTATGCCCTCGCATGTGGTCTAATGTTTAGTATTTTAGGGTAAGGTATCAGGATTATGAGAATATTTCTCGTTGTATTTCTCTTAGCAATCTAAAAATTACCACGATGTCATTTACTTAATGGATTATGAGAATATGCCACACACAATATTTCTTCAAATTTCAAAGTGCAGTTGTAAATGTTTGTATATTTTTAAATCTAGTTTAAATTTTAAATCTATTACACAATTTACAAAAAATTGTCTTCGAAATTTTCTTTCACAATTAATAAAACACAAGCTACTTTAAATTTAAATAATATTTCGACTGTTTTTCGAAACTATTTCATTTTTGATCATTTTTATTTTCTAATTTTACTGGAAATATATATATAAAGATGAAAAAGAAACAAAATTGATCGTCTTGGGCAATATGACAGTACATGACATGACGAGGGTCAATGGACTTACCGAAACTTGCTGTAAATTTGACATACGTCAAGCTGAAAGGTTTGGTATAAAATAAATTTAAACTCGCACATATCGAAATTATGTATTTCTAAATTTTAGTCAACTAAAAAACATTTTTAAGAAAGATTTTGAATAATTTTTTTGTATAGACCCTTTTGATTTGAAATGTAAGGATTTTTTAAGTTCAAAATACTCAGATATTAAATTATTTATTTCTAAATTGTAGATTTTTCATTAAATTTAATAAAAATTCTCGTTTGTTTCCACTAATATATTTTATACAAATCCTTGTAGGTTTGAAACGCTACACTTTTTGTTTAATAAATTTTTTTTTGAAACATCAACGATTAATTTTCCATGTAAAAACAGCGCCATCTGTTAGATATCGGTAGCATAAAGTTGCCAAAAGGGCATTCACGACCACCTATTGATTTTAACGCCACAAGTGGTTTGTAGATTTCATGCCTGAAAATGGTTTCGGGAAGCATTTTCGGCCATGTACACTTCGCAAATTTTCACATAGAGGGCCCTAGTGTATATTGAAAATTAGGCAAATAATAAAAAAAAATCATTTGAGTGAATTGATAAGTTACATATGAAACTATTTTTCGATTTCATTATTTTCAATTTTAATTACGAGTGCTCTTCATCGATGATGCTTTTGGAAATTTTGAAGAAAAAAAATTGCTTTATGAAATTACAATTTCTTACGTTCGACTTTTTAGGATAAAAAAAATCTGTTCTTTAAGAATTTTTTTTTATTAAATCATAAACAAATACAAATTTTTATGTAAAAGTTTATTTCTTCCGTTTATATTTTACAAAAGCGGTTCTTTTATTTCTCGTTATATTAATTTAGTATCTTCCTTAAATAAATACTCATCTAACTGCCTTTAACTAACTAAAAAAAAATTCTTCGTTAGAAAATTAATCTCGTAAAACAAGAATTCAATTTTTTCCTGGATTGTTTGAACGAAATGATTTCTTTACACAAAATTTTTGAGTTTATATTTTTTGCCGCTTAATAAAAATTGGTTTCAATAAGAAAAAAAAATTTGACTTGCTGCGTTTTATGTAATAGTTGGTATTTCGGGTGGTTATAAACGATGCGTGATGGTGTTGTTGTCTGAAGAAGACTAATGAGCCCTCTACCGGAAGTACCGCCAACAAACACGGGCTATATTCAAATAAACGCGTTCACCTAAAATCGTGATGAGACTCGAAATATTCGATTATCTATTTTTTTTTATTAAAAGATTAGATAAAAATTGATTTTTATTAAAAAATTAACCCACTCTTTCGTAAGTCATATCTTTCGCATTTTATTATAAGCACTTCTTTCAAAATATTGTTTAGTGTCTTAAAGACCTCCAAGCGACTTGTATAAAAAAATTGTAATGAACTATTTTTGTTGCTTCCTTATATTTTTTCTTCTTTAACATATGCCCGCAAGTAATATTTAATATTTTTATTATTCATAGCCAATCTTACATATAATATAAAAAAAAAAATGTTGCAAATCAGGAGCAACTATTTTCATCCAGGAAATATTTAATTTTCGTGCCACATGTTCTAACCTCTAAGCCAAGGCTCCACTTAGTTGTGATATGAAATCAGACGATCATGAGTTCGAATCTCGCAATTTTTAAAAATTAGACATATATATGCTCGCTCTAATTTATCGATAATTTCTTTGTGCGTTCACATCTCTAGCAATTAACATTATACAGGCATAGTTTAACACTAGAATGGAATAATGCTCCTCTGGGAGACAGTTGAACACGTGTGTTAGTTTACCAATCAATAATAGATATCAACAAACAATTATAGATTAATTTTTGCGAAAAAAATGCAAAAAACTTTATTTTTTTAATAAAATCGCACCATTTTTTTTATTGTTGGTAATTATTATTTTTGAAATATGCTTAAGAAATTTTGCATTTTTCAACGGTGTTTTAATATTGCTATTTTGTAATAAATTACGGGTAAAAATGTAACGATCATTTTTCTTTAGAAATCAATAATATATATAATAATAATGTAAAAAAAATTAATCACTGTAACAATTTTTTACTGACATGTGCATCAATTTTTTTTTTAATATTATTTTACATTTCTATTGTTTATTTCCATATTAGCTATGATAATCATTTTTATCAAAAAAAAAAAAAGATGCTCAAATATTATGCATTCTTTCATCAACGCTGTTTAAATTTTACTATTTTCTAATTTTTTCTTTATCAATCATTGTTCAATAGATATGAAGCAATCGATATCTACCAACAATTATCGATATTTTTTTTTTAAACAATTTTTTTATCCTAACATGTCGGTAGAAATAAGTTATTTAGTTTTTTCTTTTTTTCGATTCTTTTTCAAGATTTTTGATGCCGATTATAATTTTTTTGACATAAGCTTTGATAAGCTTATTTTATTATAAACCGCGGATAAATTTCCAAACATCATTTTTCTTTAGAAATCATTGTTTAATGAGTCCTCCAGTGCATTGGCGTCCCATTTCTCGCCTGGTTTTCAACACTAATTGCTTTTTATTTCATGCGGAGCCGTCGTTTTCCATCTCCTCGACTTTGCTCTGCTCTTCCATTCAAAGCCATCAGATTCTTAAGTATATTCTTGTACATACACATGTTCGAACGCGACTATTATCGCACTAATATGTCTTAAGACAGCGCCAGTCTTTCATGCTATCGATTACACGCACGTCAGGATATTTACATTGTAAACACTTCGTTTTTGCCATCATCTCTTCTATCGCTTAGTCACACATGAAAAAGAGTTCTTAAAAAATGGGTGCGTGAAATTTTTAATAGCGAATAAACCAGATATTTTAAAGGAAATGGAAAGTTAAGCAATTTTTTTTTCCTTCAAATTATATGATCGTTTTTATATTCGATATTTTGTTATTTATAAAAATTCGTCAAATGTTACATGTGAAAATATTTTTCAAACTAATATTTGAATTTGATTTTTTCATTGTTCAAAAAATTCCAATTTGAATATCCTTTCCACCATATATATTCATACGACTAAATGAAATGCTTTATCCAAAAAAATAAATCAGCGCGCTTATTTTTTTTCTAAAAAAAAAATCATCTGTTTTAAATGGTGTGCCTATTAAAGCCACGAAGAGTAATATCCAAGCTGCGTTGTGGGTTCATTTCATCGATGGCTAAAGTGCACAATTAAGTTTTTCCTTTTATATATTTTTCCACATTTTCCCTCTTGTGGTGAGTTATATACTTTTATATACAGTTGCGGGAAAACTGTCAGAAACAAAAATATCATATTAATCGTCGCTCACAAGCGAACTGCTTGAAAATGGAAATAATTTTCAAAGATTTTTTCAAGGCATGAAAATGAAAAATGTTCGCGATTCAATAATTAATATATTTCCGAAAAATTACTATCTATAGTTGTGATTAAAAGAGTACATTTGATTTTTTTTCTTAAAATTTTTCGATTGTTTTTCAAGGTTTTTTGTATTTTTCATGGTATCAATTTGGAAATTTGCTATTTTTTTGAAATAAAATTGATTATTATAATTTATAGATTTCGCGACGAAATTTTTATTGAATTCAATAAACGACAAATAAAAAAAAATGACAAAAATGTTAAACCTGAAAATAAACACGTTAAGGGTTAAAAGTGAGTATAAAAGGGTTAAATATAAAGATAAAGTGAACAGGCGCCAAATTATTTTCATTTCCCATATATATACGTTTAAAAACTTCATTGGCGTAGATATGTTAAAATAATTAATATTTTTTCTATACATATAACATCGATTTTTATATCATTCATTTGCAACGATATTTAATTCTGCTGAATTAAAATAACAATCTACCGTTCTCCAAAATAATTATGTCCTTAAAAAAAAAAAAATTTTTTTTGAACAACATTCATCATAAAATAAATATTTCGAGGGGTTGTTCAATGCTTCGACAAATCTAAGAAAAAAATCAGTTTGTTTTAAAAAACGTTATTTAATCACCAATATCTTTTTTATTTCTTTAAATTTCTAATGCGAAAAAAAAAATCTCCACCACTGCCTTTATACTCTAGACCAGCATTCTCTATCAGTTGTTTTTTTCGGGCTCCGGCGTGTGAGGAAATAACTTTTCAAATCTCTGTTTTTACACCGAGAAAATAGAATTGTTATCGACAGCTTCTGTTTGTGCAAACATTCACAGGCTTTGAAATAAGGGTTGGAGGGTGCGAAAGGAGCGGCACTGTGGCCTGCTGCTTCGGTGTTAAGATATAAGGCCAAATCAGCTGGGCCCAATGGAAATTTCATAGTGAAAAAAATCGTGTCTATTTTCTCGTTGAAATTTGAATATATACAAAAATATTTGTAATTTTCCTTCAAAAAAAATGTTTTCTGCAGCGAAATTTGATGCAATTTATTGATATGTTAATTTTAAAAAATTACAAAATTTGCAGAGTGTTAAAAAAAAATTATTAGTAGTCTCGTGCTTGATTATAAATGTGTTTATGATGATGTAGACTTGTGGTTAAAGTTGAACTTTTTTTTTTTTAAGAAAATTTTGTGCTTATAAATCCTTTTCAAGAGAAAAGCTGGAATATAAATATTTGAACGAAGCATATTGACTAGAAAATTTTCCATAATAAAATTTATTAACGTACTAATAAGTTTTACAAAAAAAAAAATCCTTTTCATCGTAATTGTTTTCTTATGATTATTCGTAGTAGTTTCAAATTTTTAATTTCATCTGAAATTTTTATCAAAAAATTCATTACACATCCCTCTAACAATCACGCTTTATTGACATTTTCAATTGATCTCTTTATAAATTGCGAAATACACGATGGCGCAAGAAACATAGAGCTAGTTTTTTTTTGGCGGAACGGACTTAGATGGAATGTCTAGATTTTTGCGGATAACGAACTGAAATAATAGCGAACTTTCCCACCGTGAAGAATTCCGTTGATCATTTTCATTACAGCCCCTCCGCCCGTCTCTTTCACTGATTCAACAGCACGGATATGTCTACGTGAGCGAAATTGAAAATAATTTCGCCCTACCGACGAATACGTGCACAACGGATCGTATCTGAAGAAGCTATATGTCATTTATCATACCGGCCCCGCAAAATTCTATTTTTTTTTGTAGAAAAACGTACGAATCTGCCCAATTTACAAATCAGCGATAACTAAACGCGGAATCCCACGAAACATTCCATAAGTTTGTTAATTTGTTGGAATTGTACAAATGACTTCTTAATTCGGAAATGAACAAATCGTTTCGCTTATTAATAGAATTATATAATAAATATGGTGGATTTACGCTCCCGAGGGCATCGCAGAGTCAGAGGTTCTGTCCTAACGACATTATGTTCATCAAGAGCAATTTGCATCATGATCACAGAACCTACCGCAAGAGGCCGAGGAACGGTTTAAAGCAAATTCGTACCCTCTGCGTATTATAAAAGACCAGAAATGGACGCTTTTGTATACGAGTTTTTTTTTTTTTTTGTTATACGAGTAATAATTTTCCATTTTTTTTTTCAATACAAATTTTTGAATAAACGTTGGTGTATATTGTTTGATTCCATAGTCGTTAATACTTGATAACATATCATTAATTACAGAAATTGATGGATCTGCTTTATTTATCAATTTATTTAAATTTTATTTACCAATTTGTTCTTCAAAATTTTAATAATTTGATATTTCGCGTTAATATTTTTTACCAGGCTTAAAAATCTTAAACAAAGACCAGAAACGGACGCTTTTGTAAATTTTAAATCGCTCATATGAAGACAATCCTTTAAAAAACAATCCTTACCATCCTTAAAAAAATCCCCGAATAAATTAGAGAATATTTTTTTGTTATACGCGTAATAATTTTCCATTTTTTTTTCAATATTAATTTTTGAATAAACGTCGGTGTATCCATAGTCGTTAATACTTGATAAAATATCATTAATTACAGAAACTGATGGATCTGTTTTATTTATCAATTTATTTAAATTTTATATACCAATTTGTTCTTCAAAATTTTAATAATTTGATATTTCGCGTTAATTTTTTTACCGGCCTTAAAAATCTTAAACAAAGGCCAGAAACGGACGCTTTTGTAAATTTTAAATTGCTCATTTAAAGACAAGAAAAAAAATTCCTCGATTAAATTAGACAATATTTTTTTGTTTTACGAGTAATAATTTTTAATTTTTTTTTCAATATTAATTTTTTAATAAACGTCGGTGTATGTTGTGTGATTCCATAGTCGTTAATACTTGATAACATATCATTAATTACAGAAATTGATGGATCTGTTTTTTTATCAATTTATTTAAATTTTATTTATCAGTTTGTTCTTCAAAATTTTAATAATTTGATATTTCGCGTTAAATTTTTTACCGGCCTTAAAAATCTTAAACAAAGACCAGAAACGGACGCTTTTGTAAATTTTAAATTGCTCATTTAAAGACAAGAAAAAAAATTCCTCGATTAAATTAGACAATATTTTTTTGTTTTACGAGTAATAATTTTTAATTTTTTTTTCAATATTAATTTTTTAATAAACGTCGGTGTATGTTGTGTGATTCCATAGTCGTTAATACTTGATAACATATCATTAATTACAGAAATTGATGGATCTGTTTTTTTATCAATTTATTTAAATTTTATTTATCAGTTTGTTCTTCAAAATTTTAATAATTTGATATTTCGCGTTAAATTTTTTACCGGCCTTAAAAATCTTAAACAAAGGCCAGAAACGGACGCTTTTGTAAATTTTAAATTGCTCATTTAAAGACAAGAAAAAAAATTCCTCGATTAAATTAGACAATATTTTTTTGTTTTACGAGTAATAATTTTTAATTTTTTTTTCAATATTAATTTTTTAATAAACGTCGGTGTATGTTGTGTGATTCCATAGTCGTTAATACTTGATAACATATCATTAATTACAGAAATTGATGGATCTGTTTTTTTATCAATTTATTTAAATTTTATTTATCAGTTTGTTCTTCAAAATTTTAATAATTTGATATTTCGCGTTAAATTTTTTACCGGCCTTAAAAATCTTAAACAAAGACCAGAAACGGACGCTTTTGTAAATTTTAAATTGCTCATTTAAAGACAAGAAAAAAAATTCCTCGATTAAATTAGACAATATTTTTTTGTTTTACGAGTAATAATTTTTTATTTTTTTTTCAATATTAATTTTTTAATAAACGTCGGTGTATGTTGTGTGATTCCATAGTCGTTAATACTTGATAACATATCATTAATTACAGAAATTGATGGATCTGTTTTTTTATCAATTTATTTAAATTTTATTTATCAATTTGTTCTTCAAAATTTTAATAATTTGATATTTCGCGTTAAATTTTTTACCGGCCTTAAAAATCTTAAACAAAGACCAGAAACGGACGCTTTTGTAAATTTTAAATTGCTCATTTAAAGACAAGAAAAAAAATTCCTCGATTAAATTAGACAATATTTTTTTGTTTTACGAGTAATAATTTTTAATTTTTTTTTCAATATTAATTTTTTAATAAACGTCGGTGTATGTTGTGTGATTCCATAGTCGTTAATACTTGATAACATATCATTAATTACAGAAATTGATGGATCTGTTTTTTTATCAATTTATTTAAATTTTATTTATCAGTTTGTTCTTCAAAATTTTAATAATTTGATATTTCGCGTTAAATTTTTTACCGGCCTTAAAAATCTTAAACAAAGACCAGAAACGGACGCTTTTGTAAATTTTAAATCGCTCATATGAAGACAATCCTTTAAAGAACAATCCTTACCATCCTTAAAAAAATCCCCAAATAAATTAGAGAATATTTTTTTGTTATACGCGTAATAATTTTCCATTTTTTTTCAATATAAATTTTTGTATAAACGTCGATGTATCCATAGTCGTTAATACTTGATAAAATATCATTAATTACAGAAATTGATGGATCTGTTTTATTTATCAATTTATTTAAATTTTATGTACCAATTTGTTCTTCAAAATTTTAATAATTTGATATTTCGCGTTAAATTTTTTACCGGCCTTAAAAATCTTAAACAAAGACTAGAAACGGACGCTTTTGTAAATTTTAAATCGCTCATATGAAGACAATCCTTAAAAAAACAATGCTTACCATCCTTAAAAAAATCCTCAAATAAATTAGAGAATATTTTTTTGTTATACGCGTAATAATTTTCCATTTTTTTTCAATATAAATTTTTGTATAAACGTCGATGTATCCATAGTCGTTAATACTTGATAAAATATCATTAATTACAGAAATTGATGGATCTGTTTTATTTATCAATTTATTTAAATTTTATGTACCAATTTGTTCTTCAAAATTTTAATAATTTGATATTTCGCGTTAAATTTTTTACCGGCATTAAAAATCTTAAACAAAGACCAGAAACGGACGCTTTTGTAAATTTTAAATCGCTCATATAAAGACAAGAAAAAAAATTCCACGATTAAATTAGACAATATTTTTTTGTTATACGAGTAATAATTTTCCAATTTTTTTTCAATATTAATTTTTGAATGAACGTCGGTGTATATTGTGTGATTCCATAGTCGTTAATACTTGATAAAATATCATTAATTAATGGAATTGTTAGATCTGTTTTATTTATCAATTTATTTATCAATTTGTTCTTCAACATTTTAATAAGTTGATATTTTTGTACCATGCTTAAAAATCTTAAGCAAATTCATTTCCTCTATCTCTTATTATATCGTACCAATATCACCCCACTTAGTTCTTTAAAGTACTCGCAAGTAATCCCTGTTTCATTTGCCCACCATCAACTGATCAATCGACCAATTCTAATCGAGCCTCACATCATTCCACTCCTGTACCTCGGGTTGCGGCATCTTCTATTCTACGTAGGCAGCCAGCCGAGCATGCATGCGCAAGTATATACATATATGCGCGCAGTAACAGCTAATCCCGTGCGGTGGTCCCACCAAATGCGATTTGCTCGGGACGGAAAATGGGATAGGTCTGGGTATGTGTTACGCGCTGGTCTGGGGCCATCCAAGTTGTAGTTGTAGATTGGGAGAATTGGTCCGGGGCCGGTGGACAGATGTGCGGAATTAGCTGGTGGTGAGAGTGGTAGAGGTGTTTTGGGTTACGTGGAAGGTAGAGTCGTTTGACGCTAGAAAGATGGGACGGAATTGGAAGTTCGGTGAAGGTGCAAATTTGATAGGAAATGAGGTATTGGAAAAAGTACTCCAGCTTATTTGACGTAAAGGAATTGGGATTTTAGAAAGAGGACAATGAAATTTGGAACAAATTTTTGGAAGTGCTAATTTGAAGTACAATTCTTCAAATGGAATATGTTTCATTTTGAGAATAAATGAAGAAATAAATGAATAAAGAACCTCTTCCATACTTTCGTATATATTTGCGTTGTTTGGTGTAAAGAGGATGGGACTTTTGGAAGTAGGAGAAAAGTGTGGTATGTTATTTTTTTTGAAATGTTAATTTGAAGTAGATTCTTCCAATTGAACGTGTTCAAATATGGGAATAAATGAAGAAATAAAAAAGAAGAATCCTCTTCCATATTCTTCTATACATTTTGGTTGATTGATGTAAAGAAGATGAGATTTTAGGAAATAGGAAAGTACGAAGCAAAGTTTTTGAGGAAGTAGGAAAGGGCGAAGGAAGGTTTTTTTAGGAAGTAGGAAAGGGCGAAAGGAAAGGAAAGAAATAGTGAATAAACCTTTTCCGTATATTTGGTAGTTTGGGGTAATGAAGAAGGAATTTTAGGAAGTAAGAGTAGTTGTATTACACATTTTCAAATCGTGTAAATGAAAAAAAGTAAAAAAGGACGACAAACCTCCCCCATTCTTTTGTTCAAATTTCATTTGTTTGCTGAAAGGAAGATGGGATTTTAGAAGTAAGAAAGGCTAGAGATTTTTCGAAGTGCTAAATTTAAATCAAAATCTTCCAATTGAACATTTTCAAATTTGCGAGTAACCGATAATTCACCCTCTTCACAATTCTCATAATAAATTCTTACTTTCAAAAAAAACCTCATGTTGGCAAAATCAAAATAATCCTCGCATCCACTCGGCTTTGATGTCTCTTCCTCCACCATCTGTTTGCCACGTTATGTTAGTGTGGTTTCGTCTTTGTCGTTGGCTCGAAGCTTCAAATAGGACTCGATCAAATGACATTAGAGAACAGTTACTTTGGCGCTATTTGCGGGTTTGATTATCGCCTCTTTGCCGTTCGCCTCTAAGCATCCTTCGGTGTCCTTCCGAGGACGGTATTGGACTAAGTATACACGATTCGTGTCTTTGTATCTTTGTTGTTCGCTGGCTCGATCGTCCAAAATGGTAACAACTAACAGAAATGTTCATAATCGAATGCAAGAGGAAATTGTTTCGTTCAAAACGCTTTCTTAAATTTATTTTTTAAATTAAAGCTATGATAAAATACACCTGCAAAATTAAATTTTATTTACTCGTCATCATATTGCTGGATGCATATTTAATCCTACTAAAAAAAATGTGATGTTTTCGAAAAATCTCCTCGGTGGTATTTCATCATTATTTGGGCAATCTTCTTTGGCAACGTTACCTCTAAATACGTTTTGCAGCCCTCTATATTTCACGGGGCCACTACAACTAGTTTTGGCCAGGAGTGGACCCGGTCGTATGTCTCTCATTTGCATTTACAATAACGTTATTGCCGCTATTTGCATAGTGGGGAATACTTGTCGCTTGCAGACTGTAAATTGCAGCCGCAGTACCGTATTTAAGTAATTTATAAGTTCAAGTTGAAGTGTATTTTTTTTAAAGAGGAATAGTATGTTGAAGTTGTAGATTTACGTTGATATATATCGTGTATAATTTTTGTTTAAATTTTTAGAACCAACACTTTTGTTATTAAAAAAAATCACGTTTTTACAATTTTTTAAATAATTTTTTACACACCATGTCCAATTTTATAAAGATTGGAATCATTCTACGTGTAGATTTTTTTGATTTATCTCTTGTTTAACTATTTTTTTCCATTTTATATTATTCTAAAATAAAAAGTTCATGTTTATATAAACTTTTATAAAAACTTTTTTATCTGTAACGTTTTTTTTAAGAGGGATAGTAGGTTGAAGTTGTTGATTTTCTTTGATATATATCGTGTATAATTTTTGTTTAAATTTTTAGAACCAACACTTTTGTTATTAAAAAAAATCACGTTTTTACAATTTTATAAATAATTTTTTACACACCATGTCCAATTTTATAAAGATGGAATCATTCTAGGTGTAGTTTTTTTTTGATTTAACTCTTGTTTAACTATTTGCTCCAATTTTATTTAAATCTAACATAAAAAGTTCATGTTTATATAAAATTTTCCAAAAACTTTTTTTATCTCTATCGTTTTTTTTTAAGAGGGATAGTATGTTGAAGTTGTTGATTTTCTTTGATATATATCGTGTATAATTTTTGTTTAAATTTTTAGAACCAACACTTTTGTTATTAAAAAAAATCACGTTTTCACAATTTTATAAATAATTTTTTACACACCATGTCCAATTTTATAAAGATTGGAATCATTCTAGGTGTAGTTTTTTTTGATTTATCTCTTGTTTAACTATTTGCTCCAATTTTATTTAAATCTAAAATAAAAAGTTCATGTTTATATAAAATTTTCCAAAAACTTTTTTTATCTCTATCGTTTTTTTTTAAGAGGGATAGTAGGTAGAAGTTGTTGATTTTCTTTGATATATTTCGTGTATAATTATTGTTTAAATTTTTAGAACCAACACTTTTGTTATTAAAAAAAAATCACGTTTTTACAAATTTTTAAATAATTTTTTGGCCATGTCCAATTTTATAAAGATGAAATCAATCTAGGTGTAATTTTTTTTGATTTATCTCTTGTTTAACTATTTGCTCCAATTTTATTTAAATCTAAAATAAAAAGTTCATGTTTATATAAAATTTTCCAAAAACTTTTTTTATCTCTATCGTTTTTTTTAAGAGGGATAGTAGGTAGAAGTTGTTGATTTTCTTTGATATATTTCGTGTATAATTATTGTTTAAATTTTTAGAACCAACACTTTTGTTATTAAAAAAAAATCACGTTTTTACAAATTTTTAAATAATTTTTTGGCCATGTCCAATTTTATAAAGATGAAATCAATCTAGGTGTAATTTTTTTTGATTTATCTCTTGTTTAACTATTTGCTCCAATTTTATTTAAATCTAAAATAAAAAGTTCATGTTTATATAAAATTTTCCAAAAACTTTTTTTATCTATCGTTTTTTTTTAAGAGGGATAGTAGGTAGAAGTTGTTGATTTTCTTTGATATATTTCGTGTATAATTATTGTTTAAATTTTTAGAACCAACACTTTTGTTATTAAAAAAAATCACGTTTTTACAAATTTTTAAATAATTTTTTGGCCATGTCCAATTTTATAAAGATTGAAATCATTCTAGGTGTATTTTTTTTTGATTTATCTCTTGTTTAACTATTTGCTCCAATTTTATTTAAATCTAAAATAAAAAGTTCATGTTTATATAAAATTTTCCAAAAACTTTTTTTATCTCTATCGTTTTTTTTTAAGAGGGATAGTATGTTGAAATTGTTGATTTTCTTTGATATATATCGTGTATAATTTTTGTTTAAATTTTCAGAACCAACACTTTTGTTATTAAAAAAAATCACGTTTTTACAATTTTTTAAATCATTTTTTTCACACCATGTCCAATTTTGTATAAATTGGAATCATTCTAGGTATAGAATTTTTTGATTTATGTCTTGTTTAAATAATTGTTTCAATTTTATAAAATTGCATTACTTAAAGAATTCTAAAATAAAAATTTCATATTTATATAATTTTTTAAAATCTTTATCAGGTTTTATTTTTCAATCCCTCCACCTCTTTCGGCTTTCTATCTTCTTCTCTATCGTTCTTATTAGAAAAAAACGTTTAAAAAATTGCGAAATTACTACCTTTTTATTTTTAAACAATAAAACCAATATGGGCACACAAAAAAATTTTTTTTTGACGTAAATAAATCACTTTATTTTCACATTTTCTTAATCTAAAATTACCATCAACACACACAGACGGTCCCCCGATCTAAATCACTTCTAAAATTAACCGTTGCGGCTGATTTCGAAAGAATTATTAATGTCTCGCAATGAGGCAACACTTGTATTCATAAATCAAACAGTTTCATCGCTTCAAACGCTTCAAATATTCAACAATTTGGGGCCCTAGCAAACTCTACCCCCCCTACTCAAAAAAAACCCCATTTTGCAATAACAACTTTAAAAGGTAAATAGAAAAATATGTCTAGATATAAAATGCGCTTGCCAAAAAAGAAACTAGATTATAGATGCGCACATCGATTGATAAACTCGCATCTTCAGTAGCGCACCTATTATTTATCTAAGCAATTGTGGGTGATGTATTATAAAAATATTACTCTACAGATTTTATTAAAAATTTTATAATATGTATCGTAAAATCAATGTTTTATCAAGTATTATCGAGTTTTACGACTGGTATCAAATGCGAACTTCGATAATTAAAAAATATATATATTATTTGCACCCCTATTCCCTCAGATTGTATAATAACATTTTGGGCATTATATTGACATCAATAATATTCTGGACAGTCCAGTAGGTGACATTTGCCCAGTTTACCTCGACCAAAATATATATACTGCACGCTCAAGTCTATTTACTGTCATATATAATATATGAGCGCCCTCTAACGGTACTGTTAATGACTACAACCCACCACCAAACACACACGTGTGTATATTTGGCTTTCGTTCGATATTAGCTGGACGTTAGATTCGAATTTGAAGTGAACTTAGTCCGGATTAATATATCGCGGTGCTTTATATGAATGTATGTAAACATAAGCGCGCGTAGTTTTTTTTTTGTACATTATTTAATAGTAAAAAAATCGATTTGTTTAATATATTTTCCCTGTTTGTGATAAAAATAAATAAATCTGTTGTTAAAATTACTATTTTCATTACATTTAGAAAATTTGATCGAAAAAAAATTTAATAAAAAACTAAATCCATTTAATTATACAATAAACATTCGAATTTTCTAGTCGAGAAGAAAATTCGTCAAAAATTGCTGGAATTGTAGAAAAAAAAATCGCAATTTTCACAACAAATTTCAAATAAATTAATAATATGATATTAAACGATATAACATAATATTCGTATAATAATTATATGTGTGGTAATCTTCACATGCGGTTTGAATTCGAATTCGAATTATCATTTTCGTACCTATTACAACCAAATGTGTTCTAGTTACATATATTAGAACACGACGGTTATAATCCTTACGAAACTTCCGCAAGGATAATGATAATAATACATTGAACTCGTACAATAATGGCCTTAATACACATTCGTCGTTTACTCACTTCGAAAATACTGTCGAGAGGTACATTATTTTGAAAAAAATTAAAAATCAAATTTCTGAGAGATATACTTTTTATTTTTATTTAAATGTAACGTGCAATGCTCATAATTAATCCTTTCATTACGTCATATAAAAATTTATCCTTATTGCAGTTACGTTGCTGATTCTGTATGGGAATACTATATAAATACACACTGTATTTATAAAACGACGAGACATTCTTAAGGGGATACCCGTACTTTTAAAATTGTATGTAAAAGAAAATTACTTAGTTTTTTCACAATTTTCGCAGGTAATAATGAAATTATGTTATTCGCAAATAAAACCGTACCTCGCTTACATTGCCAGGTCCTTAATTATGTACGGTATCCCCTTAAGTTGTAATAAGTTTACAAATTACATATATTTTATTTGATTTTTTTTTAACCATATTTTAAACGATTATTATTAAACACTTATTATTAGTTTTTTCGCAATTTTCGCAGGTAATAACTAAATTATGTAATTTGCAAATAAAACCGTACCTCGCTTACATTGCCAGGTCTTTAATTATGTACGGTATCCCCTTAAGTTGTAATGAGTTTATAAATTACATATATTTTATTTGATTTTTTTTTTAACCATATTTTAATCGATTATTATTAAACACTTATTATTAGTTTTTTTCGCAATTTTCGCAGGTAATAACTAAATTATGTTATTTGCAAATAAAACCGTACCTCGCTTGTATTGCCAGGTCCTTAATTATGTACGGTATCCCCTTAAGTTGTAATGAGTTTACAAATTACATATATTTTATTTCATTTTTTTTTTAACCATATTTTAATCGATTATTATTAAACACTTATTATTAGTTTTTTTCGTAATTTTCGCAGGTAATAACTAATTTATGTAATTTGCAAATAAAACCGTACCTCGCTTACATTGCCAGGTCTTTAATTATGTACGGTATCCCCTTAAGTTGTAATGAGTTTACAAATTACATATATTTTATTTGATTTTTTTTTTAACCATATTTTAATCGATTATTATTAAACACTTATTATTAGTTTTTTTTCGCAATTTTCGCAGGTAATAACTAAATTATGTAATTTGCAAATAAAACCGTACCTCGCTTACATTGCCAGGTCTTTAATTATGTACGGTATCCCCTTAAGTTGTAATGAGTTTACAAATTACATATATTTTATTTCATTTTTTTTTAACCATATTTTAATCGATTATTATTAAACACTTATTATTATTTTTTTTTCGCAATTTTCGCAGGTAATAACTAAATTATGTAATTTGCAAATAAAACCGTACCTCGCTTACATTGCCAGGTCCTTAATTATGTACGGTATCCCCTTAAGTTGTAGTTTTTTTTTTTACCATATGATGAGTTTACAAATTACTTATATATTATTTGATTTTTTTTTTACCATATTTTAATCGATTATTGGGTATGGGTATGGTGCGATTAGTTGTAGAAGGCAGTGCGAAGGGAAAGACAGTTAAAGCTTCTAAAAAAGGTCGTTGATAAAATAAATTCGAGTGAATTAGCGTTAGTTAGTTCGATTGAAATAGATATGTTGGTCTTGTATAAATTAGGGGTATTTAGTGCGAACACCCTGTATATGGGGCACATTCCATGTTCTAGTTTAAATAGATAGAAATTCGCATGAAGGCGTTTGTATTCATATTCCGTAATTGTTACTGCTGGAAAATCTGTACCGATATGATGAGCGCTGAATGCTAAGTCGTCCTTATTTCATACGCAAGGACCGAAAGACAAATATTCTGGCCAAGTTGTGCGCGTATGAACAAACCATATTAATATTTCGATTAATGAAACAAACAATTACGTTTTGTCGGCGTGCAAAATTCGTGCAAAATGAAGCGAAGTTTTTTTTATTTGATGAAATGTTTTAATATTTTAATAATTTTTTTTTTGATAATAACCGTTAAGGATAATTATTTTTTTTAAATTTAGTTTTGTAAAATTTAAGATAAAACGCAAACTAAGGCAATTTTTATATAAAAAAAAATTAATCTACATATACATGAACTAGCGAAAGAAGAGTGGATAAAAGGAAACTGTGAGGATATTGAGGAGGATATGAGAAGAGGTAAAGTAGATTTGGGCTACAGGAAAATTAAGTCACATTTTTCTAAAGTAAAACCAAAGGGTAACATAATATGTGATAAGCAGGGTAAGGAACTCACGGAAAATAAGGAAAAAGCTAGAAGATGGAAGGAGTATCTTGAAGATTTATATAAAGGTAGGCAGGACATGGAGGAGCTAGAAAATGTGGAACAGATAGATGAGGATGACTTAGGTCCTAGCATACTTAGGTCAGAGTTTCATAGAGCATTAAATGATTTACGGAATAACAAAGCAGCGGGGATTGATATGATACCAGCCGAATTAATAAAACACGCAGGGGAAAAAATGCAGGAGCGATTATACAGGTTAGTTTGTAAAATATATGAGAAGGGAGAAGTACCACAGGATTTTCAGCGTAGTAGAATAGTAACAATGCCGAAGAAAATAGGAGCTAATTTGTGTGAGAACTATAGGACCATTAGTCTACTATCACATGCATCGAAGATATTGCTAAAGATTATTTATAGGAGATTAGAAAATAAAGTAGAGGAAAGGCTAGGAGAAGATCAGTTTGGTTTTAGGAAAAACAGAGGGACGAGAGAGGCGATTCTAGCACTAAGAACGGTAGTAGAAAAAAGAAAGAGGGTAGGAAAGGTAACTTGCATAGCTTTTGTAGATTTAGAAAAGGCATTTGATAATGTAGATTGGGACATAATGTTTAGAATTTTAAAAGAAACGGGTATAGATTATAAGGATAGGAGAATAATTTTTAATTTATATAAACACCAAACTGCCTTAGTTAGAATTGAGGGGGAAGAAGAGGTAGCAAAAATAGGGAAGGGAGTTCGGCAGGGATGTACACTCTCACCGTTATTATTTAATCTATATATAGAAGATGCAATAAACAAAGTAAAAGAAGAGTATAGTGTAGGTGTGAATGTACAGGGAGAGAAAATATATATGCTGAGATTCGCCGACGATATAGCTATATTGGAAGAAAGCGAAAAGAATTTAGAAAGGGTATTGGAATGGTATGCAGGCAGTATTGACTAGGGATTTTAACATGAAAATAAATATAGGTAAAACTAAAGTGATGAGGTGTGACAAAAAGGAATGCAGTAGAAAAATGAGGATCACAATAGGAGATAATAGAATCGAAGAAGTGTCAGATTTTTGTTATTTAGGCAGTAGAATCACAAAAGATAATCGAAGCAAGGTAGATATAAAGTGTAGGATAGCACAGGGTAGGAAGGCATTCGTAGAAAAAGAACAGATTTTAAGATCAAATATTGACTTGGGTATTAGAAAAAGATTACTGAAGGTATATGTTTGGAGTGTAGCACTGTACGGGTGTGAGGCGTGGACTATAGGAAAGGAAGAGAAGCGTAGATTAGAAGCACTTGAAATGTGGTGTTATAGGAGGATGATGAGGATTGGTTGGGAAGATAAAGTAACAAATGAAGCTGTACTAGAGTTAGTAGGGGAGAAGAGAAGTATCTGGAGAGTGTTACAGCGTGGAGAGACAGATTAGTAGGGCATATTCTTAGGCATGGGGGGATTATGCAATTGATCATAGAAGGTAGCGTGGAGGGAAAGAGAGGGGTAGGTAGGCCTAGATTGGAGTATGTGAGTCAGATAGTTGAAGACGTTGAGATGAATAGCTATAGGGAGATGAAGGGATTAGCTCAGGATAGATCGGCATGGCGTGCTGTTTCCAACCAATCTTTAGGATTGCGGACTCTTTAACTAATACATGAACATCATTTTTTCAATTTTATTTTATTTTATTTTAAAATTCGCTGTAATTGACGATTATTTATCGTCGCGTTGTTTGTCTTTAATTTTATTAAGCTCACCAACAAGTTTGACATGTGATTTTCCTCATCTGCGACAATATCTCTTGAATAGAACAAACTCGAGCTCTTAATATCTTAACCATGAAAATGTTTGAAATCTTAAATACAGCGATATTTATTACATAAATTCATTACTGTAAAATAATAACTCGCCGAAGAAATATTAAAAAAAAAAAAACGATAATCATCTTCCGTTGTATTATATCATTAAAAAAATTTTTTTTTTGTAAATGTTAGATATACATTTTTGTCTTTTTTGATTATTTCAATCAAAGGTTTCAAAATATTTCCTCAATTAAATCAAAAACGTTACATTTTAACCGTTTTCTTGTGACGTTAATATTTGATGTCCTGCCTAACGGCATCACATGTTTTCTCTTCTGCTTTGGTTTCTAATCGTTTTTTCAATACATAAACCATGTCCTTGCCTTATAATCCATTGCGAAGACAACGTGAGGTAATTTCCTGTTGACATGTACCCTCATTTCCTGCTAAAATAACGTAGCGAACAGAATGTTGGTCAAAATTCACTCCCAAAGAACAAAACCATACCACAATAAACTAACGATTTCAAAAAAAGATATATCCACCACAGCGTCCGAAAATTTCAAATAAAATTTCAGGGTTCGACGAAGAGATTAAAATATCAAAAAATGATGTTATTTTAAGTGAAATTTTATGACGACTTTTTTTATTATAAGATATTTCTTCAAGTGTTAAATATTATGCAGAAATTTAAGATTTTAACAAAACTCGCCGTATGATTTTTTTTAATTTAAAACAATTTTTAGGTATATCTTCAGTTTACAAGAAATTATTTACGATTTTTTCGTTTGCATGATTTTGCAAAAATTGCAAAAATTGTACGAAATTAAAGAATTTAACTAATTAACGACATATATTTTTTTAAATAAGAACCCTGGGTATTCTTCAAGGTATTTTTTCAGGTATATCATTAAATTTGAATTTTGGTTGAATTATAAAAAAAAAGTTCCCATACATTATTTTCTGACTAATTTTTGTTTAAAAAAAATTTTCAGCATTCTCACACATTGTATTATTTAAAGAATTGAACAAAGATTTGAAATGGTTTTTTAAACGTGAAATTTTGTGTAAATTTTTAATAATTTAAAATTACGTCCTAGCTTTTTTTTTTTTTAAAAATCTTTAATGAATATTTTATAATCTTACAAAAATTGTAAGATTACAAAAAAAATAACTGTTGAAAAAAAATCATTCAGAAGTGTTAAAAATTGCACCAAATAAAATAATTTAACAATCTTCGTCGCGTGATTTTTTGAAGTAAAAATAAGCACAGAAATTTTCAAAAAAAAAAAACCTCAGGTATATCTTCAGGGTAATATTCTAAAAGGTATTTCTATTTCGTATGGGAATTTAGTCTCCTATATTCAGGTTCAACTGAGAAAGATACAACAAAAGGTGACTGATTACTACTCGGCAAAGTTTTCTAATTAATCGACGAAAGTACAACCGAACAGACGGCAACACTGCGTCAATTTCTACTATTTATTGCAGACCACAAAACGACCACACAAAAAAATTTGTTCGCTTTAAAAAAACGTTAATTGTAATACAACATTTTCTTTTTTGTAGAAAATTAATTCATTTCACAAAAAATATATAATGAACTATCGAAAAAAAAAAAATTTTAAATAAAAAATACAGTCTCAAGACGTCTTAATACTGGCATCTTTCCAAAAAATTTTTTTTACAATTATTTATTCAACGATCGAAATTTTTGTATATCCCTACAATCCTTTCATTCCATGCACTTACCAGTACGTCAAATATTCTTCTACGTTGTCTTCAGACAGTCATTACTTCGGGAAACATTTATAAATGACACCCCAAATACCCCCCACCCCCTTATCAGGCAGTTATATTAATAATAATAATATTCCTGTCGTTCGGGAGCAGGACCAAGATCGTCAGGACTATTGCTTCATTGCAGACGCTACTCTTTCCACGACTAAGAGTATTTTGTCATGCCGCCGACGGTTACAAAAGGAGTTGCGGAGTGTTATTTGTTAAGCGAGATATGGACTCGAGTTTCACCGTTCTTCCGTGAGAAGTTATTTGTCAGAATGTTGAGTATTGTGCAGATGGAATCGGTTACAAATTGAGATGTTGTTTTAAATAAAATCGGGCGGCGAAGACGTAATTTGCGGTTGTCTTGAGGTAACAAAATTTGGTGTATAATTTTTTTTAGAAGCCTCCACTATTTGTATTTAATATTAGTGGATTTATATGTTGTTGTACAGTTTTTTAAAGACATTTTTTATTTAATTAGGATTTTTTGTTTTTCATTTTATCGTTAAAATATGAATATGAAGGCATATAGAATATGCTCTATATTTCTATAACATACGTGATGAAATTTTCTCCATATACAAGCTTGTAGAGTACGTTTAGATTGAAATTATCAACCTTATATAAATGTTAATGAAGCCTTTTTCGATATACAAAGGTTCTGCTGTTATTTTTTGAAGCTCAGTCTAAGATAATCCTATATTAAAAAAAAATCCGAAAAAAATCGAAAAAAGGATTTTATTAAAAACGCGTTTGCATTGTTGAATTTTTTATATTATATTTATGTGAGAAAATGATTGAATGAGGCATTTTTTGGAATTTGATATTTTCGAAAATTAATTGGAGAATATTGTCGAGATTCCAAATTTGTATGATATAAGATTAATAGTTTAGTAGATATCGTAATAAAATGAAAATTGAAAAATCGGCAAGTTTGATTTTTTTTTGTAATTTTTTTACACTTTCGATGGTTAGTTTATGATATTTTCCTATATGATTTGATCTCAGAATTTAGAATTTCCAGAGTTTTTGATGCGAAATGAATATTTCAATAAATAAAATTTTCAAACTAGAAACATTTTTATATGGACGTGTTAAAATTTACAATTTTTAATTTACGTGGAAAACGTATTAAATGGAACATTTTCTGGAAATGGGAAATGACCTGAAGATTCTAAATCTGCAACAAGATTTGATGTAGGGCTAACATTTTTGCAGATATCGTCAAAAAAACAGCAAATTGAAAATTCGAAGAATTTTTTTTGGAAAATGTTCGCAATTTCGAACATGAGTTTATAATATTTAAAAAAAAAATTATGTGAGCAGTTAGAAACATTTTTGTGTGGACGTGCCATGTTAAAATTTACAATTTTTAATTTACGTGGAAAACTTATTAAATGGAACATTTTCTGGAAATGGAAAATGACTTGAAGTTTCTAAATCTGCAACTAGATTTGCTGTAGGGCTAACATTTTTACAGACATCGTCAAAAAACTGCAAATTGAAAAATAAAAAAAATAAAAAATATTTTTACAATTTCGATAGTGAGTTTACCAATATTTTAATTTTTTTTTTAAGTGAGCAATTTTTGTATGGTAAAAAAAATCCAATATACATTTCACGCAACCAAAACATTATTTGGTCGAAATTTATTATAAAAAAAAATTTCTGGGTCATAACTTCCGATCCAAAGAGTAACAGGCTGCATGTTAAATCCTCACACGACGCATAGGACAAGCTCTTGTATATATACGTAGAATATTTCAATTTCCATCGCGTGTAACAATTTGTTTATTATAATAGCTCATTTTCTATTCGTTACACAGCATACCAAAATAGAGCTCGACAAAAGTTATCAAGATTAATTAATCGATAAACGCATAATTTGTTCTCTTTCGAATTGTATGACAACTTCCTCAAATAAATTTTTTAATAAATTATATTCGTGCACATCGCATGCATAAATTTCGAATGTAAAAATTAATTTTGCAAGTAAAAGTAGTAAAGTAAGTAAAAGTAAAGTAAAAATGCACAAGTAGTCTTAAAAAATGGATTTTGGAGTTTATATTTTATATTTTTATTTTCTTGTATTTTATTTATATTTTAGTTTATATTTTTATGGATTTTATATTTTCTAAAAAAAACGTTGATTGTTTTAAGACGTCCTACGTTAGATCGAGCGCACAACAAACGCAAACTCCAAGTATGATTAAAATACGTCATTAATCCTGATTTCTGACAGTGACAGAATCAACAGTAACAACAATGGTGCACCCACAACAACCGTACAATGTTTTATATCCACCACTGTTATATTGCAGCCCATCTTTCTCTTGCGCGACACGTTTATATATAGCCTATTCACAAGTGACTAGACAATGCACTGGCAATACATAAATATGTCCGCCACTACGAACAGTAATCATTAAATGTCATTGAATGACTTCTGTATTGTGCCATACAGCAACAGCGATGAACTGGTTGCATAGTGTGTGTTATATAGACATTGGGAAGAGGGAAGTGCCCCAGCTATTAATTCCCATCGCTGCATCCTTGTCCGCTTACTTCCGAGCTGAAGATATAGATAAAGTTCTCGTTGGAAGAAGTAGCGTGAAATTCTAGCTTTGTACCGACGTATAATTTTTTTTTTTTTAGATTTTGTTTGGTCATTTTTAGATGATTTTAAATAAAAATAGTTATGAATATAAAGATGAATATTTTTGAAACGTACCGATTTTTTCAAATATTCATTTTTGTAGTACTTCTTATATATTAACTAATTTTTTTTTGTAAAATTGCTCTAACGTTCAATTTAATCTTTCGATTTTTTTTTGCATAAAATGACACATTTTTCAACGTCAGTTGAATTTATTTTTTAATCCGTAAATGTCTCTTGAAATAGTGAACATTTTTTCAAAAAAATTGTCGATTTCAAATCTGTACGTAGTTTTGGTGGGAGATGAATATTTTTAGAACATACAGATTTTTTCAAATATTCATTTTTATATTAACTATTTTTTTCTTATAAAATTGTTCTACCGTGAAATTTAATCTTTCGATTTTTTTTGCATAAAATGACACATTTTTCAACGTCAGTTTGTGATAAAAACTTACTAGAAAATACCAAAAAGTGGCTTTTGAAAAATACATTTTTTTTCAAATATTCATTTGTATATTAACTATTTTTTTCTTATAAAATTGCTCTACCGTGAAATTTAATCTTTCGATTTTTTTTGCAGAGAATTACACATTTTTCAACGTCAGTTTGTGATAAAAAACTTACTAGAAAATACCAAAAAGTGACACTTGAAAAATACATATTTTTTCAAATATTCATTTTTATATCAACCTTTTTTTTCTTATAAAATTGCTCTAATGTTAAATTTAATCTTTCAGTTTTTTCGTAAAAGATGACACATTTTTCAACGTCAGTTGAATTTATTTTTTAATACCATAAATGGCTCTCGAAATATTGAACGTTTTTTCAAAAAAATTGTCGATTTCAAATCTGTACGTAATTTTGGTGGGAGATGAATATTTTTGGAAGATACGGATTTTCAAATATTCATTTTTATATTAACTATTTTTATTCTGTAAAATTGCTCTTAACGTTCAATTTAATCTTTTGATGTGATTAATTTTTTACCTTATACAATTAATTCTCTATAAAAAAAATTCTGGAAATTTTTTCTTATTTTCAAAAATCAGCTTATTTTATCTAGAAAATATTCGAAACTTCTAAAATATTCAAAAAAATTTCCGGAAAAATGTTCTTATATTCAAAAGTCAGTTTATTTTATATAGAAAAAATATATATTTTTACATAAAATATATTTATATAAAAAATAAACTGATTTGAAATGAATATTTTGAAAGATTTAGCTTTTTTCTTGCTTATACAAATTGCTTTTGACGTTCGATATAATTTTTTGATGTGATTAATTTTTCACCTCGTAGAACATGCCATTCAATTTGAATTTTTTCGAAATTTTTTTTACATTTTTTATTGTAAAATATTATAAAACATCATAAATTGACTTTCAGAATTGTAAAAAAATTTTACTTAAAAAAATATAAATATTTGTAAAAGGGAAAACAGCTTCGATGGGAGATAAATATTTTTTCCAAACATCTTTTTATTAAATTTTCACTTTGCAAAATTATCGACACAATTCTATTTAAATACGCTTTCTAAAAGAATCCTGCCAAAAAAAAATGTTTAAAATTTTCGATGTCGTTTCACATCGTTTTCGAATATTTACCGGTCCATGTAAACCATCCTATTCATACAGCGAGGCTCATTAAATTCATGTAGGACATACATTTCTACCGCATTACTTCAGTGGAATAAAAACACGACAAAAAAGCGTTGTTTTCCAAAACCGTTGCTAGACAATCACGTAAGATATATGTATTATCATTAATTCAAGTTGTTTTGAACTTTACTGGGTCGTAATTTATACACACTTCGCTTATTTTTAGAAACTTAACAATGGAATACATGGATATAAATAAATACTATCACATCATTTTAAACCTAACTTGAAGAAAAATTGTTACACTTGAATTGAGGGAATTATTCACACTCCCTGTGAACAAAACTAGTCGTTAATTTTATATTTATGTACTAGTATTTGAAATAAATTTTCGATCTTTTGAAACAGTTCAAATTTTAAAATTTCCATTTTTTTTCTTTATTTAATAGCATTTTTGAATTTTTGAATATTGTTTAATTTCTATTTAATATATTCGCAAAATTCGAAATATATAAATATATTAGGCCATTCCATTTTTGATTTTTAATTGTTTATTTTTTGGAAAGTTAGTGTTTAAAATTTCGATTTTTTCTTTATTTAATAGCATTTTTGAATTTTTTATTATTTTTTATTTCTATTTAATATATTCGCAAAATTCGAAATATATAAATATATTAGGCCATTCCATTTTTGATTTTTAATTGTTTATTTTTTGGAAAGTTAGTGTTTAAAATTTCGATTTTTTCTTTATTTAATAGCATTTTTGAATTTTTTATTTATTTTTTATTTCTATTTAATATATTCGCAAAATTCGAAATATATAAATATATTAGGCCATTCCTTTTTGAAGTTTAACAATTTTTTAAACAAATAAACAATTTATTTTGGAAACTTATTGTTTAAAAATTTTTTCTTTTTCTTTATTTAATAGCATTTTTGAATTTTTTATTATTTTTTTATTTCTATTTAATATATTCGCAAATTTTGAAATATATAAATATATTAGGCCATTCCTTTTTGATGTTTAACAATTTTTTAAACAAATAAACAATTTATTTTGGAAACTTAGTGTTTAAAATTTTTATTTTTTTTTATTTAATAGCATTTTTGAATTTTTTATTATTTTTTATTTCTATTTAATATATTCGCAAAATTTGAAATATATAAATATATTAGGCCATTCCTTTTTGATGTTTAACAATTTTTTAAACAAATAAACAATTTATTTTGGAAACTTAGTGTTTAAAATTTTTTTTTTCCTTTATTTAATAGCATTTTTGAATTTTTTAATATTGTTTAATTTCTATTTAATATATTCGCAAAATTCGAAATATATAAATATATTAGGCCATTCCATTTTTGATTTTTAATTGTTTATTTTTTGGAAAGTTAGTGTTTAAAATTTCGATTTTTTCTTTATTTAATAGCATTTTTGAATTTTTTATTTAATTTTTTATATCTATTTAATATATTCGCAAATTTTGAAATATATATATATATTAGGCCATTCCTTTTTGATTTTTAACAATTTTTTAAACAAATAAACATTTTTTTTGGAAACTTAGTGTTTAAAATTTCGATTTTTTCTTTATTTAATAGCATTTTTGAATTTTTTATTATTTTTTATTTCTATTTAATATATTCGCAAAATTTGAAATATATAAATATATTAGGCCATTACATTTTTGATTTTTAATTGTTTATTTTTTGGAAAGTTAGTGTTTAAAATTTCTATTTATTCTCTTGAAATATCTTCCGGAATCTTGAAATTTATTAAACGATTTAATTTATGATTTTTTGAAGGTCCTCATTTTTTTTTAATTCGATTTTTCTATTAAATATTTTAGTTTTTTAAAAAATTTCACTCCATTTTTGTTATTTTCATTAATTGATTAAAGTCTGGAATTGTTAAAACTTCGATTTTTTTAATTTAATTTAAAAATTGATGCCATAGAAATTTTTAGTTATTTGAAAGTCCTGAATTTTTGAAATTTCGATCTTTTTCTATCTAATATTTTAGCAACGTTTCAAAAATCATGATATATTAAACCAATTTTGTGATTTTTTGGAAGTCCTCAAATTAAAAAATTTCGATATTTTTTATTTAATATTTTCTAAAATTTACGCTACATTACACCATCTAGTTTTAGCGATTTTTGAAAGTCCTGAAACTTTTTGTTCTGTTTAAAATTTTACGATTTAAAAAATTCCGAATTTCCGGAATATCGATTTTCCCATTTACTATAACCGGAAAAATTTCGAAAAAATTTCAAATCGTTCAGGTTACTAAATTGAAATCTTTGCAAGAGCTTTTATCTATCTTATTATCAAAATTTTTTATTATCAATTTGAATTTTTTAATTACGAATTCTTCCATCGAATCAAACATCCACTCAGAATTAATTAGAAAACTCGCACTCCTAAAAATCCTAATTAAATGCCCACTTTTATTTTATCTCCGCAAAATTACGCGCGGACGTATCACTAGACAGTATATTAATAATTTTCCCCGCTCCAAATGAAACTTTCCTATATATTTAATAAGTTTCACATGAAATGCGAATTCACTTCGTAACATTTACATCTGGAAAAGTTTTTTCATTACCACTTAATTAAAACTCCCAGCCCCGCCGCTGAAAATTTGCTAAGCATTCTGCAATTACATAATCTTGAACTGTTCCTAGATTTCTACGTAATTTTTTTAGCGCAAAAAAAAATCTAAATCCTTTTTTTTTAACAAAAACATACATCTAAATAATTTTTTTTAACGAAAAAATCAAAAAATACTATTTACGTTATATTTCGCGATAAAAAATTGCAAAAAAAATTCGAACTTTCATTGCTGTTGTAATTTTGTTTCTTCGTAGCCATAAAAATATTTCACGTCAATTTATCAAGTATTAACGACGACATCTAATAAAAACCGCCTTTAAAAAATTCTGTACTTGTTCAATTTTCTACTTTCATCAAATTTCAATTTTATCCCCTTATAGTTTAAATCGATCTTCAGCATTTTTCCGTAGTTCGATTTTCACTCTTTCTGAAAATGTGCTTTAGAGAAGCGTATCGCTATTTAATTGGAATTGCTGGACGGTCAACAATCCACAATAAAATGCTTTAAACTAAAAGTATTGTAAGCGCACTTAAAACTGACTGTAATCTGATTAAAAATAATTGTCTGGAACGATTTTCCAGACGCAGTCAATTTATATCAATGGAGATGTTTAATAGCGAATTGATTAGATTGATTAAGAATAATAGTTTGGTTTCAAGAAATAATTTGATCGAAGTACAGATGGTTAAGTAGTTACAAAGTGATGAACATTTATGTTATTTCTAGTATGCAATTTTAGAGAATCTTTTTAGCTTAATTTTTTTAATTTAATTCAAATTTTTGTTGTATGTTTTTTTTTTTTATTCTTTATTTTTTTTTTACTATTTAGTTTTTATTATATTTAATTTTTTAGGAGAAAAATATGTATATTTTAACATATTTTTAATACTTTTTTACAATTTCATTCAATCTATTAATTAATAAGTCATTAAAAAAAATTCAAGTTTCTTTAATATTTATGAGTATAACTTAATTTTTTTTTAACAATCCCTTGTCCCTAAGGGTTCCAAAAAATTCGTTTTTTTTAGAACTTTTCTTTTAATTTCGTAGGAGAAAATTTAAATATTTTATAGCTGATTTTTTAAATACTTTATTCAAGCTTCTTTAATTCATAAATTTATCACAATTTTTCATTTATATTTCCTATAAAAAAAAATAATTCTCGCGTTTAAATCCATTTTTTTTACAATGATTTTTTAAAAATGTTGCAAAAATATTTTTGTACTACTTTATGTAAAGTTTTTTTCTGATTACTAAGTTTAGTTTATTTTTTATAGTTTTTTTTTATTGGAAAAGAATTTTTTCAATACAAAATAGCAGATTTTTTTATTGTAGCGAACTAAAATATAATTTTGAAATAAAATTATTTTCGGCGAAAGAAGAAAAAAAATCCACTATCGATTTTTTTTAAAATTTTTGTTTATATCATTTTTTTTTTGATATTTTTTGCGTTTTTTTTCTGTCAAAATTAAATGGTAAAAATGAAAATAACGCTGCTGCAATTTCATCTAATTAACTATTCAATAGGCACTGAAAGATGTGGAGAAAAAGGCGAGCATTTTAATTGTTCTCTTCTTGCGCTGAAGAACTTCCGATCCTTGAATGAAAATCTGCGAGAAAATCGGAGATCCGTTCTAACACCCTTGAATTATTTAACACAATTTTAATCGTATCCTCTTGAACGACAAAGAAACATCTTCAACAAAATAATTGGTCTACTAAATTATTTTACAAAATCGATTTGATATAAAATAATTCAGTTCGAACAATCAACAATTTGTATTTGGATTCTGTTCAAATGTCGATTTTTTTTTAATTCCAAAATACTTTAACTCAAAGCGACAAATTTCAATTTTAAACTTTTCGATTAATCCGATCGTTTTCGATTTTTCTCGCAATTTGAATACAGCAATCATTTCTTGCAGCGGACTGAGAGCCGTTGTTTTAATGAGCTATTCTCTCCGCTGGCTATTATCATTTTAATAAATAATTGTCTAATTATTCCATCTTAATTACGAATGCCAGGCGGCCGTGCCAACTGAAGCTCTCCCATTAATGGGACTGAAAACGCTGCCCCTTTTTTTCAACCGCTCTGAAAACAGTCGCTGAAAACGGCCATTCTGATATTTGTATCGTAAATTGAGATTGCGTACGATTTATTAATGGAAATGGTTTTTTTTTTTTTATGTGAAGAGATTTTTAGCGCCTTTTTACGTGCTTGTAAAATGATGCTGAATTATTTAGTTTTATATTCGGTACTTTTCTTTACAAAAAAATCCTCCTGAATTATTTTTCTTATTTTTTTTCAAATATATTAAAACTTTTTATCCATTTTATTGTTTTTTTTTTTTGCTGCTGAAATTATTTAGTTTTCTATTCGAAACGAAACTTTTCTTTACAAAAAAATGCACCTGATTTTTTTTTAATATTTTGCAAACATATTAAAACTTTTTATCCATTTTATTGTTCATTTTATTTTTTCTAAAATCAAAATTATTTTAAATCTTCATAAATTTTATAGTTTCTAAGATTTCTTTCTTTAGTTTCGTTGAAAAAATATAAAATACTTAGAAAACAAAATCATTATTTTACATTGTTAAAAAAATTGAAGAAAACATTTCCTCCCAAATGCAAAAAAAATATATTTTGCATTGCGATTTATAAATGGAAATGTTTTTTTTTTATGCGAAGAGATTTTTTGTGCTTGTAAAATACTGCTGAAATTATTTAGTTTTCTATTCGAAACGAAACTTTTCTTTACAAAAAAATGCAATCTGAATATTTTTTAAATATTTTTTCAAATATATTAAAACTTTTTATCCATTTTATTGTTCATTTTATTTTTCTAAAATCAAAATTATTTTAAATTTTCATAAATTTTATAGTTTCTAAGATATCTTCATTATTTTCTTTGAAAAAAGATAAAATACTTAGAAAAAAACATAATTATTTTACATTGTTAAAAAAATTGAAGAAAATATTTCCTCCCAAATGCAAAAAAAAATATTTTTGCATTACGATTTATAAATCGAAATTTTTTTACGCGAAGAGATTTTTAGTGCCTTTTTACGAACTTATAAAATGAATTATTTAGTTTTCTATTCGATACTTTTCTTAACAAAAAAATCCTCCAGAATTATTTTCTAATATTTTTTTAAATATATTAAAAATGTTATCCATTTTTTTTTGCTAAAATCAAAATTATGTTAAATCTTCATAAATTTGACAGTTTCAAAGATATCTTCTTTATTTTCTTTGAAAATACAGAAAACAACATAATTATTTTACACTAATAAAAAAAAATCGAAGAAAATATTTCCCCGCAAATGCAAAAAATAAATTCTTTGGCACAATTTGTGTGCAAGTGTTGAACAATTTCTTCATCAAGCGCCATTGTCGTAGCTATAAAGCTAGTACTACATCACAATTCCGTTTGTACTACAAATGGCCACCCTCAAACCACCCCCACACCCTAAAACACCCTTTGCATTTCGCATAAGGGTAATAGAATAGAAACTATGCAACATTCATGCAGTTATGATGTAACAATTCGTCAGCAGTCTGAATAGCTGCTTCTCTAAGATCAAAGTCGGCCGGAAACGGCGGCAGTAGTCATAATGGCGCTATAATGACCCTAGGGGATGAAACTACCCCCGATTTTGTAACAGGAGTTAGAGCATTCTAGTTGCGAGTAGAATCATCCTAGAGGAAAGTGAAAAGTGACACGTCATCATCGATCTAGGTGAAATTTTGTTTCACTTAGTTTCACTCAAATTATAAAGATGTTTTATAATATTTTAACTTTTTATTTGTTTTTTTTAAATTTCGATAAAGATTTTTTTTTGTAGTTTCCTAAAAATTAAATTTATAAAGGAAGATTTTTTTTTACAGCTTATTTTTAAATTTCGATTCGTCTGTTTAATTTTTTATAATATCATTTTTTTACATTTTTTTCCTAAACGAATTTTGGTACATAATATCCATATTTTTTAATTTTTTTGTACGGTTATTTTTTCTATACCTCTGAAAATTAAAATTTTTTTTTTTTTTAAGTTTCTTTAATTTCAAAGTTAAGTTTTCTTTGTATTTTCCTAAAAATTAAATTTATAGAGAAAGATTTTTTTAAAGCTTATTTTAAATTTAGATTCGTCTGTTTAATTTTTTATAGTATCATTTTTTTTACATTTTTTTCCTAAACGAATTTTAGTACATAATATTCATATTAAAAAAAAAAATTTAATACTTAAACAGTTGTATTTTTTAAATTTCACAATAGCTAATTTTTTAAGACTCCTTTTCAAATTTTTAGGAGAAATTTAAAAATACATTATAGCGGATAATTTTCTACGTTTTCTTCAAGTTACGACTTGTCGATAAATTCAGTTTAATATTTTATAGTATAACATTTTCCATAAAAAAAAAATAAAATTCAAGGAAAGATCCTGTTCGCAAATAACATGAAAAAAAATCGGCAGAGGACATGCAAAAATAAACTACGAAACATAAAAAACAATTTTTTTTATTCAAAATTACCCAACAGCAATTGTAAAATGTACTTTTCAACTACTAAGTACCTTAAAATAAGCATTTAGAAATATACGTAATAATTTACACTCCCTGATGGAATCTCTGCATTTACTCCTAGTAACGTTTCGCGCTGAGCGTAATCTTCAGCTCATATGTAGCTGTACGAGTATTCTACTTTACGATATCTTTGCATGTGCATGAGGACGAGCTTTAACATTTGGAACTTTGAGGAAATGTGCAGTTATCGCATCGCTTAGTGCAAACCCACCGTGTATAATAGAACCGTCCATATACAGGATGATGCCTGGTAGTAAATAAATACATCAAAAGAGATTTGATCGTAGTCGATATATTTTTTTTGTGTATTTATTCGTTCGAATTTGATGTGAATAATTTTTTTTAAGGTGGTACGAATTTTCCAACGAATATTATTTTGAACTATATCATTTTTTTATAAAATATTTTAAAGAATTTGTGAGAAATGCACGATTTAAGAAATTGAACAACCTTAGAAATTTAAAAAATGATTCCATTTAGTTATATAAAAAAAATTAGAAATAAATTTGTCAAACGAATCTTTTTTAATTGATAGTTCTTTTAAACTAGCGAAATTGGTTATGTATTTAAAAATATTTTTGAATATTAAAAAACTGTACGTTTCAAGAAATTATACAACGCTAAAAAAGTTTATAAAGTATTTCGAATTAAGATTTTAAATGTGTAATAATTTTTTTTTGAACCAATTCACTTTCATTGTAATAAAATTCATAAAATATTTAAATATGCTTTGTGAGAAATATATATTTTGAAGAACATTAAAAAAATATTTCAAATTTAGTTGTCTAAAAAACTTTAGAATAAATTTCTAGATAGAAATTTCATAATATAAAAACTGTATCTTCTTAAACAAACGTTGAAAAATACTTTAAAATATCATTAAAGTTCATTTGAGTTTTCTTACAGATTTAGCAAAGAAAAATTTTATTTTTTACAATTTATATATATTTTTATACATCTAGTTGGCTTATAAAATTTTTTTCGTAGTTTTGTGAACAACCAAATAATCTAAAATTGTTCTTCATTCGCATGAAAATAATTCATGCGTATAATTTTTTCAAATTAATACGCACAGAATTAATTGACAGTTACACCGTATTTTGTATTGTACAATCCATTTTTTTTTGGAAACACTCGGTATATATCTTTAAGATACTTTTACAATCATTGTCATCGCTTTTCAAGCATCGTGAAAATACTCACGGGGGGAGAGCTGAACAAAACGAAGGAAAATGACATATGCTGAAATCTTTACGACCTCAAAAGCGCACTATCGTATGACGTATTTGAGTGCAGCACGTCCCTGTATACTCTAATTTTCTCTTAGCGAACAAACGTCGGCCTCTATTTACGTTTGAATTTGATATTTCGCGTTAAATATCGCATTAAATATTTCGCATTAAGTAGAAGGTAGGGCGGAAGGAAAGGCTGGGTTATAGGGGTAGACTACGATTTTTTTAACAAAATATTAAAATGCGTAATCGTGATTCGATATCTAAATCTTAGACTATACGTTACAGAAGACATTCTAATTTCGAATTTATCATCGCAAATTCATTTTAAATGATGGTTGTCTTGAGCGCGCACACAAGCAACCCTCAACTGTATACGGTGGTAGTGCGTATAGTGTAAGGGTAAACTACCCTTAGAAGACGTAGAATTTGCCGCCAGTATATGTGGAATGGCACTTCTTGTCAGTGGGTGGCGAAATCTATTTCCAGATGAGTGATTTATTGTCGAATGCACGTAGAGTAATGAGATACAAGAAGTATTTTTGAATAGTTGCGGTAATGATTTGGTAAGATGAATTACGGTGGAAAATTAAGAAGGGTGCCAAAAATGTTTTGGAGGGGGCTGGTAGCTTATTGAACGATTTTTGTGCGAAATAAAAATTTATTTGGTCTTTCAGCTTAAGCTATTTAATTGTAAAACGAATTTTCTTATTTTTTTTTATTCTTGTGAAACTTGTGAATTATTGAAATTGTGGATATTAAAAAAAATCTACTTTTTAATAAAAGTCAAATCTTCGAATTTACTACATTTAAGATTATTTCAGATTAAGCCAATTAATTATTTTATTCCGAAATATTTTTTTTAATGAATTTTCATAAAAAGAAAATGTATTTTGTCTTTTAAAAATTTACAAATATTAAAAAATGCTTTGTGAGTTATAAAAAATATTTTTTTATGAAATATGTCCTCTAAACAATATTTAAAGAAATAGTTTTTGATTTTTTTTTTTGAAATTAACTTTATTAACGAATTTTCCTAAAATAAAAATTTCTTTAGCTCCTCATAAATTTACAAAAAAAAATTTTAAAGTTTACTTCGTAAGAAATGCATGTTTTAAACAACATTTTATTTAATTTTTTATTTCAGACTAAGCTTTTTAATTGTCAAAAAAAAATGTCTGCATAAATTTCCTTTAAAAAAAATTTTCTTTTGTCGTTGTGAAATTAAAAATGTGTTGCCAATATATAATGAAAAAAAAATTCTCTTACGTAACACATTTTCTTTTTTTTTATACCGTTAAAAAGAGTTTTTTTTTAAATTCAGGCTCGGTCATTTAATTTTAGAAATCAAATTGTTTGAACAAACTTTCTTAAAGTAGAAATTTTCATTACTCCTTTAAAAAAATTTAAATATTAAAAAATACTTTGTTAATATTTAATAAAAAAATCTACGTTTTAAGAAACATATTCGAAACCATTAAAAAGTATTAAAAATATTTCAGAAGCGAAGATTTAGTTTTTTTTGGAATATATTTTTAAACTTAAACTAAAAATTTCCTTTAAAAAATTGTGGCATAATTAAGAAAATATTTTTTTATCATATTTTAAAGTAAAAAATATATTTGATAATAAATTATACATTTGGTAAAATAAAAACAAAACGCTTTAACAAAACGTCTTGTAAAAATTTTTCAGTAATATTTCAAACAGGATCTTTCATTAAAAAGGAACATTGACTCTAAGAAAAAATTAAACTGCGACTTTACAATCCTTTAAACTTTCCAATTATCATTTGCGATTTGAGCCCCAACTTTGCATTTTGCTCATTTACCTGAAACGACAACAAATTGCGTAATTACAAGCGATAGTGGGCCATCGAGCACACCGCCCATATGCCCAACAAACAACTCTAATCAGCTTTGTTCTAATTGCCCAAATATCCTTTGAAAATCATCGAAGATATCGACGTATACAGGGCAAAGCAAAACTATATGTTCCATTCAACAAATTGCTTTCAAAATCATCGATGTTGTTTATTTTACTTGACCAAACTTTAATTAATTAATTAATTAATCAATTCCGACCAAATATAGGCCTGTGGAAATTTTTTTTTTGCATACTCTTGGTTTTAAAAAGTTGTTTCCAAAAAAAAATATATATAGAAAATGCTGCAATTAAACTAAAAAAAAATTTCCAAGAGCATTAGCTACGTGGGATACCGTCATTAATACCTGTTAAAATATGCATTACGTTACCAAAACATTACGAATTAGAAAAATAATTTTCTAATTCTTTTTAAACCCGTTTAAAAAATTGTAAAATATATTATTTTATTTCGTTTTGAATGGGTGAATTAAATTGTCCACCCTATACACTATTTATCGCTTTAAAAATTTGAAAAACATTTTTTTTTTGTAGGAGCATCACTGTTACGTTACCCCGACATTAATACCTGAGAAAACAATTTTCAAGTCAAATAGATTACGAATTAGAAATTTCTTTGAAAGGATACTCTAGATCCGCAAAATGCGTTATTATAATATACAATTTCATGTCATTTTTAATGGGATAATTGAATTGATCACCCTGTATACTATATATTGCTTTTAGAGATTTTTATACGACTTATTATGGCATTATTTTTCGATATAAAGCAATTAATTTCACAGCGCCAGACTGTTTAATACAAACGCTCTACATACATTTTACGTTATTAATTAGGCGAAATTATGAATTATCCTGGCGCTCATCCTGGAGGATTTGCGCAACGCTAGTGTTTGCACGTTGCAAACCATCTATCTATGGTAATTGTGAATTCATTAATTGATATTATCCGACGTAATTTGGTGCGGTTTAATTGGTATTATGTAATCGATGTTTTGATTTATAGAAAAGTGTTCCAAAGCGTTCGAATTCTTTCGCTAATGTGGCTAGACAGAAGAGAATTTTTTTTTCAAATTGCGTTTTGTAAATGAAGTGGTTGTTGAAAATTAGTTTGTTGTAATTTTTTGGGCTGTGTTAGAAAATGCTCTTTATATCGGATGGACTAGAAACTATTTCTAACAAATTTATTTTAAGTTTGTTTGGCATTTTTATTTTTCATAGGAAGCGTGGTTTTTAATTTTAATTCTTAATTTTTTAATTTTTAACATACATTATTGTATTATTATTGAAAGGTTTTAGTTTAAATACTTGATATTACTTTTTTAGAAAATCTCAAACATTTTTTTAAAAACATTTTTTCTACTTTAAAATTCGGCCAAAACTAACGCACGAACAAAAACTTTTTACGAACACTCTTTATATCTAAGTTGGAATATTTTGTATTGAGTGAAAAATTACGTTCACCAAAAAATCTCTTGACTCTGAAGTTACAAAACATTTTTGAAGTTCAAAATCAAAATTTTACGCTTTTTCACATTTACTCCTTCAAATATTTGAAATTGACTAATTGAAATACTGAAAAAAAATGCCCAAAAACATTTTATGAACTGAAGCTAGAAACCGAACCCTTAATAATAAAAAAAAAGTACTTAATTGTCAATTAAAACAGAAATCTGTTCTTCATTATTGTTTTTATTTTATTTTATTTTTATTTTATTTTATTTTATTAATTTTATGTTTTTCATTATTTTTTAAACAAAATAATGAAAAATTTGAAACATGTTTTTCTTGTATAGTAAGATTTTTTTATCGACAATTTTTTTCAGTTACCAATTATTCTAAAAAGATTTAATTTTCAACAGTACTTTTGGACAGTCCTTTATATACTTCATGCATGAAAAAAATCGCGAATTAAAATTCGCTTTTGTTTTAGTCGCAATTCTAAAGTATCTAACATCAGGAAAATGATCTGAAGACACAACTGCACTTGCATTATTTACTATTGCCTTAAGTTCGAGCTTTATAGCCTTCATAAGCAAATTTATTCACGTTGAACTTTATTTACCATTTCGGGACGAGGCACGAATGGCACGAATACCTAATGCAGTCCTTTTCATAGAGCCGGGTGCCTTCTGCATAACGCACAATGTACTATAATTCATTCCCTTGAGTCGCGTGGAGGCGGTACACAACTGTATATACACCAACACCTCGATCAACAACACATCAAACAAAAAATTATCTATGAAAGAAATTGGTGGCAATTTTATTTTAGAAAAAGCAGATACTTTTGTGCGAACTTCAAGAAAAATTATATGCAATTTTTGAGATTTAAAAAAATCATTGAATTTTGATATTAAATACTCTTTAATAATTAAAAATATATTTTTTGATAAATACTTGATTTTTATTTAAGGGCAATGAAATATGCAAACTAAAAATTGTAAATGTAAGAAATTTCTTTAATTTTGACTGATTTTCCACATAACCAAAGTAATTTACAAAGAATTTTTTTAAACCGCTCATATTATATCAAATTTTATACTATAAATTTTTTTTTTGGTCTTTTATAATACTTTATTTAAACGTATATTAAATACTCTTTAATAATGAAAAACATATTTTCGATAAATACTTGATTTTTATTTAAAGGCAATGAAATATGCAAACTACAAATTGTAAATGTAAAAAATTTCTTTAATTTTGACTGATTTTCCACATAACCCAAAGTAATTACAATGCAAATTTTTAAACCGCTCATTTTCTTTTCCAAATCAAATTTGCGCTAACATATTTCCTCATATATATTTTTTTAATTTACAAAACTGTGTAAACTCTTGTAAGCTGAGGTTCCCTTCTATTTACGTTTCGCTCAATTTCTTCTCCCCAATTTAACCTTTTTCTTGTATGTGTTTATGTCAATATCAGAGGCATCGTTCTTAGGCAATTTTCGAGCGTAGAACAGAATTTTGCGAGAAATAAGCGTATTTTCGCGCCCTGGTAAATTTACCCCCTTGTCTGATGCCTCTTTATTCAAGACATCAAGACAGCTCGACATAACCAACTATAAAGCCATATAAAGCGCAGACATTTTTTTTTAAATATTTTTTTAACCATTTAATTAAAATATTTAACGCATCATAGAAAATCACAATATACATTTTATTAAATAATATTTTCATTTTGACAAATTTGCAAATATTGCACTGGATAATTTCTTTTTGCCAAAATGACAATATTCATGTGCATTGGATAATTTTTTTTGCCAAAATGAAAATATTTAATAAAATGAAATAATTAATCTTAATAAAATTCCATAAAATATTTTGTCTTTCAAATATCACGATCACAGAAAATTGAGGAGTATTTTTATTCTTCACGCGAACATAAATCTATTTTAACATAAAAAAAATTAGGTGATATTCTAAACAATAAATGAATGATTTAAAAATAAAAATTTCAATTAAAAAAAACATTATACAGGTCAGTAATTCAAGAAACCAGAAGAATACAGGGTAATAGCAAGAGTGCAGGTTTATTTTTAGTTATTGCCCGAATAAGTTATGTGGAAGCAATTATGTGTCTTGTAGACGCACTATAGGCGTCCACCACTTGATGGCGCTAGTGTACGTTCGCTGTAGTTCCTCTGGCACTGTGCAAGCCCGAAGAACTACTCGATGGCACTTGCAGTTGGATAGTTCCAGGCGCAGTCATAATTTAACGTTCGCTACACAACAACTTATATTATGTTGCGTTGTTTGTGAAGAACGGAGAAGCAAAACGGTTCTTGTACAACTCGAATTTTCGAAAAAAAATCAAACGTTTACTTCTGTAGAAAGTTATAAAAATTTGTCCAGCAAGAACAATTTTAAATGGTCTATTAAAAAGTACTACAAAATTTATTTGTTGTACTTTTTGTATCGAAAAACACGAATTCCAAATATTTGGCACTGTACAAATGATCACTGTCGAACTTGACATTTTCGAGTCGTTGCTCTTCATTTAAACTTCTTGTACATCCACTGGCGGGATGTTAGGTCGCATATACCACGCACGCGGCGATACAACAATGTAAGTGGAGACAATGCGTCTCCTTCCTTGTTTTATAAATCTAAACATGAATAATGGACTCGTCCACAACAACACTGCACCAAAACAGCGTACAAGAGACGAAGAGAAGAAATACACACTGAGCTACAACATCGTTCCGACACTACGATCTCGATTAATATTTCACCCCGGGACTCCGTCATCAATGTTCATCATTCGTCTTCTACGTCCGTGGTGTTTTTATGTCATGTTTGCCATCTGCTCTGGTCATTTGTAATGTCGAGTTACTGTCATTTGATATCTAGATGAAGACTTTATCGTTTAACTTGTATTTCGTATAATTTTTAGGTCGCGTATTCCGTTCCAAAAAATCGTTGCCAATTTGAAAAACATGCGTGAGACTCTCGCGCGGTAGAAATGAAACTAGCTCCCCTAGGAAAAGTTGATTTTATGCATTGCTTTTTTTCCCATTTGTTAACGATTTGATTTAGATTTTGATTGATTTTGATTGACACTCTGATCATCAAAGAAAGCATTATTTATTGTAATATCGTACAGTCTATAAAGAGGAGTTTGGATTAAATATTGTATATGATGCACTAGTGGGTGCATTTCTATTTGTCGATGGCTCACTCAGCTGTATCAGATTCATTTCGTTGATCTCTCACACCGCGTGTATCTTCACGTGCCTGAATCAGTGGCATTCAAATTCTCTATACCACTCACTGTGTCCTCACTTAACGACGATATCGATTCATCCAGTGTATTTGAGGTCGTTGGAAGGTTATGTTGTCCTTTAACGCCCTTTGCCTGGCTCGATACTCTCTACTTCTTTCCAAGGCACTTTTCTTGGCGGTTTATTCGCTTGTTTCCGTTCTCTAAAGGCTCGCAATCTGTCTGTACTTGTGTTTTTCTCCAATTCACTTTTCACACAATGGAAACAGTTAGCTAAAAGATTAAGCTTTTTTCCATTTGTTAACGATTTGATTTTGATTTTGATTGATTTTAATTGACACTCTGATCATCAAAGAAAGCATTATTAACATGTAATGTTATACAGTCTATAAAGAGGAGTTTGCATTGAATTTTGTGTATGATGCACTAGTGGGTGCATTTCTATTTGTCGATGGCTCGCTCAGCTGTATCAGATTCATTTCGTTGATCTCTCACACCGCGTGTATCTTCACGTGCCTGAATCAGTGGCATTCAAATTCTCTATACCACTCACTGTGTCCTCACTTAACGACGATATCGATTCATCCAGTGTATTTGAGGTCGTTGGAAGGTTATGTTGTCCACCGTGTTTCTTTAACGCCCTTTGCCTGGCTCGATACTCTCTACTTCTTTCCAAGGCACTTTTCTTGGCGGTTTATTCGCTTTTTTCCATTCTCAAAAGGCTCGCACTCTGTCTGTACTTGTGTTTTTCTCCATTTCACTTTTCACACAATGGAAACAGTTAGCTAAAAGATTAAGCTTTTTTTCCATTTGTTAACGATTTTTTAAATTTATATATTTATATATTTTTTATATTTCATCGACAAATAGAAATGCACCCACTAGTGCATCATACACAAAATTTACATTGTTTCAACCTGCTCATCGCGATTTTGTTAAACAAATTGTTAGCTAAAAGATTAAGCTTAATGACGTGTAATATATAATAAAATACGCAAGCGTCTACTGGTTGTCTTTTGCTACATATACACACAGTACACGCGGCGCATGCGCGTAGCGTGCGTTTCACTTTTCGTGACGTTCAGGCCAATTTGCCTTAACGCGTCTATAGAAGTTTCACTTCAAAAATTTGCTGCACAAAAGCTGTGTCACCCTCTTTGCCTCTTACACTTCTTGTATATTTACTTATCGTATATAGCGCTAGTATCTGGCACTGTCGAATTAGAGGACGTGCCCAAACTAACGAAATCTTCTTACAGATGTATAGATCTTGTTGTGGCTACTGCACCATCACTTCCATTCATTTACTGTGCATTTGTGAGGTTCGTTAAATATATGCGCTCGCACTTTTTATATCCGCACAAAACGAAATAATGACGCGATTTTATTTATTCGCTGTCCTAGGGACATTCGAGGGACTAGGCACTGATTGCAGATTTGTTTGGATTCCAGTGCCGTCGTAAGGATTATATTTTTAAACACGTAGATCAATTGAAACTAGATTTACGGAGCATTTCCGAGTAAATAGTAAAGATAAAAGTGCTGTAGCCGAGCATATTTTTGAATCATCCTATTCAAAGTTCTAGTTCACTCAAATTGCATAAAAGTGGTTTGAATTATTCCGAGTTAAATGCTCAATCGAAATCAAATGTAATGAATTTAGATTCGTGCCCAATTTTATGTCGTCTATTTAATTTATTTAATAAGAACTATTTTTAAATTAATTTTCAAATTTTTCTCGAGTATTTAAAAAAATTTATATATAGCGAAATCTATTGCTTAAATTAGTTTTTTTTGTATTAATACATTTGTATATTTTTTCATTGTAATTGTATCAGCAAATTTTCGAAAAAGAATTCCTTTTGCCAACATATGCCCTGACTAATTTCTCGTATCAACCCTCCGTCACTGCTTTGCCCTATGCAACCCTTATTTGATAGCCGCGTCATTGTTCGCCCTATCTAAGATATCTACACGACGTGGGGCGTCCCGACGTCTTCTCGTTACTATTTACACAATTACACAATCGCACACATAGAATACAGACGCTAATTATTTCGTTATCTACCCCAAAGAGGAATTGCGCGAGCCAGGGTGGAAAAATTTCGTTACCAAACAAATTAAATTTTTTTGTGGTGATAAAAAAAAAATTGTCCCCATTGGTATTAAGATATAAAAAAATTTGTAAAAATTTTTTTTTTGCGTAATGATTTAAATTGTAGTTTACTGAAATGGAAAATCAAGAATTTATTGCTTTTTTTTATAAGAAAGATGCAAAATATCCAATAGTGATTTTTTTTAAATTTTATATTTATATTTCTGTTTATTATTGTAGTTATATCTGAATTTATGTTTAAAAAAATAAAAATAAATTTATTTCCTACATATTAAAGTTATTGTTCTTATAAAACAGTTTTTTCAATACAGATGTTATAAAAAATTTAAAAAAATTTACACTGCATAAAATATCCTTAATCCTTGAAATATTATTTAATGTTTATTTGAAATTTTCTCGTTACCTCTTGAAAAAAAATACAAAAAAAAATATTACACAAAGTTAAAAATACCAAAAAATAATTTCACATGTCTAACGAAAAAAAAAACATCATTTCTAATGACGTGTCCACACCAATCATATGTAACATCATCCGATTGAGATCACCGCTCTTTAAACTAAGACACAAAGAAAAACAATCACTTACGCATGCAAGAAGACATTACCCATTAGTACATTACAGAGTTTAACTCGAACATATGTTTGTATAATAAATCTAAACTCATATTACACGCTTTTAATATTACGTATATATGAGCTGAATTAACTTCCGCCTATGTGCTAGATAAAGATAGCGATATAAGTTTGGCACATTGACAGGATACGTTATACTGAGATGCATTTCGAAATTTAAATAACGTTAAAATGGAAAAATTAACAATCTGCAGGAATATTTAGTTTTTATACCTTCCTAGTTAGGGATTGCTATTTGCTGATCTCTTCTAAGCTAATTTCTTCATTTCCAGATACCAATTTATCCCAACGTCCTGATCCACATACCCCAACCTACCTTCTATAACTAATTGCCTTTTTATAACTCATATATTTGCTCACCCTGAATTTTTTTGCGTACATTATATATACGCTTCTTTCGCAGGTGTATAATATCAAAATTAAAAAGAAAAATATTTTTTTTTTGGCACAAACAAATTAATCTTCTACAACAGATGACAAATAATATCATCATGTATGTCTTGAATATGCAAACCGCATTAAATTAACATTAACCGAACTAATGCGTCTTGTGCGGATATTGATTAGACTGAAGAGTTGCCACCTGAGAGGGCGAAACTTTCTCGTTGGTTTATGCTAAAGATATATTACCGAACATAATTAATCTATTAACTAAGTAGGTAATAGAACTATAGTTATATCTCTATAAATTATGGCGGTTGCTTTTGTTCGTTTATTTATTTATTTTTATTTTTATTTATATTTATTTTTATGATAAACGTGGAATATTTCGAGTCGCATTTTATTTTTTGTATTCTAAATACACATTAAGAAAATTTTATTTTAAACAATTATTCTAACAGTTTAACAATGTTAGATACATTTTTTTTTAACCTCAGTTTTTTTTCTCAAAATTTTTTCTATTTTGAAACGCAGCCAAAACAACATTAATATGACAAAAGAAAAAAAAAATACCAAACCCCTTTAATATCTAAATTGGAATCTTTCGAACGATTGGGTGACAATTTTTTTTCACTGCGCCATGTTTATCAAAAGATTCTTGACTTAAAATTTTTTTTTATTTTCCTTGATTTCTCATAAGCAAATTATCTTTCTGCATGCTATAAAAGTGTTTATTTTTATAAAAATGCATTTTTTTTTAAGTAACTTTCTTTGGTAAAATATATTTACAACTCCCAATTATTTCGCCTTATTTTTTATTAATACACAAACAGCTTTTTTAAATGCCATTTTAAAAATTTTCTATCTGTTATTAATTTCGTCCACCAATTTCCTCCTCCTTAACGAATTCGTAATGAAGAACGCAATAAAAAACAGCAACGCTAATCTGAAGAGATACAGGTCAAATAAAAATTATTTTTTACCCCAAGAAATTTAAAAAATTTATTAATATATATATTTTTTTAATAAATGAAGAGCTTTGTAAAAAAAATGAAATGAAAAAAATTTCTAGCGTTTATACAAAAAAATGTCATATAGCAAAAATTTATTGACTGTTGTGTTAAAAATGGCGTTTTAGTCTTCGAAATGCGCATCCAGAATTAAATACAGCGAATTATTTTTTTAAATAGAAGTTTCTTCTTATTTTATTTCGCCGCACATTTTTAAAAAAGCATTTTTTGCATTCCTTGCAATATTTGTTGAAACGTTTCTTTCTTTTTTCAAAGCACTCCTCTTTAGTTCTGATACAATTTCGCCGACATTTTTTCTGTACTCTCTTCAGCCAGCATTCTCAAAAAAAGTACGCACATTTCAGAAACGTCAGAATTAATATTTTATTCTTACGTACGCGATTTTGTCTCGCCCCATTAATAATAAAAAATTTAAGATTTTGGCGCGAGAAAATGCGAAGAGATTGAAATCGACGAGGAAAAAAAATTGCTTTTTATTATCGGCCTCTGCGAGATATTACGAAAATATTAAATAATTAAGATGGTGGAATAAAATAATTTTTTTATATCAATTTTATTTTTTAAAAAATTTCAAATATTCGACAAATTGTGAGAATTATATAATTTGATAATATGCATGTATTATAAAATAATTTTGAATGGGCCTGACCATATAAAAAAAATTATCAAATAATTTCATAAGTAATAAATTATCAAATTTAAGTAAAATATAAAATTCTAATATATATTTCTTTTGCAGGTGAGTGAAATTGAAAAACAAACAAATTTCCATCAATAAATGTTCGAAAAAAAAAAATTGGTAAGTGAACTTAAATATTTTATTATCAACAAAACCAACTGTAAGTGTTATAGGATGTTTGTATTTTCAAATATCATACAGACAGATTTGCTGCTGTAGACGCAGAATAATTTTACACAATAAATTTCGTGAGCATAAACACAAGAATGAATATTCCCATTATAATGTGTCACTCCGAAAGACGGAATTTCATTTTTAGTACGTAATAATAGCGATTTTACGAGTTAATAGTAACTCTTCGAATAGAAAATCTTCAGTTTGGGTATATAAAAGCAGCAAGTTCTATTGCGATACGCCACTGGTACGATTTATATGAAAATTTGTTTTTGTTGCGAATTTTTTTTTAACTAAATAAATTACGGAAGTCAATGTAAAACATATTTGGATTTTTATTGTTTACAAAATGTTTACAAAAAATTCCTTAAACAGTTTTTGGATATCTTCACCACATTGTGAGGTCTATTTTTCAAATGGACAAAAATTTATTAACGATTATTGTTACATATCTAGTTTACGACTTCTTGATAACAATTAATTTCCTCTATCAGTTAATTTCTTCCATTCGATTGTATTCGATTCGCAATTAAATGAGCAGTAGGTCCATTGTTGACGTTAATTTTTATGTCGATGCTTTACGGTTTCAAAGCTGACACGAAATTCCTCCAATCGTAAAATTATACGAAACTATTAAAATCGATGCTTCATTTCTAACTGTTCATATAGTAGCGATGCTATAAGGAAATTATGTTCTTGTTTAGTGCTTTTGTTTCCTCCGTATTATGTTTAAACTTTGATGTTGTCAATGATGGCCTGCGGGAAGAGATTTGTCGTACAAAATACTTGTATAAGATCGTTAAAAATTTTGTAGCTGCAATAGTTTTGTGGGGCTAATAAAACTAAAAATAATAATTTTGTTTTAAGTATGCTTTGATTTTTTTGATTTTTTGACTTTTTGACTTTGATTTTTCAAAGAATGCTTTTGATTATGTATTTTTTAATTTTTTGAAATTTTTATGGTTCTTTTTTAATATATTTTTGTAACTCAAGAACAATATGAACAATATATATATTTTTTTGTATATTAAAAAGAGATTTTTTTCGGTATATCTATTATTGATAATTATTAGGTTTTTTTTCAGAATATTTCTGTAAAAAAGTAAATATTTAAAAATTTTTTTTAAGTATTTTATATAAAATTGATTTTTTTAAATAAGTTTTTAGACAGGAAATTGAAGACTTGATTAATGTAAACGCTTCTTTAAAACAGAACAATAAATCATAGGTCATTGCGCTGAACTTTCAATAAATTTTAATAGATAATACTGATAATAAACAAATTTAAAAAAACAGGCAATAAATATATCAATTTTAAAACGATCTATTTTTAATTTGTTGATACATTTTTGAAACTTAAGATTGTTACGAAATTTATTTCGTTTTAGAAAGTCAAGTTTTTAAAAATCAGAAAAATTATTGGGGAAAATTATGAGAAAAATAATTTTATATTGGTAAATATTCATTTTCGAACTTATTTAGGGGTATAAAATATCAGAAAAATATTATTAAAATATTTTATTGTTAAACGATTTGCAAAAACAATTTTTCAATTTTTTTAAGGTAATACCATATCAGAAAAAAATTATTTAAAAAGAGAATTTTTTGGAATAAAATGTAAAAAAAAAAAATCACCATAAAAATATTTTTTTAGTAGATCTGAGATTCTGTAAATTTAATTGCATCAAATTAATTTAGAAATAGGATTTAGATTACTTTCTTAAAAATAAAAACAAGTCGATTTGATAAAAAACTTTATGTTAATATCTAAAAATTCTTTATATAATATATTATATGAGCTTTAAAAATGATTCAATTTAAAATAATTTATTAGCGAAATAAACTAGAAAGAGGTTATATTAAAAAAAATTTTTTTTTTAAATAAATATCTATATATATATATTTTAAAATGCGATTACAATTTTTTTTTATATTCATTATAAATAAATTCGATGAAGCATTCTTTGATGAATTTTTTCTTCACTACAGACTATAGTTCTTCACTCAGAAGAACTAACATAAAATATTGTCATTTCATGAATTTTATACAGCGTAATCAAGAACAAAACGACTAACTGGAAATGTAGTTCAAAGTTTAAATGATAACGTTTTGCTATTTGCTCCGAATATAATGCAATATAAATGCAATCTTTCCATGCTGTTGTAATTAGTGTTAGTACTCCAGGAGCCTAGCAGTTAGTTAGTGCAAATATCGAAGTTATTCCCAACTATGTTTATTTTATGTTTTTGTTGACCCTACGTGCTGAAACGACAAAATATTAAATCACCCTCTCGTGCGCATATTTAATTTATACTTCGTATTTCCTTAAAAATCGTTTTATTATATATATATATATTTTTTTTTTAACAAAATTAAACATTATTAAACTCGTAATTAAACTTGAATTAAACAAAAAAAAAACTGATATTTTTCGGACGATTTTTTTTTCTCATAAAATATATCAGAAATTTCTTTCATAATCCATTTTTAGTACATATATTTTTAATATGAAATTTTCGTGATAATTTTTTTTCGGCAAATATTGTTTTTAATATATACATTTTTACGTAAAAAAAATATTTTTTTGATGTTTATTCTCCTATGATATACCCCTGTAAAAAAAAATTCAAAAATTGTTTTTATTTTATACATTCGTTTTAAATAGAAAACTGTATTTTTTCTAATATATATTTTAATATTTTTCTAACATCTTTAAAAGTTCTTTTTTTCAAAAATACTCTTTATTATACATTCAATTTTAACTAGAAAACTATTTCCTCGATTATTTATGTGATTTTTTGATTTGATTTTCTGATCTACCATTCAAATTTTTTTCAAGAAATTTAAAAAAAAACGACTAGAATACTGTATCTTTCTGATATATCTTTTTATATTTATATTTTTTGATATCATACACTAATTTTTTTTTTCAAATTTTCTTCTTAAATAAATTATTAATAATACTATTTTTATATTATTTATTCTGTTATTTTTTGTTATATATTCTGAAACACCCAAAAAGGTTGAAAGTATATATGAAAACAAAGAAAAACGTTGTTTCTATTATTTTTTTGTAAACAAACAACAACAAAAATTTACGCTTAAATTGCAGATATATTAAAAAAAGCACACGTGGTATTTCTGGACACTGTTGCCGATAACTTCCTTATATATAAAAAATAAATGCACAACAATCACAATATTTCGATTTTTTATTTTTTAGAATAATAAGCGATTTTTTCGACAATATTATTATTATCACAGTAATTTTAAGTATTTCCATCAACGTGAATATTAAATAAAAACGATCAACCATAAAAAAATTTTGAAATTACTTTTTAAAAATGATTATTTCATTATCAGCATTTACGCTCGATATGGCAACGGTGTATGGGATTTTCGCTACAGCACATGCGCATCTGACATTTGGATACCAGTTACGTCATATCGGGTCAAATATAATGGAAAAAATCAAATTCTGCGATGAAACGTAGAAATTTATATTTATTTTCACACATTCTATGCGTAAAAAAAGATACATTTGATGAAAATTGAAGCATTGTTTTCCTATCCAACACTTCGCCTACCATTTCAAAACATCCCCCATAAAACATGTGCCACACAACCCTTACACATATTCTTCACCCCCCGAACCAATTCACGCAACAGACAGCGCTACGTTCACCCGCCCCGGCTGCAACTTATTCCGCTCGCCTGCGGCGCCGCTAACAGCCAGACTTATGTGTACACCGTATATAGTTTATTCGCGTTTATATACCATGTGAGAAGGGCTCTGTGCGACCACTATTCAGTATTTATTGCGTAGGGCAACCGTCCACCGTGTCCAGTTGCATATATACACATGATAGGGGTGGATTGTGCGGGGGTGGTGGTGCTAGTCGATGGTAGATACGCGTGTGTGTAGGATTAAATGCGGTATGGTATGCTGAGTATATACCGGGTGGTTGATTTATGAGTACAAAACGATTTTGAAGCTGTGAAACTAAATTTTATATTTACATCGAGTTTATTTTTTATTTTTGATGATAGTAACAAAGTATGAGTTTTTCTTTAATTTATTAAAATACTAAGCAAGTGATATATTAAAAAAAAATTATGTACGATTTTTTAACTATATAAATTTAATATTTCACTATAGAGTGTAAAAAAATTTTGAATAAAAAATACAAGTAAAACAAATAAAAATAGAAAAATGCAAAAAATATATATAAAAATTGTCTAATATAAGAAGAAGGATTTTTTCTATAATTGTGAAGCTATGAAACTTTAATTTTTGTTTAATTTTCTTTGATTTTCTAATATTGAGGTTTTCTTTAATTTAGTAAAATACTAAAACGATATATTTAAAAATATATGATTTTTTAACAAAATTTAATATTTCAAGATTTACAAAAGTTTATCCATCATTGGATTGGGAGGGTAAAAAAAATTTACAAAAAAAAAACCAAAATATCAATGAAGCAAATAAAAATAGAAAAATGCAGAAGAAAACCGCTCAAATTTAATTTTTTTTTCTAATGTAAAGAAGAAATTTTTGTAGAAAAAGGATATAATTTGAAGCGATGAAACTGACATTTGTATTTACGTTGAGATTATTTGAATATTTAATTTTTTTTTAAGATATTGACAAAGTACGATTTTTTTTAAATTTTACTGAAATACTAAAGTGATATATATAAAAAAATACATATACGATTTAAAAAAAGAAAGTTATTAAAAACTAAAAATATATTAAATTCAAAAAGCGCTCATTGTTGTGGAAAATCCCACTTTAGAATCTATATATAAAAATTGGAAAAACAATGCTTTGTGTTTTCATTTGTACTTTTAATTTTTTTGGGTATTCTTAAAGTTTTTTTAACAAAATCACAATTCCAATGTCTAATGGAACATTAACATCCTTTAGAAATTTTTCAAAAATATCGTTGCGATCGCTTAATTGTTAATAAATCAAATTTGAATTATTACAAAAAAAAAATATTTCTGCAAAAATTAAAAAAATTATTTCTGATAGGTTTGACATGCAAAAAAAATGAGATTGTAAGTGATTCAAATAAAGTGATTATTTACTGTTTTTTTTTTGAAAAAAATAAGATTCAATGAAAAACTTCAATGAAATTGTTTCATTCTCTCTTCTATGTTATTAAATTTTTATTCTACTTTATATAATTTAACATAAATTATTAATTCACCGTATCGTTTTTTTATTATTATTACTTTTAATTAATCAATTTGCAGGAGATCTAAAATTAATTAAGAAATTTAAAAAAAATTACATTAAGTCTTTTCATACGAAGTCTGGTCTTAATTTATCTATTCAGGTATTAATTCCTAAAATTTCACATTTAAAAAAAAAATTTCTTCATCAAATAATGAAAATTTCTTCTAATAAATTTAATAAATCCATCAAATTTCAAATAAAAGATATTATTTGTTAAACTAAATTTTATTATATACTTTTAATCAATTAATTTGAAAGAAATATTCAAAATTGTGTTTTTAAAATATAGTACGTCTTTTAATATATAAACCGGTCTTAATTTATCTATTTACGAATTATTTTTTAGAATTAGAAAAAAAAGTCTTAAATTTTCCCATTAAAAAAAAAATTTAACAAATCAAGCAAATTTCTCCATGCTATTTTTTTTTGTAAAACCAAGATTTAATAATCCAAAAATATCTTTTCTTTTTTCTTTTCATTTTTAGCAAAAAAAATACTTTTCAGGCAGTATACACTTCCAAGAAAGTGTCGCAATTTTTATTCAGGTCCTTGCTCTTCTATTAAAAATAAATAATTTATTTTTCGAATCTACAAAACATTTGAAACAAAAAATATTTTTCTTAAATCTTTCCAACCAACGCCTGACGTGTACACTCATGCAGGAAACAAACGATTATACATGTAGACTCAAGAAATAAGATAAACATAGTTATAATGAAAGATCTACATATAGCTGGAGCACTTCCTGACTATAAAAAAAGACTACGGCGATGTCGAAAGTATATTTGAGGAAATTGAAGCAGAATGCCGAAGTTCTGTCATATATTTTCTGAATAAACTATACGTTTTCAGCGCGTGTGTACGTAATAGTAAGGATGTACAGCGCGGCCCAATCATTACACTAAAAAAAACTTCTATATACATTTTTGAGCAACTTTTATAATTTACAATAATTTTTTTAACATTTTTCTTTACGACTTAAAATAAATTTCATATGAATTTCAACGTTTTTTTTTTAAAGATATTTGTTAATGGCTGGCCAAAACTATTAAATCTGGGATTGATTATTATATACGATAGTCCTTTTAGTCTTCGTAGATCTTCTAAGGGACTAGATAAAGGGACTGAATAGGATCATCATGGGAATATATATAAGGTTCAATCAAACGAGAGAGTTTAGTTGATATATCATTATTCTGAATGCTGCGCAAATATTGGAGAAGTATTCTAGAAAAGTGTTGGTTCAATATAAATATGTTAGACTCCTCGAAGAAGTGGAATATATAAAAATATACCAAGAAATTATTTATTAAATTATAACGGGTTCGTTAAATGTATTTACAAATAGTTTTGCAATAATTATTTTTTATAAAAAACGAGGATTTATACTATATTATTATAATCCTTGTGAATGTCATGTAAGATTTTTTTTTTATTCTAATGTAGAATTGAGAATTTTTTGAAATTTTAAATTTATCACTACTTAATTTTTTTTCAATATAATTTTGGGTTTTTGTACTATTTTAGCAAATAGAACTAATAATATTTATCCTCAATTTATTAATCATTGAAATCATTGAAAGTCTTTATTTTGATAGATTATAGAATGCGTGAAAAAAAATTTTTCGTCGTTATTTTTTAAACGACATTTAAAATAATGGACTAATAATATTACTCCTATTATCCGATTTTCATCTAGTTTCTGAAAAACGCTGAAAATGCTGAAAATGTGCGTTAAATTATGATTTATTGATTTATGATGTGCCTATTATAATTTTTTTTTTAATATTATTATTTTTTTTATAACTACACTCTGTAATTGGTATTATATCCTGTTGAGGTAGTTTCTACAAACACAAATAAATAAATAAATAAATAAATAGTATAAAGTCGATATATCGAGAAAAAATAAAAAGTGTTTTTAAACAGTTAGATTCTAAAATTAAACAGTTAGATCTGTTAGAATTCTTAATTATTTATTTTTATACATAGTTTCTAATTACGGAATTATTTATGCTATATTTTTTTAAAGATTTTACATGCGTTATTTTTTTGCAAAATTCTATTCGGCATTAGCGAAATCGTAATTTAAATAAATATTTTTAATTTAAATAAGGATAACTAAAAAAAAATCTTTTAAGTTATCTTTATATGGAAATGATTTTCCAAGATTTGAATTATTTTGATGTCCAATTATTAAGATGTTAAAAAATCCTTCATACAGTTTTCTACTAATAATCATAACAAAATAACTTTTTTATTTCATTTGTATAAATAAAAAAGTTTTTGCCAAGTTTTATGGATATTCTTAATTATTTATATATCCAACAATTATGTAATTATCAAAAAAAAAATTATTAGAAAAGGTGTTTGTTCAATTAACAAAATCAATGAGAAATAGAATACATAAGAGAAGAGGTTTTCAAATTTCCATGCAACAAATTGGAAATTTTTATTTTGTAAAAATAAATCGCAGAATATTATTTATTATTCCGTCGTCTTGACAATTTTTGGCAATCCGCTTGACAATTTTTCATCCACCATTTTCCCTCCGTGCTTCTTCCTCTTTTCGTTGACATTAATGAATTATTTTTGTTTGAAAGTCAATGATTACTAGTCCACGAAAACAGCTAACGAAAGCAGTTCTGTCCCTTTACTCGAGAACATCTATTTCGTATACAACTGTCAACTGTCACAAATGTCACACGGGAGCCGTCATAATTATACATCTTATACTTCATTTTGTGAAGGAAGCAACCGTTATTACACGCGCTCGAACTGATGATAAATCAAAGTTATAAATTGGAAAAAAAGTGGAATTATTTCTGTTTTTAACGAGACAATTTTTGAAAAATTATTGAACAAAAAAAACACATCGTTTCATTTGATCTTACGTAAGAAAGTATTTATTAAATTACATTTAATAAATACTTTGAATAAATAAATAAATAAAAAATTACATTTACATTGAAAATTCGTATTTTGGATGTTTTTTTCGGAAAACTTTTCCACCCAAATTTCTAGCTCTTTTCACATCACGCCCATTACATAGTTGCTTTTAAAAAAACAATTACTTAATCGGCTATATCGACTATTTTATTGCTCGTACTAAAACTGGAATAAAGTCCATTTTACGACAAACTGTCGTTTATGTGCAATTTTATTCGATTTTCGAGCTTCTGAAATACATTTTTTTTTACGCCCGTTTAATCACTGCATCTAATAATATCACTTAGATAAATAAGATTTTTTTTATGCCTAAAAAGAAATTATACAGCCGAGAAAATGTTCAGATATAAACAGAACACGGTGTAATATAAAAAATCGTAAAATACATGAAAAATGCATGATTTATACAGATTGACTTAAATTTTGTCTATGATAAATTTTTTTGTTTTAATTTTAATTATTACTTCATTTTTTTAATATATTCGCTATTAATACTCGATAAAAAAAATGTACACATTTTCATATGGGATGCATTTTTTTGAACACTTCGTTAGCCCCTAAAAATAATTTTGAAACTCAAATTTTAAATAAATAATTTTTTAACATCTACTATTTAATTTCTAATCGCACAGTATATTTTTAAATGCAATTCTTCTGGTTGCCTATTAATGTCCCGCCATGTTGCCATTTACAACCCACTCTCGCGAAGATTTCTTTATTTCTAGCTTTTGTATACCGCAATAAATGACGACGTAAATCTGCCGTATAAATTGACTCACAAATCATACAGGATTGCAACGAAACTCCGCATTTGCATAGAAAATTCCACAAAACCGTTTCATGTGAAATATTTGCTGTGACAAATTGACAATTTTTTGTTGCAATTAAACCGAAAACACGTATTATAAAAACAATTGCCAATATGTGACATATTTCGAATCAACGATTATTATTCCCCCACAACCCTAATTAATTTGTCAAATTAATTTGGACATCTACAATTTCAATACAGTCCATAGGCTCGATCTTCGACGTCTTTATGTCAACTCAACACTTCTAATGAACCCGGCACAGTTCCTCCCAACCTAAACTCTTCATTCTGGTCCTTTGTTGTATCTATCCCACTACAGAGCGGGCTTTAGCCCACACAATTAAATATTCAAAATATGTCTAAACAATTTCGCCAACATTGAATTTAAAAGAATGTGCGTTTGATGAACAATATAATTTCCCAGGGCTCTAAAAAATATCTGAGTCCATCTCTGTGCTCGTGAGGAATTGTCTCAATAACTGGGGTAGTGGTACAAGACATTCCTGCTTAATACTATCACAAGTGGAGGACGGAAGATTGGACTGGGACATTAGGGGGGACAGAAAGGGAAAATTGAGGAAGATTTGCCCGGCAATATTGCAAGAAGTAGTGTTGTAATGACACAAGACAATAATATCAACTCGGTGGAAAGGAGAAAGTTGTTGGGAAAGGCAAATATGAAGACGGTTTTTTTTTTAATCGTTTTAGTAGGTTTTTTGATTATATTAGTGACGATGGATGGTTCGTCTTCGAAATGCACATTTAAGTTACAAATAGTCATAGTGAAGTATATTAAAAAAAAAAACGTTCAATTTTATATTAAAAATATTAACAAATCTAATTTATATACACAGCGGTCTATAGAAAAAATAATAATTGTTTAAGCTTCATTATTATTTTTTTTTAATATAGTGTTTATGAAGATTTGCCTTTTGACTGGACAATTATTTAATGAAATTTTAATAAGAACAATTAATCCAGACAATATTTTAAATTATATACGAAATTCGGCGTGTCTTCGTGTTTGTCTTTCGAATTAATTTGTTCTTGGGGACATGCGAAATAAGACAATGAAATGTGCTTCAGTAGAGGGCCTATTTCAATGACTGCTCTGTTTTTATTTTCAACCTTCTGAACTCTTCATTTTCAATTTTCGGGATTTGCGATAAAAAAAAATACACGAATATTAATTTAATGCTAATTAAAAAAAAATATCGTAGTAATTGTCTTAAGCTGCATTTCGAAGCTTGAGCCCTATATAAAAATAAAAATCATTTTTGTCCATTAAATTACAACTCATTGCAAATATGGTTTAAGTTTTTAATTTTTAATTACTAAAATAATGTAAATTAAAAAATATATATAAAGAATTCTTTGCGTTCGATTGAAATTTAAACATCTTTTTTTTTGCTTTACTTTTTGATACAATATTGAACAATAATATACATCTGACTACCGAACTACATAACTACAATCATCCTCTTCGTCCTTAAATTCACGTATACTATATACATATATTTTCGCCGAATTTAACAAAGCCCAAAGTGAATGTGGCCCTCTAGATGGCGCTGCACGATCGCCTCACTGCACCCATTCAATTATTATCAAATGACAATCGACGACATCTGACTGCTGATCGCGCCACCATTCCATTGCTCTTCCTGGTGGTAACCCTAAACTGCGTTCCCCTTAAACACACGTTTCTGCTAGTCCGGACCTAGTCAAAATAGCTGGGGAAATATTTTTTTTATAATCAAATTACAATTTATCAAAACGAATTCATTAATAAGTACATATCTAAATATTGTGTTTAAAAATAAATATAAATTATTTAACAAGTTAAAAATATAATGTCCTCTTTTTACTCTTCACTCGAATCAATTTTTTTCTCACAGAAACGAAAGAAAATATTTTTTTTTACTTTATTGCAATTGCAACCAAATTTATTAACACAACAAAATATTTTTTATAATCAAATTAGAATTTATCAAAACGAATTTATTAATAAGTACATATCTAAAAATAGTGTTTAAAAAAATATATAAATTATTTAACATATTCAAAATATAATGTCCTCTTTTTATTCTTCACTCGAATCAATTTTTTTCTCACAGAAACGAAAGAAAATATTTTTTTTACTTTATTGAAATTGCAACCAAATTTCTTAACACAACAAAATATTTTTTATAATCAAATTAGAATTTATCAAAACGAATTTATTAATAAGTACATATCTAAAAATAGTGTTTAAAAAAATATATAAATTATTTAACATATTAAAAATATAATGTCCTCTTTTTATTCTTCACTCGAATCAATTTTTTTCTCACAGAAACGAAAGAAAATATTTTTTTTTACTTTATTGCAATTGCAACCAAATTTATTAACACGACAAAATATTTTTTATAATCAAATTACAATTTATCAAAACGAATTTATTAATAAGTACATATCTAAAAATAGTGTTTAAAAAAATATATAAATTATTTAACATATTCAAAATATAATGTCCTCTTTTTATTCTTCACTCGAATCCATTTTTTTCTCACAGAAAAGAAAGAAAATATTTTTTTTTACTTTATTGAAATTGCAACCAAATTTATTAACACAACAAAATATTTTTTATAATCAAATTACAATTTATCAAAACGAATTTATTAATAAGTACATATCTAAAAATAGTGTTTAAAAAAATATATAAATTATTTATCATATTAAAAATATAATGTCCTCTTTTTATTCTTCACTCGAATCAATTTTTTTCTCACAGAAACGAAAGAAAATATTTTTTTTTACTTTATTGCAATTGCAACCAAATTTATTAACACAACAAAATATTTTTTATAATCAAATTACAATTTATCAAAACGAATTTATTAATAAGTACATATCTAAAAATAGTGTTTAAAAATATATATAAATTATTTAACATATTCAAAATATAATGTCCTCTTTTTATTCTTCACTCGAATCAATTTTTTTCTCACAGAAACGAAAGAAAATATTTTTTTTTACTTTATTGAAATTGCAACCAAATTTATTAACACAACAAAATATTTTTTATAATCAAATTACAATTTATCAAAACGAATTTATTAACAAGTACATATCTAAAAATAGTGTTTAAAAAAATATATAAATTATTTAACAAATTAAAAATATAATGTCCTCTTTTTATTCTTCGCTGGAATCATTTTTTTTCATTCCAGAAACGAAACAAATAATTTTTTTTAACTTTATTGAAATTGCAACCAAAGACACCAAATCTCTTTCGAATTAAACAAATTGTTTGGTGACGTCTGATGACGTCACCATCGATGACAATGTTCGCTTTTAATATCCAACCAGTCGGGATTAACGTTTCCATCTTTCTTTGCCGAGGGTGGTTTTTAAGGGCGCCGGAATCATCGTTTTAATACAAAGAGCGCACCCTGATCTGGTCGAATGAACGAAAATGTTTATTGAAAAGAGTACATATAGATGCCGGAATTATTTTTTTTTTACCCAGACGTAATGAAGAAATGAGGAAAAAAAGCGAGCGATGATTTAGTGCATTTTTTTAGAACTTTTTTTAGAAAAAATTTTTTTTTGGACAGTAGAAAATTCTATTGTTAGTAACGTTTTTTTTTATGTATTTTTTTTTTGTTTTGATAATTTTACTGGTTAATTTAGTAAAATTTCTCCAAAAGTTTAAAATGAAGTAGATAAAGAAATGAAACAATGAAAAAAGGCGCTACGATTTATTGGTTTGAAAAGATTTATTAAATTCAAAATTTAAAGTTTAGTGTTCATATGGAATTTTTTTTGGAGAAAAAGTTGGATTAAAATTTTTTTGGACCGTGGAAGATTTTTTTTTTAATAAATTTTGATAATTTGCAAAAAAAAATGCAATGAATTTAGTTTGATGAAAGATTTATGTATTTGAAATTTAAGATTTAATTTGTATATAGGATTTTTTTTCACAAAAATGTAGGATCTTCAGTTTTTTTCAAGAATTGAAGATTTGTTTATAAACAACAATCTATATTTATATATATTCTTAATAAATTTTTTTGATAATTTCTTGATTAGATTTCTAAAAATAATTTGGCGGTTAGATTAGAAATTGAGATTTAAGGTTTAGTTTTGATATGGGATTTTTTTAAAGAAAATGTTGGAATAAAACCTTTTCAGTACTGCGATTTTTTTATAATCAACGCTTTACATATATAAAAAAAAAATTTGATAATTATATCACTAAAATACTAAACAATGTAAATGCTTAAATTGAAAATATAGTATTCTATGTAAATTTTTAGAAAACAAAAATATCGGTTTAAAAAATGTTTGAACAGAGGAAAAAATATTTTATAAGCGACATTTATTAAAAAAAATATCGGTTTAAAAAATGTTTGAACTGACGAAAAAATATATTTTATAAGTGACATTTATTAAAAAAATTTTAAGTTCGGATAATTTTATCAATACATTGCACATGTTCGAATGTAAAATATAAAATGTCTGGTTATGCGAGAATAAAACGAGTGCCCTAACCGTTTGTTCATTATCGGATTACTTGTTTGTGTGTTTGTGTGTGTGTGTGTGTGTGTTACGCATACAGCAAATTGTTTTTGAAATGCCAATGCATTTGATAATGTCATGGGACGTGATCAGAAGAAGCCAAAAACAAAACACAAAACACGTCCAAATTCTAACATTTTAACTGCTGCAAAATAATGTTCTATTTTATAGGTTCATTAATTTCAAAAATTGAAAAAACCTTTATTATGATGTAATGTATGTTTATTGGACAATTGACATTTTTTTCGTATCGCACAAAACGCCCAAGTCATTTTTGAACATGTTTCTATAAATTCAATTTGTAACACCCCCAAAAAAAATGTTATTCATTTTTCTTACACACCTAATGTAAAGTATGTTTATTGGACAATTGAAAATAATCGCCATTTTTTTTTCGTATCGCACAAAACGCCCAAGTCATTTTTCAACACGTTTCTATAAATTCAACTTGTAATCCCCCAAAAATTTTTTAATTAATTTTTCTAACACACCTAATGTAAAGTATGTTTATTGTACAATTGAAAATAATCGACGAGTTTTTTTTCGTATCGCACAAAACGCCCAAGTCATTTTTCAACATTTTTCTATAATTTCAACTTGTAATCCCCCAAAAAAATTTTTAATTAATTTTTCTAACAACCGTAATATAAAGTATGTTTATTGTACAATTGAAAATAATCGACGAGTTTTTTTTCGTATCGCACAAAACGCCCAAGTCATTTTTCAACATTTTTCTATAATTTCAACTTGTAATCCCCCAAAAAATTTTTTAATTAATTTTTCTAACACACCTAATGTAAAGTATGTTTATTAGCAAATTAAAAATAATCGACGAGTTTTTTTTTCGTATCGCACAAAACGCCCAAGTCATTTTTCAACACGTTTCTATAAATCAACTTGTAACCCCCCAAAAAAATTTTAATTCATTTTTCTAACAACCGTAATATAAAGTATGTTTATTGTACAATTGAAAATAATCGACGAGTTTTTTTTTCGTATCGCACAAAACGCCCAAGTCATTTTTCAACATATTTTCTACAAATGCAACTTGTACCCTCCAAAAAAATATTTTTTAACGCCCGGTTATAAAGTTTTTTGACACATTGATCCTCATTGAGTTTCGCATTTCCGATTGCATTACGGGTTACATATATCGACTATGGTGATTCAATGAGGATCCCATAGCCGCTTCCATACGCAAGTCCCTCTTTCATTATATGATCACATATCGTTTCCAATCCCGCATCGTTGTCATTATCCGACGAATTATTATTAAATTATCTACTTTATTTTCAGTCCCCGCTCAACGCTGATTACACACACATACATACACATAACAGACTATATTATTGATAGTATACTGTATAAACAATTCATCTGTGCGTATGAAATGAAATGAAATGAATTTGCTTGAAAAAAGCGGTTTATTATTGGGGATTAAAAAATTCGTATTTACTAGTTTGAATTTTTTTTTAACAAGGATATAATAAGATATATATATAATAAAACATAATAAAACCTAATGCATTTTTTTTACATTAAAACAAGTGTTGTGATTTTTTTTTACGAAACTTACATTTTTTGAGAGTACGCTTCTGTTTTTGTTCATTCAAAATGCGAATAATACGATAAAATAAACAAACAATTATTTCGCTATACTATATATAACATCATTTGTTTTATTTTGATTTAAAATATATATGAAAACCGATGATATACTTTATGCCTTTAAAGCACAATGATGTTTTTTTTAGGACTTAGCTATAAATCGAATATTACTGTAAAACAAATTTGCCGCACAAATTTCTACCATGCTCATTTTTCGATGTAATCGCTGATTTTTGAATAATTAAAGAACAATCTAGTTAGTAAACAATTTCCATTGATTTTATAGCTTTATATTTTTCGTCCGCATTTTTTTTGTACGCTATAAATCCCCATAACTGTCCAATTTCATTATACTTGTACCGTAGACATACAACACACGAGTGCGCTACAATGCATGCTTATTTATTTCGTATATCATCCTGTTTTATAGATTTAGCCTCGTAAAAATTTTATTCCGCTGCTATAATTTTCTGTAGCTGCCCAATTTTCAATCATTCAGTTGTCCTCCTCTTCTAAATCATACTTAACAATCCTCCACGGTCTTCGTTGCTCCTTACCGCGAATAGATGTCGCTACTATCTATATCCCAGCATCACATATCATCCGTTTAAATCGTCGCTATCTATAACTGTTCTTCATACGAGCGCAGATCGTTTCGAAACGCAGATGAATGCTTTAATACGAACAGATACGATATATATACTCTATCCAAGATCAATACGCAAAATATTCAGAAAAAAACTAGTTCTTGTTATCGACGCGAATGGTATATATAAAGTAATCAAAAATTTTATAACAAAAACTATTTTTCAGTATATAAAACATCACCCGAAAACCGTATCGCAAAGCATTTATTAGCTAGATGCACATTTCGGAGACGATGCTCCCATCTGCAGTAGCACAATAACAGACACAATCAATTTTTTTTATTTTTTTGCGTGATTTATACAATTATTTAACGCCATTGTGGCGATTTTACAACTATTTATAAAGTTTCTGTATGTCTGCCTAGAGGAAAATAAAAAAATTTCAAGAAAATGTTTGCAGAGGAAATTGTTTTTGTATTAAAAAAATTATTATTAAACATTACATAATAATAAATGTGAAAATGACAGTTTAAATTTCAATATTTCGATTATTCTATTTAATATTGAAATTCAACATACGAATTTCCATTAGTGCAGTGCCGTAACAAATTTTTATTATTTTAATAATGATTAATAAAATAAAATAAAGGACGTATTTTAAATATATTAATAAAAAAATATTTTTGAGGTTTTTGTTTATCGGCTTAGAGGAAATTTTGAAAATTTTCAAGAAAATGTTTGCCCGAGGAAATTATTTTTACATAATTTTTTTAATTATTAGGCATTACATAATAATAAATAAGAAAGTGACAATTTAAAATCTTTAAATTTCAATATTTCGATTATTCTATTTAATATTGAAATTTAACATACGAATTTCCATTACTGCAGTGCCGTAACAAATTATTGTTATTTAAATAATGAATAAAAAAATAAATGGCGTATTTCAAAGATAAAAATATATATATTTATGAGGTTCTGTTTGTCTGCCTAGAAGAAAATTTGCAAAATTTTCAAGAAATTGTTTTTGTATAATTTTTTGTATTGTTTTTTTATTATTATTAAACATTACATAATAATAAATGTGAAACTGACAATTTAAAATCCTTAAATTTCAATATTTCGATTATTCTACTTAATATTAAAATTTAACATACGAATTTCCATTAGTGCAGTGCCGTAACAAATTATTATTATCAATTTTGATAACGAATAAAAAAAATGTATGGCGTATTTCCAAGATATTTTCTATAAAATCTCTTCGTGCGTATTTATCGTGGATATATTGTAATAGAGATAGATGTTAGTAGAACGGGCGATATCTTTGTCCATTATGTGAATATCAGCGCCAGTGGAGCGCATGAATAATATTGAAATATGCTGTCCATTAGGCGATCATCATTTACCATGTTCTTCGTCTCTCTACGTACATGTTGAGTGTAAGAAATGCCGGATTGGGGGTTAGTAGAAATGTGTATAGAAGATATTTTGATGTATAGTCTATTTTTAGTTGGAAACTCCAACGAAGGAATTGTTAAAAAATAAATTAGGTGGTTCGATAATTTAGTGCCCAGAACAAACAATTTTAATTCGAAAATATATTATTTTGATGTCGTTAGTTAAAGAGTCCGCAATCCTAAAGATTGGTTGGAAACAGCACGCCATGCCGATCTATCCTGAGCTAATCCCTTCATCTCCCTATAGCTATTCATCTCAACGTCTTCAACTATCTGACTCACATACTCCAATCTAGGCCTACCTACCCCTCTCTTTCCCTCCACTCTACCTTCTATGATCAATTGCATAATCCCCCCATGTCTAAGGATATGCCCTACTAATCTGTCTCTCCTACGCTGTAACACTCTCCAGATACTTCTCTTCTCCCCTACTAACTCTAGTACAGCTTCATTTGTTACTTTATCTTCCCAACCAATCCTCATCATCCTCCTATAACACCACATTTCAAGTGCTTCTAATCTACGCTTCTCTTCCTTTCCTATAGTCCACGCCTCACACCCGTACAGTGCTACACTCCAAACATATACCTTCAGTAATCTTTTTCTAATACCCAAGTCAATATTTGATCTTAAAATCTGTTCTTTTTCTACGAATGCCTTCCTACCCTGTGCTATCCTACACTTTATATCTACCTTGCTTCGATTATCTTTTGTGATTCTACTGCCTAAATAACAAAAATCTGACACTTCTTCGATTCTATTATCTCCTATTGAGATCCTCATTTTTCTACTGCATTCCTTTTTGTCACACCTCATCACTTTAGTTTTACCTATATTTATTTTCATGTTAAAATCCCTAGTCAATACTGCCTGCATACCATTCAATACCCTTTCTAAATTCTTTTCGCTTTCTTCCAATATAGCTATATCGTCGGCGAATCTCAGCATATATATTTTCTCTCCCTGTACATTCACACCTACACTATACTCTTCTTTTACTTTGTTTATTGCATCTTCTATATATAGATTAAATAATAACGGTGAGAGTGTACATCCCTGCCGAACTCCCTTCCTTATTTTTGCTACCTCTTCTTCCCCCTCAATTCTAACTAAGGCAGTTTGGTGTTTATATAAATTAAAAATTATTCTCCTATCCTTATAATCTATACCCGTTTCTTTTAAAATTCTAAACATTATGTCCCAATCTACATTATCAAATGCCTTTTCTAAGTCTACAAAAGCTATGCAAGTTACCTTTCCTACCCTCTTTCTTTTTTCTACTACCGTTCTTAGTGCTAGAATCGCCTCTCTCGTCCCTCTGTTTTTCCTAAAACCAAACTGATCTTCTCCTAGCCTTTCCTCTACTTTATTTTCTAATCTCCTATAAATAATCTTTAACAATATCTTCGATGCATGTGATAGTAGGCTAATGGTCCTATAGTTCTCACACAAATTAGCTCCTATTTTCTTCGGCATTGTTACTATTCTACTACGCTGAAAATCCTGTGGTACTTCTCCCTTCTCATATATTTTACAAACTAACCTGTATAATCGCTCCTGCATTTTTTCCCCTGCGTGTTTTATTAATTCGGCTGGTATCATATCAATCCCCGCTGCTTTGTTATTCCGTAAATCATTTAATGCTCTATGAAACTCTGACCTAAGTATGCTAGGACCTAAGTCATCCTCATCTATCTGTTCCACATTTTCTAGCTCCTCCATGTCCTGCCTACCTTTATATAAATCTTCAAGATACTCCTTCCATCTTCTAGCTTTTTCCTTATTTTCTGTGAGTTCCTTACCCTGCTTATCACATATAATGTTACCCTTTGGTTTTACTTTAGAAAAATGTGACTTAATTTTCCTGTAGCCCAAATCTACTTTACCTCTTCTCATATCCTCCTCAATATCCTCACAGTTTCCTTTTATCCACTCTTCTTTCGCTAGCTTGCATTTCCTATTAATTAAGTTCCTTAGTTCCTTATATTTTTTCTGTCCTGCTTCTGTGTTTCCTATTTTAATTTTCCTTCTTGCTTCTATCATTTCAACTATTTCTTCCGTGATCCATTCCCTCCTACCTGTCCTTTTCTTTGTGCCTAATACTTCATTTGCTGCTGTAGTTAACCCATTTCTGATTTCCCTCCATTCGCAATCTATGTCGCTCCTTGATGTTCCATTAGCCATGATTTCTACTTTCTGCTTGTACTTTTCATATACATCAGCTAATTTTAACCTATCGACATCTACTCTGACCTGTTTGGACTTCTGTAATTTCTTGAATTTGACCTCTGAGTCCAGGACTACTAAATTATGGTCACTATCAATATCTGCTCCAGGGTAACTCTTACAATTCTTAATCTGGTTCCTAAACCTCTCTTTAACCAGTATGTAATCTATCTGATACCTCCCTATATCTCCTGGCATTTTCCACGTATATATCCTGCGCTTGTGATTCTGAAAAAGCGTGTTTGCTACCACTAGCTTATTCCTAATACAAAACTCTACCAATCTATCCCCTCTATCATTACGTGTTCCTATTCCATATTCTCCTACTATTGGAACTTCCTTTCCCTTACCTACTACGGCATTCCAATCTCCGATTACAATTAGATTATCCTGTCCTTTAACGTTTGCTAACCTAGATTCAATGTGTCGTGTATTGATGTCGTGTAGACTATTAATGAAGAATTGTAATATTTTCAGTAATTAAATGATTAGATAAAAAAATGAGAAGTGCACTACAAAAATTTTATTTGTTTCGAAACTGGTTCGTTTTTTTTTAGTTACAAATAAAGGAGATGTAATTAATCTTGATGTATATTTATTCGAGAAATTTTCATTTCTTATAAACTGATGATTTTTCAGTTCTTAGTTTCTATTTTAATAATTTATCTCTAATTTTATATCAAAATTTTTATTTACTTTTTCTTCCCCCAAAAGAAAACATCGTTAGGCTTAATATTGCTTTCTATTTAGTAGAATTTTTTTCAATTTTTATAAACTGGTGATTTTTTAGATAGTAAATTTCCTTTTCAAAAAGTCGTCTTTAATTTTACAACAAAAATTATATTGTTTCACTTACAATCAAAATTCTAGAACATCAATTGTGCTTCATATTTAGAGAAAAAAAAAATATATTTTTTTAAACTAGCAATTTTTTCATTTATTGGTTTTTTTCATGTAATTTTTTCCTTACATTTAGAAGAGAAAATTTAATTTTTATAAATCGATGACTATTTCAATAATTACTTGCTATTTCATAAATAGATTTTTAATTTTGCAACAGAAGTTTTCTTAAAAAAAAGACTAGGGCAAAAAAAGTACTAACTAATTAGTAAAAAAAAATTAATTTAAAAAATGGATACTTTTTTCAGTTACTAGTTACTAGTTACTTTTCAAAAATTATAATTTTATTTCTTCAAAAAAACAACACTAAAGCAATCATCATGTATGTCATATCGGAACAACCCGTGGATATATTTCATGATTTTTTTTTTCGAAAAAAAAACCAATAAAGATTTGCAACAATTTAAAGAACAATTTCTTATAAAAAAATTTTTTTGGCAACATATTAGCGAATTTACTAAATTCTATTTTAAATGATTTAATTTTTTTTTCAAAATTTCAAAACAACCAATTTTTACTACAACCCCTAATTCAGTTTGAGTTGAAAATGTCGCGCCGTAACGTCATTCCTCCTCATCATCTGTTTTCCCCACGATTTCTTTGTTTCTTGCTATTTCTCGGCTCTCCGAAGACTATACCTCTACCAACGCTTTCTTTTCACGTCTGCAATTGTAGCGAGTTTATAAAATTGAGCATGTCGTGCAGAAAGATGGTTTTATTTGGTGCTATGGCATTTTTAGGATGGTGAAATTTTTTTTTAACGGGATGCTTTGTCGGTCAATTATTTGTGGCGATTTTTTTGCAATTGTCGTAACGACTTTTCTGGTCAAAAAGTAGAAAATCGTCACTTGAACTTCACACGTGTTTTATAATTTCTAAATCAAGTAATTTGATAATCATTCATTGTAGTGATGAAAATTTATCACCCAGTCATTCAATATATTCCAGCTTAGGTATTAAAGGTTGGGCAAATTTTTTCGATGATGGGTTAGTTTTTGGCAGAGTCTTAAAGTAGTACAAAGTTTTGACAAAATTGCTCAATTTTGATATTAAATTTCAAAAACTAACACACACAGCTTATACCTGCAAAATCTGATATTAACTAATCTAAACCTTTTCTAATATGTGTTGAAAATATTACGTCCTTACGACTTTTGTTTAAAAAAATTTCTTGACTCAAAGTTTTTTGCACAAAATTAACTGCTTGATTTTTGACCACTCGAAAAGATTTTTGCTTTAATAAAAAAAAATATGGTACGTATAAATTATAAATTACTGGAGTGTATTTGATTAAGTTATTAAATAAAAAAAGACTTATATTTTAAGAAATCTAAAAATGCTTTTTGCTTGTTGCTTTTTTAAATAAATTCAATTTACTCAAAAAATCTGCAAATATTCGAACGACTATAAACCGAGTATCTACTTCTTTTGTGACATATAACTTGTGAATAAGGTCAGTCTGTTTTTTGCGTGCTGATTTGATGTCTTTTGTTCAACTGAGATGTCATTTTTGTCCCTTTTACCAGTATTATTGATTAAGTCCTTCTTATTACAGATATTATTCTATAATTCCTGTAAATAAAAAATACTTCATCAATAGGCTGTTAAAAAATGGAGAAACAATTTTTTTGATTTAAAAATACTCTTGAATCCAAGAATAATAAACGCTTTTAGTTAAAAAAATATTTTATAGAATAAAATAATTTAATTTTTATTTGTTTTAAACGATTAGTAAACGCTCAATACATTTTTATCGCGGTTCAATTTTTTTTATACAAATTCTTTTATATTCAAAGCGATCCTCAATAGGTTTTTGAATAAGCTTTTCAAATTGAAAACAAACATTAATACGTCGATTGATTAAAATGCGGATTTTCCGAATAAAAACGTTATGGGGAAAATTCATATACCGACAATAAATTGAACGGTAAATTGATATATTGTAAAAACGGTAAATTGTCCTCTTTGATGTGCCGCAAAAGCCATTGAGGCTCTATTGAAAATATTCTACTTGACCAATGTTAGCACAGAAAATATGAGGATTTGATTATTTTACTTTCGACGATTTATAATGTTATTAAAATAAATAAATCAACATTTTATCCACTTGCGTTATTTCGTAAACAACTTTATAGCGTTTTTATAGCAAAAAATTATTTATTTAGCAAAATTTCTAACATAAATTTCCACTGCTCATTCCAGCCAGTACTTTTATCGCAGTTGGAGGTCCTGAAATGTCCTTAATGACCCCTGGAAAACTATCCTACAGGATGATGAACTCCTAATTCTTACTAGCTCAAAATAATATTTAAAAAATATTCATATTCAGCTATAAAATGAACAAAAAAATGATTTGTTGATTTTTTTTTATTTGTAGGATGATCTGTGTGACATATAAACATGCTTAAATAACCGCAAAAGGAAATTGCGAAAAAAAATTATAATACGTAGATTGTATGGAATTTTTTATTTTTTCGATTTTAATAATGCTAAACTAAAAATTCTGTGATTGAAACGTTTTTTAAATGGAAATTCCAGAGTTGAATTTTAAAAAATATTTGAATAAATGTATAGCATTTTTTATAAATAATAATTTCCAAGTTTCAGATTTATTAGAAAATATTTTTCTTGGAAAACTTGACAGTTATTGATTTTAGATGTTAAAAAAAATATTTTAATATTTTATCAAGTATAAATGACGCTGTGGCCTCATGCTTTTTTAAATAACATCCCAAAATCATACCAAAGAATTTTCCATGTTTTTTAAATAATAATTTCAAAAATTCCAGATTCATTATTAGAAAATGTTTTTGTTGAAAAAAAAATACAGCTATATATTTTAGTAGCTATAATTTTTTGTTGGTATTTTATCAGGTATAAATGACGTTGTATGCTCTTTAATTACTAACATCTCAACATTATACCTAAAATTTTGCATTTTTACAAAATAACAATTTCTAAAATTCCAGATTCATTAAAAAATGTTTTTGTTAAAAAAAAAATACAGCCATATATTTTAGTAGTTATAATATATTTTTTGTATTTTATCAGGTATAAATGACGTTGTATGCTCTTGGTTTTTTTTTTTAATAACTAACATCCCAACATTAGCCTTAAAATTTTGCATTTTTTTCAAATAACAACTCTTCAGATTCATTAGAAAATGTTTTTGTTGAAAAAAAAATACAGTTGTATAATCTAGTTGTTATAATATTTTTGTTTGTATTTTATCAGGTATGAATGACGTTGTATGCTCTTGTTTTATTATATAATAATAACTAACATCCCAAAGAATTTTCCATTTTTTTTTAAATAATAATTTCAAAAATGCCAAATTTATTAGAAAATGTTTCTATTGAAAAAAAAATACAGTTACATATATATTTTATTTGTTAATTTTTTTATATGTATTTTATCAAGTATAAATGACGTAGCGATATGGAGTATAAATGACGTTATAGCCTCTTTTCTCTTATATAATATACCAAAGACTAAGAAAATTTGAATAAATATTTTTCGAGTTTACATAAAAAAAAATCTTGACCGCTATCAAATACCTTGTATATTCGCTTATAGTCACCGGTAGATGGTGCTGGCGTCGTGCATAACTCACCTAACGGTGCATAATGCAGCAGAAAGATAAAAAGTGCATATCTTCCGTCTGTGCACAGTCTTTGGCTCTTGTTGCGGATCTCCTTCTTCAACCTCAAAAACCGGTCGGCACTTGTTCCGTACACAACATCTAAGCTTTATAACGAGGGGTGGTTTTAATATTGTATTTGGGGTCGTGCGCTTATACGGCTAAGTGATATCAACCCCTTTGTTCTGGTGCTTTTATATTCTACGAAACGAGTGGAAAAGATTTTGCGTTGTTGATAAGGTTAATGAAATTTTTTTAAAATATTATTATTACAGTGCGTAAGCGATTAGGGGAGATTAAAAATATTAAAAAACATTCGAGAGATTCAAGTAGATTATCTAAAAAAAAAATGGAAATGTTTTTCTTGTTTTATTTAGTAGGAAATATTTTCTGTTGTAAGAAAAACGATTTTTTTTTCCAAATTAATTTATTGTTTTGATTTAGTTAATTAATTTATTGAACGTTAATAAAATTGGGTCTACTAAAAATTTGTTTTGAACAAACTGCTTTTCATTTTATCATACAAAATTATATACATCCTGCCATAAGTCCACGAGCCATTAATTAAACAACAGTATATCAGCTTCCTAATTAACAATTTTTTCATTATTAACCAATTAAATTTGAACCAATTTTCTTTTAAATCGAACAATATATCAATAATTTTTTTATATATATTTTATCGATAACAAAATGGTTTATAAATTTTATTACACCACTCATGAAAACACAGCGCCAAACTTTTAAATTTCGTTTTCAAATTAAATAATAGTAATCGGTGCTCGATCCGTTCAATTAAATTGTGCCCACTTAATTACTGAAATGGCCTGAAAAAAATACTGAAAAAAATGCGCAATCTATTCGTTTCGAATAATTGTAACTTTGACTGCTTAATTTATGACCGTGGAGATGATTTTTTTAAATGGGGGTTTAAAATTGTACCGCGAGGATAATTTTGATAAAACCTCATGGAGTGTACGTTAAATTCGTTGCTCTTAATTGTTTAAAAAAATTCATAAAAATTAGTCTGCAATTTTTTTATTGACAGGGCTTTCTAATAGAAAATTGATATAAAAAACATGTTAAGGATTTCTGCAATCCATTTTATCGCTGCGTAATTTATGACCGTGGAGATGATTTTTTTAAATGGGGGTTTAAAATGGTAGCGCGACTGTAATTTTGATAAAACCTCAAGAAGTGTACGTTAAATTCGTTGCTTTTAATTGCTTCAAAAAATCATAAAAATTAGTCCACAATTTTTTTATTGACAGGGCTTTCTAATAGAAAATTGATATAAAAAACATGTTAAGGATTTCTGCAATCCATTTTATCGCTGCGTAATTTACGACCGTGGAGATGATTTTTTTAAATGGGGGTTTAAAATTGTACCGCGACTGTAATTTTGATAAAACCTCAAGAAGTGTATGTTAAATTCGTTGCTCTTAATTGTTTAAAAAAAAATCATAAAAATTAGTCCACAATTTTTTTATTGACAGGGCTTTCTAATAGAAAATTGATATAAAAAACATGTTAAGGATTTCTGCAATCCATTTTATCGCTGCGTAATTTATGACCATGGAGATGATTTTTTTAAATGGGGGTTTAAAATGGTAGCGCGACTGTAATTTTGATAAAACCTCAAGAAGTGTACGTTAAATTCGTTGCTTTTAATTGCTTCAAAAAATCATAAAAATTAGTCTGCAATTTTTTTATTTACAGGGGTTTCTAATAGAAAATTGATATAAAAAAAAATGTTAAAGATTTCTGCAATCCACTTTATATCATTACTGATCACTTTTCCTTATATCTCCTGGTCTGGCAGGACCTGAACAGTAATAATGATGCAACCAGATCTGTCAACTTGTCAACTCGCTTATTGGCGGGAACTAGACAAGTGAGTGTTTTCTTCTTCTCCGCCGCGTTTTTTTCTTATCCTATTGATTTTGCGCTCGAATTCACGCATTCTATCTGCGACTCGAATGTCGAATAGTAACAAGGACTTTATAAGGACGCGACTTACGCTGACTGATAATAATTTTCCCGAAAAAAAAATTAAAAACAAAAAATTGACAGAAAATTAAATTGTTTCATTTATTTTCGAAGAATGATGTTCTGAAATTCATTTTTTTTTTTTATGGCAAATGTTTTATTGTCCTCCTATATAAAAAAAAATTGCAGAAGGAAAATAATTACCTACTCCTATTCTTATTTCTTTATTGCGGAAAAATATATTTCGCGATTATATAACTCACGCGATTGTGGATTCTCAATTTCTTGTATTATCTTCTTATTATTTGCACGCTTTTTTCTGCTCTTTTCGATTTAACAAGTTTACAACATACACGCACCATTCTTACATTCGTCAAGATTCTGTAATGAACTGTCGTAAAAAAATCTCATTTCTACATATTTCTCCCTGGCGCATAAAATAAAAATTGCTAGCGTCAAACATGCAAAGAAAATTTTATATATAGAAGACTTTTACTAAAGACAAAATAGGAAATACTTTTATGTACTATTAAAGTTGTTTGAAATATTTTTTTATTCTATAATTTTTTGGGGGGAATTTTGTTTAAGAAAAAGTTTAAAAAACTAGCTCCACAGGAGAAAAATCCTCTTGCAAGATCAGCTTCAAAGCGATGGTAATTTCAATTAAAATAACCGAATAATTGTAACAAACGATTTTAATTGAATTTTTTTTTTGTAATTTTGCTGGTATATATTTTCTGAGCTTTTCTACTGCACAAATTGAAATTGGTAGTTGTTGATGCATTTTTAACTTTTTCTATCTGCCTGAGGGACTTCTGCAGCTCTAGAAAAGAAAAAATATAAAATGAAGCTGTCAACTTTTGAGAAAAGTGATTGTAGTCACACTGTAGACCGAATCTGCAAAGTTTGCGTAAAGTGATGCAATTGAAAATGGTGAAGCTTAAGTTTATTAAACTTGGAACTTTTTTATAATAAAAAAAAATTGTGCGTCTTGCAGACATTTGAACAAGATTTTGGGAGAAGTTTAAAAAATTATTTGTACTAAATTTATTAAATCAATGAATAAAAAGCAAAATTGGTAACATAAAATTGAAAAATGATAAAAGATGTTTCTTCAGGATTTAAATTTTTAACAAAAATTTTCCCAATGGCTCATATAATGATTTTTATTAATTGAATGAAATATCTAATATCTCTTAAGTAATCAAAAAAAGGTTTTTTTATAGTATATTTTCAGGTTTAAGTCAAGATTTAAATTTTTAGCAATTATACCTAAAAATATTGTTATTAAACGAATAAAAAAAACAAATTAAAATTTGCAACATTTCTTAGGTAATCTGGAAAAAAGTGTTTTTATAGTATATTTTCAAGTTTAAGTCATGATTAAAATTTTTGTAGTACCTAAAAATATTTTTATTAGACGATTGAAAAAAAAATGAAAATTTATTTCTTAGGTAATTTAAAAAACAATTCCCATGGTATATTTTCAGTTGCAGATCAAAATTTCAAATTTTAATTCGAACAAGATTTTGATAGTATCTAAAAAAAACTACTTTTATATTTAATCAAAGCACAAAATTTTCTAAAAAATATTTCTTAAGTAATCTAAAAAAAAAAAATATTTCAGAGCAAAAACAGAACGATTTAGCGTTCACATTCATATAATAAGTATTGTTGAATTCTGTTTTGTGAATGTGGTGATGTATGGAAGACCTCTTCCAGCAGAAATGGCATATATTATGAAAAAAGGGCGTATATTGAAATTGATATATCACCTAAATAAAACGTAAAATTGCAACATGCTGAAATTTATGTTAGTTGAAAGAAAAAATCGGAAATATCAAATAAAATCACAAGAAAATATTTGCAGCTAGCAAATTTTTTAAAAAGTTAATTAGTGGTTATAAAATATTCGAAAAAATACGAGTATAAAAAACCAAAAGTATTTATTCCATTTAAAATAATCATTTTATTTCAACACGACTAAAAATATAATATTTGCATAAGTAATAAAAATTATTCATTTAAAAAAAAAATGTAAATCAAATTTCCATTATTTGCCCCCATCAAAGAATTCTTGTCCATTTCGTCATGTAACCGTAAAAAATATATATTTCCAAAAATCTTTTTTATACCACGATAGACTTAAAATTACGACTTATTTTTTAATAGACAAGTTTTTAAAAATATTCATCGCCTATTAAACAATAATTTTTTTCGTACCCCTAGTTTAGAATGGACATTTATTTGCTCATTCAACCGATATTATATTATGCTTTTGTTGAAAATGTTGTTGAAAAGGAACAAGATATTGTAAGTATATATCTTGCAATATCTATAGATACATTGGCTTTAAGGTTCGATGGCGAAAAACTGATCGGAAAAATATTCCAGAAAATGGGTTTAAAGGAATATCCCGAGCTTAAGGCCATATGGAACGATTTGCAATGAATTGAGATAGATGTAAAGAAATGCGATTTTGCTGCATTATATAATAAAATTACATATATAAGCTATACAAGAACTGATTATTTGAAAAATAATTTTTAGTTGTACGCAACAAATAGTTGTACGCAACTTGTCAATATCAATTTTTTTTTTTAATTCGTTATAAGCGATATAAAAATATTTGATATTCAATATAAAATTTTAGACAACTTTATATATATATATATATGTATTATATATAATTTTAGTACTTATAGCTATTTAATATTTATAAAAAAACTAACTAAACCTTCGAAAATTCTTTAAAATATAAAAAATAATAATACCGTACAAACTAATATTTAAAAATTCCAATATTTAATGTCTTGTTAATGTAACAATTTGCCTAAATCAAATTCCTCTTCTAATTTAGCAAATCTTTCTACTATTCCTTAAAATGTCCACCTTAAACTAAATCCTAATTGTAATTCCAGTCAAGCCTTTACTATTTATCAAATATTTGCAGAATTATAGCCGAAATAAAGCGAATTAAATAAAATACAAAAAAAATATTACCTCTGTATGTACATATTTTTTAAAAATTGAAATAACTAATTTCTTTTAAAAAAAAATTTAAAAAGGACTTCTGCAATTTCATAATTCTTTTAGATTTCTTTAAGAAATAGTAAAATATTCTTTGTATATATAATTTTTTTTTATTGAATCAAATATTTATTTGAGCAACAAAACATATTATAATAACCCCAATTTTTTTACACAATTACCCTCCAAATTGCCCAATTACACAAAAACCTTTCAAATTCAAATAACCTACAATTCCAGTTCACTTTACCCCTTCTAAAAAAAAAATGCCATCAACTCATTCTCAGCTCTCCCACACGGGCTGAACGTCCACAAGTGCAATTATAGACTGTAATTTTCGTCATTATGATAATTAAACGATAAGAGTTACGACTGTCATTAGCAGTTAGTTAACAACGTTCGTAATTGTCGTAAAAATAAAAAACCTTTCGAGCGCAGACTGAATGTAGACCAGGTGTTGAAGTGCCATGGTATGAATCATAAATGCACACAAAATACGTTGGGAAAGTCACCCCTAAGTTCTGAAGATTGAATGAACTCGCTAAGGGAGGAAGTGGGTGTGTGTGTTTTATTTATATATATATATATATATACATATATAGTTTGTCCGAATTTTTTTTGTTTCGGAGATGGCAATTTATTTTTTTAGATATGTTGAAATAAAATAATAAAAATACATACTGCGGAAATTGGCAATTATTTTAATATACAAAATAATCTCAAAGTTTTAAAATCATCATTACGTTGTTAAAAATATTATAAAAATTCTATACTAATTTAAACTGCAAAAAACATTTTTTTTAATGAAAACTTTGAGTTTTTGTAACATAAATACAAATATGACAAGATAAAATATCAAATATTCATTAACGTTATTAATGAAACAAATCATTAATTTTACATAAACATTTTATTATTTAAAATCGATTTTTTTAAACTGGTTTTTTAAATTTCCCAAAATTTTCGAAGAAAGCGGAATTTATATGAACAAACTTCGATAGAAAAATTATTAATTATGTAAAATTTTCATATTAGCAAATGTTTGTTAACCAAATTGTTAACTCGATGAAAACTTATTATTTTCTTATAATTCACTAGGTATAGTATGATTGTTTAAAAAATACGATTTCATGTAAAAATATTGTTAGTGTTATTAATGAAATAAATAATTAAATTTTACACAACATTTTAGTATCTAAAATGGAAATTTAGTATCGAAATTTTTTGGTTTCGGAGATTTCAATTTAATTTTTTAGATATGTTGAAATAAAATAATAAAAATACTGCGGAAATTGGCAATTGTTTTAATATACAAAATAATCCCAAAGTTTTAAAAAATATTATAAAAATTCTATACTAATGTCAAAGTTAAAAAATCATGAACTTTAGAAAAACCAAAAAAAATCCGTTGATTAATTGAAGCACTAATTGTTTAATATATTACTATAAGAATGTATTATTAAAATAAAAAAGCAACTTTTAGAAGCAATTAATAAAAATTCAAAATTAGTAATATAAATTACCAGGGGCGGACAATTTATATAGCAGAAATTGCCAATTAATTAAAAATGGTATAATAATAACAATATTATTTTTTATTACTATTAACAATATTATTTTGTAAAAAAGTTAAATTAATATTTGACAATTTGAACATGTACATTGAATTGCCATACTGCAAATAATTCTTTGTTATTTAATTTTTTGTATCTACTAGAAATTTCATGTCGTGTGATATTTTTTCTATTTACATATTTTATATATTTATAATATCGCCATTATTTTCGAAAATATTTCCCTCCTCCATGCACTTTAACTGAATTTTTTTCATCGTATTTCCTACGTGACTATATATTATATGAAAACATTATTAAAAAAATATTTTTAGTATTTAATGAAGATTTATCATCATTAATCCAATTGGATAATTATTAATATATAACATTAGCGAACTTAAGCCATTATTATAAAAAAAAAAAAACCTTTTTCTTTGAATTTCTCATTTGTCGCTCGAAACAGAATTTTTATACAAAAGAAATTTCAAAAATTGAATTAAAAAATGTTTTATTCTAAGATAATTGAAATGCAATTATATGGAAAATTCATTTAATAATTTTTTATTATTCTTAAAATATTTATTTGTCTTATATTTTCTAAACCAGTTAATAATAGTCGTAATAAATTCAAAATTCAATAATAAATTTAAAAATATCTTTAAAATTAATTAATTAAATTTAATCGTTGATTAAAAAAAATATTCGACTGGTTTAAAAAAAAATTATTTCACTTTATTTCAACCTCTTATATATAGCAACAAAATTCTTCTATCCTACATATAATTTTTCTTCATAAGTAACGATAATTCGTGCTGTTTGTATTTTGTCGTTTATTTTAGGAAGTTATCGATGCTTGAGCTCTAGTTGTCGTTTATTAGATATTTTATGAGTTTAGGAAATCGAAATAGACAACAAAAATACACACAACTGCATAATATTCAAAAGTCAAACATTAGATAGAAGGGTCGTATATTAAATTGCTAATGGATTTTATGTTTAGAATGAACGTTTTACTTGAAATGGCTAAATTGAGCGTAATTTATTTTTCCTGACATAAAACTTGCATAATATCACAGTATTTAGTTTATCATAATTTGAACCAACTACTCGTAGATTTAATAATTTTTTTTTGTACATAAATTCAATGATTTTTGAGGTATTTTATTTGGTTTTTTATCTTGTGCTACTGTAGATGCGGGCATAGCATTCGAAATGCGCATCTAGCTATTAAAATACTTTGAGTTACGGTTGAGGTTTAAGGTTTGTTTGAGGTTCCCTTTTTTGGCCCATTTATATCCATTTATGGCCCATTCAAACTGAATTTTTTTTTTCATATATCGTATCTTTATCAAACATTCTCTAAAAAATCCTATTTTTTTTTTTTTTATTAAACTAAATTTTAATTCATACAGGGTCGTACTTTGAAAATCGAAATTTTTAAATAATCTTCTTCAATCCATGCTTAATCATTAATGAATATTTTGTGAAATAGTTGTATAGCGTAAATTGGTCTTTAAATATTGGTCTCGCTATTTTAAAAATAAAAGCGACAGCTAAGATTTCCCGCATTTTTTAGTACTTTGGGGGGCAAAAAAAAAAAGAACCTGTTTATAAATATCAAAAATTTATGTTCAAAAACTTGATTTTTTACAGTATTTTAAAATCAATTTTATTTAATTATGTATAAAAATTATGTATAAAAATCATAATTTATCATCAATGGTGCAATGATTTATAAAAAATATTAAGTTTTTATCGAGCTAACAATTATTAAGGCAGTTTTAAAAAAATTTTAAATCAATAAAAAAAATTTCTACCAGTATAAAATCGGCTTTTTGAAAATTTAGTGAAATTCAAAAAACTAGTACCTTTAATTTAAAAAAAATCGATTTTAGATGCTAAAATGTTGTGTAAAATTTAATTATTTATTTCATTAATAACGCTAACAACATTTTTACATGAAATCGTATTTTTTAAATAATCTAGTGAATAATAAGAAAATAATAAGTTTTCATCGATTTAACAATTTGGTTAACAAACATTTTCTAATATGAAAATTTTACATCATTAATAATTTTCTATCGAAGTTTGTTGACATAAATTCCGTTTTTTTCGAAAATTTTGTGAAATTTAAAAAACCAGAGCTTCTATTTAAAAAAAAACGATTTTAGATACTAAAATGTTGTGTAAAATTTAATTATTTATTTCATTAATAACGCTAGCAACATTTTTACATAACGTATTTTTTAAACAATCATATTATACCTAGTGAATTATAAGAAAATAATAATTTTTCTATCGAAGTTTGTTACTATAAATTCCGCTGTTTATGAAAATTTTGTGAAATTTAAAAAACCAGTGTTTCTATTAAAAAAAAATCGATTTTAGATACTAAAATGTTTATGTAAAATTAATGATTTATTTCATTAATAACGTTAATGAATATTTTATATTTGATCTTGTCTGTAAAAAAAATAAAAAAATATATATAATAAAAGTATTTATAGGTATTTGTATAAACCCTAAATCAAATAAATTTATAATCTCCTAAACAATTATTTAAAAATGAATAAACAAAAAAAAAACATTTATCAATTCACCTATCAACGCAACGCGCATGCATATATTTATAATATTCAACGACGAAATTTAAAAAATAACAGTTTTCATCGCAACTATGTTCCATACTGTTTCTGTTCCACTACTACGGTGCCTGCCGAGCCTACCGTACTCACTCCAACCGCCTTTATCCAGCAATATGCATCCTTCTCGGCACGCTCCACGCTGATCCGCAGCGACATGAGCGCGAGCTGGCAATCGCAGAAAGCGCTGAAGAGCGGCCGAAGCACCTCAGTCAACGCGCAGATTTCGTAGTGGTGGTTCCGTAGCCCGTTTAGACCACCTAAACTAAACGCCCGCGAAAAAATACATCGGCCGCGTGTACGAAATGAACTATAAAGTAGTGCCAAATTTAACATGATCTGCCAATTAGTGTAAATAAGACGTGTTAATTAACAGAAGAAAAATAGTTAAGTGTAGTTGATCTAGCTCAAGTTATAAGCAATTAATTAGTCGATTTAAACTGCTGTTGTTCCGACGAAAGTAATTAGACGAATGTTAATTAAATTAGATGTTGTAAAGTTGGATGATAACTGAACTCTTCTCGAGTTGTCTGGTTCTTCTTGGTAAACTTACCAAACGTGATTTGGTTATGCTAAATCGTAACTAACTAACTTCTTGTGCTGCTAATGTAGTTTTAAAAAAATCTACTGCCCTTTAAAAAAATTGATTTTTTAAAATGGTTGTGCGAGTTTCCCTATTTCTATATTTAAGTGCCAAAATGTAAGATTTGTGATGTTTGAAATTCTTGATGAATTGTTGTGAAATTTTGTGGTGTGTTTGTGGAAAATATTTTTGGAATAATGACGGATAATAATGCGCTTATTGAAGGGACTGTTAAGTTTCGTGATGGCAAAAAGGTAAAGAAATTATATACATTTTTTTTTTATCCAAGATAAAATTGATTCTTTCTTTTTTATACAACAAGAATTCGTTGGAAAATACCATTTAATAAATTCAATACTATTGATTTATTTATCGGGGCAATATGTATCTTGTCCCCCCCCCCCAACAAAAATTCGTGATTTTTTTTATTTTGTTAATTGGCAAAATAAAAATGTCAAAATTATGTAATCGCTTTTAATTTTAAACTTTATAAATATTATTTTTTTAGTTTCTCGGTCCTGACCTGACTTAATTATTTGAAATTGTGTCAGGTCAATTGCTATCCACTAAAGCTATCGATCTTCCAATTTTTTAAAAGTAAAATAAATAGATACGAAATTTTTTTTTCGCAAGTTTTTTATATTCAACTGCTTCAGAAATGGTTTTATTCAGTACTTATGCAAGTTTTTATTTTGATAAAAAAAAATTTCAAATGATTTTTGAAATTGCTTAATTGTAGAACAAAATTTTAGTTTACTCTTAAAATTCATTTTTATAATTATAATATATTGTATAATTCAATATGCAATATAATGAATAATGAAATTTTTTTTTAAATATTTTTTTACATTCTAAAGAAAAATCTTAATTTCTTATAATATTATTTTTAAGCAAAGTCCGATTTCTTGACCTGCTCAATTTAATTCATAATTTCAATTCATCTTCATTAAATCGCATTTATTTTTAAATAACACAGCCAATTTTTTTAAATACAAAAAATAAACCATCGAAAATAATATTTTTATTAAAAATTTCTGAGTCACTTTCCTATAGACATACAGTCTATATTAATCACGCAAGAAAATATTAAGATATAATTAAACTAGTTTATATCAACTAAAATAATATATTATACCAGGGATTTCCAATAGGTCAATATTGAAGCTCATGAAAGTCGATGGCGTAATTTTTGAAACTGGTCTAATTTTTTATAGGACGCTTTTTAAGAATGTCAGTTAATTTGTGAATTTTAATTAATCATAAGGCAATTTTTGAAATTGCTTTAATATATATATTTTTTAATATTTAGTTGATGAAACAAAACAAATCTTTAGCTAATTGAATTTAAAAAACAAAAATATCTTTTTACAAAATCATCAAAAAGATATATATAAAAAAAAGGCTGAAGGTAGCGATAAAAATTTGTTTTTTTAAAAAAAGAGCATCTGTGTAAAAAAAAATTTGGGTACCCCTGTGTTATGTACAATACTAATTTAATAAACTCAAGTTAAATTTTCACATGCTTTTGATGGAAATACTTCAATCATTTCTTATCACTAATATAGCGTTTTATCAATAAACGGAAAATTGAAAATATTTTTAACCATAGCATATAATAAACCGTATAAAAATATATCTAGAACAAAAATATATAGAATTAAATTTCCCACCTTAGCATTATTTTTCAAAAAAGCGAAATTTTCATTTAAATATCTACTTTTTTAATTTTTCATAAAAGTTTGAGCACCGCTGGTATAAACGATAACAGCTGCAAGGTGATATGTAAATTGCGACTTGACTTCACTTCACGGTAGAATAACAAATTTTTACGTTGCTAAGTTGCTTTTTGCAATTTCGCAATTCAAATAAAAATGGCACATTGGAATGACGTAAAGGTGTAAATTTGCGTTTTATTTTTTATTTTTTTATTTTAGAGATTGATTTATGTTTCTTATTGATCAATGTACAAAATAATTAAAATTAATTACGAAGTTTTGTTATAAGTGGCAACTAGAAATTAATTCTAATTTGTTTTTGAGGAATTTAATTTGAATTTTTTGTTTAATTAAATATATAATTTGTTTTAAACTTTACAGGAATTTTTCTATTTCTTGAATTTTAAGATTTGAAAGTTTTCAAAAATGTATTTAGTAAAATTGAAATAATCCAACACGAAAAAGTTGTCAATTCGAAAATTGTCAACATTTGTTGTCAACAAAAAAATTATTTAGTAAAATTTAAATTCAACACGAAAAATTCTTAAATTCGAACATTTTTTACGCAATTTTCCAACAATTCTTGTTGTATATCGTTTTAGTTCTATAATACATTTATTTATATATATTCTAAAGCTGGTTCAACTGAATTTGGCAAAAAAAATCAGTATTGGGGTCTTCCACGTAAAAAAAAAATTTTTTTTCTATACCCAGATGAAATTAAACTATTAATATTTACAATTCTTTTTTTCTTTTCAGAAATTTTTAACATCTATTGTCAAATATTTCAATCAATATAAATTTCACTATGATGACGTTGGTAGCACTTAAATGTCTGATGCGCATGTGTCATAGCAAATCCACCGTTGCCATATCGAATCTAAATGCTGCTTTTTTAAAGAAACATTTTTCACAAGCACTTTCCTAAATTATTACGATATATTATTTAATATTCGTCTTACTACAAAAATTTGCTTATTGTATATAAATTCTAGCGCCTCTATATTAAACTCATCAAAAGGTTATTATGGCAACAGTGGCCAAAAATACCACATATGTCATGAAAATGTATTATCACTACATTTTATTTAAATATTGTAAAATTGGAAACATTTTCATAAATATTTTAACAAGATCAATTAATTAATCAAAAAATCAAAAAAAATCAATTTAACAAATGAAAATCAATTCTGTCATGTATATTTACAAAAAAAACAAAAATGATTTTAAAAAATATGGAAGACTCCATTTATTCATATAACATGCGCAATTGAAAATTGAAATAATTAAGCCAAATTTTCTTGAATAAATTATATAACGTGTAAAAAATAATAGCATAATGTCTTTGAACCCACCTCCAAAAATGCATGTACAAATTATAAATATTATTAGAAAATGTGAATTAAAAATAATTAAACCACCATCTAGTTTTAAGACGAACTTAAAAATTACTTTAAAAAATATGCTATTCTAGTTCTTTTAACTTTCTTTACTCTCTTCCCATCTTTTGCCCCCTATTCTCATCATTCACCCTCTAAGCTTTCTCAAATAAAACGCAATAATAGTGTATTGTTGTTCCTCCGTCTCTTCATCAACTCACACATGTGCGTATTTCTCTAAACGTTTGGATTTCGATTGGAATGTGTGCGATTTTCCAATGTAATTGCATTCCCGAATATATTTCCTCGCGCTCGGCCAAACCAACATTCAATTCCGTTCTTCGAAGTTTCTTCCCCCATGTCTTTCGCCACACCATAAAAGAGACAAATAATTGTTTTATTTACTTAAATAAAACGTTTTTGCAAAATAGATTTTTGTATATTTTTAGGAATTTTTCGAAAATCTATCATACATTTTTTTTGTTGTAAAAAAAAATTCTTTTAATCGTACAACAAATTTTTTCGATATTTGATCATATTTTTTGTTCCCCATGTTTTTTCGCCACAACATAAACGAGACAAACAATTTTTTTATTTACTTAAATAAAACGTTTTTGCAAAATGTATATTTTTAGGAATTTTTGGAAAATCTATCATACATTTTTTGTTGTAAAAAAAATTCTTTTAATCGTACAACAAATTTTTCTTGATATTTGATAATATTCCGCATTTTTGTCTTTCGCCACACCAAAAAAGAGACAAACAATTGTTTTATTTACTAAAATAAAACGTTTTTGCAAAATGGATTTTTGTATATTTTTAGGAATTTTTCGAAAATCTATCATACATTTTTTGTTGTAAAAAAAATTCTTTTAATCGTACAACAAATTTTTCTTGATATTTGATAATATTCCGCATTTTTGTCTTTCGCCACACCAAAAAAGAGACAAACAATTGTTTTATTTACTAAAATAAAACGTTTTTGCAAAATGGATTTTTGTATATTTTTAGGAATTTTTCGAAAATCTATCATACATTTTTTGTTGTTGTAAAAAAAATTCTTTTAATCGTACAACAAATTTTTCTTGATATTTGATCATATTCCGCATTTTTTGTCTTTCGCTACACCATAAAAGAGATAAACAAATGTTTTATTTACTAAAATAAATCGTTTTTGCAAAATGGATTTTTGTATATTTTTAGGAATTTTTGGAAAATCGTATCATACATTTTTCGTTGTAAAAAAATTTCTTTTAATCGTACAACAAATTTTCTCGATATTCCGCATTTTTCAGTCAATTTTTTTCTGTAGAAATTTCTCACATCTTAATTTTTTTCTTGGGGTGTATACAGGGCCCTTAAATGCAAACTGTAATAAAGATAAGACATAAATATTGCGTGCACTGTGCAAGGGATATATTTTATAATGCCCGATATATTACACCCCTCAAATACGATATATCGATTTTATTCGCTCACCCCTCGATACTTTGTATATACGAAAATATACCCAGCGAATCAAAAATAAACGAATACAAAACTCATCGTAGTTCATCAAAATTTGTATTACATTTTTTTTTTAAAGCAAACATTTTAAACGTGAACAACCTCAAAAAATTTTTTTTTTTAAATAAATTTCTCTAAAAAAGAATCCTTCGATCGCGCTATATCTTAAAAATTGCTCGTGTTTTGAGTCCACCCTGTATAATCGCATATAGCGATTAATGTTGCTATAATTGAAACGTTCTAGAATGTGCCGTTTATTATCTTCTTATATGTGTTTAAGGATTACGGGAATATGTCCTGCGAGTCCTGCGCGTCCTGCGCTAGGATGTAATGTTTTTAGTATGATTCGAATACAGATGAATAAAGATGGAACGAGTGTTACGTTGTGGAGGGAATAAGGATGGAATGTTAGAGTCGGATAAAAGTTGCGAGGCTTTTGTGAGCTTTATTCGTCATTATTTTTAATAGGATTTAAACATGGGGATAGTATGTCAGTTGGATTCTATATACTTTTTGAATTTCTAGTTAGAAATGCTTATTTATTCAGTTTTCGGATTTTTTTTTCTATTTAAATCCGTTTAAAATTTGTGTGCCCGAAATTCTAGATTTCCCTATTTTTTACTTTTTTTATATATTTTAAATATTGGTAGTTTTGCAGAATTTAGCCTAAAAACTGTAGTCTTGTAATTTTTTTAATATTTTTTATTTTTCGAATTTGTCTTTAAAATTGTTGACTTCAAAATGTTTTTCTATTATATTGGATTTATCAAAATTTCCAATGTTTTCATAACTTATACGAAAAATTGTAGACTTTTGAAATTTTGTATGTATAAATATTTTTTATGATATGCCGGATTTTTTTATAATTTCTAATTTGATGGTTTTTGAAAATTTATCCAAAAAATTGCAGACTTTTGTAATTTTGCTTTTATATTTTTCAAAATTTTCAATTGTTCAAAATCCTAAAAATTGTGAAAGAATTTTTTCTCTTAAAATTTTCAAAATATTCAATGTCGTTAGTTCTACAGAATTTATTGCAAAAATAAAGTGTAAAAAATTTTTATTAAAAAAATATCTTCTCGTATACATATTTATGAAATATTCAATATTGGTTTTTTTTTATTACAAAATTTACGAATTCTAAGATACAATAATTTTTACTTTCTGTTCGTATCTTCAAATTGTCGCTAAAATTAATTTAGTTTACAAATCCAAATAATAAATTTTAATTAATTAATTCATTCATCTGTCGTCAAGGACTTTTCTATCGCAATTTCTCAATTTATTATTGTTATTAAATGATAAAAAAATTTTAAATAAAAATATTTTTAAATCGGTCTTTCATAAAGAAATGAAAATCCGTTTTTGAAATTAACATCAACGATAACCTCTTCAACTTTATACTAATTTTCACAAATATTATTTAAATTATGTATGTTGGCTAAATACGGTCCAAGACGGTCCAAACTAAATTTCACAATATACTTTTCGGCAAATTAAATATAACGAATTTTTAAATCACATCAACATAATAAATAAAAGACTTTTTATAGTTACAAGAAAATTTTTTTTAATAGTCTATTGAGATAAAATATTAAAAAATTGTACAATTTTTTTTATCAGAAGTGGATGACCAAAAAATTAAATTAAAATTGTTTTCCTTTAAATAATTTTCTGTTATTCCAAAAAAATATTTCCAAAAATTTTTATCTTTAATATTTCTCCCGCACAAATAATGTAAAGTAAACTTTTACATTTCACCCTTAAATTTGACTATTTTTAATATTTTTGAACAATACTTTTTTGAATATATATTTTTTGCTTTAACTAAGAAATATCAAAACTAACATAAAGTATTATCCTATTTAAATAAATGCCATATTTTATAACTTATTACGTTTTAATCTAATCATGAGGAACAATCATCGAAATCAAAATATTTCCTTTTTTTTTAAGAAAACTTTTGCAACAAATTGTTTCTCAAATTTCTTTTTGATTGAAAATGTGATTGACAATTAATTTTGTTTGAAAAAAAATTTGCTTCTTCATCAAATCTGCTTTAACAATTGAAGACATCTCAACAAACCTAAAATATTATTTATTGCACGCAAAACAATATTTTAAGTTACTACGTTTTAAATTAATCAATACGGACTAATGGAAGGATCAATGTTAGAACAAATCATATTAAAAAACGCTGTAAAATTAAAAAAAAATCAACAAGTTGCTATTCTTATTAAAAAGGAAAATTTATTATAGAAAAATTATTTCTCTTTTCATACAATTGTGAATGTAAATTATTTTTTGCTTTCTGTTATTTTATTTGCATAATTCATTGGTGTCTATCAAAGCTCCTCTTTATCTGACAAATGGTAGTCATAATATCTAATAATAGGTGAATTTATGGCCCGTATTCATTCTGATTTTGATTAATTGCCACCGATCAAGAGGAATGTCTTCATAAAATACGTGAAAGATAAATTGGCGGCTGATAATTCAATAATTTGTGTATTTGACGCTTTTAAACCCAGCAAGCAAATAAATTGATTCGAAAAATTGTTTGTACTTAATAAATTGGTCCAAAAATTCTAGCGTTCGTATTTTTATATTTTTATACATTTTTTTATCAATCGATGACGTCAATAATAATAAAAAATACGTTGTCATATTTCTTCCAGCCAAATTAACAAATTTCTCTAATTTGTTAAAATTGATCAATTTCATTTATGTTTCTTTAGCCTTTTGCGTGTGGGTTCTTCACTATATTTCCTCCCAAGATTTGTGGGAGATTAAAGACGAACTCTTCTGTATAATAATACTCATAAAACTGTTCGATAACACGAAGATTAAGATAAAAAACAGCGGCCATAAACACATGTGTATAGAACAAAGTATTTGTAATACTAATCGACCGGATAAGTTCTGGTATAAAATATCGTTTTTCTGGCAACAATGGCAGAACAAATAAACATCGCTAGAAGCGTGTTTAGCTTTAGACGTTCATAGATCTGTGGCTTCAAACATTTTTTGCATTTCTCCACATTTCCGTCAAATAAAAATTGAATTGTTGATTATTTTATAAAAATTCCAAAAAATATTGATGAATTATTCAAATTCATTGATTATTTCGCTGAGGTTGAGAACCGCTGGTGTAGATTTGTACAAAACAAAAAATAGACGCGATATTTTCAGACACTAAAACAAGAGTTATAACAGAAAAATCGTAAAAAGATTTAAAACACTGCGAAGAAAACTAAAACACGAATATAAATCTTTACAGTTTTTTTTACAAGCAAATTGTATTTCTTACATTTGAAATAAAACATTTAATAATTTTTTTTTAAAGACATCTTCGGATTTATATAACTTGTTCTATATTTTTTGTTTAAAAAATTATAATTGCAATTAAAATCGACCACGTGTTTAGTAATTATTAAACATCTTGTTACGAAATAAATATAATTGTTTATTAAAATTTTGGATACAATTTGGTCATTTTAATTTAGTACCGACTTCAGTTTGATTAACAAAATTGACAAATATCACGCGATAATAAAATTCCAAGCCGCTATTATTATCGATTATGTTTCCATGAAGAAGAACTTTGACTTATGTTAATTAAATAGATAGCAGAAAAGTCTTTTGATTGTTGGTTTTGTAAATTATGATAAGATTGTGCAATTCATGGTATTCTAAAAATATAAAATAAATTTACATTCGCTGGTGCGAATGTAAATTTTTTGACATTTTTTACAATTACAAACTTTTTTTTTTATATTGTGTGAATTAAAAAATCCTTTTTTGCATAAAATTTGGCTGTTATTCGCAAAGATAATCTTTCTTCAAATTTTTTTAGATTTTGCTTTGATTTTTAGACTTATCAATTCTTTTGCCAATTTTTTAACGAATTTAACGAATTTAAACTCACCATTTGCCACAAAAACATAATTGTATTCTCTTCAAAGTCCGCTCTTCTAAGTAAATACATTTTACCGTAAATAACGCCGTAACGAATTGCGAAATTGAAATTTTTCTTCCGTACCTTTTTTTTTTTTGGTCTGGCCAAAGTTTCTTACGAGTTTCTGAATATTCTCGCATAATCTCAATATTGGACATTTACCAAATAACGGTCCTCCCTCTTATGCGTTTACAAAATCGAATAAATGACGTACAGGATAATACAAACGTCAATCAAGAAAATAATGGATTAGAAATTTTATTAAGTTATTTGTTATTTCGATCATTATTTACGCACAAAAATCCAGTTTAAAATTTTAGTTCCAATAGGACAAAATATTTGTTGAGGATTTTACTTTACCGGTGAATTTTTTGTTTGACCTAAAATTTTATTTTTCGATCTTCACGCTCGGGTGTGTCTAAAAAAGTATTTGTTCACAAGCGATTTTTTTTTAATGTCTCGCGACAACGTTTCTGCTTTATCCCTGTATTTTTAAGCATCTAGTAATCGTCCGAAGAAAACGCAACAATTTGGCAGTATAATTCCAGTTTCGCGCATATTTTCGTTGCCCAAATCGGAGGAAATTCCACACATTTTCGCCCGTTTTTGTCCATTAAGTCGCCTTGTATAGGCCTGTTCGCGTTCTCACGCCCCCCCCCCCCCCCCCAAAATTGGCCCATAGCCGAGCTTTACGTAAGAGCCTCTTCTACTTACTCTACCACCAACCAAAACGAAGAAAATTCGAATCGAAATTTGCCGTACATACAAAAAATGTATACAAAAAAACATCGCTTCGTTATTTTATATTTTATTACCCAAAAAAATCGGAATATTTCCTCTTGTTGGCCATACAAACATCCCTAAGAAAAAAAAATTTTTTTTCACCCTATCTTACGTAACTATATCATCATATCTCAACTCGTGTTAACTCTTTGCGGAAGTGTGGCAACATCGCGGCATTATAAGCGGAAATTACTGTAAATTTGAACTTTCCACCACCCACCTCAATACAGGGTGGCAAAGGGGTGACGGTGAACATGAACATACATATGAACATTGAGGATGTATTCACGGCGAAACTTTCTGCAAAATTCATGATGCTGTGTAGTAGGCTTGGGCAAATGTCGTTCATTAGTTCAAATAAATAAATAAATAAAAATTAGTTGAATTATTCACATAAGTGAATAGTTCACGAACGATTATTCGATATTCACAAATGTTTCAAAATTTATCCAAAAAAAAAAATCATACTTGAATTTTGCTTGTATAAACATTTTTCTGATATATAATATTAAAAAAAAATTTCAATGCAGTTATTTTTCAACATTTATCCTAAAAACTGTTGACTTATAGAAAATACCATATAAAAAAGATATTTTATTTTGAATTACCAGTGTAAAATAATTTTTTTTTACACATTTTACTATTCAAATTTAATTATAATAAAACTGCATTTAAAAAACATTTTGTGAATACGAATCGATGAATATTTGAAAATTGAACGGCGCATAGGTGAAGCCTAGTTTGTAGAGCGCTCCGATCAGTGGTTAGTTACTAATTTCGAATATACCGGGTGTTTGCGTTAAATTAATCAATCGAAATTGAAACATCGAAAATATAGTGGCTAATTTAAGACGCATTTCTCTTAATCGGTATTTAGTTATTGTATATATCGAGACACCCTGTATATAGGTAATCATATATCACGGTATGGTTTTCGCTATAGTATTATACATCGTATAGTTACCAAGTCAAGCATCTAACTAGTTGTAGCAACCGAAACTGAAACCCCTAATGAAATTAATTAAAGTATCTTTGAAGCGGCGATATTTGCGCCCCCTATCGAGCTAATATTATCAGCGAATATATTTTGCATTCTTCCCGGCGAACAGCTAATTATATCCTATTTATAAAAACGATTTTATTTAATGATCGTCGAGTCGAAGATTTTTAAACATTTACGCCGATATCGTGGAAAACTACAAATCTGCGTTTTTATTTCATAATCTCGTTTTTTCCGTACGAAATTTTGTTCTAAAAAATTTATTAAATATAAATGTAAAAAATACGGGTTTATTGCCAATGCCAAAACGTAAAATAGAGATTAAATACGGCAGGATTTAAATTTTATAAATAAATTTATATTTCCTATTGTGATATAAAAACATTGTTTTAATTCTTCCCGTATTTAATTTACAATGGAATATCACCAAGTAAGCCTTTTTAACACGCTTTTTCAGAATCACAAGCGCAGGATATATACGTGGAAAATGCCAGGAGATATAGGGAGGTATCAGATAGATTACATACTGGTTAAAGAGAGGTTTAGGAACCAGATTAAGAATTGTAAGAGTTACCCTGGAGCAGATATTGATAGTGACCATAATTTAGTAGTCCTGGACTCAGAGGTCAAATTCAAGAAATTACAGAAGTCTAAACAGGTCAGAGTAGATGTCGATAGGTTAAAATTAGCTGATGTATGTGAAAAGTACAAGCAGAAAGTAGAAATCATGGCTAATGGAACATCTAGGAACGACATAGATTGCGAATGGAGGGAAATCAGAAATGGGTTAACTACAGCAGCAAATGAAGTATTAGGCACAAAGAAAAGGGCAGGTAGGAGGGAATGGATCACGGAAGAAATAGTTGAAATGATAGAAGCAAGAAGGAAAATTAAAATAGGAAACACAGAAGCAGGACAGAAAAAATATAAGGAACTAAGGAACTTAATTAATAGGAAATGCAAGCTAGCGAAAGAAGAGTGGATAAAAGGAAACTGTGAGGATATTGAGGAGGATATGAGAAGAGGTAAAGTAGATTTGGGCTACAGGAAAATTAAGTCACATTTTTCTAAAGTAAAACCAAAGGGTAACATTATATGTGATAAGCAGGGTAAGGATCTCACAGAAAATAAGGAAAAAGCTAGAAGATGGAAGGAGTATCTTGAAGATTTATATAAAGGTAGGCAGGACATGGAGGAGCTAGAAAGTGTGGAACAGATAGATGAGGATGACTTAGGTCCTAGCATACTTAGGTCAGAGTTTCATAGAGCATTAAATGATTTACGGAATAACAAAGCAGCGGGGATTGATATGATACCAGCCGAATTAATAAAACACGCAGGGGAAAAAATGCAGGAGCGATTATACAGGTTAGTTTGTAAAATATATGAGAAGGGAGAAGTACCACAGGATTTTCAGCGTAGTAGAATAGTAACAATGCCGAAGAAAATAGGAGCTAATTTGTGTGAGAACTATAGGACCATTAGTCTACTATCATATGCATCGAAGATATTGCTAAAGATTATTTATAGGAGATTAGAAAATAAAGTAGAGGAAAGGCTAGGAGAAGATCAGTTTGGGTTTAGGAAAAACAGAGGGACGAGGGAGGCGATTCTAGCACTAAGAACGGTAGTAGAAAAAAGAAAGAGGGTAGGAAAGGTAACTTGCATAGCTTTTGTAGATTTAGAAAAGGCATTTGATAATGTAGATTGGCACATAATGTTTAGAATTTTAAAAGAAACGGGTATAGATTATAAGGATAGGAGAATAATTTTTAATTTATATAAACACCAAACTGCCTTAGTTAGAATTGAGGGGGAAGAAGAGGTAGCAAAAATAGGGAAGGGAGTTCGGCAGGGATGTACACTTTCACCATTATTATTTAATCTATATATAGAAGATGCAATAAACAAAGTAAAAGAAGAGTATAGTGTAGGTGTGAATGTACAGGGAGAGAAAATATATATGTTGAGATTCGCCGACGATATAGCTATATTGGAAGAAAGCGAAAAGAATTTAGAAAGGGTATTGAATGGTATGCAGGCAGTATTGACTAGGGATTTTAACATGAAAATAAATATAGGTAAAACTAAAGTGATGAGGTGTGACAAAAAGGAATGCAGTAGAAAAATGAAGATCTCAATAGGAGATAATAGAATCGAAGAAGTGTCAGATTTTTGTGATTTAGGCAGTAGAATCACAAAAGATAATCGAAGCAAGGTAGATATAAAGTGTAGGATAGCACAGGGTAGGAAGGCATTCGTAGAAAAAGAACAGATTTTAAGATCAAATATTGACTTGGGTATTAGAAAAAGATTACTGAAGGTATATGTTTGGAGTGTAGCACTGTACGGGTGTGAGGCGTGGACTATAGGAAAGGAAGAGAAGCGTAGATTAGAAGCACTTGAAATGTGGTGTTATAGGAGGATGATGAGGATTGGTTGGGAAGATAAAGTAACAAATGAAGCTGTACTAGAGTTAGTAGGGGAGAAGAGAAGTATCTGGAGAGTGTTACAGCGTAGGAGAGACAGATTAGTAGGGCATATTCTTAGGCATGGGGGGATTATGCAATTGATCATAGAAGGTAGAGTGGAGGGAAAGAGAGGGGTAGGTAGGCCTAGATTGGAGTATGTGAGTCAGATAGTTGAAGACGTTGAGATGAATAGCTATAGGGAGATGAAGGGATTAGCTCAGGATAGATCGGCATGGCGTGCTGTTTCCAACCAATCTTTAGGATTGCGGACTCTTTAACTAACTAAGCCTTTTTGGAGGCAATAAAGATTATTATTATTTTCTTTAAATTTTATTATTATTTTTTTTAATTTTATTATTATTGCAGTTTATTAATTGATTTTAAAAGTGCTGTACAATTAATTATTTTGAATCTAAGTAAAAATCAGTTGAAGAACTTGTATATATTTTTCTGAAACTAACTTCAAAAATTTATTTCACAATTTTTCTTTTTGCGAATAACATTTTGTTTAATTGATCTAAATGATTTTATTTTATCACGGTTTATTAATTAATAATAAAAAAAATACTGTAAGCAAATAATATCGAGCGTGTTACTGCCCTGATTTACATGCCACTGCTGTTGACGGCTTATCTTTCGAAATGCGCACTTGGCTGATTAAATAAAATTATTTCACGTTGTATTGTTTAATTGGCACTTTTAATGATATTTTTAATCGTTCGCGTAATAAATAAAGCGTATTATTATTTTATTGGCAATGTTAGTTATTTGAACGAAAAATCGTTTAGGCAGTTCTATGGAAGAAATATGAAGTATACTGTTATCCACTCGTCCTTATTCCATCAGTATGGTATTCTGAAGTTCGATTTCGTTAATCCAAAAATTCGATATCATGCAAATTTATTGGCGAGGAGATAAGCAATGGCCTACAATTTGATTATACGTTTTTTTTTTCGATGCAAATTTTATTAAAAAAAAAGTGTAATAATATATAAATGGTTAATTAAATTTACAAGGACTCTCGCAACAAAAAAAAATTCAACGTGTTTTGTAAGTGTAAAATTTTCCAGGTATCTAGTAACTGAAGAAATAAATAAAAATCAAACTATTTTGTGAAAGAACAAATGAATCATCATTTCGATTAATTTGAGACAGTTTATTTACGACCCGCTTGGAATAATTCCAACGATTGTATGTTGAGGAAACAACAGCTGATATAAAATGCATTATTCTTATCAAGACCGGATGTAGTTTATTGATTTTACTCTACCTGCACGGTCGTGAGGGATGCACTTTACTGCAACATGATTAATGCATTTCTATGATTCACTATAATCACAAAAGGGAATTCATAGGGGCCCTTCGATGTCCCCATACATTAATACGCCAACAGAGCAATATTAATTTGATCACGCAATAATTTCCCCATATATTTACTCCATCTCTTCTACGGTTGTGTCTTTCTAAACGCAGATGGTTTTGAAATACGACCAAAAATTGATTGCTGCCTCTTTTTCTCTTCAACTTTCTTGCCCTATTCGACTATATAAAATATTGTTGGTATGTTTTCTACAGAAATATATTCGCCTTATCATATTCATCCTTCATACAGGAATAAGATATTCGGTAGTCAATAATGGGATATTTATTGGTTACCTGCTTTTTTTTTAAATACCGCCATGGCAGTTCCGTTCCATAGCTGCCCTACCATTAAAAAATATTTTTTATGAACCCAAAAATTAGCCGTTTCGTAATTTTTTTTTAATACTTCCCGTTTTTTAAGTTTTAATCCAACGAAGATCGCATTTTCTTGGTGAAATCTACTTTTTATAACCTCTATGGTTAATGTTATATATATTTTTATATTTCAGTTTGATTAATTTATATAGAGTGGCGCTTAAAAAAAATTCGTTACCTATTTTTTTTAGATTAATTCGATTTCGAGTTTTTTTTTGTTAAAAAAAAAAGATTAATATTTGCCTCAATAATTATCGAATTTAATCGACGTTGATAATTTTGTTTCGTAACAGTAGCATGTGGATTAAGATCCGCGCTTTACCCAAAGACCTAAAACGATAAATTATACAAGATGGAAGATAAGTGCTATAAAAACTTGGACGATAATTTAATGTGACTTATCACATTTGTTTTTTGGCCGTATTTTCTTTGCTGCCGGATTTAACGATTTCCTCCGTGTATTTTTTTTGTAATCTTATCGACTCAAAACACAATTCGATTACGTACCGAAATTGTCTTCACCAAAAGTTAACCAAAAATTAACCAACATCAAAAATTGATGTTGGTCAAAAATTGATGTTGGTCAAAAATTGAGTACTCAAAAACAATTGAGTACTCAATCGACAAACTGACCACCATAGAAAAGACCAACCCCCTTTCACTCGCACCCTCACCAGCGACCAGACAGCGCGAACAGAAGCGCCATCTATCTGCCAACTGTTCATCCGTTCCCTAATCCCATTGTATCTGGTCAAGGCAGGTATAAATCTCTCGCACACATTTACTTTTACACCATTCACCGATAATGACCAGAGCACTCGCCCTGTACTTGAAATGAACCTACGACAAGTCGGTCATCAACGCGACTCTAGATCCGAAGAGATATACCCTATAGCTGACAAAATATCAGGGGTGGTTTTTTTTTTTTTTTTTGTAAACAATGAAGATTTGTAAATTTGTAACATTGAAAGTATACAAATTAAAGATATATTGTTTGAATTAAAAAAAACTGTTTGTATGATGGGTTTTTGGATATTGGGTAAGCCCATTTGACTTGTTAGTGATTGACCACCAACTGAAGAATTAATATTTAATTATTTGAAAACGTTCTGCCACTGAATAATAAATATTTTGGGTAATCGATTGGTTTTTTTTTTTAATATATAGTTTGGATTTTTTTTTTTTATTAGCAGCACACTCATTGTAAGGGTGATGATATGATTTAGCTTGGGGGGGGTGATTTAATTTTTTTTTGTATAAAATTTGCCCAAATTAGATTCGTCCTGTATATTTTTGCGAGTGGGTGGGTAATATAGAATTTTAGAGGACAAAACACACGAAACGACGAAAGCGGGTAATTAAGGGAAGACTCACCCTCTATATACCGCTAAATTGCTCGGCTATGATCACCAAATATACAGCGTGATCTAATAAAACGTAACATTTTTGCGATTATAAAATCAACTAGACAAACCAAATTTTCTGGGCGGACAAAAATTAATCAGTAATTGATTATACTATCAATGATTCGATTATTGAACGTCATATCTAAAAAAAAATCCTCCCTTAAAAATATAGCAATAATTCCTCAACATTCTTTGAAATATCTCTTATTTTATATGTCGCATTTGGTCGTTTGCGGTTGCTCATTGGATCGCGTAATATAATTAGGGACAACGCTGGTGTACGTACCCTTCAATTGTCGTTCCCTGTCCGCAGAAATCTGCCCGCTACCCCTGCTATAGGGGGTGGAATTGTTTCAGCTGTGTAGAACATCGTAAACTGGAGATCTGTAAGGGTTGCGGACCGACCAATTTCCAAAACACAGCGCAATTAGACGAATGCGAAAAATACATTGTCCTCCGCATACGAAATGATTACTAGAAAGACGCACACACACACACACAGTTAGTGGTTAGGAAATAGAAGGGGTGGTCTTTTTGGAAAATATTTTGAACGGCCGTGATTTTTTTTTAAACGTCTTTAAACGATATTATTTGAAAAACAATTTTATTGGAAGAAGCAATTTTTTTAAACTACCCCTTTCGTGCAAAGAAAACAAATAATTTCATATCTTAGAAAGCAATATTTTTTAAAGGGAAATTAAACAACAAAAACGAAATAAATAATAAAATTGTCGCGAACTTCCAATTTATTTTCTACCGCGTTTTGTTTAAAAAATTTGTGCACTTCTATTAGAAGAAGCAATTTTTTTAAACTACCCCTTTCGCGCAAAGAAAACAAATAATTTCACACCTGAAAAAGCAATTTTTTTTAAAAGGAGATTAAACAACAAAAACTAAATAAATAATAAAATTGTCGCGAACTTCCAGTTTATTTTCTACCGCGTTTTGTTTAAAACATTTATACACTTCTATTAGAAGAAGCAATTTTTTTTAAACTACCCCTTTCGTGCAAAGAAAATAATTAATTTCACACCTGAAAAAGCAATTTTTTTTAAAAGGAGATTAAACAACAAAAACTAAATAAATAATAAAATTGTCGCGAACTTCCAGTTTATTTCTACCGCGTTTTGTTTAAAACATTTATACACTTCTATTAGAAGAAGCAATTTTTTTTAAACTACCCCTTTCGTGCAAAGAAAATAATTAATTTCACACCTGAAAAAGCAATTTTTTTTAAAAGGAGATTAAACAACAAAAACTAAATAAATAATAAAATTGTCGCGAACTTCCAATTTATTTTCTACCGCGTTTTGTTTAAAACATTTATACACTTCTATTAGAAGAAGCAATTTTTTTTAAACTACCCCTTTCGTGCAAAGAAAATAATTAATTTCACACCTGAAAAAGCAATTTTTTTTAAAAGGAGGTTAAACAACAAAAACTAAATAAATAATAAAATTGTCGCGAACTTCCAATTTATTTTCTCCCGCATTTTGTTTAAAACATTTATACACTTCTATTAGAAGAAGCAATTTTTTTTAAACTACCCCTTTCGCGCAAAGAAAACAAATAATTTCACACCTGATAAAGCAATTTTTTTTAAAAGGAGATTAAACAACAAAAACGAAATAAATAATAAAATTGTCGCGAACTTCCAGTTTATTTTCTCCCGCATTTTGTGTTTCAGAATAAATAAACGAAACGTAATTCCTTTGATGTAGTTGAAATGCAGCAAGGGGTTGTATATACCATTATATATACAGTAATGACAATAATACGCTCGTCCCTAAATTTAATGCAAATGTATTTAGAAACGAATTGACAGAATGGCATTCAATTAGTGAGCCACCAGAAAACATCCGCAAAAATCTAACATATGTTGCATTTTTTTTTGTATATACAAAAAGTAAAGCTGTATGTCCTTTACGAAAGTAGATCATTAAAGATTTGGTTATTTATTACGTTTTAAGCCAAAATGTTTATTTGGAAGATATGAACCATTTGTGCTTGTTAAATTCACTGTTGAAATGTGGGATGTGTTCTAATATCTTTCATATTTCCCATATATGAAATGTGATCTGTATTTTTATAGACTACATTTGTTGGTATAATACATGGTTGCAATTTACCCCATACTAAGATTCAGAAACTACTTTTGCTTAAATGATATTTCGAATTTACAAGATGGCAAAATTCAATAATTTTTTCATACTGTCATTTACATGATTATTTGTTGCGATATTTTACCTACTTTTCCTTTATGCCTTTTATTCCACTCGTCCTTAATAATAATAATTTATTTGTTGAGTTTTTAGAATTATTCTTCATCTTGAAAATTAAAAATTAAAACGTTTGAAGACTCGAGATTATATTTCACTTTTTACTGTTGATTTCGGAGATTTAAATTTTATTATATATTTATATAAAATACAAAAAAAACTATATAGCAGGAAATTGACACTTATCTTAAGATACTAAATAATAGTTGTAAAAATGGTATTGTTAAACGTTGAATGGTGAAAAATCACGAACTTCAAAATAACGAAATTTAAAAATTGCAACAATTCGATTTTTTATGAGCAATTAATTTTACGAAAGATTTACGAAAGAATTTAAATTAATGTAAAAAATGATTATTTGATCATTTTTCTTCCGTTTCTTTGCATCTGTTAGATCGTGTGATATATTAACCCGTTTTTGTTTTTAATTTTTGAAAATTCCCAAAAATTTCTTATACATCTCCATTTTTCGATCATATTTTCCGACTCTATTTTTTACACCATATTTCCTACCTAGCCCTCGACTTATATTATATATTAAATAAGTAAAATAACAATAAAAACACTTTATTAAAAGTTTATACAAGAATATTAAGATTTATCTGCATTAGCGATGGTATGCCAATATATAATATTTTTTTCAAATTTTTGCATTCTTCAATCCACGCGCTAATTTAATTTAAATAACTACAAATCTGACAAAGCAATAATTGAAGCCAGAAAAGCAAATTATTCTCGATTATTGTGCGCTCCTATTCTTGCACAAATTTCATTATGCAAAATCAACTCTTCAATTATTTCAATTTGCCTAGCGCACGACATATTAAATTGCTCTGCGTTATTTTCCAAAAAAAAAACTCCCCTTACATCATACGACTATATTTGGTCAACTAATTGCGTTTTTAAATTTCAAAAACATCCACCAAAAATTTTTTTGTTAAGGTATTATTCGTTGAACTTCTTTTTATATCTATTGTTGAAAACTTCTAGTTAGATAAATACAAAAAAAATTCTCCATGCTTATAAAGAAATAGTAGATATAAAGTGTAGGATAGCACAGGGTAGGAAGGCATTCGTAGAAAAAGAACTGATTTTAAGATCAAATATTGACTTGGGTATTAGAAAAAGATTACTGAAGGTATATGTTTGGAGTGTAGCACTGTACGGGTGTGAGGCGTGGACTATAGGAAAGGAAGAGAAGCGTAGATTAGAAGCACTTGAAATGTGGTGTTATAGGAGGATGATGAGGATTGGTTGGGAAGATAAAGTAACAAATGAAGCTGTACTAGAGTTAGTAGGGGAGAAGAGAAGTATTTGGAGAGTGTTACAGCGTAGGAGAGACAGATTAGTAGGGCATATTCTTAGGCATGGGGGGATTATGCAATTGATCATAGAAGGTAGAGTGGAGGGAAAGAGAGGGGTAGGTAGGCCTAGATTGGAGTATGTGAGTCAGATAGTTGAAGACGTTGAGATGAATAGCTATAGGGAGATGAAGGGATTAGCTCAGGATAGATCGGCATGGCGTGCTGTTTCCAACCAATCTTTAGGATTGTGGACTCTCTAACTAATAAAGAATTGTAATTTTCATTGTACAAAAAAAATAATTTCTTTCCTTCTCGCATTATTATAAAAAACATCGTTTTTGTAATCTTTTGTCGTATGTAATATTGAAATCACGCCAGTTCATTAAATTGCTCTTAAAGGATTCTCAATATTTATACAAGAGCCTTGCGAAGCTTGAGTCCTTTTACAAATAAATTGAAATACGGTTTAATCGTACGATTCCGGGCACGGGAACATCGAGAGCAGGAAAATCGGGAGCGATGTTGCTCATTTGTCCGCCCTGTTTAGAAGTCACGAAAGACATTGTCAGAATTTTAAATCGAAATGTAAAGAATTTGTGAAATAAATTTTATTTACATCTAAATATATGTTTTATAGAATCTTGAAGAAATAATTATCGAAAACTCTAATTTTTTTTTTTTTAACAACCTCTTATATATTTTCTGAATCAACACGAAAAATTAAGATCTTCAACTATTTTTTTTCACCACAAAAAAGTCATACAAAATTCGTTCTTCTCCAATACTTCAAATATTTCCGAAGCAAATACATTTTATTTTAAAAAAAAGCTTGTATTTGAAAGTATTTGAACACATTCTTCAACCTTACACAATAGAACAGACAAATCGGCTTTTCCAATTCTCTTTTGTACCGGAATATATTTGTAGATTTACAAACACTTGTTCACAAATTTCACTTTTTTTTTAGTTTCACTTCACACGAAATTCCCTTGAAAGGGACCCTTCAATAACAATATCCTAAACTTATTTGTTCCTATTCTAAATTTTTAGTGCTTTGGTTCTTTTAGATATTTACAACCCTCAACAAAAAATAATATTTCCATATGCCAAGATCCTCAAAAAAAAATCTGAATTTAGTGATTTTTTTTAAATTTTGTAAAATTGACATTTAAAGAATCTTAGTTTAAATGTTATATTTAAGGAAAAAAGGTGATTTTTTTATTATAAAATACCAAATTTATTTTAAAAAAATCGCCTGCATATATATAATTCAATTTAACGTTTGCAAGAAGAAAATGTTAAAAAACAACCTACCCTTTGCAAATTTCTCTATTGTTTTTTTGAGTCTAGACAGTTGCATAATACAGCGATCATTTGTTACTTCCTTTACCACTTTCTAAACTAAATCCTTTGTCCAAACGAAGAACTAAAACGCATTAGTTAAATTAATTCACCACACCTCGTACACTCGCGGATTTTTTAAATTTTTAAAATTCAACAAAAACTATAATTAAAATTGTCATTTCACTTGTACTTTGAGCATTCGTTTTTTATAGATTTTTAATATGGTGGTTAAGATTGCAAAGAACGCTTTTGCTTAACGTACCTTGCGCATTTATTAACACAAATACCATCACCATAAAAAAATATACACTTTCGTAAAATCTTCTTCGCGATATTGTTTAAATACAAAGAATCGTTGATGACTTAAAAATTAAAACAAAAACATTTTCGCTGTACGTTTCTCCTCCACCGTTTTTGTTGTTGTTGTAAGAAACCGCTACAGTTGACGCGTTATTATGACAATTGGCAACACTGGCGGCACATATACATCCCCCAGGTTGCGGTTGACAGGTCCAGGACCGCCCCAGCCCATAGAATGTGACTTTATAGTTCGGATTACCGTTGGGATTTACAGCTAGCAGCTAGTCACTTTACTACTTTACCATTACACTAAGAAATGAAGAAATTACTTTGGCGTGTTGGTCCATAGAGCTGAAGAAATGATATATAGTGCCTGCGAAGATGTTTGCGTACGCGAGCATTTTTTTTTGTAGTACTGGGTGGTTTAAAAAAAATGTTTGTAGATAGAAAATAAAAATAAAATGCATCAGACAATCGTAGTTTTATACAGTTTAAAAATTGAATTGAAAATGTTTCTTAAATAGGCTCTGAACTACGTAATTAATTTTTTTTTCTTCTTTCACAAAATCTCCACTCTCAAATTATTCAATATTTTTTACGATTTCATTGGTTCCTCTGCTGGTTCCTTGATGAATTTCGCCGTGGTGACTTCTTAAGTGGCCGTAAATGTACATTGAAAAAGTCCATTTTGGACCATCGATCGATTCTTTTAACCATCTGAAGAAGCAGCGCGTTGCACAAATCTACCAATGTCCATCCATTGATAGATAGATAGGCAACCAATATGCCTTTGTCTGCACGTGTCAAAGTGTGAGTACTGAAGAGGTATACAGGGTGTGTCAAGATGTGTGAAGAAGTTGCACGAAAATTTATTAAAGAACAGATTGAATTGGTTTATGAAATATATTTCAATTAATTTAAACGTTTTTTTTTTTTATATATATATATTTTTTAATTAATTGTTCATAATTTGTTTGAGATAGTTAAAAAATATTCCCTTTATACATTTTTTCAATGCAAATTTCATTTTGACCTTTAATTCCACGTATTTGGTCACATAAGCGATACAAATGCAATTGAAATTTCTTCCTTGCACCCTGTATACTCTTCACGTTATAAACACCATTAATAAAGCCGTAAAATCCGTCGATTAAATGGCCTTCAAGCTCAAACCCATAGTCGACCGAGAACCGATCGTTTTCTTCACATTTCACAACCGCAATGCCCCCAAAAAGAATCCACAAACAATACATCATCTCCTTCTATGCCTACCTCACCCGGTATCTTATCTTTGTCTTCTTAAGACACGCTCAAACCCACAGCACCTTTCTCTATTGTGCTCAAACATCGTATCTGGGCAAAGTTAGTTACGAATTCATTTGCTGTAACAAAGTTAGAACTTTTTATTGCACGCCATATAAAAAGCTAAAATCACAAATAAAGAATTTAATTTATTTTTAAGTTTTTTGTTGTTAAGAAATTGTTGGTACGATGTTTTGACGCTTCCCAGCGAAGGGCACGTAAGAATCGGCCCCTCTATGGGGCCGATTCTTCGCCAGTGCTCGTTCAATATGACATTATGCTATTATACAGCGACGATATTGACGGTATAATTTATTAATCCAATGACTTTTCACTCTGTTCTTGCAGTGGAAGTCGAGATGGTGCGTCATGCGAAAACTATCGCCAGTTGCAGGTAAATCAAATCAATACAACGTGCCCTTTTTGTCCTCTATTCGGATGAGGGAATATTGCGTCGAGGGATTTATTATACGTATAATGGAATACCGATTTTATATGCAGCGGGAATATGATAACGTATTGTTGTTTAGAGAATTCCGGCTTTAAAGAAAATGACTCCAGTTTAATGATGAAAAATATATTTTTAAACGCCAAGTCATTTGTATATAGCAATTTATTTTTTTAATCAATTTTCTAATTTGCGTTTTTAATAGAGCTGTTAACGAACCTTAATGTGTTCATTTATAGCGAATTTGAGTTCTTATAGCATAGGGCAATTTACTGTTTCATAGTTGGTAGCTCTGCTTGTCAATTATCAAACGTCAAACTACAAAAGAAAGTAACAAATAGTTTAATTTAAATTTTATCACTGAAATGTACAATTGTATGTCAAATTATAGAAGAAAGCAACAAATAGTTTAATTTTAATTTATTTGACAATTTATTTCAAATATTTCAAATGTGTCAATAGCTACTACCAACAGTCAGAAAATTCCCTAAATTTTAAGATTTCGATTTTTTAGAAAATTTTGAAAATTAGAAAAAATAGTATAAAAAACTCATTTCATAAGTCATTTATAACACTCGTTTTTTAGAAAACTCGGTGCTAGGTTTTCTAAATTTTTTAAATTTTTAATTTTCTAAATTTGAACTCGTGCATAAAACCTGCCTTACGAAATTCGTTCTTTAAGATATTATTATTCCAAGATTTTCTTAAAAAAAATCCCATATCAAAAGTAAACCTTCAATCTCAATTTCTAATCTAAGTCTGGTTAAAAATAATATATTGGGAAATTATTTAAAAAAAATTATTAAGAATATATATAAATATAGATTGTTGTTAATAACAAATTTTCGACTCATGAAAAAAACTAAAGATGCTACATTTTTTCAAAAATTTTCGTACATACAAATTAAATCTTAAATTTCAAATACATAAATCTTTCATCAAACTACCAATTCATTGCAAATTTTGCAAAATTGTCAAAATTTATTTAAAAAAATTCTTCCACCGTTCAAAAAAAATTTAAATCCAACTTTTTCTCAAAAAATATCTAATATCAAGACTAAACTTTAAATTTTGAATTTAATAAATGCTTAATAAAGAATATATGTATATAAATATAGATTGTTGTTTATAAACAAATCGTCGACTCTTAAAAAAAACTTAAGATTCTACATTTTTTCAAAAATTTTCGTATATACAAATTAAATCTTAAATTTCAAATACATAAATCTTTCATCAAACTACCAATTCATTGCAAATTTTGCATAATTGTCAAAATTTATTTAAAAAAATCTTCCACGGTTCAAAAAAAAAAAATCCAACATTTTCTCAAAAAAAAATTCATATAAAGACTAAAGCTTAAATTTTGAATTTAATAAATCTTTTCAAATCATTAAATTTTTTCATTGTTTCATTTCTTCAGCTACTTCATTTTACACTTTTGGAGATATTTTCCTAAATTAACTAGTAAAATTATCAAAACTTAAAAAAAGTACATAAAAAATAAATGTTACCTACAATAGAATTTTCTACTGTCCAAAAAAAAATTTTTTTCTAAAAAAAGTTCTCGTATCAAGACTCAACTGCAAATGCACTAATTTCTGATCAAACCACTCGCTTTTTTTTCTTCATTTCTTCATCTACGTCTGGGTAAAAAAAAAATTATTATGATCCTAAATTTTGAAATTTCCATTTTGTTGCCGTAAACGTCGAAAATTATTAAAAATAGTATAAAAAACTCATTTCATAAGTCATTTATAACACTCATTCTTTAAAAAACTCGTTATGAAATTCGTTCTGTAATATACTATTATTTAAATCGATTTTTTTTTTGAAAATAATTAACAATTGAAAAATGTTTGTAAATGACCTAAGGGATAGAATCATCGAATTGGCAGTAACGTTGAAAGTGATACAATAAAAAAAATCATTGTCCTTAAACGAAAAGTAAATGATGCTTGAAAATATTTTTTTGTCCTGGTTTTATTTATATTTTGTATGTACCTGATTTTATATTTCGCTTACCTTGAAAAATCGTCCTCCAGCGAATATTTGTACTCTAAAATGATTTGTGCAACAACATTGAGGTTAAACTAACTATCCTTGGGTATTTTAGACAAACCCTTAAATCAATTTTTGATTTTTTATTGAAAAAATCCGTTTGTGCAAACGATTTATTTTTACCAATTTAGGCACCAATTTAGGCACTTTCGTAATATTTTATGTAAGATTGCTGCTTTATATATTTCTTTTATAAATTTATAAATTACATTAATATTGTCCTATCTGGGCTATATATTGTATTAAATTTTACCTTTTCATCTGACATCGAGTCCTAAAACTGCGAAATAGTTTCGATGCAGTTTGCATTTCAACGAATGCTAATTTGCCGCCAGCTCCGACAGCTTTGTTGAACAGTTCAACAGTTAAACATTCGAATTTTGAATATAATAATCCGCAATCCCGACGAGCTGCTAAAACTTTGTTTCTATTATTCTCAAAATTGCTTCAAAAATACGCTTTTGGGAAATCCTTTTAAAATACACTTTTAAAGTTGTATTATGAAAATGCTAGAAAATTACGTGCGTGGATGTGAGATATATATAATTTTTTTTAATATTTAAATTATATATAATATATATATTTAAATATATAAAAATTTTTGCTCAGATCAAATAAATAAATCTTTGGCAATATACATTTTTAATGCAATGATTATGCATTGTGAGCCGCTCGACAATTTATTTAAAAAATGTAATTTTCTTTAATTTATGAAACATTTTTTTTTTTAATTTCCAAGGGTATGATTGGAATTATTTAAAATCTCTATTAGAAATTTTTTTTTTTATGTAATGATTTTCTAATTCTTCGATCGGAATGAGAACTTTTGTTGATGGTACGTAGAAATTCGACAGACTGCATTTTAATGCATAACTCGTGTAGTTAGCAACTGCATAGAGATATATTAGGGGATGTTCAACCACAAAGCGTTAACTCTAAAGTTTCAACATCGTATTCGTTTCAGTTTAAGATAAACTTACTAAAGGAAAGTTCAAAATTTGCTAGAATTCAGCCACCTTTAAATTACTTCCGCGAAGAATAAAATTATCAACGCGACTTCTCTCCATAAATACAAATCCGTGAAAAACTTTTGATTATCTTTACTACAAAAAAAAAAAATGCCATTACTACTCGCTTATTTAGTTTTCTACCGCAGACATTTTTTTTTCCGCTGTTACGTGTATTAAAGTATTTGAAGTTGATAAATGTACGAAATAATATTTTTTTTTTTTAAGTTTTCGGCTTGTTTAACCCACCGCGTTTTCTCCTGCCCGAGAATTTTTTAACTAAATTTTTTTTAAGATATAAATCACTGAGTAAATGACGCATATATAACGCGCTGAAGAAAATCATCTAGTATGTCAATGTCAAATGGTTTTACTATGTTTTTATTTCTACAAGTCAGCACAGGACGATTATGCTATCCTAGATTTAAATAAAAGGATCCAAGTTTTTAGATTTTTTTTTATTAGTGGTGGTCCATACATTAAAAAAAAATCTGAATGAAATTTTTAAAATTATTAACGATAGTCTTAATAATAACTGTGTTTTATTGAAGTATTTTTTTAATTGGACAAGAAAAAATAGCAAATATGCTATTTTCAACCACTTTGTCTTAAATAATTGCTTCGTCGATATTTCTTTGCATTCCTCCAAAAAAAAATTCTTTTAGTTTTCAATCTTAACGATAGCAATCCTAAATAGCAATCTTAACGATATTATAATTGAAACAAATAGTTTTTTTTTTCTAAATTTTTTTTTAATTTTTTTTTCAAATCCTTTTATAAAATTACACATAGGATACATTATTTAAATAATTTCTGTATTTTTTTCAATATTACCATACAGTTTTTATTCTCCACCTCATTTAAAATACACATTTTTGATTCCAAAATTTTTATATTATGTCACCATCATCAAAAATTTAAATAATCTTAAAAACTGAAAAGTATTATTTTCAGTTTTCGTATGAAAAGATTTTTTTTTCTTTTTTTTTGCAACAAGACAATTTTTATACGATTATAGAATTTAGACAAAACATCATCCTCAACGTTGTAAAAATTTAAAATTTTTAGAGAAATATTTTCAGATTTTAAATTATTTTTTAATACTTTAAAATATTATTAAATTTAAATCCAAAAATCTATTCATAGTGCATAAAATTACACGTCGGGAACATACCTCGAGTAATTTGTGTTACTATAATATTTTAAATTAGAACTTGTAATTAAATTTTAGTTATTTTTCCACCCCTCTATTATTTCAAATTATTTCCACCTTATATAAATTTTTGTTTTCTAGATTTTTTTTTTTTTGTTAAGTTATAATTCACAAAAATCCTATATATATGTAATATATATATAAGCAAAAGAAGAATATATTTTTTGTTTTGCCGAAGTAAAAAAATAATTTTTATTCGAAAATTAGTCAAAATTACATTGTTAACAATATCAACAAAAAATCAGAAATCTAGCAATATAATCTTCAGTATTGCTTTAAGACGAATTTCTTTCTACATTTTATATCATTTTTTTGGACAGGACAATTTTTATACAAACGTCTATATTTTTGAAAGTACAATAAATTTTAGTCTAACATTTTGTTTAACTTTAGACAAAATATCAAACATGAAACTTTTCTATAAAATCATCCAAAACCAAAGCTAAAAAATATTTTCAGTATTGCTTCAAGGCGAATTTATTTTCTACATTTTATATCATTTTTTTTTGCACGGGACAATTTTTATACAAACGTATATATCATTGAAAGTAGATAAAATTTTAGACTAATATTTTGTTTAATTTTAGACAAAATATCAAACATGAAACTCTTCTATAAAAAAATCTTCTAAAACTGGAGCATAAAAAATATTTTTAGTATTGCTTCAAGGCAAATTTATTTTCTACATTTTATATCATTTTTTTGGACGGGACAATTTTTATACAAACGTCTATATCATTGAAATTTTTAGACTAACATTTTGTTTAACTTTAGACAAAATATCAAATATGAAACTTTTCTTTAAAAAAAAATCTTCCAAAACTAGAGCATAAAAAATATTTTCAGTATTGCGTCAAGGCGTATTTATTTTCTACATTTTAAATCAATTTTTTGCACGGGACAATTTTTATACAAACGTCTATATCTTTGAAAGTACAATAAATTTTAGACTAACATTTTGTTTAATTTTAAACAAAATATCAAACATGAAACTTTTCTATAAAAAAAATCTTCCAAAACTGGTACATAAAAAATATTTTCAGTATTGCTTCAAGGCGAATTTATTTTCTACATTTTACATCATTTTTTTTGCACGGGACAATTTTTATACAAACGTCTATATCTTTGAAAGTACAATAAATTTTAGACTAACATTTTGTTTAAATTTAAACAAAATATCAAACATGAAACTTTTCTATAAAAAAAAATCTTCCAAAACTAGTACATAAAAAATATTTTCAGTATTGCTTCAAGGCGTATTTATTTTCTACATTTTACATCATTTTTTTGCACGGGACAATTTTTATACAAACGTCTATATCTTTGAAAGTACAATAGATTTAGACTAACATTTTGTTTAACTTTAGACAAAATATCAAACATGAAACTTTTCTATAAAAAAAAATCTTCCAAAACCAAAGCATAAAAAATATTTTCAGTATTGCTTCAAGACGAATTTATTTTCTACATTTTACATCATTTTTTTGCACGGGACAATTTTTATACAAACGTCTATATCTTTGAAAGTACAATAAATTTTAAACTAACATTTTGTTTAACTTTAGACAAAATATCAAACATGAAACTTTTCTATAAAATCTTCCAAAACTAGAGCATAAAAAATATTTTCAGTATTGCTTCAAGGCAAATTTATTTTCTACATTTACATCATTATTTTGGACAGGACAATTTTTATACAAACGTCTATATCTTTGAAAGTACAATAAATTTAAGACTAACATTTTATTTAACTTTAGACAAAATATCAAACATGAAACTTTTCTATAAAATCTTCCAAAACTAGAGCATAAAAAATCTTTTCAGTATTGCTTCAAGGCGAATTTATTTTCTACATTTTACATCATTTTTTTGCACGGGACAATGTTTATACAAACGTCGATATCTTTGAAAGTACAATAAATTTTAGACTAACATTTTGTTTAACTTTAGACAAAATATCAAACATGAAACTTTTCTATAAAAAAAAATCTTCCAAAACTAGTACATAAAAAATATTTTCAGTATTGCTTCAAGGCGTATTTATTTTCTACATTTTACATCACTTTTTTGCACGGGACAATTTTTATACAAACGTCTATATCTTTGAAAGTACAATAAATTTTAGACTAACATTTTGTTTAACTTTAGACAAAATATCAAACATGAACTTTTTCGAAAAATCTTTCATAAAAAAACATTTCTTTTGATTGATAAAAATTCATTCCATAAAGATACCTTCAAATTATTTTTATTTCGATTTTTACGTTCCCCCGACATTTCTTCTTAAATTCTCTTACCGTTTCTTCATAATTGTTTTTCATCTGGTCAATTTACTACGTATTTCCAAAAATATATCCACGATCGTACGATTTGGACATTCCTCAACATATCCTATCGTCACTTCTCGCGCATACCGCGAATTTCTCCAGGCTCAATTTAAATTTGATGCTACTTCTCTTTATTATCCATTCCTCCTTATCCCGAGAAGTTTGTGTATATATTTACGCAAAGAGTATTCATACTCCGTCACGATATATACTTTGAAATTGTTTTAGTTATACCCGTCCGCCGTAGGAGGGCAACAAATTCCATTATATCTACCAACTGTGGGACTTTCTCTTAGGCCGTTCTCTTTTCCAAAAGGAAAAATATATATAATTTCGTTATACAACTTTATATGTATGCCACAGGATATTTCACTTGCGTGGCCACGTACTTCACGTTGGTAAAGAAAAGTTTTCATTTGTTTTATTACTGCGCGAGCGTCTTTGGGAAGTTTATTGCGACGTAATCTTCTGACGATATTTCTTTATAGGGACCCGTCATAAAAAAAACACAAATGAAAATAATATTATTCATGGCGAATTATGACTCTTGCAAAACTAGTTTTATCGATCTTTTTTTATTTTTTGACAATCGAAAATCATCAAAACATCATGCAGTTTTTTAAATTCTCAATTAATCCAGTTTAAATGTTTTCTCGATTGTATAATACAATTTGACATTTTAAAAAAAATTTATATTAGAGGAGGCGTTTTTAATATCGTAAGCTCGACTTTTATTATTATTAATAATTCAATCCTTCAATTATATTTTGTCATTTCTCCTCTTTGTACTTTTCTATACAATATAATACTCGCCATCCAAAGAATAAGGACCAAAACAACTTCTTTTCTTCAATAGAAAACTTAACAAAATTTGTTATCCTCAGCGAATTTTTTATATTTGTAATTCATGTTATAAGAAAGTAATTTTTATTCCAATTTATTTTTTATGCCAATTGATTTATTTTATCCTTTCTTTAGCCACTTATTTTTCCCTACACTTATAATGGCAGGGTTGCCAATTTACGGTGAAAGAAATCCTTTTGAATATATTGCATCATAAAATCATTAAAAAATGATAATTTATAAAAAAATTTTTTTATAATATAACATATAATGCTTAATCGTCACTAAAGTGGAATTATATAATTTATTTTTAAAGTATTGCGCAGAAAAAAATCCAATATTTGACAAATATCATTAAAAATAAACAAATATATTATAATAATCCTCCAACTTCCAATAAATGAAAAATCCTTTAAAAGAAATTAAATTTTGAGAATTTATTAGAATAAGGTGAATCTAGGATAGGATTTATTGGTCACTATCTCGGCAGGGTTGCCAATTTACGGTGAAAGAAATCCTCTTGAATATATTGGATCATAAAATCACTAAAAAATCATAATTTATAATTTATTTTTTTATAATATAACATATAATGCTTAATCGTGAATAAAGTGGAATTTTATAATTTTATTTAAAAAAAATTGCGCAGAAAACAATCCAATATTTTACAAATATCATTAAAAATATGACAATAACCCTTTAAGTTCAAATAAATGAAAAATCACTTAAAAGAAATTAAATTTTGAGAATTTATTAGAATAAGGTGAAATTAGAGTATTTGATTCATAAGTCATTAGCAATTTTAATACACAAAAAATTCAATTTTATATAATAACTCAGTTTTAAGAAACAGTAAAATATAAAGTTTCGATCATAACAACTTATAATCAAAAATTTCAAAATGCGAAACAAAACTTAAAGCAGAAATTCAACGTTTTTTCTTTTACTTCTGATTGTTTAAAAATCACTTCATGGTATTTATTATTAATTGTGATTGAAAGTAATGACATTTCTTGACGCAATAACCACAGAAAGAATCCTTTATTTGTATACCAAATTTCTCAAATAGCCACCAAATCAAAACTCTCAAAACAGAACTCGTGTTAGATCCAATACAAATTTTACCGACACGGCAACACTGCCAATCACCCTAACGCCTTCTCTACTAACCAACATAAGGAAATTTCACCCTACCAAGGTGCATTTCATCTTCTAACCTCGCATAGACGATGCTGCTGCGGTTATGCCCAAAACAAGCAACGCCGATGTCTTCGCATGCCTTCTTATACCATTGCAAAACCCTTCTTCGGGTGCTGCTGAGTGCTGACTGCTGCCTATGCAATATGTATTCGTCCTGGCCATATATAACATCGTGTTCCAATATAAATGAGCGGGAACCGCGTAAACGGAACAGATCTTGTACATGACCTGAAGAGCTCAGACGCAATATCCAAGTTCATTTTTTCAAGTGAAACTTCTATAGGCGCGGTAAGGCAAATTGGCCTTGAACGTCACGAAATGTGAAACGCCTCCGTCACGAAATGTGAAACGTGCTACGTGCATGCGCCGCGTTTATACGTATCATAAGGCAACCAGTAGACGCTTGCGTATTTTATTATATATTACACAAACACAGCTTAATCTTTTAGCTAATAATTTGTTTATCAAATTCGCGATGATCAGGTAGAAAGAATGTAAATTTTGTGTATGATGCACTAGTGGGTGCATTTCTATTTGTCGATGGCTCGCTCAGCTGTATCGAGTATCGAGTCAGGCGAAGGGTGTTAAAGAAACACGGTGGACAATATAACCTTCCAGCGACCTCAAATACACTGGATGAATCGATACCGTTGTTAAGTGAGGACACAGTGAGTGGTATAAAGAATTTGAATGCCACTGATTCAGGCACGTGAAGATACACGCGGTGTGAGAGATGAATCTGATACAGCTGAGCGAGCCATCGACAAATAGAAATGCACCCACTAGTGCATCATACACAATATTTACATTCTTTCAACCTGCGCATCGCGAATTTGATAAAGAAATTTTCAATAATCCGCTAGGTATAGTGTGTTGCATATGTGATCGAATATTGAATTTAAAAAATCGTTAACAAACGGGAAAAAAGCAGAGTCTCACGCTTTTTTTTTTTAATAGGTAGAATTATTTAAATTTCAATATTTAACGATATTTATATAGTAAAAGTGCTTTATGTGAGGTTATTTGATTGTTGGATTGGAAGTAAATCTTCGCATTTTTTGGAAATATGTTAATTTTATTTTAATTTTCCGCCTAGTTTCGATTTTACTAGCATCTGGGGAAAAATGTCGTTGAAAATCATGATCAACATTAAAGAACAGTTAATTACGAAGAACCAATCATAGTTTCTATATTTAATTTATAATATAAATATTTTTTTTAAATTTTAATTACTGAATGTCTAAAATGTGCTTCTAATTGAAATGTTAAAAGTAGAGTGCAATGTCCAAAAACTGCGAAGTTTACAACTCAACTTCCAATCATACGATATAGTTTTTCTTTGTAGGACCAATTTTGTTTAAAAAAAAATTTTTTTTTAAACAATTTAAGGCGAGTCTTAAATAAAATGCAGGAAATAATGACTACGGATTAAAATATGAAAATTAGTTAATTAGATAGTTCTCAATCCTAGGGGTGAGTTAGAAACAGCTGTCCATCTCTTCTGCACCAATTCCTTCATCTCCTTATTCACCCTAACATCTATTTAACTCTTCATATGTCATGTTATCTATCCACCCAATTCTTCTGTAGCATTTCAATTGCTACCATTCAAATGGTAGCAAATGCTACCATTCTACGTTACTATTACTTTACCTATAGTCCACGCCTCACACCCGTACAATGCTACACTCCACACACATACGCCTTCAGCAATCTTTTTCCAATACCCAAGTCAATATTTCCTTTTAAAATCTGCTCCTTTTCTACGAAAGTCTTCTTATCCTGTACTATCCTACATTTTATATCTACCTCACTTCTTCATAACCTTACTCTCTAAATAAGAAAAGTTTCACACGTCTTCTATTCTATCATCTCCTATTCTTATCTTCGTTTTTCGCTTGCATTCCTTCTTGTTACACCTCAACATCACTTTGGTCTTGCCTATATTTATTTTCATGTTATAATGTCTGGTCGTTACTTCCTGCACACCACATAAAAAAAAAATCGCAGTAAAATAGCTACAATTTCTAATTTTATTTACGGTGTGTAAAATGATGATGTTCGAAAAAGTTTGGAAATCAATGTTGCTTCTACACTCTTCATATTGTATTACCCCCCCATGGACGAGCATTTAAAGGGTGCATACTACCCCGTGCACAATTCGCCATTCTCTTCGTTTCCGCTACTTCAACTCGTTAGAGGCGAATTCATATTTCGACTGTTCTTCGGCAACAAATACCGTATACTAACAATTCCTATCGGGGTATGCCTTTCTAGAAGCTCGAGGGGCAATTCTTGATTAAATCATGGCCCCGGAGTGGATTATTCCGGCGGATTTTTGAGCGGTGGCTCGCGAAGAAGAAAGCCTGATGAGATTTCGTAAATGAGTACTTTGCCAGAACAGCGGACTTAAGTATTAACATTTTCGTTCTCATGAATTTTCAATCTGATTTCCAGAGTCCAGTAAGGTCTTTGTCTGCGATTGAATAATGCAAGCAGTAAAAGACTTCTACCTCGGCCGATTATGATTTTTTAGAAATATTTTTGATCTTGAGTGTATACTACGTTGAAAAATATTTTTTTTAAATTTTACTAACGTACAGGCCAGCAACAACTTTATAGTCCAAATTTTGTAAGCACTAAAGTTTTAATATTTAATATTTTTTTACTCGTTCGTTGTGAAATCTTTTATTGATAATTTCGCATTACATGATTTATGATTTCAGTAGAATTTAACGATGGTATTTGTTAGTCTCCAAATTACATTCTTTGTCTTCGAAAACTGTGTCAAGTAGATGCGATATTTTTCTTAGATGGAAACCGGATAGTTCGTTTTATTGAGATTAATACGACTGACGGAAATCTGTTTTTAGTTTAACATTAAGCAGAACAAATCTTTAAAGTACTAAATAATTTCTAGTTAAATTGAAATTAAGTGGAAGTAATTTATTTTTTTTGGGGAACTTTTTAGTAGCTATTTTCATCTAAAAATATATCGACTATTGAAATTTTAAATTGTGATTGGTTTTGTAAAAATATATTTTTTTTTGGGAACTTTTTAGTAGTTATTTTCATCTAAAAAAAGGTCGACTATCAAAATTTGTAATTGTCATTCGTTTTGCAAAAAAAAATACATTTTTTGGGAACTTTTTAGTAATTAGTTTCATCTAAAAAAAATGTCGACTATCGAAATTTGAAATTGTGATTGGTTTTGCAAAAAAAAATATTTTTTTTGGGTACTTTTTAGTAGCTATTTTCATCTAAAAAAATATCGACTATTGAAATTTTAAATTGTGATTGGTTTTGCAAAAATATATATTTTTTTGGGAACTTTTTAGTAGTTATTTTCATCTAAAAAAAGGTCGACTATCAAAATTTGTAATTGTCATTCGTTTTGCAAAAAAAAATACATTTTTTGGGAACTTTTTAGTAATTAGTTTCATCTAAAAAAAATGTCGACTATCGAAATTTGAAATTGTGATTGGTTTTGCAAAAAAAAATATTTTTTTGGGAACTTTTTAGTAGCTATTTTCATCTAAAAAAATATCGACTATTGAAATTTTAAATTGTGATTGGTTTTGCAAAAATATATATATTTTTGGGAACTTTTTAGTTGTTATTTTCATCTAAAAAAAAATGTCGACTATCGAAATTCGAAATTGTGATTGGTTTTGCAAAAAAAAATATATTTTTTGGGAACTTTTTAGTAGCTATTTTCATCTAAAAAAATATCGACTATTGAAATTTTAAATTGTGATTGGTTTTGCAAAAAAATATATATTTTTTGGGAACTTTTTAGTAGTTAGTTACTTTTTAGTTAGTAGCTTAAATTTGAATAAACAGACGGACAATAATTTTGCCGAATTGCTTAAAATAATGTTTAAATTATAATTAAATAATACATTTTTAATTATAAAATATATGAAATTATCAAATCTAAAATTTTAATATAAAACCTAAAAAACATATAAATATTATATAAAATAAAATTAATTTTAACATACAATAAAATATGAAAATTTCTAATCCTAACTTTTATCAAATCTATTTATAATAATCTATTTTTAAGCTTTTCCCTACAAATATTTAATATTATAATTAACTAATTTAATATAAAACCAAATAAATTGTAATAACTAAATTAAATTAATTTCTTAAAAAAATAGATATATTAAAAATCGACTAACATTTCACTTCTAATAACATATTATAAATAATACTTTTACATTAAAATACATAAATTATTATCTCTTCTAAAAAAAATGTCGACTATCGAAATTTGAAATTGTGAATGGTTTTGCAAAAAAATTTTTTTTATAAAACGAAAGCTAGTTCTTAGTTCGTACAGGGTCTTCCAAAAATTCCGCATAAAAAACATCAAATTCTCTTTAATTTATAGTTGTGAATTTTATTTTTTCGTAATTTCGATGCTTAACTGTTTTTTAAAAATATATTTATCTTCACCATCCTATATTTTTAAATATCAACCTAAACTTTGTAGGGGGGGGGTCCTTGAAAAGCGTATCAAAACTGAGCCTGACAATATCCAAAAAAAATATTTTATGTGTTAGAAATTAGTTTTACAAATTCATTGATAAATTTTCATTAATCAACGATATTTTCATTGGCATTATATTTCTTTTAATACACGTTTTGCAGCAAATTTAAGAATCTATGCTAAAAGTGCAGAGGATTTTTTAAATGTCCTTAAAAAAGCTCGCAAAATTTATTATTCAAATTTATCTCCTATTATTTTTTTAAATAGCTTTATTTAATTCGAAATCTGTTTTTGACCGAACATTCTTGGAGTCAAATTGAAAGTTATTTTCAATTTTACACCATCACTTTTCAATTGAAATTTTCTACTCTCCATACGAGACTTTTGTAGAAGCCTTTTTTGTCTTTTGTAGAAGACTTTTTTTTTTAATTCTTCACCCCAGCTGATAGCTGATGCTTTACTATTACACCATCCCCATTTCCATCACATATAATTCCTACATAACACATGTACAATCACTTTAATCTTCCATTCAGAGCAACAATGCACCATCTCAAGGTGTTACTTGGTTCTTCACCACCGTGGCACAGAAACCATCACAGCACATGCCTCTCTATATATTCATTGTCTGCAACAAAGTCCACAAACGATATGATACTCTAGCGCTGGTAAACAGTAGCAATTTTGTTGTTACCACTCGCGTAAAGTGACACAACTCAAAAAATGCGAATCGACGGTTTTTCGTTTTTCGCGAATATTCGGCGAGAATGTTTCCATTTTTTTTTTAACGTTAGATGATTTAAACTTGCACTTGGTTTTTGAGTTATGTCCCTCGTTTGTTATATAACCATTTCTCTTGTACAGCGGGATATAAGATGGCTATCTTTGTTGTTCGCACACGCTGGTGTATTGCCCTGAGCGTATCCAAAACGTTTCTACCACTATCCATCATCAGTACAACACGCATATGTTGTTCTGTGCATGTATATACGCTAGCTACAGAAGTTGTTAGGTGCTAACACACGTGACAATATTCTCACGTTCGCGCGAACAAACATTTGAGCTGGTGAATGTTACCATCTGAAGAATTATGCCTCACCAAAATTTTTTAAGAATTTTTTTTACTTATGTTGTGGTAATTGGAATATAAATTCAGATTTACTACTTTTATGGCTAACAAAGATTGGATTATTTTTCAATATCGAAATAATTACATAAAATTCATGTATATTAAAAAAAATGGAGTAGATATTTTTTGTATATATAAATATTTTTAGCATTTTTGTGTTAATAATATATATTGTCGCTCTATCCGATAAAATCTTTACAAATATTTCTTTACAACTAATTTTACCTTCTCTTTAGTTTTTTTATTTTCGTATTTACACTTCAATTTTTTTATGGCCATTTTAAAACCATAATTAGTCGCTCTATTCGAAAATTCCTTCATTTTATTTATAATTTTTTTCGCAAGTAACATTTTTAGTAGCTTTTATTTATTATTTTTCTGAAGTTTTCGTAATTAAACTTCAATTTTTTTTATGTACGTTTCAAATTGGATGATTTTATATACATTTTAAATGTTAATTCATATTTCGTCCTTCTTTTTTGACATGTGCAAGTAATATTACCTTTTGTTTATTTATTTAAAAAAAAAAATCGTATTTATACTTTTAATTTTTTATGAACTCAATTCGAAAATTCCTTAATTTTATTTATAATTTTTTTCGCAACTAACATTCGCTTTTATTTATTACTTTTCTTAAGTTTTCGTAATTAAACTTCAATTTTTTTTATGAACGTTTCAAATTGGATGATTTTATATATATATTTTAAATGTTAATTCATATTTCGTCCACCCTTCTTTTTTTGACATGTGCAAATAATATTACCTTTTATTTATTTATTTATTTATTTGTTTAAAAAAAATTCGTATACTTCTAATTTTTTATGAACATTTTAACTTCTGTAATATCTATCCGATAAATCCCATATTTTTTTTGACATGTGCAATTAATATTACCTTTAATTTTTTTATTTCAAATTTCAATTACTAATTTTTATAGAAAAATTAAACCATATTCAGTCGCTCTATCCGATAAATCCCATTAACAATTCACTCGCCCACTAAAACATATATTTCAGTCTTTATTCCACCTTCTATAAATCACGTTCTCTTTTATCTTAAGCCATTCTTCTATCTAATTGATACATCCACTCCCGTTCTGTAATTGCACCTCCTAAAGAAGCCATCCATCACAATCACAAATGCTTCGTTGGTGGCCTTCTTTAAAAAGCTTTTGAAATCTTACAAGACTTTATGTGACCTTTCCAAATAAACAAGTTTGACATGCTCAGGTATAAGTCGATGCTTTAAATTGGTTCTTAAATATATTCTGTCAAGTTGTAAGCGTATTATGATTTTTTTTAACCGAAGAAGCAACGTTAAAAAATTAAATATAAAAAAAAGGATTAATTTAAATCGTTGTGTAAATTTGGCGATATTTTAACATTCTTTAAAAAAAAAATAGTTTTTACCATTAATTTTTATATAAACCGTCGTTGGTACTTGATAAAATGATGCTATTACTTAAAACATTGTAAATGATAATTTAATTATAAAAATTCTAATAATCATTTGTTTTTATAAAAGAAATTTTTAATTCGGGAGTAAAAATGAAATAAAAAATAATTCTAGTTTTATTTTTGAAGTTGCAAACAAGTTTGACATGCTCAGGTATAAGTCGATGCTTTAAATTGGTTCTTAAATATATTCTGTCAAGTTGTAAGTGTATTATGATTTTTTTTAACCGAAGAAGCAACGTTAAAAAATTAAATATAAAAAAAGGATTAATTTAAATCGTTGTGTAAATTTGGCGATATTTTACCATTCTTTAAAAAAAAAATCGTTTTTACCATTAATTTTTATATAAACCGTCGTTGGTACTTGATAAAATGATGCTATTACTTAAAACATTGTAAATGATAATTTAATTATAAAAATTCTAATAATCATTTGTTTTTATAAAAGAAATTTTTAATTCGGGAGTAAAAATGAAATAAAAAATAATTCTAGTTTTATTTTTGAAGTTGCAAACAAGTTTGACATGCTCAGGTATAAGTCGATGCTTTAAATTGGTTCTTAAATATATTCTGTCAAGTTGTAAGCGTATTATGATTTTTTTTAAGCGAAGAAGCAACGTTAAAAAATTAAATATAAAAAAAGGATTAATTTAAATCGTTGTGTAAATTTGGCGATATTTTAACATTCTTTAAAAAAAAAATAGTTTTTACCATTAATTTTTATATAAACCGTCGTTGGTGCTTGATAAAATGATGCTATTACTTAAAACATTGTAAATGATAATTTAATTATAAAAATTCTAATAATCATTTGTTTTTATAAAAGAAATTTTTAATTCGGGAGTAAAAATGAAATAAAAAATAATTCAAGTTTTATTTTTGAAGTTGCAAACAAGTTTGACATGCTCAGGTATAAGTCGATGCTTTAAATTGGTTCTTAAATATATTCTGTCAAGTTGTAAGCGTATTATGATTTTTTTTTAATCGAAGAAGCAACGTGAAAAAATTAAATATAAAAAAAAAGGATTAATTTAAATCGTTGTGTAAATTTGGCGATATTTTAACATTCTTTAAAAAAAAAATAGTTTTTACCATTAATTTTTATATAAACCGTCGTTGGTGCTTGATAAAATGATGCTATTACTTAAAACATTGTAAATGATAATTTAATTATAAAAATTCTAATAATCATTTGTTTTTATAAAAGAAATTTTTAATTCGGGAGTAAAAATGAAATAAAAAATAATTCAAGTTTTATTTTTGAAGTTGCAAACAAGTTTGACATGCTCAGGTATAAGTCGATGCTTTAAATTGGTTCTTAAATATATTCTGTCAAGTTGTAAGCGTATTATGATTTTTTTTTAATCGAAGAAGCAACGTGAAAAAATTAAATATAAAAAAAAAGGATTAATTTAAATCGTTGTGTAAATTTGGCGATATTTTAACATTCTTTAAAAAAAAAATAGTTTTTACCATTAATTTTTATATAAACCGTCGTTGGTACTTGATAAAATGATGCTATTACTTAAAACATTGTAAATGATAATTTAATTATAAAAATTCTAATAATCATTTGTTTTTATAAAAGAAATTTTTAATTCTGGAGTAAAAATGAAATAAAAAATAATTCTAGTTTTATTTTTGAAGTTGCAAACAAGTTTGACATGCTCAGGTATAAGTCGATGCTTTAAATTGGTTCTTAAATATATTCTGTCAAGTTGTAAGTGTATTATGATTTTTTTTAACCGAAGAAGCAACGTTAAAAAATTAAATATAAAAAAAGGATTAATTTAAATCGTTGTGTAAATTTGGCGATATTTTACCATTCTTTAAAAAAAAAATAGTTTTTACCATTAATTTTTATATAAACCGTCGTTGGTACTTGATAAAATGATGCTATTACTTAAAACATTGTAAATGATAATTTAATTATAAAAATTCTAATAATCATTTGTTTTTATAAAATAAATTTATAATTCTGGAGTAAAAATGAAATAAAAAATAATTCTAGTTTTATTTTTGAAGTTGCAAACAAGTTTGACATGCTCAGGTATAAGTCGATGCTTTAAATTGGTTCTTAAATATATTCTGTCAAGTTGTAAGTGTATTATGATTTTTTTTAACCGAAGAAGCAACGTTAAAAAATTAAATATAAAAAAAAAAGGATTAATTTAAATCGTTGTGTGAATTTGCCGATATTTTAACATTCTTTTAAAAAAAGTTTAGTTTTTACCATCAATTTTTATACAAACCGTCGTTGGTACTTGATAACATGATGCCATTACTTAAAACATTGTAAATGATACTTTAATTATAAAAATTCTAAGAATCATTTGTTTTTATACAATAAATTTTTAATTCGGGAATAAAAATGAAATAAAAAATAATTCTCGTTCTATTGTTCATTTTGTTTCATTACTTTTATTATTTTTGTAATCAATCGCCTAAAATGTATTTATAAAATTGTTCATATTTTGTAATTCCAGCTTCAAATTGATCATTCTTTTTTTATATATTTTATGAAATACTAAATAAATATCGAATAATATTAGCTTGTATATTTTATGATAAATTCGTCAAATTTATATACGATTTTAAATCAAATGCTATATCATTACTAATTCGATATTTGCGTATATTTATGAATAATATATATGCGATATAGCCTGTCATTATCGTCGCAAATGACGATTTAAAGCACAAAACATGTTAATAACGTAATCCTATTTGAAATGTCACTTTATCCGCACACCATTAATTAATTAAATTCAATACATTCGGTAAATATTTCCACAAGAACGTCAAAATACAAATTTCAAATCGACCCACGTTAAAGTCACTTCATTAATCTTTAAAAAAAATCTTCTTAAAGTGTTATATAGAACACCCTGTATAGAACCATTTAATTTATACAAAAATATTGTTAATTTTTTCAACGATGTAATTATTAGTCAATTAAAATGTTGGTGTATGTTAATTTATTAAAAATTTCTGTTTATTTCACTCAAACTGAAATTGCTTCTTGCAACTCTTGCAAAAGAATGTCCACTTTTACATTTCTAGTGAAACAATATAATATTCTTCTTCAACAACTTTTGCTAGGTTAATTTTCCTGCGCCATTTTTTTTTTTAAGAAAAACCAGAAAACTAATTCTACCGCTCATTTCTTCCCACTTCTTCGTTTCGGTTGTACAGCATCTTATATCTACTTCCTGACATCTTAATGCAAGTTAAACGCCACGTTCTTTATGCACTTGCATTAAAAAAAATCCTACAAATAACCCCGTTCAAAACTATCGTACAGTACAGACAAATTGTAACCCTAAAACTGGATTCGCAAAAAAAATACTGTAAAAGTGAATTTTTATTTATATGGCGTAATAAAAAAGTTTTGGGATTTTTTAACTCGTCAAAAAGTATTGAAAAAAATATTTTTTTTTACATTATTTCTAATTTTGCAATTTTTAAAATACGTTTTTATTATTTTTAAATACGCTTCTTATTTGATCGCCTCATTTGACTGCACTCATTTCTTGAATGTCACAAAAAAATACTATAAAAGTGAATTTTTATTTATATGGTGTAATAAAAAAAATCTTACAAGTTTAGGGATTTTTTAACTCGTCGAAAAGTATTGAAAAAAATATTTTTTTTACCTAATTTATAATTTTGCAATTTTTAAAATACGTTTTTATTATTTTTAAATACGCTTCTTATTTGATCGCCTCATTTGACTGCACTCATTTCTTGAATGTCACAAAAAAATACTATAAAAGTGAATTTTTATTTATATGGTGTAATAAAAAAAATCTTACAAGTTTAGGGATTTTTTAACTCGTCGAAAAGTATTGAAAAAAATATTTTTTACCTAATTTCTAATTTTGCAATTTTTAAAATACGTTTTTATTCTTTTTAATTACGCTTCTAATTTGATCGCCTTATTTGACTGCACTCATTTCTTGAATGTCACAAAAAAAAACTATAAAAGTGAATTTTTATTTATATGGTTTAATAAAAAAATTCTTACAAGTTTAGGGATTTTTTAACTCGTCGAAAAGTATTGAAAAAAATTTTTTTTTTACATAATTTCTAATTTTGCAATTTTTAAAATACGTTTTTATTATTTTTAAATACGCTTCGTATTTGATCGCCGCATTACTGCACTCATTTCTTGAATGTCACAAAAAAAAATTATAAATGTGAATTTTTATTTATATGGTTTAATAAAATAAATCTTACAAGTTTGGGGATTTTTTAACTCGTCAAAAAGTATTGTAAAAAAATTTCTTTTACCTAATTTCTAATTTTGCAATTTTGCAATTTTAAAAATACGTTTTTATTATTTTTAAATACGCTTCTTATTTGATCGCCTCATTACTGCACTCATTTCTTGAATGTCACTAAAAAAAATTATAAATGTCAATTTTTATTTATATGGTTTAATAAAATAAATCTTACAAGTTTGGGGATTTTTTAACTCGTCAAAAAGTATTGAAAAAAAAAATTTTTTATACATAATTTCTAATTTTGCAATTTTTAAAATACGTTTTTATTATTTTTAAATACGCTTCTTATTTGATCGCCTCATTACTGCACTCATTTCTTGAATGTGCTCGAGGTAGTTTTAGTGCATCACAAAAACGACACTAGCGACTTCTCTTCCGCATGGTATCTAAAAGAATCACGGCGAATAGTTGCAGTGTTTTATGTGTCTGAAGTTTGTAGACTGTAAAGGATTTCCTTCCACCATCTTTCCACATTTCCGTTTGTTTTAAGAACCGGTAAAACACATGTAAAATATATGTCAGAAACTAGAAAAGATTTTTTTCGCACAAAAAAAAATTTAAGTATATACTTTAACAATCAAGCAGGATTAAAAAATATACATATTTGCTAGTTTTTAATTCATTTTGAACGACTCATTTTTACATTAACTTAAATATTTTAATTTAACCTTATATAAAAAAAAACTAATTACGTTTAAAAATACCTGTCCATAAAAAAAATCATGTAATTATACATTCGTGAATTTTTTGGAAGCTCCCAAGATGCTATCTAATATTTCAAATTATGTCTTGGAATAGAACAATATATATAACATCGTTTCCTCTAAAGCTTCAGCCTGCAATCGTTCTTAAAAGCTTACAAGACTAACAATAGTGTAATCTCAGCTTAGTCCAAGATAAACTAGATGAGGTTTATATTAGTCTAAATACTTACTCGTATTATTATGTATGTAGCTTCGAGCTTTTAAATGCTTCTTCTTGCGTTAACGTACATTTTAAAACACTTAAAAAAATACTGTGGATTAGTTGACATGTTTGAAGGATTTTGACGAATTGATAATAGGATTTATTAAGGGGATACCCTTCTTTTAGAAAATTTCGCAATTAAAAAAATATATTTTATAATTGCGAAATTTCTTCTGTATTAATCAATTAAATCTTGCCACTAATTTAATTAAGGATTGGAAATTGATTAACTAATAATTTTTCCTTTTAAAAAAAACGATTCTCTAATCGGTATGTGTTCAGAAAATTGAATTACAAAATTGTTAAAAAATCGAATAATAAATGTTTGATACAAAAATCGTAAAATTTAAAGTATCGTTACCTTAGAATTTTTTTACGATTTTTTTTTGAAGTTTTAGAAATTAGTTTAACATGTTTATTCTACGCTAGAATTCCGAGTAAATATAAAGTTTAATCACGGCAAATATTTGAATAAATAAACAAATCGTAAAAATCGCGAGGCGCGAATTAGTGAAAAAGATTTTTTTTTTTATTAGCGCTGTGAAGGTTTTATAAAGCAATGTCAGTATGGGGAAGTGGGATTGTTTTAGGCACCTTTATTTTTAATAAAAAATTCAAATGGTTTGATAGCAAACTGAATTTTTAATTTAAAAAAATTGGGCAATGCAATTTATTTATTTATTTCGATACTGATATTAAAATTGTTAATATATACTTTTTTTACCGTTCGAAAACATTTTTTTTTTAAATTACAAGTTGACGGAAAAGTCAACGTATTAAAATTAAATTAATGCTAAAACAATAATAATAATTTATGCTACAAAAAAACAATCTGTGTTATAATATAAATAATTACAAATTAAACACAACAGCATTTAATGGCGGAAAAATCATTAAAAAAAAACTACCCATACAAAAGTCATAAGCCAAATGCGCTTTTCGATGGCCAATCTTCCATCTTCACTCGTCCAACAAACAGCGCTAATAAAAACACAAACATTTTGTATAATCATCAAAATATATTTGATTTTTCGCTATTAATTTTCTGAAGACTGAAAAAAAAAACATTTGCGCAACTTTGACATTTTTTTTACGACGAAATATGAATTTTTGTAAAGTTTAAAGAATGTTACTTTCAATATATTACAAGATAAAACACGTACCCTAAGTTTTTCCCATCTATTTGAAACTGGGAAAAAGTTTTTCATCAATATGCTTAGAGTAGCAATATCTCTATATACAGGGTGATATATACGAAAATTGAACAAAGAGCAATTTAAAATGAACACACAAGAAATTTTTGTACGATTAATAAAAATAAAAATAAAACAAACGTATCAATTTATTAAAGTGCGAAATATTAAAATTTCTGAAGTTAAATTTGTATTTCGTTAAAGCGATAGAAAATATCGAACTGTACTTTTTAGAATGCCTGCATATTTTCATCCCTTATAAATTTATGTAAGGGTAGAAGTCACCCTCACTTTTAATACTGATGATTTAGGCAAATGCTAATGTTATATGCTGCAACATCTGGGTCGTTTGAGGTTATTTCAAAGAAGAAGAAGAAAAAAACGCATTCATACAAAAGAAAGAAAAAAACTTTATAAGCCGATAAAATTTTCAGTACAAAATAATTTTTAAATAGCGCAAAAATGTGTGAGAAAAATATAATGAAAATATTGAGAAAAAAACGTTTTATTTTTTATTTTTTTAACATAAATTAAAGATTTTGGAAGGTTAAATGGATTATTGAAGAAAAAAAAATTGTATAAAAGTATATCGCACGATACAGTTATATATATCATTGTTTTATCAAGTATTAATGACGAACTTCGAGCCAACTAAATTTTTAATCTTTTTTGGCAAGTCCCTGTCCATATGCCAATAAACTGTCTACAATTTCCTGCAGAAGTTTTGTGGAATATTCGTTACGTGTAAATTACTTTAGTAATTTATTTTGAGTATTACTAATTTAGTTTTCCATCAAAACTTGTTTAAGTCAATTATTAGGAAAATATCGAGCGGTCTAATTTTCGTTGGCCCACATTAAGATATTTTCCAAAAACAAAAAAAACAAAACTGGAAAGTGGAAAAACAATATTAATGGATAAATTTAAGTTAAATTACAAATTCGTAATTTTATAATTTAACATATATCCAGAATAGTAATTTATATGACTGAAAAAAAAAATCCAAATTGAACACAAAAAAAAACAAACACGCATATAAAATACAAGCGTCGATCAAAATTATTATACGAGCTAAAATTAATATCTAAAAAATTGGTAATTGCTTAAAATGGCGAAATAACGCGCGGTGTTTTTGCAAGCGTTCAATTTGTTTTTGAGATATTTTCCAATTAAAAATTGATAGCAATAATGAACATGAGCACGGGTTTTCTGAAGACTTCTTACGAATTCTGGCTACTGGTGGGTGAGTTTCGCCACTTTAGTGGTCTTTGAAAATTAAGCTGTTATAACTACCACGAATAATGTATAATAAATAGGAAAACTACAACTGAGGTTCGTTTTGAAGTTTGAACAACTCGCTTACAAAGAACAAGAACTATTACACCGAAATGTTGGCTGGCAATCTCTTCAAAATATTGTAAAATTATTGTAAAATCGATATTTCGCGAGGTCGGCTTATAAATTTTATTAAATAATTAATTTTTTACATAACCGCATTTTTATCTCAAGATTCTGATTATTTTGTCAGCAAACAAAAATATTTGGTCATTGAACTTTTTACCAGATTTGAGTATAAAATTGGCACGATGTGTAAATATTTAATTGTTTTATCTTGTCATGTAATTTTGACTTTATCTCAACAATGAATACAAAATTTACTCTTTACGCGAATTAGTTATACGGTATACATATACTGGGTGTTATAAAAAATATATATTTACCATACCTTGAGAAAATAAATATTTTTTTTGTGGAATAAATTGTATTATCAAGAAAATTATGCTTTTACGTTTTTTTTTTTTTTATTAAAAAAATATATATTAGTACATAGATTTTGAAATGAAATTATAATAAATTAAAAATTTTGTAAATTAATAATTGAAATAATAATTTATAAAAGAAATAGTTTTTCGTAAAATTTTGTTGAATTATTAATTTTTAGCTATATGTATATTTAGAAAAAAAAATTGAAAGTGTTTTCTTCATCAAATTAAAAAAAAAAATGTAGAAATGATTTCTTTCCTTCCTTCAGTGATGAGATGAAATATTAAAAAAAAAATCCTAACTCGTCCATTATTGGAAAATGGAAAAAAATCTTTTTTTGGATTCTTTGGAAAAAATATTTGAATTGAAATTAAATTATATTAAATTCCAATATTTTGTAAATTAATAATTTATAGAAAAAAAAATCTCTTCCACTATAAAAAAAACTAGTTTTTCGTAAAAAAATTCTTAAAAATTTATAAAATTTTGTTGAATTACTAATTTTTTGCTATAAATAAATTTAGAAAAAAAATTGAAAGCGTTTTCATCAAATTTTAAATCATGTAAAAAGATTTGTTTCCTTCCTTCAGTAATAGCGTTTTCATATGAAATAAAAAAATGCTTTTCTTGAAAAAATTAATGCGCTACAAAAATCTAACTTTCTTTGGAAAACATCGTTTTTAAATTTTAGTAAAATTTTATGAAGAAAACGCAATCAAGCATTTTTTAAAAATTAATGTATTACAAAAAATTAGCAATGTTTCATTAATTCGACAAAATTTAAAATAAATTGATAAAACTCTAGTTTTACCAAAAAAAAAATTTACATTTAAAAAAATGTAAAAAAAATTACTTACAAAAATTTACATTTAAATGTTTGAGTTAAAAAAAATCAGAACATGTAACAATCGACACGTTCTTTTTCAAAATGTTTCGCAACACCTTATCAAAAAAACTTTTTTATCCTCGGTGTAATTTTTATTGTCCGTCATAAACAGCGGGGGTAAACAAGCGTCAGAAGACGGTCCTTGTTTTTTATTTGCATGGCTAAATATAAAGCCAGCGTGAGATATTAGCCTATATCACGAGACAAAGATAACACACCCACAAAACAATACACAACACATATGATGGACAAGGATGTGAATAGAAATGCGTTAAATTCTCTCCGTTTCAGTTGTAATTGCCGCTCGCGCAAGAACTTGTACTGATGATGACGATTCGCTATGCTTATTAGCGAGCGAAACGGGGTAGTGAAAGAACGCCGGAATAATATGATGTATTTACTATGCGAAATTGCCGAAGAAGGGACCGTGAACAATTTCACAAAGTATGTTGATATTAAGTGCGATAAGTAACTGAAGAAACGAGAAATTAAACACCGAGGATGAGGAGTTTAGTAAATCTACATCTTCCGTTCTAATGTTTTAAATTTGTAGATATAAATTTTTGAACTCCAGTTAGTTAATATGCCGTTTTTCATGCTTGATAAAACATTGGTAAGATGTCCATTAATTAATGCAATTTGAAATAAAATAATATATTATGATAAAAAAGATAAAAAAATGATGATAGAAAAAATTTGGCGCATTTTACAGTTGAAAATATTTTTTCGTACCTATACAGTCATAAGATACGGCAAATCTTAAGACTCTTTGTTAAGTATTTTTGATATCAAAAGTAAAAAATATATATGAAAGTAAAAAAAAAATTTTTTCATCATCGGAAGTGTTTTGTATTTTTTGAATCATCAAGACATTTTTTTAATTAAAATAGTGCAATGATTAATTAATCCAAATATTCCAAGTTAGATATTAAGAGTGTTAATTAAGATAATTTTTTGATAGTGTGTTAGATTTTGACGAAGTCTGGAAGTATTTTGATAAAAAAAAACAGGATAAAATTCGATTTTTTTTTTTATAAAAATATCCAGTATAGCTAGTCCAACAAAAATTTGTTATTTTGTAATCCAAACCTTTCTTAACGTATGTTTAAAATATTACGCCCTTACGACTTCTTTTGTAAAAAAATTCTTGGCTCGAAATATGACATGTTTCTTTTACAAAATAAACTATTTGATATTTTTAATTTTTACAAATGGCAAATATTATTTTAAACAAAATCAAGAAAAGGCAATAGCCTGCAAAATGTATATAAAAAAAAATGGCCTAAAATAAAATAAAAGTAAAAAAAATTCTTGGCTGGAAATAATGATGATTGTTTTAAAAAATAAACATGGCAAACTTAATATTTAAAATTTTTACAAACAGCAAATATTATTTTAAACAAAACCAAAAAATAGGGAATAGTGTGCAAAATGCATATAGAAAAAATAAATAGCCTAAAATTAAAAATAAAATTCTTGGCTCGAAATATGACGTTTATTTTACGTATTACACATGGCAAACTTAATAATAAAAATTTTTAGAAATGGCAAATATTATTTTAAACAAAACCAAAAAATAGGCAATAGTGTGCAAAATGCATTTAGAAAAAATAAATTGCCTAATGCGAAAAACGCACATGTCAATAAAAAAAAGGTCAAATTCAATTTTGACGGGCCTATAATATTGAATTCTGACAACAATTTCGTTTCTTAACAGTAACAATTAGTACTAAACCTAAATCTAAATGTTTTTTTTTCCAAAGCTATCTGACTCTCTTCCAATAGCAGAAATGATCCGATACATATTTGTACAGTCCATCAATATTGATATAATGTATGTAGATGGGAATACCTGTATGAATACCAGCCACAATGAATCATAAAAAACGCAGCATATCACATATCATACACCACAAAATATCCATAATTAAAAAATATCAATATTTTATACTGTTGACGTACGTTTAGATCACGTAGACGTTTTGTTTGAAAATTTGTACAAACATTTCTAATTGTATCTCATATTGATTCATAGCTAATTTTATTACAAACACAAGACAGCTATTTCTAAAAACTGGCAACACTTCGCTTTTTGAAAAATTACTTCGCATTTTATGGCCACTAACAATTTTACGTAAAATCAAGTCGCTTCAAATAGCATTTGAAGTGCTGTTTGAAGAAATGTATTAAACTACTGCTTTATTGGTTTGTATAACGGATTATATATCTAAAATACGACTCTATGATGCATTTGTTAAATCTGATCATCATATATGAATACTAACACCATAATGTCTACTAAATACAGGCACACACAGAATTGCGTACCATCAGCTCATATCAAAGCTTCAAGTCCTATTAATAATCCTTTTTCAAATCGTCCTAAACAATTTTTTTCCGCAAATAATCTGCCATTTTACAAAATTTCCAAATACTACATGTCTTTTATTTTTGATTTTTATCTAAAGATTCTAAATATCTAAATAATTATATATTAATAATATGCTAAATATTTTTATGTACCCAATTAAGTTCACCCAATTATTTTTTTTAATTTCAACCAAAGACAAATCACAATTTTATTTGTATACATTAATAAAATGCCAAAATATTTTTTATACACCACAAACTTGACCCAATATTTTTTTTAAATCATAACCAACGAAAAATCACAAATATTTTGTAATTACATGGCTAAATATTTTTTATATATCACAAACTTGACCCAAAACGTTTTTTTTTTAATTTCAACCGAAGAAAAATCACAATTTTATTTGTATACATTAATAAAATGCCTAAATATTTTTTATATACCACAAACTTCAACCAAAACGTTTTTTAAAAATCTCAACCAAGGCAAAATCAGAATTTTATACATTAATAAAATGCCTAAATATTTTTTATATACCAGAAACTTCGCCCAAAATCTTTTTTTTTTAATTTCAACTAAAGAAAAATCACAAATATTTTGTTATTATATATTAATAAAATGCCTAAATATTTTTTATACACCACAAACTTGACCCAATATTTTTTTAAAATCTCAACCAACGAAAAATCACAAATATTTTGTAATTATATGGCTAAATATTTTTTTATATACCACAAATTTTACCCATTTTTTTTTTCTATTTGAACCAAAAAAATCACAAAAAAAAATTGTAATAATATTACAAATTATATTATATATATATATATTAATATATTATTAATATATATTAATAATATGCCTAAATATTTTTTATACACCACAAACTTGACCCAATATTTTTTTTAAATCATAACAAACGAAAAATCACAAATATTTTGTAATTACATGGCTAAATATTTTTTATATATCACAAACTTGACCCAAAACGTTTTTTTTTTTAATTTCAACCGAAGAAAAATCACAATTTTATTTGTATACATTAATAAAATGCCTAAATATTTTTTATATACCACAAACTTCATCCAAAACGTTTTTTAAAAATCTCAACCAAGGAAAAATCAGAATTTTATACATTAATAAAATGCCTAAATATTTTTTATATACCACAAACTTCACCCAAAATCTTTTTTTTTAAATTTCAACTAAAGAAAAATCACAAATATTTTGTTATTATATATTAATAAAATGCCTAAATATTTTTTATACACCACAAACTTGACCCAATATTTTTTTTAAATCTCAACCAACGAAAAATCACAAATATTTTGTAATTATATGGCTAAATATTTTTTATATACCACAAACTTGAACCAAAACATTTTTTAAAAATATCAACAAAGAAAAATCACAATTTCATTTGTAATTATACGTTAATAAAATGCCTAAATATTTTTTATATACCACAAACTTCATCCAAAACGTTTTTTAAAAATCTCAACCAAGGAAAAATCAGAATTTTATACATTAATAAAATGCCTAAATATTTTTTATATACCACAAACTTGAACCAAAACATTTTTTAAAAATATCAACAAAGAAAAATCACAATTTCATTTGTAATTATACGTTAATAAAATGCCTAAATATTTTTTATATACCACAAACTTCATCCAAAACGTTTTTTAAAAATCTCAACCAAGGAAAAATCAGAATTTTATACATTAATAAAATGCCTAAATATTTTTTATATACCACAAACTTCACTCAAAACCTTTTTTTTTAATCTCAACCAACGAAAAATCACAAATATTTTGTAATTATATGGCTAAATATTTTTTATATGCCCACAAACTTTACCTATTTTTTTTCTAATTTGAACCCAAAAAAATCACAAAGAAAAAATTGTAATAATATTACAAATTATATTATATATATATATTAATATATTATTAATATATATTAATAATATGCCGAAATATTTTTTATATACCACAAACTTTACCCATTTTTTTTCCAATTTCATTTCAACCAAAGAAAAATCGAAAAAAAATTCTAAATGTATATTAATAATATGTCTAAATATTTTTTATATACCACAAAATTCATCCATTTTTTTTTAAATACGCCTAAATATTTCTTATATACCACAAACTTCACCCAAATTATTTTTTAAATTTCAACCATACAAAAATGACAATTTTATTTGTAATTAAACATCAATGAAATGCCTAAATATTGTTTTATATACCGCAAACTTGACCCAATATTTTTTTTAAATTTCAACCAAAAACCCCGACATTTCACCATGACTAATCGACTCACCCTGTATATTACCATCCATCCCACCACAGACAAATTCACATCTGAACGCACACATGACTCCCATTTATCTCACACATGCTGAATTCATTATTTGTTTGGGAATAGATAGACCAAAAAATGAACTGCTGCGACACGTTAAACGTTTTATACTTAACATATACATTATTCGACAAGACCATTGTCCGTACAGTATCACCTTGCAGCGCCCATATCACCAATTAACTGCGAAAGTAATTCGACATTTACCAACGTTAAATTACATAGGCGACTGTAGTGAAAGGATTATCTGAACGTATTGTGAACAAATTAATGATTTGGAGGATTAAGTGCGGTCGGGTTAACACAGCCATCTGACGGTCAGTGGTCGAGTTATACAATATACAGCGCCTTCCGAAAATTTGTATTTTAATAATTTGAAATCAATGAAGTGAAGTTATGTTTTAACTGTCGCAGGTTTTGATTATTTTATTTTTATGAATGTCACAATTTTTTATGATATCGCGCAAAATATATATAACAAAAAGGCTTAGATTTCGAAATGCGCATATAGCTTTTAAACATGTTAACTTTCGATTGTTAGCTGATTTTCTTTATCAATTTATTATTTTTATGTCTTTTTAAGCATAAAAAGACGCTTTTCTGGATCACCCTGTATATGGTATTTATGCACCTCATCTCTAGTTATATAATAGTTTAATAGGTTTACGAAGCGGGCCACAGGATAATCAAGAAATTAATGGTTAGTATGATCGTGATAAAGCAACTGCGCTGGGTTTTTATGAGAACGCTGTCAGTAAGTTGACAGGTCTAAATGACAGCTGAATGTGACAGGTCGAATATTCGTTTTTCTCCGGATGATGTAATAAGAATAAAAACTATGAACAGTTCGGAAATGATTGTGTCGGTGTGATTTTGTTCGGAAATTGTTTTGTTGTGTAGTTTCGTTGGTAATACCTGATAAAATATAATAGTTGTTTCGCGGTATTATGAAGAGGTGGATGTTTTATGGGGAAGGTTAAAAAATTTAGCGGTCATGCTCGCTTATTAAAAAGTAGACATTTTTATTTAATTGTTGTTTTTTCAGTGGTTTTGCAAACAAAATTTTATACTATATATTTTTTTAAATTAAATAAACTAATTTATAGTTTGTGTTAGTTTTTAATTTTTTTTCTAGAAATTTCTGATTATATTTTCGATAAAATAAAAAATTATATACTAGATATGTGATATTTTTGAGCAATTTGTCAAGAAAAATAATTCTAATAATTTTTTTTATTAATAAAATTTATAAATAAAATTGCTGCATTAGTTACATTTTCTTAGATAAATGCTGATTTTTTTTTTTGGTAAAATTTTTTAATCTCTATGTATCAGATTTCATAAGTTTCATTAATCTCTATTTCATTTGTTCATTTTGAACAAATCGTCCAACAAAAAAATTAATAGTATTAATTTTTTATTATTATTATTCAAATTTATAAAATCTACATTAGTATTTTCATTTTTTTTTTGAAATTTTGATTATATTTTTCCTATACATATATTTTATTGTTTCCGATCATATAAATTGGAAGCACCACTTTTATTTTTCATTTTCTTTTAATTTCGCATTTATTTTTTAATGAAATACGCTTATTGCTAATCCTCGAGCAATATTGCGTAGAAATAAATGGCACAAATACGTTCATAAACATAAATAATGATATTACTTTCCAGGCCGTACTTTTTTCCAATAACGGATTAAAATGTTTCATTTATAAGCGCTGACTGCCGCTTCAGCCCCCCACTGCACGTGGGGGGCTGAAGAAATTCTCCCTTGTTTTTATTTAGCTCAGCAAACATATTTGTATGAACTCGCTAAATATATACGACTTTATTTGCTCACCGAAAGCAAAATGAATTTGCACCCGAATGCAAATATTAAATTGAAAAGATGCCCCTTTTTAAATTTATGTCACGAGTGCAATATCGACTTGTGCCATTTTATTTTGTTTGATTACTTATATCCAAGGAATAAACCTTTTTTATTATTTGAAGCTCGAGGACATTTATTCAGCATCTTCTAGGATAATAAATCCTTATCATATTTTATCGTATCAGACGAACAGGAAACAAAAATATAAATTAAACAAAAATATTAAAAAAAAAAATCAAAATTTGCTTGGGTATATTAAAAATTATTTAAATTTAAAATTCCATTCAAATGTTATCAAAAATTAAAAATATTTTACGCATGTGAAATAATATCTGCAAAAATATATACCCACGGGTATTATGGAAGAAAAAGATACAATTTTTTTTTTAAATTTATAATTTTGAAATTTAAAGCATGAAAAATCGACAGATTATTTTAAAGTACAGTTGCAGGTAAAATTACATATTATTATACAACAAATATAATTATTTATATTATATAAATTAGACATAAATATTTTTAAAAACTCAAAATTTGCTAGGTATAGTAAAAAAAATTTCTTAAATTTTTTTTAATTAAAAACCCATTAATTCAAGTGATATAAAAATTTTATTGTCAAAATTGAAAAATATACTCACAGGAAAAAAAAAAGTATATATACAGGAATTATGGAAGAAAAAGAAACAATTATTTTTATTTTTAAGAATTATTTTTAAGAATAGCTATTGAAAAATCCATAGATTATTTTAAAGTACAGTTACAGGTAAAATTACATATTATTTATTTAAATATAATTATTTATATTATATAAATTAGACATAAATATTTAAAAAACTCAAAATTTGCTTAGGTATAGTAAAAAATTATTTCTTAAATTTTTTAAATAAAAAAATCCATTAATTCAAGTGATATAAAAATTTAATTGTCAAAAATGAAAAATATACCCACATGAAAAAAAAAGTACATACATATACCCACAGGAATTATGAAACAAAAAGAAATATTTATTTTTATTTTTAAGAATTATTTTTAAGAATAGCTGTTGAAAAATCCCTAGATTATTTTAAACAAGTTACGGGTAAAATTACATATTATTTATTTAAATATAATTATTTATATTATATAAATTAGACATAAATATTTAAAAAACTCAAAATTTGCTTAGGTATAGTAAAAAATTATTTCTTAAATTTTTTAAATAAAAAATTCCATTAATTCAAGTGATATAAAAATTTAATTGTCAAAAATGAAAAATATACCCACATGAAAAAAAAAAGTACATATATATACCCACAGGAATTATGAAAGAAAAAGAAATATTTATTTTTATTTTTAAGAATTATTTTTAAGAATAGCTGTTGAAAAATCCCTAGATTATTTTAAACAAGTTACAGGTAAAATTACATATTATTTATTTAAATATAATTATTTATATTATATAAATTAGACATAAATATTTTTAATAACTCAAAATTTGCTTAGGTATAGTAAAAAAAATTTCTTAAATTTTTTTTAATTAAAAACCCATTAATTCATGTGATATAAAAATTTTATTGTCAAAAGTGAAAAATATACCCACAGGAAAAAAAAAAGTATATATACCCACAGGAATTATGGAAGAAAAAGAAACAATTTTTTTTATTTTTAAGAATTATTTTTAAGAATAGCTATTGAAAAATCCATAGATTATTTTAAAGTACAGTTACAGGTAAAATTACATGTTATTTATTTAAATATAATTATTTATATTATATAAATTAGACATAAATATTTAAAAAACTCAAAATTTGCTTAGGTATAGTAAAAAATTATTTCTTAAATTTTTTAAATAAAAAAATCCATTAATTCAAGTGATATAAAAATTTAATTGTCAAAAATGAAAAATATACCCACATGAAAAAAAAAGTACATATATATACCCACAGGAATTATGAAACAAAAAGAAATATTTATTTTTATTTTTAAGAATTATTTTTAAGAATAGCTGTTGAAAAATCCCTAGATTATTTTAAACAAGTTACGGGTAAAATTACATATTATTTATTTAAATATAATTATTTATTTTATATAAATTAAACATAAATATTTAAAAAACTCAAAATTTGCTTAGGTATAGTAAAAAATTATTTCTTAAATTTTTTAAACAAAAAATTCCATTAATTCAAGTGATATAAAAATTTAATTGTCAAAAATGAAAAATATACCCACATGAAAAAAAAAAGTACATATATATACCCACAGGAATTATGAAAGAAAAAGAAATATTTATTTTTATTTTTAAGAATTATTTTTAAGAATAGCTGTTGAAAAATCCCTAGATTATTTTAAACAAGTTACAGGTAAAATTACATATTATTTATTTAAATATAATTATTTATATTATATAAATTAGACATAAATATTTAAAAAACTCAAAATTTGCTTAGGTATAGTAAAAAATTATTTCTTAAATTTTTTAAATAAAAAATCCATTAATTCAAGTGATATAAAAATTTAATTGTCAAAAATGAAAAATATACCCACATGAAAAAAAAGTACATATATATACCCACAGGAATTATGAAAGAAAAAGAAATAATTTTTTTTATTTTTAAGAATTATTTTTAAGAATAGCTGTTGAAAAATCCCTAGATTATTTTAAACAAGTTACAGGTAAAATTACATATTATTTATTTAAATATAATTATTTATATTATATAAATTAGATATAAATATTTTAAAAAACTCAAAATTTGCTTAGGTATAGTAAAAAATTATTTCTTAAAATTTTTAAATAAAAAATTCCATTAATTCAAGTGATATAAAAATTTAATTGTCAAAAATGAAAAATATACCCACATGAAAAAAAAAAGTACATATATATACCCACAGGAATTATGAAAGAAAAAGAAATAATTTATTTTATTTTTAAGAATTATTTTTAAGAATAGCTGTTGAAAAATCCCTAGATTATTTTAAACAAGTTACAGGTAAAATTACATATTATTTATTTAAATATAATTATTTATATTATATAAATTAGATATAAATATTTTAAAAAAACTCAAAATTTGTTTAGGTATAGTAAAAAATATTTCTTAATTTTTTATATTAAAAATTCCATTAATTCAACTGATATAAAAATTTAATTGTCAAAAATGAAAAATATACCCACATGAAAAAAAAAAGTACATCATATACCCACAGGAATTATGAAAGAAAAAGAAATATTTTTTTTTATTTTTAAGAATTATTTTTAAGAATAGCTGTTGAAAAATCCCTAGATTATTTTAAACAAGTTACAGGTAAAATTACATATTATTTATTTAAATATAATTATTTATATTATATAAATTAGATATAAATATTTAAAAAAACTCAAAATTTGTTTAGGTATAGTAAAAAATATTTCTTAATTTTTTATATTAAAAATTCCATTAATTCAAGTGATATAAAAATTTAATTGTCAAAAATGAAAAATATACCCACAGGAATTATGGAAGAAAAAGAAACAATTTTTTTTAAGTTTTAAAGGAGGAATAGCTATAAAAATCCATAGATTACATTAAAGTACAGTTTCGTGTAAAATTACACATTGTTATTATTTATTTTTTTAACAAGTAAGCTATAATTTTTGTAATACGACAAGTTACTAGAAATAAATTACCTCTATCTTGCGAATATCGAATTAGACACACAAGGCTAAGTTTTATTTATTCGTAGAATCGACTAATATAATATAAAATAAACTATTTCTACAAAATACTGTTAGTAAACTTGTTTATAAACTAATAACAGTAATAATTTAACGTAACAATTTATTAATAATTTTTTTTTACCGATTAAATTGCTTTGCCAATTTTATTCTTGCGCTTTAATCTATTACCTTTTTGACTGCTCAAGGTAGAAAAAGATAAATTTCTTTAATGGAAAAATTAATGGATATACTAAAAGAGATAAAGCAAAAATAATGCTCTAGATAACAGTGATTCATAAATTTTATTGAATAATAAATTGGCTTCGCCACAATCACAAAAATATATATCAAACTTTTTTATTCCATACCATATCTTTTCGACGATCTTAATATTGATTTTTAATTTTTTTATAAAATAAATTACAAGCTGAATATATTTAATATTTCAATTAATAATTTTTTTTACTAGTCATTTCAACCGTAAATATTTTTGTGCTTAATCAAAGTGTCGTTTATTTAACCCATGATAAAGTATTAACGACGCATTTACACAAAAAAAAAACCGACATTGTTTTCACAATTAAAATATGAATCAACTGCAAAAAAAAAGCGAATTAAAAGAGTTGAGCTTTTGCACAGTTTGCAAATAGTTCTGTCAACTGCTCGTATGAAAACATTTTGAGGACTGGTTGAGCTTCAGCAGCGTCATAATATCGCATTGTAATACCTAAAAGATTTATCACAAAAACATTATTAACTACACACAATGGAAATGTTTTACACAATACGCCGCCTTATGCTTTGATAAAAATGTTTTTAGACTGTGTAAAATCGGCTTGCTTATACGCAAATTGGAAATAATTCAAACTGATAAAAAAAAGTATAACTGTTATACATATTTGTATGTACAAAAAATCTTAGTTGTGTAATTGAACTGAATGTAATTAATGTACTAATGATGTAATGTATACGTGATGTAATTGAACTTCTTACAGACAAATGCTTATATCAATTTTTTTTCGATAATTTCTGGTATTAATTTTTTTTGTTAATTTTTTTTTATAATTCTTCTGTCGTGTTATTTAAATAAAAATAAAAAATTATTGTATTGTATCAAAATAACTAACTTTTCGTCGATGCAAAATTCGATATGCAATTTTTTATCGTAGCTCAAGAATGAGCTTATTTTTCGTTTTTAACACGAGCTTTTAGATGTTTTCTAAAAGGACACAGGTCCATAGAAATTAAATTTAAATCCTTTTTAATATTCATTCGGTGATGTTTATCGTAACGGACACAACTCATACAGCCAGTGGTCACGATGTTTTGATTGTTCCCAATCCAATTTACATGAGAAATACAAGGAAATCTACCTATGAAAATTTTTATTCGAAACAACACAAATTTAGACTTTTTTTTAAATCAGAAAAATCGTGTTAAAATGTGCTTTGGCTAAGGTAAATAAATGTTGATGATATATTGTTTTGTATCTTGATTGTCAATGCAAAATTCAATCAACTGAATACATTGCAAAATTATTCACAAAATTTTATTTTTTTTTATCGAAAAAGAAATATTTTAGTTCAAGCAAATATTTGCTTGAGCCCGGTTTCTTTTTTTTTTTTTAATATCTTAACTTTAGAGTATAAAATTCGTACTGTACTTTTTCTTACTAATAATTCTCTTTGACCGACCGAAAAAAAAAAAAATTATTCAACAATCAGCTAACTTAAAAAATCAACTTTATAGATTGTTAAATTATTTGCAAAAAAAAATTTATTTTCGTGTAAAAAGTACTATTTCAGATTGGTCTTTTTTCGCGACATTCTTCTCAAGATTGATATATTTTACTTCTTTACTTTTGATGATAATTCTCCTATTAACTGATTTTTTTGCTTCTTTCTTCAAGCAAATATTTGCTTGAGCCGGGTTTCTTAAAAAAAATATTTTTTAAATTTAATATCTTAACTTTAAAGTATAAAATTCGTACTGTACTTTTTCTTAATACTAATTCTCTTTGACCAACCGAAAAAAAAAATTATTAAACACTCGGCTAATTAATAAAATCAACTCTATAGATAGTTAAATTAATTGCAAAAAAAATTTTTTTGAAATGTAAAAAGTACTATTTCAGATTGGTCTATTTTGGTGATATTCTTCTCAAGATTGATATATTTTACTTCTTTACTTTTGATGATAATTCTCCTAATTAACTGAATTTTTTGCTTCTTTCTTCAAGCAAATATTTGCTTGAGCCGGGTTTCTTAAAAAAAATATTTTTTAAATTTAATATATTAACTTTAAAGTATAAAATTCGTACTGTACTTTTTCTTAATAATAATTCTCTATGACCGACCGAAAAAAAAATTAAAATTATTCAACAATCAGCTAACTTAAAAAATCAACTTTATAGATTGTTAAATTATTTGCAAAAAAAATTTTTTTTTCGTGTAAAAAATTCTATTTCAGATTGGTCTTTTTTCCCAACATGCTTCTCAAGATTGATATATTTTACTTCTTTACTTTTGATGATAATTCTGCTAATTAACTGATTTTTTTTTTCAAAATTGTTTTATATACTTTCAGATCACAACACACGTATAAATATCCGCTTTAATGTCTGGAAGTAAATCAACATTTCCCTCCTTTGGATAGAAATGTACAGCGCTCGTATTTCTGGAAGCGAAAACGCTCTTTTTTTGTTAATTATTTGGCGCTGACAATCGGGTCGATTTATCTCACATCGTAATCTTATCCCATTACCTATTTCATTTCAAACCCCTTTTTCCTTCCTCGTTCTCGAATATCTTCATGCATATACATATCCACGCGCAGAACCGCACCAAATTTTTTCTCATTCAAATCCAAATTTTCAATAAATTTACCACAAATAACCTTTTAATCAAAAATTTTTTTTTACATACTAAAAAATCTACCAAAATTACAACACGAATACTAACAACAAAATATGTTGAAGAAAAAATCTACCTCAATCAATAAATTTACCGCAAATAGCCTTTTAATGAAAAAAAAATTTTTAATCACTAAAGAATCTACCAAAATTACAACACGAATACTAACAACAAAAAATGTAAAAAAAAAAATCTACCTCACTTAATAAATTTACCGCAAATGGCCTTTTAATCAAAAAAAATTTTTCAATCAAACTAAAAAATCGACCAAAATTACAATACGAATACTAACGACAAAAAATGTTTAAGAAAAAATCTACCTCACTTAATAAATTTACCGCAAATGGCCTTTTAATCAAAAAAATATTTAATCACACTTAAAAAATATATAACAAAATTATAACACGAATATTAGCGACAAAAAAAATTCTTGTTCCGATGTTATTTTTAATCTGATTCTGTATTAATATACACAGGGTCTTATCCAACAAATTTTTACGAAAAAATCTTTACCTCGCTCAATAAATTCGTCGCAAATCTGATCAAAAAACAATTTTTCATCACACTAAAAATCTACTAAAATTACAACTACCCAACAAATATTTGTTTCGTTTCGATTTTATAATATTTCAGTCCGACTCTGTATCCATACTAGGGTATTGTAACGTCCACTTAATATATAACTTATACGAACCGATTCACGTTGCGGATCGCCGGCGGATCGCCGTGCTTCCTGCTCCTCGCTAATGTCCCGATTCCCATTTATTCCCGGCGTCGGTGCCTCAACCTCCACCGTGTCGTTATAGCCGACCTCAAATGCAAGAAATCAATTTATCTATCGATACACAGCAATCGCAATACACAAAATAATTTATCGCGCAGTGTAAATCCACTCTAAAGTCCACAAAACGTAAACTTATTGTCGCGAACATTTTTTTTTGGTCGTTATATAATTTTTTAACCACATCTTTTGATACATTTAAATTGGTTATAGATTTTTTGTGTGATGTTCCATATTAGGGAAGAGATATAAAAATACATTGTTTTATATCACGCTTAAAAACAATTTATTCGACTATAGTTTGGTTTATTAAGCATTATCAAGAATGGAAAACGAATTACAGAAAAAAAAAAATATATATATATATATACTTATTTATATAAAAAAATAAATTTGAAACTAAAATATCTGGATCAAATAAGCACTGTTTTATATCGCAATTAAAAACGAGGATTTATTCGGTATTACTTAGTTAGTTAAAGAGTCCGCAATCCTAAAGATTGGTTGGAAACAGCACGCCATGCCGATCTATCCTGAGCTAATCCCTTCATCTCCCTATAGCTATTCATCTCAACGTCTTCAACTATCTGACTCACATACTCCAATCTAGGCCTACCTACCCCTCTCTTTCCCTCCACTCTACCTTCTATGATCAATTGCATAATCCCCCCATGCCTAAGAATATGCCCTACTAATCTGTCTCTCCTACGCTGTAACACTCTCCAGATACTTCTCTTCTCCCCTACTAACTCTAGTACAGCTTCATTTGTTACTTTATCTTCCCAACCAATCCTCATCATCCTCCTATAACACCACATTTCAAGTGCTTCTAATCTACGCTTCTCTTCCTTTCCTATAGTCCACGCCTCACACCCGTACAGTGCTACACTCCAAACATATACCTTCAGTAATCTTTTTCTAATACCCAAGTCAATATTAGATCTTAAAATCTGTTCTTTTTCTACGAATGCCTTCCTACCCTGTGCTATCCTACACTTTATATCTACCTTGCTTCGATTATCTTTTGTGATTCTACTGCCTAAATAACAAAAATCCGACACTTCTTCGATTCTATTATCTCCTATTGTGATCCTCATTTTTCTACTGCATTCCTTTTTGTCACACCTCATCACTTTAGTTTTACCTATATTTATTTTCATGTTAAAATCCCTAGTCAATACTGCCTGCATACCATTCAATACCCTTTCTAAATTCTTTTCGCTTTCTTCCAATATAGCTATATCGTCGGCGAATCTTAGCATATATATTTTCTCTCCCTGTACATTCACACCTACACTATACTCTTCTTTTACTTTGTTTATTGCATCTTCTATATATAGATTAAGTAATAACGGTGAGAGTGTACATCCCTGCCGAACTCCCTTCCCTATTTTTGCTACCTCTTCTTCCCCCTCAATTCTAACTAAGGCAGTTTGGTGTTTATATAAATTTAAAATTATTCTCCTATCCTTATAATCTATACCCGTTTCTTTTAAAATTCTAAACATTATGTCCCAATCTACATTATCAAATGGCTTTTCTAAATCTACAAAAGCTATGCAAGTTACCTTTCCTACCCTCTTTCTTTTTTCTACTACCGTTCTTAGTGCTAGAATCGCCTCTCTCGTCCCTCTGTTTTTCCTAAAACCAAACTGATCTTCTCCTAGCCTTTCCTCTACTTTATTTTCTAATCTCCTATAAATAATCTTTAACAATATCTTCGATGCATGTGATAGTAGGCTAATGGTCCTATAGTTCTCACACAAATTAGCTCCTATTTTCTTCGGCATTGTTACTATTCTACTACGCTGAAAATCCTGTGGTACTTCTCCCTTCTCATATATTTTACAAACTAACCTGTATAATCGCTCCTGCATTTTTTCCCCTGCGTGTTTTATTAATTCGGCTGGTATCATATCAATCCCCGCTGCTTTGTTATTCCGTAAATCATTTAATGCTCTATGAAACTCTGACCTAAGTATGCTAGGACCTAAGTCATCCTCATCTATCTGTTCCACACTTTCTAGCTCCTCCATGTCCTGCCTACCTTTATATAAATCTTCAAGATACTCCTTCCATCTTCTAGCTTTTTCCTTATTTTCCGTGAGTTCCTTACCCTGCTTATCACATATTATGTTACCCTTTGGTTTTACTTTAGAAAAATGTGACTTAATTTTCCTGTAGCCCAAATCTACGTTACCTCTTCTCATATCCTCCTCAATATCCTCACAGTTTCCTTTTATCCACTTTTCTTTCGCTAGCTTGCATTTCCTATTAATTAAGTTCCTTAGTTCCTTATATTTTTTCTGTCCTGCTTCTGTGTTTCCTATTTTAATTTTCCTTCTTGCTTCTATCATTTCAACTATTTCTTCCGTTATCCATTCCCTCCTACCTGCCCTTTTCTTTGTGCCTAATACTTCATTTGCTGCTGTAGTTAACCCATTTCTGATTTCCCTCCATTCGCAATCTATGTCGCTCCTAGATGTTCCATTAGCCATGATTTCTACTTTCTGCTTGTACTTTTCACATACATCAGCTAATTTTAACCTATCGACATCTACTCTGACCTGTTTAGACTTCTGTAATTTCTTGAAATTGACCTCTGAGTCCAGGACTACTAAATTATGGTCACTATCAATATCTGCTCCAGGGTAACTCTTACAATTCTTAATCTGGTTCCTAAACCTCTCTTTAACCAGTATGTAATCTATCTGATACCTCCTTATATCTCCTGGCATTTTCCACGTATATATCCTGCGCTTGTGATTCTGAAAAAGCGTGTTTGCTACCACTAGCTTATTCTTAATACAAAACTCTACCAATCTATCCCCTCTATCATTACGTGTTCCTATTCCATATTCTCCTACTATTGAAACTTCCTTTCCCTTACCTACTACGGCATTCCAATCTCCGATTACAATTAGATTATCCTGTCCTTTAACGTTTGCTAACCTAGATTCAATCTCCTCATAAATGGATTCTACCTCCTCATCATCGTGACTTGAAGTTGGCATATATACTTGCACTATAACTGTGTCCGTTGGCTTCGTGTCTAATCTAATAGTTATAATTCTATCACTAACTTGGCAATAACTCTTTATTCTACATCCCAACTTTCTATTCATTATAAAACCTACACCGGTATGCCCATTATCTGATGCTGTGGTTATTAATCTATATTCTCCTGACCACGTATCTACTTGATCTTTCCTCCTAACTTCACTAATCCCTACAATATCCAGTTTAAGTCTCTCCATTTCTAATTTCAAATTCTCTAACTTTCCTATCCTATTCATACTCTGCTTTTTTAATTATAATATAAAACATTGTATTTTGATTTCTCTTCCCTTTTGATAAATTTGTTTTTTTTATTACCAGAAATGTAATCCTTCGATCGAACAATATTTTTCAAGCGTTGCTTCGAATTGTCTACAATTTTCATCGAACAATATCCACCTATTTTTCATTTTAACTTTTCTTGTTGACCTAACGAACTTTGGCACTTTCCCGCCGGTTGACATATTTCCATCATTTTTTATCGTCCCTCGGAGCCGTTGTAACGACTTGCAGACGGCCAACGTGAAATCTGAATTGAATTTATATGTCTTTGTACGGTGCTGGGTGAGTGGAATCGGATCAATGGTTGGAAACGGAAACTTTCGCCTATCATTCCCATTCGCGTGTCCACCAAAGTCCCGTCCTGTCTCGTCCAGCGTTAGACTATAGGCAACTTTAAACTCCGAGTACTGCAGTAATGTGTATTTCACCGCGAATGAAGCGGAAAACGAATGGTGTGATTACGGCAATTTTCGTCCATGTACATTTAACTACAATCTATATATTATTAAATAAAATCATTTTTTACATCCTCCATTGCGGTAATAATTTTTATTCGTGCAAATAAATTTTAAATAATCGTTGATAAATGGGAATAATTAATAAATTACCATTCGCTTTAATCGAACCATTAGAATGAAACTTTCGAACAATCCAGACAAGTACCATAATAGATTTAAAGGGCACAATTGCTTGGAAATAAGGACATCTTACAATAAAATTATCTACAAACTTTATAGCGAATTTTATCAAAAATAATAAGTCGTTTTTTTTTTAGAAAGAAAAAATCAAAATGAAGAAGCTTCTATGAAACTTGGGGTTTTTAACGAATAATATTTTTTTTAAAGTTGCGTTTCGTTTTTTGTTTTGTTATGAAAGTATGTTGGAGATTGTAAATGTTTCTGGGAATAATTGAAATGTCAGTTAGTGAATTGAAATGGCTTTGTTGTGAGGGTTCCTCGTGAATACGAGCAGAAATGTCCAGGACGGACTGACATTTCTAGACAGAAGGTATATCACTTGTGCTTGTGCTAAATGCAATAGAAGTCCAGATTGTGATTTGCTGATATGTGGCAACAATGGTATTGTTACGTCTATATATTTCATCGTTTAAAATGAAAATAGTTGAATATCTTTTTTTTTTTTTATATATTCTATATATCTATTAGAAGCATTATATATGGTTTATATATTTGTAACAGTTTGCAGAATATAAAAATGTATCGCACAAAATTTTTTTCGCAGCAAAAATGCTGGAAAGTTATGAAAATATGTGCGCAAGAAAAAATAAATAATCTGATATTAATACGGAAAATGTTTTTTAACTTGTATATTTTTCTAAGAAAGAAAAAATAAAAAATCGTACATAAATTTATCAAAATACAATTTTTATCGCCGCTAAAGACATCGTCAAAAATTTTGGAAATGATTTCATTGAGAATTAGTCAAAATTATATCAGAAATTAATTTTCGTTTTTCATCAATGATTTTCTGTTTGATATATGCAAATAATTAAAAAAAATATATTTTATGTTTATTTCGTAATAAAAAAAAATATCTAAAACTAGATCTAAAGTTTGCTTGTAGTTTGAAATTTTTTTCAAGTTTATATTATAATAAGTAAAGTGATTGAAAAAGAAGAAATGATACTAAATAAAATTACCCAATATTTAAAAGGCTTTATAGAAAGCAATCATAAATTTCAATTCAAATCATTCATCGCCAAAAAAAAAATAGAAAATATTTTCTGGAAAATTTAATAAGAAAATATATGAGTTAGTTATAAGAAAAATCTAATTGCGATTTAAACAAAAAATAAAAACCGAAACACATATTTATTATCGAATTAGTTTTATTTATTGTAATTCGAAGTTCTTTCAAATTTTTAGTGTTCATTGTTTAAATATTCTTAATTTTTACGTTACTTTAGCACTCGACGTAAGTCACCACTTTCTCAAATATTTACTTCCCCAAAAGCAAACAGGAATAATCCAAAAATTTTAAAACTCCACTCGCATATCGAAACAATGTCGCGTTTTTGTTCTATCGCCCGAAGTTATAAATGCACCGAGTGCAGCACATCTGCATTAAAACTACATCCTGCGCACGATATAGTTTGTAAAGAAATAATAGTCTTAGTTAAACATCCCGTGCACCCGAGTCGGTGTCTTAACTCACGTCCTCTTCTGCAATTCCTAGTAATTAGACTCGTACACTATCGCCTTTCAAAAGCTTGTACTTCTTTACGTCTAGTTTCATTTCACGTAAGCACTTGCTTGCATGTACGTTGCCGGAAAATTCAATCTCCGGACAAAACTCGACAGAAAATTTCACCCAGATTAAAACAATATTTTATTAGATGCGATTTGCAAATATTTGCATAAACAAATGATAGAAGCAAGAAGGAAAATTAAAATTGGAAACACAGAAGCAGGACAGAAAAAATATAAGGAACTAAGGAACTTAATTAATAGGAAATGCAAGCTAGCGAAAGAAGAGTGGATAAAAGGAAATTGTGAGGATATTGAGGAGGATATGAGAAGAGGTAAAGTAGATTTGGGCTACAGGAAAATTAAGTCACATTTTTCTAAAGTAAAACCAAAGGGTAACATTATATGTGATAAGCAGGGTAAGGAACTCACAGAAAATAAGGAAAAAGCTAGAAGATGGAAGGAGTATCTTGAAGATTTATATAAAGGTAGGCAGGACATGGAGGAGCTAGAAAGTGTGGAACAGATAGATGAGGATAACTTAGGTCCTAGCATACTTAGGTCAGAGTTTCATAGAGCATTAAATGATTTACAGAATAACAAAGCAGCGGGGATTGATATGATACCAGCCGAATTAATAAAACACGCAGGGGAAAAAATGCAGGAGCGATTATACAGGTTAGTTTGTAAAATATATGAGAAGGGAGAAGTACCACAGGATTTTCAGCGTAGTAGAATAGTAACAATGCCGAAGAAAATAGGAGCTAATTTGTGTGAGAACTATAGGACCATTAGTCTACTATCACATGCATCGAAGATATTGCTAAAGATTATTTATAGGAGATTAGAAAGTAAAGTAGAGGAAAGGCTAGGAGAAGATCAGTTTGGTTTTAGGAAAAACAGAGGGACGAGGGAGGCGATTCTAGCACTAAGAACGGTAGTAGAAAAAAGAATGAGGGTAGGAAAGGTAACTTGCATAGCTTTTGTAGATTTAGAAAAGGCATTTGATAATGTAGATTGGGACATAATGTTTAGAATTTTAAAAGAAACGGGTATAGATTATAAGGATAGGAGAATAATTTTTAATTTATATAAACACCAAACTGCCTTAGTTAGAATTGAGGGGGAAGAAGAGGTAACAAAAATAGGGAAGGGAGTTCGGCAGGGATGTACACTTTCACCGTTATTATTTAATCTATATATAGAAGATGCAATAAACAAAGTAAAAGAAGAGTATAGTGTAGGTGTGAATGTACAGGGAGAGAAAATATATATGTTGAGATTCGCCGACGATATAGCTATATTGGAAGAAAGCGAAAAGAATTTAGAAAGGGTATTGAATGGTATGCAGGCAGTATTGACTAGGGATTTTAACATGAAAATAAATATAGGTAAAACTAAAGTGATGAGGTGTGACAAAAAGGAATGCAGTAGAAAAATGAGGATCACAATAGGAGATAATAGAATCGAAGAAGTGTCAGATTTTTGTTATTTAGGCAGTAGAATCACAAAAGATAATCGAAGCAAGGTAGATATAAAGTGTAGGATAGCACAGGGTAGGAAGGCATTCGTAGAAAAAGAACAGATTTTAAGATCAAATATTGACTTGGGTATTAGAAAAAGATTACTGAAGGTATATGTTTGGAGTGTAGCACTGTACGGGTGTGAGGCGTGGACTATAGGAAAGGAAGAGAAGCGTAGATTAGAAGCACTTGAAATGTGGTGTTATAGGATGATGAGGATTGGTTGGGAAGATAAAGTAACAAATGAAGCTGTACTAGAATTAGTAGGAGAGAAGAGAAGTATTTGGAGAGTATTACAGCGTAGGAGAGACAGATTAGTAGGGCATATTCTTAGGCATGGGGGGATTATGCAATTGATCATGGAGGGTGGAGTGGAGGGAAAGAGAGGGGTGGGTAGGCCTAAATTGGAGTATGTGAGTCAGATAGTTGAAGACGTTGAGATGAATAGCTATAGGGAGATGAAGGGATTAGCTCAGGATAGATCGGCATGGCGTGCTGTTTCCAACCAATCTTTAGGATTGCGGACTCTTTAACTAACTTGCATAAACCGAAGCGAATAAACGATAAAATAATTCAATTGCTGTAGTTAAATAACTAGTTTTATTTAGCTGTTGGTTGTGGGCCTTATCGTCGGTGTGTTTTCGTTGGTTTCTTAGATGTGTGAAAAGAACAGCTCGTTTTGCGTTGGGTCTTCCTGGAGGAGCGTGTTGGTGTTCTTGTTGGATGAGGACGGAAATAGAGCTAGGGATAGAGAAAGGCCATCACGAGGGAAAAGCAGTTGGGAAATTTATAGTCAGGTTATTTGCATCTTCGCAAAAGTGCACGAATGAAGAGGCTAGAAGAATGTTAGTAATCATTTTTTTTTAATGGATATGTGCATTTTAGGATGAAGAGAAATTCTTGTTTTTTCTACACCGCGAAATTCGCTGTTTCTTTTGATATATCAAATATTTTTTAGCGCATCTTAAGATTGTGTAATATTTTTCGCACGCATTTTTTTTTGGTTTTTCAAATACTTCGAGTTGTCTTTGTAATTTGACCTGACCTGACTTAAATTTTTTTTTTTTTAATTGATTTATTATTGTATAATTAGATTTGTTATTTTTTGACCTAATTTTTCTTTTAACATTTTTATCTTGTTTAAATAAAATCCTATATAAATATAGTAGTTTTTCTCATAAAATCCTAAGACTCTTTAAAAAGCCTAAATATTTAAAAATGATCTGACTTTTATGCAGATTATTTAAAAAAAAATGAATCACTTTAAAAAAAAAATTATTACATGTATTACCGATAGTAAAATTTTATGGTAATGTAAGTATACCAAAAGAATTATTTTTGAAATATTTTAAGAGGAACTTTTGATTTTTTTCTTCAATTAACTCATCTTGCAATAGTTTGATTAAAATTTATGTTTTAAAAACTAGTATTTTTCATTCCTATGGTAGTTTTTTTTTTTTAAGGAAATTTCATAATTTCTTTTCAAACGTTTTTAAGTCTATCTTCTGCACCGAGACATTTAACCATTTTAGAACACTAGAAGATTCTTCACTAGATCCACTATGGCACATCCAGCCGCAAAATGCAAAAAGAAAAACAGGAACATTTTTATTACTTCCTATCCATGCCGAGTTTATTGCTAAAAGTAACGATTTGACAAAACGGCGCTAGGTTTATTGTGGTGGCCTCTTCATGTCTCTTCACGTCGATCTGCGGCCTCACCAAAATGCGTGCTCTCGGATCCTTTTCACGAATTTTTCCGATGACATTTCATTGTCAATCCATATGGCATGAAAAAAAATCTCAAAAATTTCACACAACTAAAACAAAATGCAAAATTTTCATCCAAAGCCATTCATTAATTTTAAGCTTAAAAAAATCTGTTATTATTGGTAAAAAAAAATTGAAGTTCAAAAATTCTGGTAAATACTTGCGAAATACATTTTTAACAAACCACCTTTCGAACAGCCATGGTAACTTCTTCCGTTAGAAACGCTGTATAATAAAAAGAATTCCTTTCGGAGTGTTCTATTTACATTATTCCCTTTTATGTTGTTTCGCCTTTTCTGGATCGGATTGAATTCAACTACATGCGAATGTTGAACTTTGTCTTAAAGACACAAAGGACGGTTGTAAAAATATTTACAATTTCGATAGTCACTCGACGAATCGATTGGAAATAAAAAAATAAAATTCTCTTGTAAACAGGAAACGAATTATACAAGCGTTGGTTTTTTTTTTTTATTAAAAAATGTTAGTTGCCTAATTTGTTCGAATTTATTGTAAAACCATTTTAATTTTTGCATTTAAATTAATTTAAAATGATCGTTTGCGGTTTGTTCGAAATTTCGCTTTTATATTTCGAATTCGAGCTAACAATTTGGGATGCATTTCGCACACAAGGATCATTGTCCAGATGCAATATGCATTCGTTGCTTAACGAGCTCTTCGTGGTTCCATTTCGCTCCGGTAAAATTAATTCTATCTAACCGTAAATACGCTCAAATTGATTGCCAAAATACACCTAAAATTATATTCCGCGTGAATACGAAAATACGTGCAATTAAAGACAATAGAATTGTCATTGCGTAGCAATTTATGGCACATTACTATTGTCTTCGATCGTACATTAGAAATTATTTTAAGTTTATAAACTTTGATTAATTAATTATATCCAAAAAAACATTTTTTAAGCCGATTTCACGAACTACTGAATTTTTATTTGATCAACTTTGCCAACAAAATAATTACAAGAAAAAAAATGTACACTCCTCAATTCCGTATTTATTTATTTTTGTTATACATTTACAACATTTCCCCCGAATTCTGTAACATATAATTTCGCTCGAATTTAAATTATTTTCACGAAACGTTTAAACCTTTTCAAAAGAACGGACAAAAATAATCGTCGAAAATTATATGATACAATTCTTCTCATAACGTGTCGAATATATTTAAATATATAAAACTCGAATAACGTAACTGTAATTTGTATAATTAAATTTTTTTTTTATAAATTCGTTATTAACAATTCGTGGAATTGGCATAACTTTGTGCGCCAAAGAATTTCACTAGTTCGAAATTAAAATTAAAATTAATAGAAATCGTATTATTATTATACATTTTTTTCGATGAATAAAAATTATTCGCATCCACTGAAATAATCGAAGGTAAAATATTTATTTAAAAAAAATTGTTTAAACGACCATGCTCAGTTATAACCAATTAATTGTCTACGAACAATATTTTCAAATGAATGAATATTTTTTAATCATAAATTTCGACTGGATCTAACAACAATATTACCAGTGTAAAAGACCAACCCTTAGTACACCAATATAGTTCTTACCGAACCCCATGAACCTTCCCGCCATGTATTTTTTAGCTCATGACAAATTAAACGTTACATCGTTTATCAATTTTCGTCCAATGTTCAACAACAACATTTATTTTTCTCTTTCCCGTTCGTTTCCCGAGAATGTTACTTTTATCCCTATATCATCATATCAACCATTGTGCTGGGCCCTTTTTTAAAATATTTTTTCACCGCTACAAATTTATTGAATAATTTTATACTCGACAAAAAAAATTTTTGCACGACAAAAACTTGTGTATTTTCATTTTACTATTATTCGGTCTTCTGGCCCCCAATCCAGGATTTTTTAAAACCAAAAAACCCCAAAATAAACATTTTATTTTTAATATCTAAATCCCCCCAAATCCCCCCCACTAAAACCTCTCGTTTTCCTTATCCAAAAAATATTTTCCTAAAACAAAACCGCCCGCTAGTTCTTCCCACCTCTACAACGAGCATCTCCCAATTTCCAACCCCAACTGGAACAGCCCCCCCGGCCCGAGGGTGTTATGATACTTGTGCTTTCTGTAGTCGCATAAATCACCTTTGCTCCCGTTTGTAAATGGCCGCCCAGCCCGTATGTATGCAACCACCATGGCCGCCCCCCATTGTACCCACTCGTTGGGGGGGCCACAAGGGCTCTGTTGTATCAGCAGGTAATATGGTAACATGTAGATTATTGTTGGGACATTGTCCGTGTACAGGGTCGTTGATTTCGTGATATTTGTTTAAGGACATATTAATGAAAGATATATTTTTGGGGGGGTGTATGAAATTCGTTTATTTAAAATGAAAGTGTTGAATTAAACGAATTAAAAAAAATATATTAAAAATATATTTATATTAAATGGAAGTTTTTAAAATTTAAATTTAAAAATAATTTCAAATTGAAATTTTGTTAAGCAATATTTTAAATTATGACCAAGTTGTGCATAATTGCCAAAAAGTTGTGAAATTTGCCAAAAATGAAAGTAGATTTTTTTTAAACACTATACAAATTAAAATTTAATTAGGCCGTTATGTTGTGATACGAAGAAAAATAAAAATTATATCGCAATAAAAAAAATTGTGATACCTAAAATTTAATGTTTGCAAACCTTATTGCAAGTCTTCGTCAAAAACCAAATTTCTGTCGTTTTGGTATAATGTCATTTGCTTCGGTAGGATTTTTTCAATGTACAATTTTGTCGCACCCTGTATATAATTTCCCTAGCTGTAGCTGGAATACAATTTGTGAAGCAAATGCGAATATAAACGTGCATTATTGGAATTGTTACGCAAACGATAAAAATGTCATATTTCAGTTTCCTATAGTTTTTGATTTGTATACGAGCTCGGAACTGATTTCCGTCTGCTTTCTCATATTACAAAATGCTATACAACGCATTGTTTTTAATTAAATACGAAGGCCAAAAAATTACCGCGTTTTAATATAGCAAATATCAAATAAAGCGTAGAATTTGAAACATTTATCCTCGATTTGTTTTTTACCTTCCATTATGTTAATTAGTATTTTTTTTTTTTTAATATTAAAAATTAAGGACGAGCCTTCACGTCGCATTTTCCTATATATTTTTTGTTCTTTTCAATGTTACGCGTTACGACATATTGTAACTGTTAAATTTATTTCCAGCCGCAATATTAAAAGCATTCCAAGTTTCGCTTTTAATTATTTTAATTGCCATTCATGACTGCTGTATTTTCTCAAATTAAACAACTCTAGAAATAAAATAATGAAATTGCTTCTGCATGTGTCTGTATAATATCAGTACGAACCAGTGACAGAACTCGAAATTAATTTTCAAATTAGTTTTTAACAAAAATATTTGTGGGTCATCTAAAGTGCATGAGAAAATGTAGTAAGAGGAATTTTTATTATTTAAAAATTTTCAATTTCTTGTGTACTTGAGAAAATTAATGGATGGTGAGATTTTCTAATATAAAATGATGTCAGGATTCGAAATTTGCAAGAAGTGTTGCTGCAGCTTTAACAGTTTGGTAAATATCGTCAAAAAATTAAATATTGATTTTTTTCGCAAAATTTTCACATTTTCGAACGTGAGTTTATGATATTTTCTTATAAAATTTGATCTCAAAAATTTTAAATCAAGTGATTTGGTTGGCAAATGAATTTTTCTACAAAACAAAAAAAAAAAACAGATTTTTTTAAGAGTGTTTAGAAACAATTTTATATGGACTGTTCTGTATCAAATTTTGCTATTTTATTTGGGCATTACACCAGTAATTCTTCCATACCACTTATGCTATTTTTTTTTAAGCTGAAAAAGCTAAATCGAAGGTAAATAGCTTCAATAATTTAAGTTGTGTCTTTTTTTGTAGACAATATATTCGTCTGGACTTTGTAACGTTATATTGAATTTATATCTATCACATTCTGCTGTATCGGAATTTTATAAAATAATAACGATATAATTAAATTTTAATTAAAGAAGTCGTAGTTCAAAAATACACCGCGTTTTTATGCAGATTAATTAAATTCGCTAATTATTTTTAATGATGAAAAATATTATTAATAACTAGATGCATCAATTTTTTACTTAATTATAAACTATTAGAAAATTAGCATAAAACGATTTTGTAATTCCTCGAAACTTTTTGCGTAGTTTTAAATTAAAAATTTTTTTTTTTTAATTTCGTTATCAACTTTAATAATATAAATATTTCGACACTTTTGCTGTAAAATAACAAAATATTTCGAATATTTTAAATTTAAAAAACTGTCAATTAACAACTGAACCAGCTTATTTGATATAATTAATTTTATTAAAAATATTATGGCGATAAAACTTTATTTTATTGCAGTCACAAATTTATCTGCACGAAAATAATAAAACTAATGTTTATTATTCATTGAAATTGGTACATTTACACATATATAGGAAGAAGTATAGGCCACTGTCCATTTAATATCATAAAATGTGGTTATAGAATATTTAAATTTTTACTATAAAGCCTGACCCATATTAAATGAATCACCTTGGTATTTAAAACGGAAATATTAAAAAAAAAACATATTAAACTAAAAACGATTTTTCTTGGAATTTGCCTTTTGAATTTTGATTACCCCGCAAGGTAATAGTCTAAAAAATAGTCTTCGTATACATTGTCATTATCAAATAATTGTATACTATATCAATATCTGTCGAAAAATGTTTTTGCGAAATAATTTTTAAATTAAACTGCCTGTTTTGCGACGATTTTCCGGATTTTTTTTGGGTCTGGCTGAGTAGTGTATACAAAATTGACGGTAGTTATACGAACTATAATTTAGTGTGCAATTGGCGAGCGCAAATGTCCAGTTTTTCGGTGCGCTGATTTATCGTATCGAAATACGTCAGATGCAACCAGAAACGATTTATAATTCCATACTTTTTGCGGTGAAAAAGATAAATAATGAACCCGCTTCACATACAATTGACGTATATTTGAATCATGCCTCTATGTTCTGTAAAAATATAAATAGCCCTCATTTCAAATCGTATTATTCTATACATAATTAAGCCTCGACGATGCGAGCTGTTTTTATTTCAAACAATCAGCAGATAAAATTGCATAATGAGTTTATTAAATTAATTTTAAAGCGTTACAAAATAATTTTTAATTTTATAATGAAGAAATAAATTTGCGTTGGTTTTTTTTAAACAACTGGTATATAAGTTGATTTTAATTTAAAAAGATTGGTATTTTATTAAATATAATTATCGTAATGAAACAAAAAAATTGTACAAATGTATTTTGAGAGTTTCCTTACGTTTAATTCTAAATTGCTTTATTTTATCACTAAATTAAAACTTTGGTCAAAATTAATTCGAAAATAAAATTTTAAAAATCGCCACACACACACAAAAAATTTATTATTATCCTTTTTCATCCGGATTTTTATTTTATCGCTCATTACAACCATTTTTTAAATTTAATTTGATTTTGTAATCCTCAAGAATTTCCTTTATATAATATCAATTTTCCACACGTACATCTCGCACAACTCACACACTAATCTCTTTTGCCGATCTTATCCATCCATTTTGACATATGACAGCCATCAAATAATATCAAGATATATCCGACAAAACGGTCAAATAACACTATCTGAGATTAAAGTCACTATTAATATTAAAGCGCGAAATCTAGACTGAAGTTTATGTCACACAAAAGAGTTAAAAACTTCTTATATAGTCGAAAATTTGGCTTCAAATACATGAAATGATAAAATCATCTACTTTTTAAATAATATTTTGTTAAATATATTTATATAAAAATTCAACTAAACAGCACAAATCATTACAATATAAATGCGCATTTCGAACATTGATCTTCCATCATCGGAGTTCTATATAATAGTATATACATGTTTTGACAGTAGTTCGTTTGGTAATAAAATGACAGCCCGAACAAAATTCAAATTTCCGACATTTCGCCTTACCAAAATCATCTAACATTCTAACACAACCATTTAATCATGCTACTGTTAATCGATTGCTTCTCTTAATATCAAATGGCATGTCTGCGCATCGGGACAACGAGAAATCGGTTCGCTTTACTCGAATCTTCCATCTTCAAGCCGCTTATATACTAAAGTTGTTCTATTATATCACGTTGTTACGCGATACATAGGCAACCCATAATACGCGCCGTTATCACTATTCTCTGCTTAAAGGCAGGTGTCATGTAGCCTGAACTACGACGTTTGTGATAACAACTGTCAAAGATATCCGTTTTGTACGATCGTTCCTCAATCAACAACGAATTTGCCGATGTGGTTGATTGTTGACGAACATTTTGTGCTTAGATGAGGAATTTTTTAATAGAAAAATCTATTTGAATGCATGAAACATTTTATCGACTTTTTTTACTAAATAATAAATATTTGAACGAAATTTTGAATTTTGAGAAAAAATATATATCGGAAAATCCAATTGCAGTCCTTTAGATATTACCTCATTTTTTTTTTAATATTCCTTCAAAAATTGCCGAGAAAAAAAACCTGCAAACAAAAGTCTTCTTTCCCATTAATTGTTGGTCTCTTTTGAATCGACATTTTAAATGTGTTATTTTTATTGAAAAATCAGATATTTTATCCAATATGGTCCAATCTTTTTTTTATAATCCTTCAAAAATCGTCAAGAAATCATCAAACAAAAACCATGAATGTTTTGTTTCTTTTGAATCGAAATTTAAAATGTGTTATTTTTATTGTAAATTCATATATTTTATTTTCGGAAAATCGAATTATTGTTCTTTAGATATTGCCTCTTTTTTTAAAATATTCTTTTAAAAATCGCCAAGAAATCATCAAACAAAAACCTTCTTTCCCATTAATTTTTTGTCTCTTTTGAATCGAAATTTTAAATGTGTTATTTTTATTGAAGATTCAAATATTTTATTTTCGGAAAATCCAATTATTGTCCTTTAGATATTACCTCTTTTTAAAAATATTCTTTCAAAAATCGTCGAAAAATCATCAAATAAAAACCTTCTTTCGCGTTATTTTTTTGTCTCTTTTGAATCGAAAATTTGAATGTGTTATTTTGATTGAAGATTCAAATATTTTATTTTCGGAAAATCCAATTATTGTCCTTTAGATATTACCTCTTTTTAAAAATATTCCTTCAAAAATCGTCGAAAAATCATCAAACAAAAACCTTCTTTCGCGTTAATTTTTTGTCTCTTTTGAATCGAAAATTTGAATGTGTTATTTTGATTGAAGATTCAAATATTTTATTTTCGGAAAATCCAATTATTGTCCCTTAGATATTACCTCTTTTAAAATATTCCTTCAAAAATCGTCGAAAAATCATCAAACAAAAACCTTCTTTCGCGTTAATTTTTTGTCTCTTTTGAATCGAAAATTTGAATATGTTATTTTTATTGAAGATTCAAATATTTTATTTTCGGAAAATCCAATTATTGTCCTTTAGATATTACCTCTTTTTAAAAATATTCTTTCAAAAATCGTCGAAAAATCATCAAATAAAAACCTTCTTTCGCGTTATTTTTTTGTCTCTTTTGAATCGAAAATTTGAATGTGTTATTTTGATTGAAGATTCAAATATTTTATTTTCGGAAAATCCAATTATTGTCCTTTAGATATTACCTCTTTTTAAAAATATTCCTTCAAAAATCGTCGAAAAATCATCAAACAAAAACCTTCTTTCGCGTTAATTTTTTGTCTCTTTTGAATCGAAAATTTGAATATGTTATTTTTATTGAAGATTCAAATATTTTATTTTCGGAAAATCCAATTATTGTCCTTTAGATATTACCTCTTTTTAAAAATATTCTTTCAAAAATCGTCGAAAAATCATCAAATAAAAACCTTCTTTCGCGTTATTTTTTTGTCTCTTTTGAATCGAAAATTTGAATGTGTTATTTTGATTGAAGATTCAAATATTTTATTTTCGGAAAATCCAATTATTGTCCTTTAGATATTACCTCTTTTTAAAAATATTCCTTCAAAAATCGTCGAAAAATCATCAAACAAAAACCTTCTTTCGCGTTAATTTTTTGTCTCTTTTGAATCGAAAATTTGAATGTGTTATTTTTGTTGAAGATTCAAATATTTTATTTTCGGAAAATCCAATTATTGTCCTTTAGATATTACCTCTTTTTAAAAATATTCCTTCAAAAATCGTCGAAAAATCATCAAACAAAAACCTTCTTTCGCGTTAATTTTTTGTCTCTTTTGAATCGAAAATTTGAATGTGTTATTTTTGTTGAAGATTCAAATATTTTATTTTCGGAAAATCCAATTATTGTCCTTTAGATATTATCTCTTTTTAAAAATATTCCTTCAAAAATCGTCGAAAAATCATCAAACAAAAACCTTCTTTCGCGTTAATTTTTTGTCTCTTTTGAATCGAAAATTTGAATGTGTTATTTTGATTGAAGATTCAAATATTTTATTTTCGGAAAATCCAATTATTGTCCTTTAGATATTACCTCTTTTTAAAAATATTCCTTCAAAAATCGTCGAAAAATCATCAAACAAAAACCTTCTTTCGCGTTAATTTTTTGTCTCTTTTGAATCGAAAATTTGAATGTGTTATTTTTGTTGAAGATTCAAATATTTTATTTTCGGAAAATCCAATTATTGTCCTTTAGATATTATCTCTTTTTAAAAATATTCCTTCAAAAATCGTCGAAAAATCATCAAACAAAAACCTTCTTTCGCGTTAATTTTTTGTCTCTTTTGAATCGAAATTTTAAATGTGTTATTTTTATTGAAGATTCAAATATTTTATTTTCGGAAAATCCAATTATTGTCCTTTAGATATTACCTCTTTTTAAAAATATTCCTTCAAAAATCGTCGAAAAATCATCAAACAAAAACCTTCTTTCGCGTTAATTTTTTGTCTCCATTAGACCACGACTGAACAATTCCAATCGCGACCTACCATCCATATTATCATCCCCACCGGTACACCCTCTCAATCTCTATTTGCGCCGACAAATCTTAGCGCATTAGTGTAAACTCTTGCACCTAGGCATCTAACACCTACAGCCACAATCTTGAACCAGTTATACTTACCCAATAGCTCCGCTCTCACCGTCTTCTGCATTCTCTATCAAAGTCTACGATCTACCATTCCCGTCTTTACTACATAGAACACCTTGAACCCTCCATGAGCTCTTGTTTCAATGCATTCTTCGTAATGATTCGGTTCAGGAGATTTCGTTAGAATTCTCCACGGTGATTTTTCTTGGAGACGTTTTTCAGTAGTTGGGCAAGAGACGAAAATTAACTACTTATGTTGGAAAGGTGTAATTTAGATAGTTTTTGTGCCTAAGGTCTTTCAGGTACGACGATATTTTGTACAATTTTGATAAAAAGATTTCTTTTTGAATGCCTCGGGACATTCTATATTCAGTTTCTTTGCTAAATGTCTCGTAAGATTCTTAATTGAAACAAATTTTTGGGTTACCAATCTAACTATTAGAAAATCCAATTAAAATAATCCCTTCATTAGACATTATATCTTCAGTGGAAGCTGAAAAAAACATGTCAATCTACCCCAATCGCATATTTTTTCGCTAATACAAACATAAACTATCTTCATCCATGAATTCTTTATCATTCTCCACACCGACTTCCAGGAAACGAAAAAAGAACACCCCTCCGAGGTTTCCGAACCAGTTTGCCATAACATTTCGTTCGAACACATATTCTGTGGAGCAAACTAACGTGCGTTCTTCAGAAATGCAATTTCAACTGTTGGATGGGTTGTTTGTAACGTGCAGAGAGGGATCAAGCTGAAATCTGAGGAAGCTGCAGTCGAGATTACGTACCGAATGGTATATAGATTAACTATACCTAGGGGTGCTTTGGTTTGATAGAAGATGTCTTCGCCAATTGCACAGGATTAATCGGAAATGTTGCCAAATTCTTATTTTTGAACTAGTCAATCATCAGAAAAGTTGCTGCTATTTTTGGATATTTTGCAAATTTATATCTAAAAACAATACGCCCCCTCGTTGACTGATAAATCTGTTTAATTACAAAAATTGCAAAAATTCATGTAACTTTCTTGTCCCATAAATTTCTTTTCGCTTCCATATTTCTCGAGGACCCATTTTCTCCGTACCCACTTACCCTGTACATGTACCCCACATTATATAACATCTACGCGGGCGTTTGAAAAGCACAGATAAGTGGCGTCTAAGTGCTTGAATAACTTTATGTTGTCATCACAGTGATCGTCGTATCAACACTCATCGTTCCATAGAAATGGCACTATCCAAGTGCCATGACAGTAGGGATCATCAATGAAGGGCCGGGCACAGACTCATTCTGTCGCTGTCCCATTCGCTATTAATTAACTGTGTTATATGATGTGATGTCGCACTCACGAAGCACGAGTGGTAACATGAACTGGCGGCTTCTTCCATTGGATGATTGGGCTGTTTAAGGGAACTCGAAGGGAGATTTTTTTTGAAGTGAAACTTCTATAGGCGCGGTAGGGCAAATTGGCCTAAACACGCTACGCGCATGCGTGTACTGTGTGTATACGTGGCATAAGGCAACCAGTAGACGGCGCTTGCGTATTTAATTATATATTACACAAACACTGCTTAATCTTTTAGCTAACAATTTGTTTATCAAATTCGCGTTGAAAGAATGTAAATTTTGTGTATGATGCACTAGTGGGTGCATTTCTATTTGTCGATGGCTCGCTCAGCTGTACCAGATTCATTTCGTTGATCTCTCACACCGCGTGTATCTTCACGTGCCTGAATCAGTGGCATTCAAATTCTCTGTACCACTCATTTAACGACGGTATCGATTCATCCAGTGTATTTGAGGTCGTTGGAAGGTTATGTTGTCCACCGTGTTTCTTTAACGCCCTTTGCCTGGCTCGATACTCTCTACTTCTTTCCAAGGTACTTGTTGGCACTTTGCTTGGCGGTTTATTCGCTTTCTTCCGTTGTCTAAATGCTCGCACTCTGTCTGTACTTGTCTTTTTCTCCATTTCGCTTTCACACAATGGAAATTGTGTGAAAAAAAAAAATATATATATAAAGAATAATTATAATCGTTAACAAATGGAAAAAAAGCAATGCACAAAATCAACTTTTCCTAGGAGCTAAGAAGTTTCACTTCTGCCGCGGGTGAGTCTCACGCAAATTTTTTTTTTGGTATTTTGCACATTTTTGTTATTTTGTCGAATCATTAATTCCACCCGTTGATTTGCACCATATTTCTTCATAGTCCCAAGTTTTTAGATGGCAAATTTAACAATTTGCAAATTAGTAGCTCTTCCCAAACCAACAATTCAACAAAATTTCTCAACGAGCAAATATTCGGCAACGTTCTTTTATAGCAAATCGTGCGCCCTTGTGGTTGGCGTATATGTTGGAAGATTTTACGATATTGTTGACAATGGGGAATGGGAGAATGGGGTGAAAGATGTTGGGGAAAAAAATGTTGAGGATGTGTGAGTGGAAGTCGATTTCGGCCGGTTATAGATAGGGGTGTAGTTTGTAGTGGTTTAAAATTGAATTTGCTGAAGGAAAATTTGAGGGCAGAAGATTGACTGAAATTGGGTGTTGATTTGTTTGGCGTAATTAAAATTTGATAAGTTGCAAAGAAGCTACGAGTGGTAAGTTCTAGTTCTTTTGCAATCTTATTTCTTCCTCTAAAAACTAACCTCAAACTTCTCGTATATTATACGCAAACTATCGCTTCCAGTTCTAACATTCCTTTGAACCTCCCGTAGCGTCGATATGCGCTTAAAATAATTTACCCCAACAATTTTCTTCAATGCATAGATTCAACGTTAATATCAATTATCTCAATATACCTGCACCTAAGAAGAGCTTCCTGTTCTAACCCAGATTTTAACCTCAGTTCGAAACTTCCCTCCATAACATATAAGACTTCGTGAAACTCGATAAACACAAGAAATACAACGATGCGAAGGAACATCTGATGTTCTTACGCCACTTTATTTTAAACCAAAACCCGAAGGTGAAGACAGACGCTATACCCAGCGTCTTGACGCTCTTTATACATCGACGTCGCTCAATGTATACGATACTAGGCGTCCCGACGCTATGGCGTTAAATTTCCAAGCTAAAGTAACTGTGTAACATGTGCATAGAATAAAGATGATGAAGCTTCTTCAGCGCAGGCTTCTTGAACGAGCGTCGCTCTTAAGCGTGCCGCTGTGATAGACAAATAGGTACCGTGAATTAAAAAAAAAAATATGAGGTGGGTGCCGATATACGCGCTTATAAGGTGATAAAGTTCAATTTAAGTTTAATTGAAAAATGTATTTTTATTAAGGGTTGGTACTAAGGTATGCCGGTTAAAAAGAAGAATTGTTTTTTTACTTGTTCATTTTCGATTTATTTGGAATATATTTTATGTTATTTGTAGGATCCAAAATATATATGTACATATTTCGAAATCATTTTATAACTTTTTAACAATATGTTTTTTGTAAATATTCGAAAACCGGTTTTTTTTTAGAAACGCTGGAATTCGAAAACCGGTTTTTGTAAAAAGTCGTTTTTTTGTATAAATCCTAGTTAGTACCAATTAGACGTTATTTAAAGTACTGAGTGTTCGAAAAAAAAATTTTAACTGCAATTTTTTTACATAAGTCAGCTGCTGCTGCATTTTTTTGCTGAAAAAACGGTCACATTCTAAGCGTACAAGCTTATCGTTTAGTGCCATCTAGATGCAGATAAGGGTTGTTGGTGTTGCGAGCTCCGAAGCACATTCTGCATAATTGATATGTGGAAGAAAACCCCGCTAAGTTGAAAAAGGATGTTATAAAATGTTCCTCTTTTGCAAAGTACATGTTTTTCGTCGTAAAAGAGTAGTTTTAATATGCGACGATATATATAGAAGAGTACAGATTATATGATGATGTTCTTGTATTATAACGGCGTCTTTAGAATATCCTTGATTTATCCTCGGATTATTCTGGATTAAGTAAAGTGAGGAGGTATTATGAGATATATGATGAATTGGTTGAAAAAATTAGCTTTTGTTGATGGTAAAATGGTTTTTTGTTGTTGTGAAATTTGCTTTTAAAATGAAACCTTGAAGCACTTAATATTAATAAATAAAAACATTACGAAAAAAATTGTGTAAGATTTTATATATGGGGAAACAGAACCGGCTTCAGCATTTGTCGAGTTGTTTTTTTAAGGTACTTTTTGAAATGGACCCTGTGAATATTTTCGCAAAATTTTCACATTTTCGAAAGTGAGTTTATGATATTTTCGAATAGGATTGGAGCTTCGCATTTACAGTCCGCTAATGATTTGGATCGGAAATGGATATCTCGCGAGATACTCCTTAATTTTAATTTTTGGTAAACTTCACACTTTCCAAAGTATTTTAAATGCCGTTTTTCTGAAATTTATGAAATTTTAATTGGAATAATTTTTAAACGGACTTCCGTGTTAAAATTCCCAATTTATTTTTAAAGTTTTAATTATAAATTCTAATAAGAAGTCTTAATCAAAAATTTTTTTTTCTGGAGAATAATCGTTTTTATCTATTTTTCTAGACTCCGGAAATGTTGATCAAAAAAAATTCTCGACCAAAAGAACAAACGAAAATTTATAAGAGCTGCTAAATAATCGCTCGCAAACCTATAAAACTACAAATCCTGACCTGATAATATCTATCTATCGAATTTCACATTTCAAAAGTCGCATCTTCGCGAAAATTTATTTTAACGCTTTTAATATTTTAAATTCTTTTCAATTAACATTTAGAATATCAAAACTTTTAATCATCTTATAAAACTCCAAAAATTATTCTCAAATTTTGTATCCAACCTGATATTCTTTTAATGCTTTTTATCATGTTCTTTTTCACGAACATTTTTACAAATTACTTCGTAGCTAAACTCGATTTGAAAATTTGCTATATCTTTGAAAATTGCGGTTTTAAAACACTTCTAAAGTTTAAATATGCCTTAATTAAAAAAAAAATCTAATTGGATAATTAGTGCAGTTAATAAAGGTATTTTTTTAAGCGTCCTTCCTGTTTTTCTTCTCCTATTTCGTTGACTTCAAACATTTAAAAACGGATGGAAGAATATTTGTCGTTTTCGTTTTGTTCGCAAATAAAATAAATTTCGAAAATTTTACTATTTTTAAAACTAAATTTAATTTTTTTAAACTCGGAAGAGAATAGTTTAAAATAATGTTTTGCCAGCATAAAAATTTAGGTCATTATAATTATGTTATATCATCTCAGAATAAATTCGCAATTAGTTTTTATTATACCAAAGGTTTGGCCATCATCAACGCTCTCTTCGTATCATGAAGACTAATTAAAATATCACCAGGCATTAAATTCATTATCGAAATCTATTCGTATTTCATAGACTCCTTGTGGAATTAAATGGCAACTTTTGAAAGCCAAGAAGTGTACACTACTAAAAAAAATTTTTTTTACATTTCTTACAAAGGATAGTGTAGGTGTGAATGTACAGGGAGAGAAAATATATATGCTGAGATTCGCCGACGATATAGCTATATTGGAAGAAAGCGAAAAGAATTTAGAAAGGGTATTGAATGGTATGCAGGCAGTATTGACTAGGGATTTTAACATGAAAATAAATATAGGTAAAACTAAAGTGATGAGGTGTGACAAAAAGGAATGCAGCAGAAAAATGAGGATCACAATAGGAGATAATAGAATCGAAGAAGTGTTAGATTTTTGTTATTTAGGCAGTAGAATCACAAAAGATAATCGAAGCAAGGTAGATATAAAGTGTAGGATAGCACAGGGTAGGAAGGCATTCGTAGAAAAAGAACAGATTTTAAGATCAAATATTGACTTGGGTATTAGAAAAAGATTACTGAAGGTATATGTTTGGAGTGTAGCACTGTACGGGTGTGAGGCGTGGACTATAGGAAAGGAAGAGAAGCGTAGATTAGAAGCACTTGAAATGTGGTGTTATAGGAGGATGATGAGGATTGGTTGGGAAGATAAAGTAACAAATGAAGCTGTACTAGAGTTAGTAGGGGAGAAGAGAAGTATTTGGAGAGTGTTACAGCGTAGGAGAGACAGATTAGTAGGGCATATTCTTAGGCATGGGGGGATTATGCAATTGATCATAGAAGGTAGAGTGGAGGGAAAGAGAGGGGTAGGTAGGCCTAGATTGGAGTATGTGAGTCAGATAGTTGAAGACGTTGAGATGAATAGCTATAGGGAGATGAAGGGATTAGCTCAGGATAGATCGGCATGGCGTGCTGTTTCCAACCAATCTTTAGGATTGCGGACTCTTTAACTAAACAAAGGAATTATTAATTGCAAAAATATGATACAGAAAATATTGCATTTTTTTTACTATAAATTATATATCTAAAAAATATATTTAAATTTCAAATATATATTTAATTGCAATATATAGAACTAAAAGGTAGTATATTGTTTTTAGTGAGAAATGAATTTTTAGTGAGTGTACTCGAGTTCTTTTATCTTAAGCCATTTGACCGCTGTATGTCCCCATTTATTAATAAATTATAATTAATATCGTCATTAGTATTCCGCTATCGTTTCGACAAAGGGACATCCCTTATTTTACATACAAGAACCATTTTTATGTCTTGAGCGAATTCCTCTTTGCTGGGGTAGGAAAAATAGTGGAGAAAAGTCCCATTCTATGCGAAACGCCATCGTGTAAAAGGATCTTAAGCAGCGTTCCAATATGAAGATAAACCACAAAATTCTATGCGAGATACAGATAACGTTGTGTTGTGTCGGTTGATAGAAACTAGGAAGAAATATTATATCTTAAGATTTGCACTTGTTTTTGAGGTTGGTATACAGATCGGGAAGCGGGAAGCGGATGTGCAATTTCACGGGTTACTTACGCTCCTCCGTTTTCGCTTGGTTTTGTCTAAGAAACGTCTTCGTGCCGGCGAAGAAGAGTAATTGATCAGAATTGTGCAGGTCCAAAATAATGTATATTTGCGGCAGAAATAATGGCTGAATATTCGACAAAATCAACAATTAATGAAGATAGGGTAAAATTGAAGAACGAAACTTTTTTTTTTAATCCTGCATCCGCAAATATTTGACAAATTAATGACTTTCAAAAGTCAGATCAAAAAATCAACAGAAACGTTAAGTTTCTATCAGATTTAATGGAGAAAGGAAAAAAACTTGCAGGATATTGGCCAAATATTTGCCAATAAAAAAATTAATAATTTTTATATCAAATCATAGTTTATTAAAAAGTTTTTGTAAATTGAAAATTAGTCATAAAAGGAAAAAGTTGATGGATCTAAAAAAAAATCTTCTTCGTTCCATGTCAAATATTTGGCTGAATGAAAATGTACTACTTTTAGTAAAGCTTCAGTAAATCAAAAAAAATTAAAAATCAATCATATTTCAAAAATCTATAAAAAATAATCAAGAAAGAAGAGTAGTGAAAGATTTAAAAAAAAATCTTATTTGCTTCATCCTAAAGATTTTGGCTAAATGAAAAATTAGCGACTTTTAGATTAAATCAAAAAATCAATTAAAAAATTGATTTTATATAAGAGTTAGGCAAGAAAGAAAAAAATTGTAAGATATAAAAAAAATCATATTTGCTGCATATGACAAAATAAAAAAATTACGACTTTTAAAAGCCAAATCAAAAAACTAATAAAAAATTGATTGTACATGAGAATTAGATAAGAAATGAAAAATAGAAGAATTTAAAAAATCTTATTTATTGCATTGTATATATTTGGCAAATTTAAAAGTTTTCATGCAAAAAAATGAAAAATCAAAAAATAATTTTATGAAAATTAGTCAAAAATATATATATTGTAGTGAAAGATTTAAAAAAAAACCTTATTTGCTGTTGCATCCTAAAGATTTGGCTAAATGAAAAATTAGCGACTTTTAGATTAAATGAAAAAATCAATTAAAAAATTGATTTTATATAAGAGTAAAGCAAGCAAGAAAAAAAATGTTTTTATATGAAAATATGACAAAATAACGAAATTACGACTTTTAAAAGCCAAATCTAAAAACTAATAAAAAATTGATTGTACATGAGAATTAGATAAGAAAGGAAATATAGAAGAATTTAAAAAAATCTTATTTGCCGCATCGTAAATATTTGACTAAATGAAAAATTAGCGACTTTTAGATCAAATCAAAACACGAATTAAAAAAAATCGATTTTATATAGTAGTTGTATATTATTTTATATAGGCAAGGACGAAAAAATTGTAAGATAAGATCTAAAAAAAAATGACAAAATCAAAAATGTCGACGATAAAAGCCGAATCAAAAATCAATTAAAAAATTGTTTTTATATTTTACATTTATAATCGAGAAAGGAAAAATGGAAGGATTAAATAAATATGTAGTTTTGCCAAAATCAAAAGTTTTAATCCAAATAATTAAGTCGAAATGAAAAATCAAAAAATAATTTTATAAAAAATAGTCAAAAATATATATATTTTTGTCTTTAGCGTTTTTCTGGCAAAGCAAAAAGGCTCTTCGCCCACACAAAATCCCCACTTTGGCAATTGCCTGATCTTTATGTTAGACTTCCATTTTATAAAGCCGAGGAGAATTTATTTGTTTGTTTCACGTACTAGAAAAGGTGTTTAGTTTGGTTGCCCTTATTGTATAATTCACTGGCCTCAACAGATACACGGAAAAAGTTTTTCTCCACTATGCTCTTTCCTACCCTCCACTTTGTGATTAACTACACGGTTGACAAGAGTAAAAATGTCTTGCATTCTACAAAAGAAATCGTACACGAAACATCAAATGAATTACTTTCCTTTTTTTTATCCGTGCACCAAATATCTTATTTTCTAACTCTCGCGGAAAAATTGCAGCATCCAATTTCTCAAAAAAAACTAGCTGGACAATATTTTTCACTTCTCGTATAAAACATTTTTTTTTTGAAAACCCATGGACTATTTTTCCATGCACTAACTAACAAGTATCGTTTTTACATTTCCTTTTTTTTTTTTTTTGAAATGGCTGTTTCAAATTCAGCTGCCGCTGTTTATTCGGTTGCATAAGACCGATAAAAAATGATGGTCCTTCAGGCATAAGTGTTTCGGAGAACTTGCGTTTTGGAAAGAGGACTTACAAATTGTCACCCGATGGATGAATGGGATGATATTGTAACAAGTCTCTCCACTTTTGTGAAAACTTTCCAGCTAACCGTAAAGTTGCTGAAGAAAAGTTATTGCGAAACGGTTGTCGGGTCGAAGGTGACATGTTTATTATTTTGCTTACGAAGAAGTATGTTTGGAATATTACAATGAATTTGTTAATAAGAAATCATTTCTTCAAAAAACGAAGCGAATTATATTTATTTTACATTTTTATTACTAAGAAAATGTTTTTTTTGTTGAAATTTCTTATAGCATGAACAAGGTGAGATTTAGAAATAATTAATTTAGAACTATTTAACGTCAGAGAGCTGAAATGTCTAAAAACGATCACTGGCAAAGAAAACATGCGTTTTTAGACATTTTCGTGCTTCGCGGCCTTAAACTGTATTTTTCACGACAAAAAATATTTTTTTATGTGAAAATAAACTTATTAACGTCAGAAAGTTGGAAACGTCTAAAAACGATCACTTTCAACGAATACAAGAGTTTTTAGACATTTTCGTGCTTCGCGGATTAAAAATGTATTTTTCACAATAAAAAAATATTTTTTATGTCTGAAAATAAATTTTCGTGCTTCGCGGATTAAAAATGTATTTTTCGCGACAAAAAATTATTTTTTATCTCTGAAAATAAATTTATTAACGTCAGAAAGTTGGAAACGTCTAAAAACGATAATTTTCAACGAATACAAGAGTTTTTAGACATTTTCGTGCTTCGCGGATTAAAAATTTATTTTTCACTACAAAAAATATTTTTTTAATGTGAAAATAAATTTATTAACGTCAGAAAGTTGGAAACGTCTAAAAACGATCACTTTCAACGAATACAAGAGTTTTTAGACATTTTCGTGCTTCGCGGATTAAAAATGTATTTTTCACGATAAAAAATATTTTTTATATGTGAAAATAAATTTATTAACGTCAGAAAGTTGGAAACGTCTAAAAACGATCACTTTCAACGAATACAAGAGTTTTTAGACATTTTCGTGCTTCGCGGATTAAAAATTTATTTTTCACGACAAAAAATATTTTTTTAATGTGAAAATAAATTTATTAACGTCAGAAAGTTGGAAACGTCTAAAAACGATCACTTTCAACGAATACAAGAGTTTTTAGACATTTTCGTGCTTCGCGGATTAAAAATTTATTTTTCACGACAAAAAATATTTTTTTAATGTGAAAATAAATTTATTAACGTCAGAAAGTTGGAAACGTCTAAAAACGATCACTTTCAACGAATACAAGAGTTTTTAGACATTTTCGTGCTTCGCGAATTAAAAATGTATTTTTCACGATAAAAAATATTTTTTATGTCTGAAAATAAATTTTCGTGCTTCGCGGATTAAAAATGTATTTTTCGCGACAAAAAAATATTTTTTATCTCTGAAAATAAATTTATTAACGTCAGAAAGTTGGAAACGTCTAAAAACGATAATTTTCAACGAATACAAGAGTTTTTAGACATTTTCGTGCTTCGCGGATTAAAAATTTATTTTTCACGACAAAAAATATTTTTTTAATGTGAAAATAAATTTATTAACGTCAGAAAGTTGGAAACGTCTAAAAACGATCACTTTCAACGAATACAAGAGTTTTTAGACATTTTCGTGCTTCGCGGATTAAAAATGTATTTTTCACGATAAAAAATATTTTTTTGTCTGAAAATAAATTTTCGTGCTTCGCGGATTAAAAATGTATTTTTCGCGACAAAAAAATATTTTTTATCTCTGAAAATAAATTTATTAACGTCAGAAAGTTGGAAACGTCTAAAAACGATAATTTTCAACGAATACAAGAGTTTTTAGACATTTTCGTGCTTCGCGGATTAAAAATTTATTTTTCACGACAAAAAATATTTTTTTAATGTGAAAATAAATTTATTAACGTCAGAAAGTTGGAAACGTCTAAAAACGATCACTTTCAACGAATACAAGAGTTTTTAGACATTTTCGTGCTTCGCGAATTAAAAATGTATTTTTCACGATAAAAAAATATTTTTTATATGTGAAAATAAATTTATTAACGTCAGAGAGTTGGAAACGTATGATGTATGAGTTAATTAAACAAGAAATTTTAAAGATTAACAATAAACTGGTTTAAGAAAATTGTATATTTTTGAAATTGATGATACTTTTGGAATATGAAACTACATTTTATGTTATGTTAGAACTGCCTTAATTTTTTATAGAGAACACCCTGTATATTTTTCTTCATTTTTTATATGTCAAATTCTCTAATTTAATTAATTTACACATTGAAGTCGACGTCTTTTTGTTTGATGTAATAAAATTTTACAAAAAAACTTCTAATAATATACAAGGTGTTCTATTTAAGAAAATTATGATTTATTTTTTTGAATATAGATCTCTAAGTTTAATATTATTTTTAAACTCTAGTTTGTATTCTAAAAATAATATAAATAATTTTCTTAATAAGTTCATAAACGTAGTATAATAATAATCTTTAAAAAAAAACTTAATAAACGTAATATGTTCATTAAAAGATTTTTTAAATGATTTAATTTTAATCGTATTCGTTTTTGAGAAAAACAACATTTTCGTGACGTCAATAAATACCGAAATATATATTTTTTTTAATATTCAAATTTATGATTCACATGCTAGCAAAAAATTATATAATTTTTATATAATAAAAAATCTGTTTTGATGGTCCATATAAAAATTACTGAATATATTTACTCTTAAAGATTTTTTAAAATTGAAAGTCACACAAAATATTATTTCCAGAAATTAAATACGTAATTTATTAGAGCAACCTTTAATCAAGAAATTGTAAATATGTCGCGAAAAGTTAGTAATATCCAATTTGCAGTTCTTTAAAAAGTTTTCGCCAATTTAAAGTTTATTTGTATTCAAGTTTAAACATAATATTTTTATAGCAAAAATGTGTGAATTTTTTTTATTTAGTCAGGTAGTTTTTCTATTAAATATTTGCCACAAATATTTTTTCAATAGCTTCGATTAATTTTCGCATTTTCGATAACAATTCCGCAAAAAATTTTTGATAGCCCGCAGAATAAACAACCAAATTGCGCAACCGTTCAATTATATTTTTTTTATCAAAAATATCTACATTCAGCGAAACTAAACCCTTTCTAGTGGATAATCATATAACTGCAACACAAGTACAGGATTATGGTTATTGAACCAAATTGAAACAATAAAGCTTAACTGCAGCACCGGCTGTCAATATCACCCCCCATATCGCCCCCATCCGCTATCTATAGCAGAGTCCATCGGGAATACATGAATATGTAAATAACCTTTCCTGCCGAGGTAGTTTTTTTTTTTTGCAATAAACTAACGGGATATATTCATGGAAGTGCAGATATTTGATATAATTGATATTTGATATAAGTACAATATATTCGATGTATGTGTAAAATATAAAAATGTATGTACAAACTAAAATTTACGAGAATTCCGATATAACAAAAAAAGATAAAACTATTAGGAATGAAATATTAATTTATTTATTTTTATCCTGTTTTGAAAATATTTTTTTTTATTATTATAGAAAAACATACAATAAATTTTTATTTTCTTCTGCTCTCCTTTATATATCTAGTTCCTTAATTTTTATTTGATCCTATCACAGAATCCTCATCATTTTCCTATAGCAGCACTTTTCTTCAAAATTATTTTTCCGATGTCGTTCATTCATTTTTATTGTCAACGCCTACCAACCATAAAATTCTGTAATTTTTTTTTCTTCTTATTTTTGATTCAATATTACACCTTAAAATTTTATTAATCTCGAATTTTTTTTCCGAGTATTTTTAATTTTTAATTTATTTCTAAAAATTTAATATCAAATTTATTTTAGTTGGATTTTTTTTATTATTATATACCGGGCCATGTATTATATATTTTTTAAATATTTGCAATTAATGAATATTTTTTTTTAAATCACCAACGTTTACATCACAATTAATTTTTGAACGAACTACTTAAATTAATTTAAATTTTATATATTTTTTCAATATCATAAATACTTCTCCACTATATGTCAAAATTATTTTCCTAACAAACTATTTATGGTTCATTTTTATTCTGAATATCTAAAAAATTTACTGTTAAATTTAGTAATAATAAAAACATCAAAATGCAAGTAAAAAAACTAAATTTTTTTTTTAATATCAAATATTCTGTTTATTAAAATTATTAAAAAAAAATTTACTAAAATCTGCTTATTATTAATTTTTATTTTAAATTAAGTTAAATTTTCTTTTAAATTCACTCACTTATTCACACTTCTTCACTTATTATTGTTAAAATTACTTAGTATAGTTAATTCAAGATATGTTAAATTTCCCAATATTATTTCCTGTCTAAATAATAATTTTAAAAATCAAAAATTTCCCGAAAAATTTAATATTTTGTAATGTCCCCCTATACTCGTATATAAAAATATTTGTTGAGAAAAAAAGCTTATTATTAATTAAAATTTTCTTAAATATCACAAATATTTAGAAAAATTATTATTTAAAAACTTATTTGTAGCAATTTTTTTTTTTTTTTTAGTTAATTTGGTTAATTAATTAATTAATACCTTGTGTTAAATTTACCTGAAAATCACTAATATGTAGTTCTTTTCAGCCATATATAAAATTTGTTTTTGGAAAAATTTCTTACACTTAATTTTATTTACATTAAATTTTCTCGTATTATTTCCTATCCAAACAATTAAATGTTTCAATTATTATTTTCTAATATATTATATTTTATTATAAATTTTCTTGTAAAAATCACAGTTATTTTCGGAAAATTTTCGTGTAATTATTTTAATTTTCTGGAACAACATGTTTTATTATTTTATATTTTATAATTATTTTATTATTATTTTTGCAAAAAAATCTACTTATTGTTAAATGCCATGTTTAAATATACTAAAAAAAATTGAATAAAGTTTTATCTTGATTATTATTTTAAATTTAGCAAAAAAATACATTTTTTCACATTAAACCAAAAAAAATCACACCCAATTTTTTCCTCATTCAAATCTCCACCAGCTCTAAATAATTGAACAATCGAAACCATTTAGCCTCTGCATTTATCCACAATCCGAACGACTCTTCAGCCTCGATAATTGGCAACTGGGGCATGCAATTTCACCTCATATCCAAACAGACCGCTGGTCAGTCCATCAAAACCGCCTGTCCTCTCCAAGACCATTATAGATACCATTGCGGCCTCATATAGTAAATATTCAACGATTGCTGCATTATCCTACTCCGAAATTATAAGGACAGTTGATATACTTATAGGATTTGAATATAGATGAAAGATCATTTGATGCAGATTTATACAGGGTGTTTGTAGTAAAAAAAAAGGTGGTTCATTAATTATTTGAGAAATTGTTAATATATTCGTTTAGAGACAAATAAAAACATACAATAAAAAAATAACAGTGATAGAAAAAATAGAAAAGTGAAAGCATAAACTTTAAAAAAATTAAAATCAAAAAAATATTTGTTTAAAAAATTAGTTTAAAAAAAATAAGATGTTTTGTAAATACCCTTACAGTCGTTTCGTATGAAAAACAATATTTTCAGGTTTAGAATTGATATTTGATTAGTTATAAAAGGCAGCGCAGAAGGAACGATATAACAACAAAGAAATTTGCAAATAAAATTTAACAACCATATTTTTCAGGCATTGTATGATATTGTATAATTAAACGAACTAAATATTCAAACATGTCAATTTTTTTAATCACCTCCACCATATTCTTAAGCAAAAATATAATAAATAAATCATATTTAGCTCAAATATTTATGTCCTTTTCAATTATTTTTGGTAGAAATTTGCCAAAAAAAAATTAACAACCGCATTTTTCAGGCATTGCATGATTGAACGACCTAAATATTCAAACATGTCAATTTTTTTAATCACCTCGACCATATTCCTTAGCAAAAATATAATACATGACTCATATTTAGCTCAAATATTTACGTCCTTTTCAATTATTTTTGGTAGAAATTTGCCAAAAAAAAATTAACAACCGCATTTTTCAGGCATTGCATGATTGAACGACCTAAATATTCAAACATGTCAATTTTTTTAATCACCTCGACCATATTCCTTAGCAAAAATATAATAAATGACTCATATTTAGCTCAAATATTTACGTCCTTTTCAATTATTTTTGGTAGAAATTTGCCAAAAAAAATGAACAACCGCATTTTTCAGGCATTGCATGATTGAACAACCTAAATATTCAAACATGTCAATTTTTTTAATCACATCGACCATCTTCTTAAGCAAAAATATAATAAATAAATCATATTTAGCTCAAATATTTACGTCCTTTTCAATTACTTTTGGTAGAAATTTGCCAAAAAAAATTAACAACCGCATTTTTCAGGCATTGCATGATTGAACGACCTAAATATTCAAACATGTCAATTTTTTTAATCACCTCCACCATATTCTTAAGCAAAAATATAATAAATAAATCATATTTAGCTCAAATATTTATGTCCTTTTCAATTACTTTTGGTAGAAATTTGCCAAAAAAAATTAACAACCGCATTTTTCAGGCATTGCATGATTGAACGACCTAAATATTCAAACATGTCAATTTTTTTAATCACCTCGACCATATTCCTTAGCAAAAATATAATACATGACTCATATTTAGCTCAAATATTTACGTCCTTTTCAATTATTTTTGGTAGAAATTTGCCAAAAAAAAATTAACAACCGCATTTTTCAGGCATTGCATGATTGAACGACCTAAATATTCAAACATGTCAATTTTTTTAATCACCTCGACCATATTCCTTAGCAAAAATATAATAAATGACTCATATTTAGCTCAAATATTTACGTCCTTTTCAATTATTTTTGGTAGAAATTTGCCAAAAAAAATGAACAACCGCATTTTTCAGGCATTGCATGATTGAACAACCTAAATATTCAAACATGTCAATTTTTTTAATCACATCGACCATCTTCTTAAGCAAAAATATAATAAATAAATCATATTTAGCTCAAATATTTACGTCCTTTTCAATTATTTTTGGTAGAAATTTGCCAAAAAAAATTAACAACCGCATTTTTCAGGCATTGCATGATTGAACAACCTAAATATTCAAACATGTCAATTTTTTTAATCACCTCGACCATATTCCTAAGCAAAAATCTAATAAATAAATCATATTTAGCTCAAATATTTACGTCCTTTTCAATTATTTTTGGTAGAAATTTGCCAAAAAAAATTAACAACCGCATTTTTCAGGCATTGCATGATTGAACAACCTAAATATTCAAACATGTCAATTTTTTTAATCACCTCGACCATATTCCTAAGCAAAAATCTAATAAATAAATCATATTTAGCTCAAATATTTACGTCCTTTTCAATTATTTTTGGTAGAAATTTGCCAACAAAAATTAACAACCGCATTTTTCAGGCATTGCATGATTGAACAACCTAAATATTCAAACATGTCAATTTTTTTAATCACCTCGACCATATTCCTAAGCAAAAATCTAATAAATAAATCATATTTAGCTCAAATATTTACGTCCTTTTCAATTATTTTTGGTAGAAATTTGCCAAAAAAAATTAACAACCGCATTTTTCAGGCATTGCATGATTGAACAACCTAAATATTCAAACATGTCAATTTTTTTAATCACCTCGACCATATTCCTAAGCAAAAATCTAATAAATAAATCATATTTAGCTCAAATATTTACGTCCTTTTCAATTATTTTTGGTAGAAATTTGCCAACAAAAATTAACAACCGCATTTTTCAGGTATTGCATGATTGAACAACCTAAATATTCAAACATGTCAATTTTTTTAATCACCTCGACCATATTCCTAAGCAAAAATCTAATAAATAAATCATATTTAGCTCAAATATTTACGTCCTTTTCAATTATTTTTGGTAGAAATTTGCCAAAAAAAAATAACAACCGCATTTTTCAGGCATTGCATGATTGAACGACCTAAATATTCAAACATGTCAATTTTTTTAATCACCTCGACCATATTTCTAAGCAAAAATATAATAAATAAATCATATTTAGCTCAAATATTTACGTCCTTTTCAATTATTTTTGGTAGAAATTTGCCAAAAAAAATTAACAACCGCATTTTTCAGGCATTGCATGATTGAACAACCTAAATATTCAAACATGTCAATTTTTTTAATCACCTCGACCATATTCCTAAGCAAAAATCTAATAAATAAATCATATTTAGCTCAAATATTTACGTCCTTTTCAATTATTTTTGGTAGAAATTTGCCAAAAAAAATTAACAACCGCATTTTTCAGGCATTGCATGATTGAACAACCTAAATATTCAAACATGTCAATTTTTTTAATCACCTCGACCATATTCCTAAGCAAAAATCTAATAAATAAATCATATTTAGCTCAAATATTTACGTCCTTTTCAATTATTTTTGGTAGAAATTTGCCAAAAAAAATTAACAACCGCATTTTTCAGGCATTGCATGATTGAACAACCTAAATATTCAAACATGTCAATTTTTTTAATCACCTCGACCATATTCCTAAGCAAAAATCTAATAAATAAATCATATTTAGCTCAAATATTTACGTCCTTTTCAATTATTTTTGGTAGAAATTTGCCAAAAAAAAATAACAACCGCATTTTTCAGGCATTGTATGATTGAACAACCTAAATATTCAAACATGTCAATTTTTTTAATCACCTCGACCATATTCCTAAGCAAAAATCTAATAAATAAATCATATTTAGCTCAAATATTTACGTCCTTTTCAATTATTTTTGGTAGAAATTTGCCAAAAAAAATTAACAACCGCATTTTTCAGGCATTGCATGATTGAACAACCTAAATATTCAAACATGTCCATTTTTTTAATCACCTCCATCATATTCCTAAGCAAAAATCTAATAAATAAATCATATTTAGCTCAAATATTTACGTCCTTTTCAATTATTTTTGGTAGAAATTTGCCAAAAAAATTTAACAACCACACCTTTCGTATGATATTCTAACCATTACCTCTCATCCTCAACGCAATGATGCGTTTACTCCTTTAGCTGAGCATGCCATCATATATCGTCCTCCTCGAGTCAGTCCTTCGTGTGAGCATCCTCCGCCATTAGACCAGCTGACATAGCCGCACACATGATCTGTTTGTTATGCATTGCTTTCATCGAATCGAATTTCGGCGGTCCTCGCTGGCATTTTATTGAATAGCTCTTCGAGTGGCTCGCTCAGGTATTCTATACCTCTTGCAAAATCGAACGAACCGTTCGTTGCGTTTGCTTTTTATCGTGGCGTGGGCTTGTGGTATATCGGTGGCGGTATATAGATAGCTTGACGTTTCACGCATGAAGAAATTGAAAAAGAGGTCGTTCTGTCAGATTGTAAAAGCAGCTTTATGTTTGCCATTAAAATTTGGACTCGCCTGGCTAAAGATGGATATAGAATAGAATAGAATATTTATTTATTGTTTTACAAAAATGGCAATTACAAACGTCGCTTGGTATAAAATAGTAAAAAACATGCTATTGCAAATTAACATTTAAACAATTAAAGAAAGAGTCGAATTTAATACTTTTATTTCTGTCATTTTATCATATTATTTCATAAATTTTGTGCATACAAAAAAATGACAATTGTTTCCAAAACAAAAAAATGTTCTCACTGTTTTTCAATAAACAAAACGAGATTAATAGATTCAAATGACTTTTTAAAAAAATTGAACAAAAAAATGCGTATATATATCGTAATTATTTTTTTATTTTCTAAAAAATGCAATATCTTTGTACATTTTTCTTCTTTGGTTTTTTTCTCTTCGTACATTTCTTTGTAGCAATATTAGCAGACATACCATATACGGGAACCCCGAAAAAAATTGAAATATCGTGTCACATCACTTTAAAACCATTTTAAAATAAATCGGGAAAACCCGAACACTGACGTATTAAAAAAAAAATTTTGTTGTACTAATTTTTGGGGCTTTAAAACCAGACTATAGTGAATCCGGACTGATCAAAGCCGGACTAAGCGAGGTATTGCTGTATATAATATTCAACTTGCCTTGGAAAGAAATTTTTAATTTTTCTCTTCAAGCGAAAAATTGGTTGCAAAAAAAATTTTCTATCTGCTTTACCAAACGAAATTAATAAATTCAAATGCCTTTATTAAAAACAATTAAACAAAAAAATGCATGTTTATTTCGCAATTCATTTTTTATTCTCTAAAAATTGTATTTTTTTTTAAAAAACCCGAACATTTATGTATAAAAAAATTATTTTGTTGTACTAATTTTTGGGGCTTTAAAACCACACTATGCGAGGTATTGCTGTATTAATTGTGATATTAAAAAAAAAACATTTGCTGTGATAACGATGTCCATTTTGATGATTTTTTCGTATAACAAATGACTCTGATGATGCATATTAATATGCGAATAAACTACATAAAAAATATAAAAAATAAACTCGGCTCTTTACTTATTTAATTAAGTCAACAACAAATAAATGATGGATATGTTCTTTGGATGGTTTCGTGTGTACATTTTATTTGGTTAGGTTGAATTAAAAATTCGGCGACTACAAATGATAGGAAACTTAAAAAAAAAATTAAAATGTTCGTTGCAGCAATGTTAAATATTCGGAGAAAAAAAAAGTTTTTTTGTAGAAGTCTTAAGCCCGCGCAAAATAAGAATTAACTAGATGCACAGGTAACTAAACAAAGTGGTACAATTTAAACGGATTAAATGGATTTCCTTTTCCCAATCGGTCCTCTATTTAACAAAATACCTTTCTTCCGTTCAGGGCGTATAATAGTAATGAATGGCGCAATCAATGCCGGCCCGTCCGATAATTCCGTCTCACTTACTCGGCCATTAGCCTGCGACACCTTACTCTATCTTGAACATCGCCCGCTGGACCTGTGCCAAAATATCCGAGCGAACCTTCCGTTTTTGCACAATATGCTTCGTTCACACTCAACGTGCACTATATGCCATATGGCGATAGATGCGATTTTGCTCGTAATTAGACGTACGTGCGGTGGTGTAGTGCGAGTGGTTCTTGGACGGCTTTGAAGCCATAAATTTTCGAGACGCCGTCGCGGGATTTACTTTAAGATTTTGTTTTCTGAGCGGCAGACGGTTGGTGAATAGAAATCTCTTCCCACGGCCGTCGTAATTGTTCTATGATAGAAAATGTCTTTACTTCGTCCATGACAGAATCTGCGCATAAATGAAATTTATTGGCTGAATCAACTAAAGAAATTTGTTCGATATTTAAATTGTGAGAAAAAACTGTATATATATATATATTTATTTTTTTAGTATTTAGTAAACAAATAATAAAGTAAATGTAAATGCGTGAAGAGGATTAACGTTCCGCTGATGTGTACATTTTTTTTTTATAAGAAATGTTTTCTGGAAAATAATCATGGGAGTGCTTCAATTTATAGTGTATAAAATATTGGTCAAATTTGTAGTCGTTTTCTAAATAATTCTGCAATATATTATTTTTTTGATTTTTTAGCTACTTTGCTAAAAACAAATTTTCCTCTGTTCAAATTTTTCACTTTTTATTTTGATTATTTAAACCATAAATAGGACGGATTTTTTTTGAAACTGAAATTAAAATTTACAGCTCGAATGACACAATTATTTTTTACAATTTATTTTTTATACTGGTATGAGGCACCCTGTATAAAAATACCAGATAATCAGTCGTATTTATAAAATGAAATTTCATGAAAATAATTGCGCTTATTTTTCATTTAAGTAAATTACTGAGAATACGATTAGATTTTTTTAGTATTCTTGATAAATTAGAAGTATTTATGTATCCACATTTGCTTAATAAATTTTTTTTATTCCATAATTATTTCGATTCGTAGTTTATTGATAAAATTTATTTTATTTTATTTATTTTATTAAATTTTCCAATTATTTTGGTTGTTTCTTTATCAATATTTCATTAAAATAGTATTTTCAATAGCATCCGACCATCGCCGAAATTTTTGATACTAAAAATAATAACCGGAAATTTAATTATAGAATTTTTTATGCACAAAAAAGGTTATATACATTTTTTAATATGGAATTTAAAAATGTATCTACATTCTGAAAGCATCTGAACATCGCAGAAGATTTTGTTACTAAAAAAATAATCGGAAATTTAATTATAGAACTTTTTTTAGCGCAAAAAAAAGTTATATTCATTTTTTGATATTATTAAAAAATGAGAAAATGTCTTAAAAGGCATCTGACCATCGCAGTAATTTTTGTTACTAAAAATAATCGGAAATTTAATTATAGAACATTTTTAGCACAAAAAAAAGTTATATACATTTTTTGATATTATTAAAAAATGTAAAAACATCTTAAAAGGCATCTGACATCGCAGAAAAATTTGTTACTAAAATAATAATCAGAAATTTAATTATAGAAAATTTTTAACACAAAAAAAGTTATATACATTTTTGATATTATTAAAAAATGTATCTACATTATGGAAACATCTTAAAAGGTATCTGACCATCGCAGAAATTTTTGTTACTGAAATAATTATCAGAAATTTAATTATATAAAAATTTTAAAACAAGTTATATATTTTTTTTGATATTATTAAAAAATGTATCTACATTATAGAAATATCTTAAAAGGCATCTGACTATCGCAGAATTTTTCGTTACTAAAAATAATTGGAAATTTAATTATAGAACATTTTTAGCACAAAAAAAATGTTATATAAATTTTTTGATATAAAAAAATGTGAACACTTGTTAAAAGGCATCTGACCATCGCAGAAAACTTTGTTACTAAAATAATAATCACAAATTTAATTAAAGAAAAATTTTAGCACAAAAAAAAGTTATATACATTTTTTGATATTATTAAAAAATATATCTACATTATGGAAAAACATCTTAAAAGGCATCTGACCATCGTAGAAATTTTTGTTACTAGAAAAATGATTAGAAATTTAATTATATAAAAATTTTAAAACAAGTTATATATTTTTTTTGATATTATTAAAAAATGTATCTACATTATAGAAATATCTTAAAAGGCATCTGACTATCGCAGAAATTTTTGTTACTAAAAATAATCGGAAATTTAATTATAGAACATTTTTAGCACAAAAAAAATGTTATATAAATTTTTTGATATAAAAAATGTGAAAACTTGTTAAAAGGCATCTGACCATCGCAGAAAACTTTGTTACTAAAATAATAATCACAAATTTAATTAAAGAAAAATATTAGCACAAAAAAAAGTTATATACATTTTTTGATATTATTAAAAAATATATCTACATTATGGAAAAACATCTTAAAAGGCATCTGACCATCGTAGAAATTTTTGTTACTAGAAAAATGATTAGAAATTTAATTATATAAAAATTTTAAAACAAGTTATATATATTTTTTGATATTATTAAAAAATGTATCTACATTATAGAAATATCTTAAAAGGCATCTGACTATCGCAGAAATTTTTGTTACTAAAAATAATCGGAAATTTAATTATAGAACATTTTTAGCACAAAAAAAATGTTATATAAATTTTTTGATATAAAAAAATGTGAAAACTTGTTAAAAGGCATCTGACCATCGCAGAAAACTTTGTTACTAAAATAATAATCACAAATTTAATTAAAGAAAAATATTAGCACAAAAAAAAGTTATATACATTTTTTGATATTATTAAAAAATATATCTACATTATGGAAAAACATCTTAAAAGGCATCTGACCATCGTAGAAATTTTTGTTACTAGAAAAATGATTAGAAATTTAATTATATAAAAATTTTAAAACAAGTTATATATATTTTTTGATATTATTAAAAAATGTATCTACATTATAGAAATATCTTAAAAGGCATCTGACTATCGCAGAAATTTTTGTTACTAAAAATAATCGGAAATTTAATTATAGAACATTTTTAGCACAAAAAAAATGTTATATAAATTTTTTGATATAAAAAATGTGAAAACTTGTTAAAAGGCATCTGACCATCGCAGAAAACTTTGTTACTAAAATAATAATCACAAATTTAATTAAAGAAAAATATTAGCACAAAAAAAAGTTATATACATTTTTTGATATTATTAAAAAATATATCTACATTATGGAAAAACATCTTAAAAGGCATCTGACCATCGTAGAAATTTTTGTTACTAGAAAAATGATTAGAAATTTAATTATATAAAAATTTTAAAACAAGTTATATATTTTTTTTGATATTATTAAAAAATGTATCTACATTATAGAAATATCTTAAAAGGCATCTGACTATCGCAGAAATTTTTGTTACTAAAAATAATCGGAAATTTAATTATAGAACATTTTTAGCACAAAAAAAATGTTATATAAATTTTTTGATATAAAAAATGTGAAAACTTGTTAAAAGGCATCTGACCATCGCAGAAAACTTTGTTACTAAAATAATAATCACAAATTTAATTAAAGAAAAATTTTAGCACAAAAAAAAGTTATATACTTTTTTTGATATTATTAAAAAATATATCTACATTATGGAAAAACATCTTAAAAGGCATCTGACCATCGTAGAAATTTTTGTTACTAGAAAAATGATTAGAAATTTAATTATATAAAAATTTTAAAACAAGTTATATATATTTTTTGATATTATTAAAAAATGTATCTACATTATAGAAATATCTTAAAAGGCATTTGACCATTGCAAAAAAAACTATTATTAAAGAAACGTAACACGAATTTAATTAAATGTGCAAAATAAAAAATAAATTGTTCAAAAAACTTTTGGAAATCGTTAATAAACTAAACTATAAAAGCATCTAAAAAAAGCATCGGACAATCGCAGATTTCTACAATAAATGCTAGCTAAAATTGATTATTGTTTCTGAAAATATTTTATTTTTGCTTATTAAAAAATACTCAAATACAACAAGAAAATTAACGAAATTGGTAGCTTTTTATGTCTATATATATATATATATATATATATATATATATATATATTCTAAAAATAATTTAATTAGAATTTCGTTTAATATTGTAGTTTTAACCTAAATATCTGCGCAATTTTTTTTATCAACATTGAAATTTTTAACATATATTTATAGTAAAATATACCGAGTTGTTCATTTTTATATAAATCTTGATTTATCAATCCAAAACAAAATACTCCGACCCATACTAAATTGGAACGCTATCGGATATCATTTCATTCATGTTTGCCGAAGACAAAAACAACCCACGTTTTATTCATTTATTTAAAAAAAAAAGCACAAGAGCTAGAGAATAAGATACGACAGATAGGCGAAGAACTAGAACGTGATCGTTTGTTTCCTCCGAGCATCTTGCGTATAATGATATCGAGTTTCCCAATACACCAAAATGAATGTAAAATGGAATTCTATATATAGCGTGTCCCAAATTTATTAGTTTATTGAACAATCAGAAAGACAAAAAAAAAATTACGAAGAATACAATTATTTGAAATATCGTGCTTTTTGTTTAAGCAGCAACGTTGCGAAATGGCTTGCAAATTTTTGCATATTTTTTTTTGCGATACCCTGTAGAACAATGGTAAGTGCGTAATATAGAACAAAGCAATGAGGCGTCGTCGAATTCGTTGATAGAGAGAAGAATGGTATTGAAATGGTAAATGACGCTTTGAAGTGCAGAAATTGAGTAGACGCGATGCGATTTATGAAAATATATCGCTAGATTCCTGAACGGAACAATATTTATACGCGAAATTGTCTTTTTTATCCAATATTTTTTTAGAAATAAATTTGTACGGAAATTGCAGAATTACGCTATTACAATCAAAATACTGTTTTATACAAAAAAAAATTTTTTTCGGGCAAAATCGAGGGAAAATAGACCAATTAAATTTTCGAAATTATTAAAATATTCCCATAAAATGTAAGTCGATTTTTTTTTGCGGATTTATTTACGCCTCAACAAAATTACAATATAACAAAGTTGATAGAGTAAATAAACTCTCACATGTCAAAACTTTTACGAGAAATAACCAAACATGTCAAATTATATACGTAAAGAAAAACATCCGAAAATTTTTAATATATTGGTCCATTTCTGTAACTGACATATTTCAATCTTATTCCATCCACGCATTTATACAAATTATATTATATGACAACTGCTAAGAAAACATATAGAAAAATATTTTTTTGCTTTTATTTTGTCACAAATTTTTCGATTTATACAATTTTTTTTTTGTATTTTTTTTTAACTCTCGCAGAATCAACTAAATCTTTCGAAATAAAATATACAAATATATTTTCCATAAACTACTATTCTTGGATGTTTTATTTTATTTTATTTTATTCCGATGTTTCTTTTCGTGCTCATCTTCATACACTTACTGCACGAAAGATTTACATAATCTTATTTTTTTTAGGCCCGATTTGCAGATATTTTTAGCCGCATAATGCCAGCCCGAATATATTTTATAGAAATGCCCCTAATAATATTACGCGGCTATATTTTTATTTGTAATAAAATAAATGTAAAAATTCGCGGACAACTAAGCGAAATATAGTGCCTTTTGAATAACGAATTTTTATAGAAAGTTATTGATTTTAAGAGGGAATGTGTGTTTTTTTTGATTAGTTGGTCGATTTTTTGAGTGTATAATTTTCTGTAATTTTTTTTTGCTTTTGTCGATTTTTAAAATCTATTAAATGTTCTTTTAAAAGTCAATCAACTTTACTATTACATAAAAAAAATTGCTATTGCAAATATCACCCTGTATATTATAATATATTTCTAATTTTTTTAATGCTTTTGTGAAGCAGAAATCTCCGCTTTAAATAATAAAACGTTAATTAGAATATTATGTTTGGATTTTATTAAATTTGATTAAAAATTAAAAAGGTTAAGTCAACCCAAAAAAAAAAATTCAGAAAAAAAACCAATGATTAAATTTTATTACACAAAAACACATAATTTGGCAAATAGAACGTTATCGAATTATACATTCCCCCCCAAACTCAAAATTGCAAAAAAATCTTACATTTCACCAAAATTCTTTCTCAATTATAACACGAAACTATTATGTAATCTATTTGCTTTGTAGCGTTCTTCAGCAGCATAAAATTCCTCTCGTCTGTTTGTTGGCAAACCTTTGGCATTACCCAAAGAGGATTCCGTAATTTACTTGGTCCTTTTACATCCTGTCTATACAACCAAAGTGCACAGAATATTGTCTGCATTATTCTCTTTAACATCAAATGAAGTAGATCAACATTAATTATTGCAAAATGAAAGAAAATTGTTTTACAACTATCTTATACGAAGATATGATCAAGAATACTTTAAAAAAAATTATTGGTCTTCCAATTTTTTGTTTCTTGTTAATTTTATTTTTTTATCATATAGGTACTTTTGATATTTAATAATATACTTTCGATAGTAATAAAACACATTTACAATGTATGCAATCTTTCAACAGCATCGATAAAACTTTTACAAACCGTAACTTTTTTATAAGCTCCTTCGATAGCCGTAGACATTTTTACTACAAACAAATCATAGGCGTCGCATTGGGGGGGTCAACGGGGGGTGCTAACTCACTTAAAATTCTTCATTCGATCATTTTAAACGTTTACAATCATTTTCTTATATGCATTTGATGACTAAATATGTTGAATTTTTTTTCTGATGAAAAGAATATAATTTCTAGTGTTCTCAAATTTTTTTTAATTAAAAAATATTACTTTCAATAATAGTATGATAATACTATAATTGAATAATCCATAATTTTTAAAATTTGTTTAAGCTGTAAAATGTTTTATTTGTTTACGTTTATTTTTTCAACCCCCCGTTCGCCTCTGGTACACACTATGACACAACTCCCATATAACCCTTACATATATACATAGTGTTGCTTTTCTACACGTAAACACGATCGAATATAGCAAACTATCAAATGACCCGTTAACTGAAATATTATCTCCCAACAATAGTTTAACGATTTGTTTACATTTATCTGCAGGAAAAACACTTTGAGCATGGACAAAAACATATATCGAAGGGGGGACACCAAAGATCACCCCAGTAGCGTACAAAACCTTTTTTTATACATACATATGCAGAGAACGTATTGCGAAGACATCCACTATCTAATATAAATTGTCAACCCCCTAATACGAATCCCCCGCGCACAATTAAGCGATAAAACGACAACAAAGAAACGAACACCCTCATATAGAGTGTTGTGGCCAAAAGATATAAATAAGAAATTGCCGTTCAATGTTGCAGAACGCGATGAAGTGTTTAATCCACAGTTTGCATTAAAACTACATAAGAAATTTCACTATTTTTCACTCATGAACTGTGGTTTAAATCTATAAATATACTTTTTACCCCCTAATAAAAAATAACCGCGGAAAGCTAAGAGATAAAACGAAGGCATGGTTCACTCTTACATAGAGTGTTGTCAAAAGATATAAATACGAAATTGCAGTTTATTAAATGTTGCAGAGATCGATGAAGTGTTTAATCCACAGTTTGTATTAAAACTACATAAGAAATTTCAATGTTTTTTACGCATGACCTGTGGTTTAAATCTACAAATATAATTTTTAACCCCTAATAAAAAAAAACCGCGGACAGTTAAGAGATAAAGCGACAACAAAGAAACGAACACCCTTATATAGAGTGTTGTGGTCAAAGGATATAAATAAGAAATTGCAGTTGCAGAAATCCATGAAGTGTTTAATCCACAGTTTGTATTAAAACTGCATAAGAAATTGCATTGTTTTTTACTGATGAACTGTGGTTTAAATCTATAAATATAATTTTTAACCCCTGATAAAAACCTCTCGCGGACAGTTAAGAGATAAAGCGACAGCAAAGAAACGAACACCTTTATATAGAGTGTTGTGGTCAAAGGATATAAATAAGAAATTGCAGTTGCAGAAATCCATGAAGTGTTTAATCCACAGTTTGTATTAAAACTGCATAAGAAATTGCATTGTTTTTTACTGATGAACTGTGGTTTAAATCTATAAATATAATTTTTAACCCCTGCTAAAAACCTCTCGCGGACAGTTAAGAGTTAAAACGACAGCAAAGAAACAAACACCCTTATATAGATTGTTGTGGTCAAAGGATATAAATAAGAAATTGCATTTGCAGAAATCGATGAAGTGTTTAATCCACAGTTTGTATTAAAACTGCATAAGAAATTGCATTGTTTTTCACTCATGAACTGTAGTTTAAGTCTATAAATATCATTTTTAACCCCTAATAAAAATCCCCCGCGGACAGTTAAGAGATAAAACGACAGCAAAGAAACGAACACCCTTATATAGAGTGTTGTGGTCAAAGGATATAAATAAGAAATTGCAGTTTGTTGCAGAAATCGACGAAGTGTTTAATCCACAGTTTATATTAAAACTGCATAAGAAATTGCATTGTTTTCCACTCATGAACTGTGTTTTAAATATATAAATATAATTTTCATCACTTTGATGACAAAAAACCTTTTTTCTCGTGGGCCATCGATCAAAAATCCTTTTATCCAATTCCAGATGCATTATCCTATTAACGAATTCATTTAATGAGTTTCGCCATAACCTGCAAACATCTATCAACTTCCCATCGAGTGGAAAATGTATATAACCCATTGGTAAAAGCCGCAAAAGACAAAATGATACTATACACCACCCTATATAGTCTCAAATTCGGCAATGTTCCTGCGGAGCACAGACAGAATGACAGATGAGTCCCCAGACTCGTATTAATGGTGCGTCCGACCATCTGGGCACCATACCCGTCAACCTACACTACATTGTGGTTACTCTTAAGGCTATTTCACATGTCATTAGCAAACACGCAATCCGCATCGAACGAAATTCTAACCAAAACCGTACCAATATACAATTTTCTTCTCAAATCAGTTAGTTAGTTTAAAGGCCATTTCACAAATCGCGTAGTAAAAACGCAATCCGTAACAGAATTTCCCAAAATCTGTGCAGATGAAAATTGCGTTGTGGAAAACGTTGTTCAGATTATGGTGGTGCAAAACGACCTTACGTATATGAAACGACGCGTATCACGTCAAATTATTATGCGTTAATAAATTGATTACGAAATATAAATATGAGCGTAAAGCGTAGAGCTCTCATGTGCGAAGAAAAGAATGTGAATGTGTGCGATTGTTTCTGCGAATGTTGAAAATGTATTGAAAACTTTTGCCCGTTTTGATGATAAATAATATGAATGTATAGAGATTTTTTAATTTTTTAAATGGCATCGCTATAATGATAAAATTCGACAATTTGCAGATTTTTTTCTAACACAAAATTATTGCTGTAAGATGAGTTTTAGTTTTCCTCAAATTGAAATTTTTTTGTCCATAAATTTCGTATAAAATAAATCCCCCATGGCTAAATTTTTGGTCAATTTCGCTCGTACTTTATCGGCGCAACGTCTTTGCTCAACAAAGAAGGACAAGCGAAATTCTAAGTCACATAATCCTTTGAGTTGGCAAAGGACACGTATAAACGTGTATTGCACGCACGAAACTTACATCCCTTTCTTCGCTTCGATAAAGTCGCAAAAGATTTCGGATAATTAAAGAAAAGCGATTCCCTTTGACCGTTCGAACCGCTTATAAATTGTACAGGCGATTCGCAGCACACGATTTTTTTATTTTTTTGTTAGAAAATCAGTAATTGAACTCTAAAAAAAATTTTTTTTACAAACAAAATTTCGTACATCATGTTAGATATCAGTTTTAAATCCAATAATAGCTAATGATCATTCTCTCCCTTATTCGCGATCAATACCTTTACATTCTTCGTATAGTAAAAACCCAACCCTCTGGAAGGGAGGCTTAACCAAGCCTTAGTTCGTTCATACACCTACGGGGAAAGAAAAACCACCGAGGAAAGACCCACATAGAAAGTATACATTCAACCCCGTGCTCTGTACTGATGAAGGCTCACCGAACGTCGAAATCGACTCGCCAATAGGCCTATGAGAAAAGCCCGGGATTTCCACGTTGATTTCTACAATCGTTAAACTGTAGGGTGTCCAAACGTACTTTTGGACGGTTAATTATTTTTAAAAAAAATTTCCAAGCTAATTTTGTTCGCAAACTGCTTTGAACTTTTTTCTTTGCATTGACCCTCAGCGATTTTTTTTTTAAACCACCACCTTTGATTTTTTTTTTAATTTTCTATAAAATTGAATTGATTTAAAAAAAAATAATAATAATTCAGCGAAGTACAAACATTTTCCACAATTCGCTGAAGCTAATTAATTTTTTTTTTTAATAATTAACTGAAGAAATTAATATATATATATATATATATATTAATCTATAAGGAATATTTGACTTGTTCCATCGTGTCCTACCTTTGATTTTTTAAGATTTTGTATAAAATCGAATTGATTAAAAAAAAATAAAAATAAAATTCAGCAAAATACTAACATTTTCCACAATTCGCTGAAGCTAATTAATTTTTTTTTTAATAATTAACTGTAGAAATTAATATATATATATCTATATTTTTTAATCTACAAGAAATATTTGACTTGTTCCACCGCGTCCTACCTTTGACTTTTTAAGATTTCGTATAAAATCGAATTGATTTAAAAAAAATAAAAATAAAATTCAGCGAAGTACGAACATTTTCAACAATTCGCTGAAGCTAATAATTTTTTTTTAAATAATTAACTGTAGAAATTAATATATATATATATTTTTTAATCTACAAGAAATATTTGACTTGTTCCACCGCGTCCTACCTTTGATTTTTTAAGATTTCGTATAAAATCGAATTGATTTAAAAAAAATAAAAATAAAATTCAGCAAAGTACTAACATTTTCCACAATTCGCTGAAGCTAATAATTTTTTTTTAATAATTAACTGTAGAAATTAATATATATATATTTTTTAACCTACAAGAAATATTTGACTTGTTCCATCGCGTCATACCTTTGATTTTTTAAGATTTTGTATAAAATCGAATTGATTTAAAAAAATAAAAAATAAATTCAGCAAAGTACTAACATTTTCCACAATTGGCTGAAGCTAATTAATTTTTTTTTTAATAATTAACTGTAGAAATTAATATATATATTTTTTTTTTAACCTACAAGAAATATTTGACTTGTTCCACCGCGTCCTACCTTTGATTTTTTAAGATTTCGTATAAAATCGAATTGATTTAAAAAAAATAAAAATAAAATTCAGCGAAGTACGAACATTTTCAACAATTCGCTGAAGCTAATAATTTTTTTTTAATAATTAACTGTAGAAATTAATATATATATTTTTTTTAACCTACAAGAAATATTTGACTTGTTCCATCGCGTCATACCTTTGATTTTTTAAGATTTTGTATAAAATCGAATTGATTTAAAAAAAATAAAAATAAAATTCAGCAAAGTACTAACATTTTCCACAATTCGCTGAAGCTAATAATTTTTTTTTAATAATTAACTGTAGAAATTAATATATATATATTTTTTAACCTACAAGAAATATTTGACTTGTTCCATCGCGTCCTACCTTTGATTTTTTAAGATTTTGTATAAAATCGAATTGATTTAAAAAAATAAAAAATAAAATCAGCAAGGTACTAACATTTTCCACAATTCGCTGAAGCTAATAAAAATTTTTTTTAATAATTAACTGTAGAAATTTATATATATATATTTGAGGATTATTTGAGGAATTGTCGAAAGTATCAATTGACCGATTTCTTTTACTACTATTGTCGTTGCGGCAATCGAATCGATAGAAATATCCATTTGGCCACCCTTATATCAGAAATGCCCGATTTCGGAAAGATTACAAAAGTACGCAGCAAGCGCAAAGGCCAAGATAATTTCTGCCTAGACTCAACAGAAACGGGTTAGGAAGAAAACTACGAAAGAAAGAGATTAGAGATTACAGGTTTTAGAAACGATCTACCTCAAATACGTTAGACATATTTTTTATATTAAAAAAATATAATATTTTTTAAAATTAAACCTTTTTAAAATAAACCTTCATTTTTAAACGAATCTCTTTTTAAATATTCATTATAATATTGCAATTCTTCTTCGTATTTATTTTATTTTTTGTGGGCAAAATTAGTCGTCCTTTATTTCGTCATGTACTTACTTTTAGTTAGACTTTAGAATACGTTAAGAGCGTTTAGTTTCGGTGTGATGAGGCGATGGGATTTTCTTTTGAAAAGGCCCGACGTGCTTTACGGAGCAGGGAAAACTTTAGTCGCTAATTGTTTTTCGAATATAACCGGGTCAGCTTAACAATCGCTTAACGCCAATGGTGGATTTAGGATTTCAGGGAAATTTACGGCTTTTCTATATGAAACTTAATTGAATGTAGAGACATAAATCGGTTTTGTCGCGTGGAATTTTGAAAATAGAATTTGTGGAATGTAATATTGAATTAATATGGTAATAACGCGTTCATTTGATTTTTTTTAAATCGTAGAATAAGGAATTATGGGCATAATTAAAAAAAATATATATTGACAAATTCTGATTTAAGATGAAATGATAATTTGAAATATTTGTCATTACAGATTGTGATTCTGCGAATTTTTACTTAAGAAAATAAAATATTTCATAATATCGCGAGAAAACCGAATATGGCAAAATGAATTTTAAAATACCTCAATTAATTTTTTTTAATAAAACTTGTATTTTCAAATGAGATTTTTTGATATTTCCTATTCAGATTTGATCCGAGATCCAGTAATTTTTATTAGAAATGAATATTTCAAAAGTTTTAATTTTTTATGTGAACCATTATTAAGAATAATTTTATATGGAAGTCCCATGTTAAAAAATTATTGAATGGTACATTTTTTATTTGAGGATTTTGCCGTAGGATTAATAGTTTCGAAAATATCGCAAAATTGTTTAAATACCCTTTGATTTTTGATTTTTTTGTAAAATTGTAACATTTTCGAAAGTCTATTTAAAATAATTTCCTTTGCGATTTAAAAGCCGCCATTGAATACGCGCAAATAATTCAAATTTAAATAGCAACGAAGAAGCGAAATTTTAATCATTGAAATTATTTCGATGTTTAAAAATTTAATTAATAAATTTTAATAAAATATAATTTAATAAATTTAAATTATTAGTTTAAAAATTACTTAATTTGAATCCATGTTGCTATATTTTTAAAAAACAACATAATATACGAATTAAATACAAACCATCAAATTAATTATTTAAATATTACTTTATCATGACCAATTAGACAATTAATTACCTTCGCATTGTTTGTACTGTTTATTTCCCAACTACATTTTTCACACTTCACTTCACATGGGCAATTCCCTTGTTAATTAAGTAACAATTTAAAAAAAATGCAGGGCGCCTTATTTGTGCTCGGATATATTAAATTTCGCTCAGAAATAATTGTTTGTTCAGACACTCCCCTGTTGTTCCTGCAATAAGTTCTCTCCTGTATCGTAAAAAAAAATATTGTGGTAGCAATTTGTGAGCTAAATTATTTCTTTTCAACAAACAGCTGCGTTTTAGGGAAGTGCAGAGGACTATAGGGGCCTGTAATGTAACAATGTGGTTTTACATTTACAGGATCACTAAAGAATTAATAAATTTTGAAAATGATTTCAAAAATATATTATGTCGCTAAAATTGCCCAATTCAAAAAATTACTAATCAAACATATCTCAAATTAATTTTTGCGATATTATTTTCTACTATTTCTTGTTCTTCTGATTTAAAAAAAATGTATGTCGCTAAAATTGCCCAAATTAAAAAAAAATACTAATCATATCTCAAATTAATTTATGAGATCTTATTTTCTACTATTCCTTGTACAGATTTTCAAAAAAAAAAAATTATGTCGCTAAAATTGCCCAAATTAAAAAATTACTAATCAAACATATCTCAAATTATTTTTTGCCATGTTATTTTCTATTTTCTTGTTCTTCTGATTAAAAAAAAATGTATGTCGGTAAAATTGCCCAAATTAAAAAAAAATACTAATCATATCTCAAATTAATTTATGAGATCTTATTTTCTACTATTCCTTGATCTGATTTTCAAAAAAAAAAAATTATGTCACTAAAATTGCCCAAATTAAAAAATTACTAATCAAACATATCTCAAATTATTTTTTGCCATGTTATTTTCTATTATTTCTTGTTCTTTTGGTTAAAAAAAAATTATGTCGCTAAAATTGCCCAAATTAAAAAAAAAATACTATTCATATCTCAAATTAATTTATGAGATCTTATTTTCTACTATTCCTTGTTCTTCTGATTTAAAAAAATATATTAACTCGCTAAAATTGCCCAAATTAAAAAAATTACTAATCAGACATATCTCAAATTATTTTTTGCCATGTTATTTTCTACTATTTCTTGTTCTTCTGATTAAAAAAAAATGTATGTCGCTAAAATTGCCCAAATTAAAAAAAAATACTAATCATATCTCAAATTAATTTATGAGATCTTATTTTCTACTATTCCTTGATCTGATTTTCAAAAAAAAAAAATTATGTCGCTAAAATTGCCCAAATTAAAAAATTACTAATCAAACATATCTCAAATTATTTTTTGCCATGTTATTTTCTATTATTTCTTGTTCTTTTGGTTAAAAAAAAAATTATGTCGCTAAAATTGCCCAAATTAAAAAAAAAATACTATTCATATCTCAAATTAATTTATGAGATCTTATTTTCTACTATTCCTTGTTCTTCTGATTTAAAAAAATATATTAACTCGCTAAAATTGCCCAAATTAAAAAAATTACTAATCAAACATATCTCAAATTATTTTTTGCCCTGTTATTTTCTATTATTTCTTGTTCTTTTGGTTAAAAAAAAAAATTATGTCGCTAAAATTGCCCAAATTAAAAAAAAATACTATTCATATCTCAAATTAATTTATGAGATCTTATTTTCTACTATTCCTTGTTCTTCTGATTTAAAAAAATAATATTATCTCGCTAAAATTGCCCAAATTAAAAAAAAATACTAATCAAACATATCTCAAATTAATTTTTGCGATATTATTTTCTACTATTTCTTGTTCTTCTGATTAAAAAAATATATATTATCTCGCTAAAATTGCCCAAATTAAAAAATTACTAATCAAACATATCTCAAATTATTTTTTGCCATGTTATTTTCTATTATTTCTTGTTCTTTTGGTTAAAAAAAAAATTATGTCGCTAAAATTGCCCAAATAAAAAAAAATACTATTCATATCTCAAATTAATTTATGAGATCTTATTTTCTACTATTCCTTGTTCTTCTGATTTAAAAAAATATATTAACTCGCTAAAATTGCCCAAATTAAAAAAATTACTAATCAAACATATCTCAAATTATTTTTTGCCATATTATTTTCTACTATTTCTTGTTCTTCTGATTTAAAAAAATATATATTATCTCGCTAAAATTGCCCAAATTAAAAAAATTACTAATCAAACATATCTCAAATTATTTTTTGCCATGTTATTTTCTATTATTTCTTGTTCTTTTGGTTAAAAAAAAAATTATGTCGCTAAAATTGCCCAAATTAAAAAAAAAATACTATTCATATCTCAAATTAATTTATGAGATCTTATTTTCTACTATTCCTTGTTCTTCTGATTTAAAAAAATATATTAACTCGCTAAAATTGCCCAAATTAAAAAAATTACTAATCAAACATATCTCAAATTATTTTTTGCCATATTATTTTCTACTATTTCTTGTTCTTCTGATTTAAAAAAATATATATTATCTCGCTAAAATTGCCCAAATTAAAAAAATTACTAATCAAACATATCTCAAATTATTTTTTGCCATGTTATTTTCTATATTTCTTGTTCTTGTTTAAAAAAAAAGTATGTCGCTAAAATTGCCCAAATTAAAAAAAAAATACTATTCATATCTCAAATTAATTTATGAGATCTTATTTTCTACTATTCCTTGTTCTTCTGATTTAAAAAAATAATATTATCTCGCCAAAATTGCCCAAATTAAAAAAATTACTAATCAAACATATCTCAAATTAATTTTTGCGATATTATTTTCTACTATTTCTTGTTCTTCTGATTAAAAAAAAATATACATTATCTCGCTAAAATTGCCCAAATTAAAAAAAATACTAATCAAACATTTCTCAAATTAATTTTTGCCATATTATTTTCTACTATTTCTTGTTCTTCTGAATTAAAAAAATATATATATCGCTAAAATTGCACAAATGAAAAAAAAAATACTAATCATACCTCAAATTAATTTATGAGATCTTATTTTCTACTATTCCTTGTTCTTCTGATTTAAAAAAAAAAATTAACTCGCTAAAATTGCCCAAATTAAAAAAATTAGTAAACAATCATATCTTAAATTAATTTTTTCCATCTTATTTTCTACTATTTCTTGTTCATCTGGGTGCAAAAAATGGTGAAAATTATGTTTAGTTAATTTTTGATAAGTCTAAGAGAATATATTAAAAAGTAATTCAAATAATTATATTATATTGTTAGAGATTTTAGGTTATATATTATGAAATTTTTAATTTTATTTTAAAAACGTCTAGAAAAAAATAAAATGAGCGTATTAGTTATGATCGGATTTTTTAATATTTTATATTTTGCTTATAATATCAATTTTTGTGTTATTTTAATCAATTTGTTCTTTTAGACGAGTAAATTGTTGATTTTAACGTCTATAAAAAAAAAATCTTTTAAATCAAATTACTCTTATACAATACGAATAATTGAAATTGTTTGAAATTTTTTTTTCAAACAATTTTTGAACAATTTCTTTTCGTTATTTCAATGTACGTACTTTTTTGCCATACTAAACATTATTTTATATACTTATACATCGGATATTCACTCTGCTTTTCAATTAATGTATGCAACCCTACATGCACATACACATACTGTTTGCCACGGTCTAATTACAAAGACTACAACCCTGTGAGTATCAAATAGACAAAAGGACCTTCGCTATTTAACAGTTCCCATAGTTTACATACTTTATAGTACACTCAACGACATAAAAAATAGTTTATATATAAAATAAACTGCTAAAATAATAATTTCGCCTGTCAACACATCAGCAAATATTATCTTTACGTTGTTATTTAAAATTATCTTGTTATTTTTGAGTGTACAATCATACAAATATTCGTTCAGTTGCTTTTATAGTATATTTTTGTACGTTTTTACATTTTCAACCGTTAAATAGTCTACATCTACTTCAAAATTAATTATATCTAATTAAAATCTTGCGTTAAAGATTATTTCTCTCCAAATGAAAAATTAATTTATTTCGACGACACACATTTTCGTATTTTAATAATCATATTTGCAGTGATTTTTTTCACTTTTTTCGTTTCCCATCTATTTTGCGTACTTTCGAATGTTAGAGACTTTTTGCGACTGTGTAAATTAATTTTACGGGCGGTCATTTTTTAATTCGTGCACACAGTTCGCAATAAGGACGACTGCGGCTGCGTTATCCTGAATCCTGACACTGGCCCCAAAAACGAGGATTTATATCATGCACGTACGCTGCGCTCGTATACATATCAAATATACTCTCAGCCATGTGAGAAATGCTGTCCAGCGGCGGACGATGGCTTGTTGGGAGGACAATAGATGTAAATATCTGCGCAGTTGGTTGCTGGACCGCTGGACAACGTTGTTTGTTGTCTGTGTGTGTTTTTTTATCGTGTAAAGTATGAGCTACGCTTTGCGCAAGTTTGTTTTAGGAAAATCGGGGGATTAGAATCGTTAATCACGACGAAATGAAGTAGATTTCAAATATCGAGAGTATTTTCAACTTGTAGGAAGAATGTTTTTGGTTTGATCGGAAATAATTGAAAGAAAGCGTCGAAAAATGTGATTTTATAAAAAAAAAATTACTATCTTCGAGCGATTTAGATCGAAATCTATTTTTTAACAACAGAAGTGGATTATAAATGGTGTTTTTTAGTGAACTAATAAATCGAAACGAAATTTTTTTTAAAGTAAAGTAGACCCTTTTTGTTGTTTGTTTAGTTGTAGTTGTTTTGTTTATTTTGATCAAAAATATTTTTAAAAAATATCAGCAAAATACTATAATATTAATCCATAGTATTATTTTTAGCGCGTTTTTTTCACAGGAATTTTTTTTTTTTAAATGACCACAGAAGAAAATCTCTTAAAAATCTTCAATGAACTAATAAATCGCAACGAAATTTTTGAAGAAAAAAAAGTAGACCATTTTTTGTTGTTTGCTTAGTTGTCGTAGTTTTGTTTATTTTGATCAAAAATATTTTAAAAAATCATCAGAAAAAAACTATAATTAATCAATATAATTATTTTTAGTGCGTTTTTTTCGCTAGATCTTTTTTTTTATAGTGACCACAAAGAAAATATCTTAAAAATCTTCAATTAACTAATAAATCGCAACGAAATTTTTGAAAAAAAAAAGTAGACCCTTTTTTTTGTTTGTTTAGTTGTAGTAGTTTTGTTTATTTTGATCAAAAATATTTAAAAAAAACATCAGAAAAATACTATAATTAATCCATATAATTATTTTTAGTGCGTTTTTTTCGCTAGAATTTTTTTTTTTTAATTCACCACAAAAGAAAATATCTTAAAAATCTGCAATGAACTAATAAATCGCAACGAAATTTTTGAAGAAAAAAAAGTAGACAATTTTTTGTTGTTTATTTAATTGAATTATTTTTAGTGCGTTTTTGCGTTTCACTGTATTTTTTTTTTAATTGACCACAAAAGAAAATATCTTAAAAATCTTCAGCTTTTCGATGAAATTTTTTGAAAAATCTGAAACAACCGAAAACGATTATAAATAGTCTTGGTAATCATTTTTGGTAGTTCATTCGAATTTTTTGAAAATATCGTCGACGAAAAAAAAAACCTTTGAAAATATTGTATTTTGTGATCAATTTTGGTCAATTTTGTAAAAAAGTTTTTGAAAAATTGGTCAAGTTTGTAATAAAGTTTTTGAAAAATGCGGAAGGCGACTATAAATAGAATTATGGTTCAAATGAAAAATTTTGAAAATCGGCACCCTGCAGAAATTTTTAAAAATTAATATTTTTGATCAAAGTAAAAAAAAAATTTTACTGCGGAAAACTACTATAAATCGTCCTAGGAATTATTGTAACTGGTTCAATCGAAAAAATTGAAAAAAATCCACGCAACCTATTAATTTACTTCGCATTTCGTATCGCATCATTGTGTAATTTTTTTTTCTAAAAATATTTTCGACCACTTTCATAATTTTACCCTAACCGAATAATGAAATAGTCTCGTATTTAGCGTGTGTTTCTAATTTTTTTTTCTTTTTTTAATACAGACGCTTTAGAGATATAGTATGGATCATAAAGCTTCGAGAAATGTGTGAAAAACGACTCGGAAAAGTCGTTCAGTTGCATTTTCCGTAGCGACGCTGGAAATGCGATAGATATACAAACTTTTCCAGCTTTCACTCGTAGATTATGATAGTATTTACAATTTATATTACGAGCTGAAAGTTGGTTGTTTTTTTTTTGCGCGACATCTGATATTATTTTTAAAAAAGCTCGACGTGAAAGCTTCAAATAAATAATTCAGTTACAAATTAAAAAATATATATTTCACTTAAAAAAGCACCCGTGAATAATTTATGCGGTATATAAAATTATTTTTTGTTCAGAGATTTTTTTGTTGTTGTTGGGAGAGTTAATATAAATTTTATGCGCTGAGGTTTGTATGATAAAAGCGTCTGGTAATTTAATTTTTTTTTCGCGTATAAATTATGCACGTGCGCAGCAACGCTTTCTTTGCGCTTTTCGAAGGTCTCCCACATTGCTCCCGGTTTTTTATTATCCCACCCATGCATTTTGTTTATTGCTCAGCGCACAAGTACGGATTTATTATCTGTTGTAATAAATAAAGCACAAAAATTATCATTAGTAATGATAATTTTTGCGCTTTATAAAGTCGTTCCAATCTCAACAAATTTTAGAGGAAAATTTCAGTTTAAAAAAAAATCGTTTCTTCCTCTTAATGATTTTCGTTAATTATGCTTGTAAAAAAATTTTTATTTGTTTTCGTTGTTTAAACATAAATCATTACGAGTTGACACATGTCAAATTTGACGTAACGTCCAGACTACCAGTATCGTTGTGTTTATCTTTTAATTGACACATGTACTTTGTGTAATTGTTATTCAACGGCAGCGTAGTTGAAAACTGTCTCTTAAATAAATAAACCCATACGAAGACATGTCTATTCCTCCTACTCTTTCGTCTAGCGTGGTACCAAATGTAATTTGAATAAAAAGTAAAGAGTAGGCAACCGAAACTTCTACCAACGGTTTTAAATGAATGAACATTATACGTACCCTTAGATATTTCAAAATGTATTTTAAGAAAAAAATTGATTGTATCGATAAAATTAAAATTACAAATTTGCGATATTTGATATGTTTTAGATTAAATGTTTTTAATAAAAAAAGATATAATGAAAAGGAAATAAAAATAAATTACGCGCAGAGAAATAAAAAGGTTCAAATTCACAAAAATTATATCAGATTTAAAAAAGTATATATAAAAAATTTAAACATATGGTTTTAAGTAAACGAAAACGATTAAAATGTAGAAAATGTAAAAAGTGATTAAAAAAATCCCTCGTTGAGTAAAAAATGCGCCGTAGGGAATTTTTTTTTAAATTAAATAAATTAAATATATCCAATCGTAAAATCTTCTAAGATTACTTTTTATTTTAATCAAAATTTATTGAATTTATTGAAAAAAAAAATAATAAAAAAGAAAATTATATCCTATTAATAAATGTAAAACAACATATCATATACCACAGAAAAAAATTAAGAAACTTCTATTCAAAATTTATTATCAATAATAAAAAAAAATGAAAATGTAAAAAATGTACCTTTTCTTACCAACCACTTTGATTAATCATTCTTCTATCATCTACTGCTGTTTTTTTTCACATACCCTCCCGAGGCACCCCTGGGCCGCACATTTTGGGAACCTCTTTACTAGTTGGTTGTTCAGGTTGTTCCTGTAATTACACTAATAGTCTAGCAAACACCACGCGATGTTGTCTTTCGTGTTCCTCGTGTAGTTTCTTGTGCAGTCCTTCTTTGGCCTTCAGGCCGTACGGGCACCCTTGCTGTTTGCATATGGTAATTCGAGATACTGCTGTAAATTCTATAGACTGAGGACATTTTAAATAAACCTTTGATCCCGCTATAAAATTAAATTATTTTATTGAAAGTGTGTAAGTTGTAGATAAAAAAAAACATTATCGTCTGTATAAAGTTATTCTGACGATTTGTACGGAGTTCCACAAGGATGTATTGCAGGCCAATGTTATTTGACGTATTTTTGTATGATGTATTAAAATATCAACGTTTTTTGTTCGGAGAAATTTGTTGTATTTCCATTAGTATTTTTCTATCATCAATTTGTGAAAATTACTTTTTTTGCTGAAATGAATTTTTTATTGTCAACATGTTTGTCTTTTTATACGCATGTACAAATTTATGGGAATGTAAAATTATATATTATCTAAGAAAAATAAAGAAACTTGCGACTTTCCCTGGAAATTTTTGCGATTTTCTCTGGAAAGTTGCGCGTGAAAAAAAAAAATCCGGACAAACTGAGTCCGGACTATAAAAACTGAAATTTTCTTTGGAAGAATTTGAACTTTTCCTGTTTTAATCGCGGCCGAATTTGTCTAGATCTTGGTTTGTAAGTGTGTGACTGTCTTCGCCGGTTCTGTGCGAATTTTCAGGACGAATTTTTTTATTAGGGCATCCTGGATGCAGCTCGGAAAGAATAACACCCCAAGATATTTTCACCCGAACCAAACAAAATAATGAATACGTATCGAGTGAAAATAAAAGTTTGCCCCTGAGTGATTTTAACCGGATTTCGAATGGGTCTAACTACGGCCCTGGTAGTTTATTGAGCGGGAGTTCAAAAGAATTTATCAAGGGGGTAGGGGATAGTTCAACAATAACTAAAAGTTGTTTGTGTAGAAGGGGAATTGTTGACACAAAAGTATCAATCTTTTTGTGGTTATAATTCTTGTGCGAATACAAAATTTTGTTGTTGAATCGAATTTTTTGGATTTTTTTCAAATAAAATCGAAATTATTTCAAGATTGAGCTTTATAAAAATTGTCTGAAGTAGAATTTTTAAAGGATGAAAGGTTTTAGAACTTGAATTATTTAAAAGTGTAATTTTTTTTTGGATTAAATATATTATTTTTTCTTAAAAATTTATAAAATTCCTTCTGTAGATGTTTTTAACAATTAATATTATTCCTTATTCCTTATTCCTTATACACTTATTCCTCTATAAATTTTTTTATTACTTTATGATTTTTTTATACATATTGACTATTTATCGTAAATTTTTTAAAAATATCTTTGATATTTAAAAAAAATATATATAAACGTAACTCAAAATTAGAATTCGCTATATCTTCAATTAATGTATCTAAAAAAATAAACTTGAAACTTCTTCAGGAATCAAAAATGTTGAAAAAATATCCTTATTTTTTTTAATTTAAAATATTTCTCTATTTTAGCCAAAAAAAATACATTTTTCAACGGACGATTTATATATCTAAAAAACCTTCATTTCTTTTTTAGTTTTTTATAGCTCTAAAGCAAAACAAAATTTGTTATCATATTTTGTTGTAGAAAACAATATACCGGGTGTTTCTCATTCCTTTAACTTAATTTAGTTGATAATTTCGAATGTAAATTTCCAAAGACAATAAAATATATAATAAGCTACTTTCAATCATTAAAAAAAATTACAATTTTTGAAAAACATTTTGACAAATAAAAATTATTAATACCTTTTTCTTTTCAGGTAATATTCAAGTCCAACAGAAAATGAAGAAAAGGAAAAATCCTAAGCTCGTTAGAACGGTAACAAATTTTAAAAAATATATAGAAATCCAACAAAATATTTAAAAAATCATCTTCAAACTGCCTTAAAAATCTACAATATTAAAAAAAAATTTTTCTTCCCACACCAAAATTTTGTTGCACATAGCAATCAATTCTGCATATTACGACGAATCATTTACCATTGCGCCCTTTCGCATCAACAATGACGTTCTTCTGCATTCTACCATCCCTATTGTACGCTATTACAATGTATTGTATGACGGTATGAGAGGTAATGACGACGTGACGGCCAAGTCACGTGCTCGTCACACGCACCAACTAATTGCTGCGTGACGCATAATTATCTACAGGGCGCCAAATCTGCATTTACTAACTGTCGGGCTTTACAATAATATGAAGATATGTATGCTGTATGCTAATTGCCCAATAGGGGTGCAGGATGTACCAAATTATACAGTGTGTTCTATATTTAAGTAGTTGTTGTGGTTTTTTTGTAGTTGACGTAATTTTATATTCAAAAAAATGTTTGAAGTTGTGAAATAAAAAAGTAGTAATTTTATAAAAAAACAACAACAAATTGTGCATTATATTGCGCAATATTTTTCACATTTAGAATTTTTTTTAACTGATTTTTGTTTGCACGAAATTTTTACAATTTATTTTTATCAAAATTTTATGCTAGTGTTAGTTATTAATTTTTGATGTATACCTTTATTGCTATTTATAAAAAATTGCCAAAATCTGCAAAAATCAATAGATTATCATATTTTTTAAATACTTTTAAAATTCGAAATATTCGAATTGAGTAATTTAAATAAATAAATAAATATTTAATAAACGTTTCTATATACTCGTTTGTCAACCCCAATGTTGACACTACATAACAATTAAAACAATTACGCACAGAGCGCATTAAGGGTGCCAGTAAGGGAGTCAGATGAATTCCATAACCGTTTTGCGAAGTTGCTTATGAAGTTGCCTATAGATATTTCAATCCTAAATGAATTAGCGACAAATAATTTATTACAAATCTGCTAAAATCTGAATTGTGGTATTTTTTTTGGTAGATTAAAAAATCGTTAATGAATAATTAATATTTAAAAGTAAAATTATCAACTTATATAAACAAGAGTAGCTATATTTGGATTTTTTTTTTAAATCTCAAAACTGAGATTATATTTTGTCAAAATTGTTTCAACTTTGCAAAATATTAACATACAATCGAAAGAAAATTCCGAGCCCTTTGATTTGCTAAATTTAAATATTTAGAACAGCGTAGTGACAAATTTACCAAAAAAATCTTTCGACTCGAAAATTACAAAACACTGTTTGAAGGTAAAAATAAAAATTGACCTTATATTACGTCAAATATTTGAAGCCATTAAAATTAATGAAATAAAAAATTGGAGAATTGTATATAAAAAAATATTAATTTTATAAAAAGATTAGAATTTTTTGCTTGTGCTATTAAATGCCATTATATTGCAAAATATTTTTCGCATTTAGAAAATTTAAAATTTTTGTTTGCACGAAATTTTGTAGTTTCTAAATTTTTTTTACAACATTTCATCGTAAAGACTATTAATTTATCTTTATCAAAATTTTACGCTAATGTTAGTTATCAATTTTTGATGTCCACTTTTAATGATATTTATAAAATCGCCAAAATCTAGATTGCGGTATTTTTTTAGTAGATTAAAAAGTCATTAATGAATAATTAATATTTAAAAATAAAATTATCTTTAAAAATTATTTTAATTTGGACTTTACAAAAACATCTCAAAACTGCGATTATATTTTGTCAAAATTGTTTCAATTTTGAGATTGTGCAAAATATTAACATACCATCGAAATAAAATTCCGAGCCCCTTTAATAATAGCTAAATTGAAATATTTAGAACAGCTTGCAAAAATTGCAAAAAAAATTTCTCGGCTCAAAAATTACGAAACACTTTGAAGGTAAAATTGTATATTTTTTGACACGAAATATATGACCAAAAGTCGTAAATTCAAGACTGACTAATCAAAATACATGTAAACCCGAATAAAGTCCAATTATTTTTTAAACATTTTTTTTGCAAACGTCCCCAAGGGGACGTTATTTTTATTAATATAATAAAAATCGCTCTGTTCATTGCCCGATTTTTTTGCGAAAATATTCATTATTATCACCCACATTTTCTTCAATCACTTACGACAAAACAACCTCTACTTAGTACACATTGGCGTACACTGGCTTACCATCCAGCTACTAGGATATAGAATTATAATCTCGCTACTAACTGCCCTTGTCACCATCAATCATGATATTAGGCTGAACTATCCCCAGGAGTCTCACCCTCTACTAGGTTAGCTCCAACATACTAATGTTGCGTATATGCAGATTAACTAACTCCTCGGCCCTCTATATCGCCAAGTGGGATCCAGCGATTGCCCGCCTGGATAACGGAGGGTGTCTTCGGGGGGGGGGGCTTAATTAATAATGACTGTGTACTAGGCGCAATTGCAACGAAAGAATCACATTCGCTCGGGAAGAAATAAGGGTGGCAATATCGCCGATTAAATTAAATTTTGATGATGAAATTTGATATTGAACTTGCCGCTGTTGAAAAGTTGAAAAAAAAATTTTAACACCCCAATTTCGATTTGGAAAACAAATTATCAATGGTTTATATCAAGCTTTTTTTTTTACTTACGTGTTATAAACGACTTTCATATCTTAAAAAAAAAAACACCACTCCTCTGCAAATTGACAACTTGCCCGGCCATGTCAGGTCACCTAACCTCACCTCAAATCGACCCTTCCTTCGGGTATAGACACAAAGAAAAATATGCGGTGGAGAATTAATTTATTCAAACCGCTTTCACTGATACCTGGAACCTACACTAGCTCTTCAATATTTCATCTCGATCGATGTCCAGTTCATCTACAAGACATTCAGAAGACTACCAGAGTCCTTATAGACAACCCTTGATTTTTAGGAACAATTTTGTCGAACAATTTCTCTCCCCCAAATATTTTGACTGGCCATAAGAGTTAGGGTGATGAAATATTTGGAAAATCAAGTGCTAAGAACTTTTGTTTTAAAAGGCGGTATATTCCAAAAAAATATTGTTTTCTTCAGTTTTTAATTTCCAACCTTCTTCTATTGAAAACAAAACACACTTTAGCCATGTTCTGCAAATAAATCGTTGCTCTTGAACAATATTTCGCTGGGATTGCGTCAATATATTATTAGGCTAGCTTTGCGTCTTTATATTTAAAAAAAAAATTGTTTTCTTCAGTTTTTAATTTCCAACCTTCTTCTATTGAAAACAAAACGCACTTTCGCCATCTTGTGCAAAGAAAATCGTTGCTCTTGAACAATATTTCGCTGGGATTGCGTCAATATATTATTAGGCTAGCTTTGCGTCTTTATAATCCAAAAAAAAAAAAATTGTTTTCTTCTTCAGTTTTTAATTTCCAACCTTCTTCTATTGAAAACAAAACACACTTTAGCCATCTTCTGCAAATAAATCGTTGCTCTTGAACAATATTTCGCTGGGATTGCGTCAATATATTATTAGGCTAGCTTTGCGTCTCGAATGTCAATTACCAGTTGGTAAGTGGACTATCTCCCATTGTTTCGAGGATTCCACTGAAGAAGAAGCTAATTTTGGTTGATTCGGGAATGTGACGGGTAAAGGCACAACAAGAAACCTTTTTGAAAAGAATCTCGAATTGCGTTGTTGGTTTGTTCGTTTTGAAATTTAGGAACGATTTTCAGGACCTTTGAGCTCAAACCTGACCTGACCTGACTATCTCCCATTGTTTCGAAGAGGATTCCATGGAAGAAGAAGCTAAAGTTTGGTTGATTCGGGAATGTGACAAGTAAAAGCACAACAAGAAACCTTTTTGAAAATAATCTCGAATTGCGTTGTTCGTTTATTATTGATAAGATTTGTCCGTTTTGAAATTTCAATGTTGAATTATCGTGTATGATTTATTAGCTGGTACTTTGATAGATTTATTTCAAGAATTATAAAAAAATGCGATCGATTCGAATGCATTTTGTAAGCACACGTTTTTCGTCTCCAATTCCCGTGGAAGTTTCCTTTATATACTAGCGTACAGTGTTGCCAATTTACAAGCTGATAAGAGAATGTCTGTTTGAATGTTTGTTTTGTTGGTACGTCTATACATGTATAGGCAGGCTGCAAATTTACTTTTCTGGAATAAAATTGTTTTCCTTTTACACTGAAGTACGCTTACACTGAAATTATATCACGAATAATTTCGAAATTGTGTGTAATTTTAATTTGATCGGCATCTCTGTGAAATGTATCAATATTGTATGAATTAAGTTTTTAATAAAATTTCTAGGCGAATTTTTATTAGGCCTTTTCGATCAAGTCTTTATAATTGTTCAAAAAATTTAACAGACACGAAAACTGACGTCTCTAATATAATTGATTGATTTTAGTATTTTTTAAACAATCAATTTGAATTTTTTAATAATCAAAATCACCAGATTTTTTATCTCTTCTTCAATATATCGAAATAATTTCACGAACCTAACTAAATTTAAAAAATCTTTCATTTATCGCATCAATCAATTATTTTTATAGCGATTTCCCTCAATGTTTGTGTATTCTCACCACCTTTCGCATACAAACAAACCAAGTCGAGCCTTCAGCCTCGAAGCCGTCGCTTCTTCTTCCTGACCTCCATATTCCATACTATTTACACCCCAAGGAAGACTTCTGCGAGCGCTTATCGCGTTAGATAGACGCGTGACATTAATACAAAATCTGCAAATTGATAAAGACAAAAATAGAGACTGACTAAAATTCAATACATAAATGCCACACGCAACAAAAGAGAATTATTTTCAAAGACTTCTTGCATGTTTTTATTTATTTTCACCGTCTGCTAGTGAATTTATATTGCGTAAATGTAAACAAGAAAATTTAAGGTAAACGCCAACAGTGTTTATAATTCATCACGGTGTATTATAAGTTGCATAATCATTCAGTCGACTATATAGCAACGCACAACTAGCGTACTCTATCAGTAGAAGTTTTGCATAATTTTATAAACACCAACGCTAGAGGAAGAAAAATCCGAGGAAAAGGAGCTAGAGGAAAAAAGATTTCATCACACGTACTTGTACGTAGAAGAAATAAGTCACGGTCGATTTAATATTATATTACTAGCTTGCTTTTTCTTTAACCACGAACAAAATCAATCGTAATGATCTTCTTTTATCTTGTACACTCGAAATTCTTCAGTGAAAATCCAAACACCTAATCCAATTCGTTCAAAGCTTTCCTATATCATATTAGATTTTATCTCGCTGTGCCAAGATTGAAAACTGCTTTTCCACAAGTTTCACTTAGCTTAATTAGAGTTGTTTACTTCGCTAATGAATGTCGGTAACTAATTGCTAGTTTAGTAAATGTTATTAGCCTACATGCCTATTGTTTTCACTTGGAGATTTCGTATAAGCTTTTGCGAGTTGTTGAAGATTATTTTTTTGATTGTGCGATAATTGTTTGTACAAAAATCTAAATATTATGAACACGAAACTTTTAGTATGTATAATTTTTTTTTTATATATGTTCACTTTTTTTCGTACGAATGTTTTCCGGAAATTAATATAAAATTCGAAAATTAGAAAAATTAGAAATTTCTTTCCCTCACATATTAGAAATATTTATATACAGAAGATGGATTACTCATCTAGAGGAAAATTATATAAAAATAGAATCTTCTGACTTCGCAACATGAAAAAATTACGTTTCTTCAGAAGTTAGATTCTTCACATAATATTTGAAAATGCGTAGGTATATTTGAGAGAAATTTCTTCTAATTGAAAAAAAAAATGAAACTAAAAATAATAGAAAACTCTTATATCATATTTATAAGTAAAATAGATGAAATAATATTCGGAAAACAATTAAATAAATAAAAAATCTTACTCTATAGCCATGGAGAAGAAAACTGAAAAAATATAGATTTTTTTCCGAAGATTTTGGATTTGGATGAAAATTCTGTTAACTAAATGTAAGTTTGATTAGTAGAAAATAAAAAAGAAAATATATATAAATATTACCAAAACGTCGGGTTGTTTAATATTTGAGAGAAAAATCTTCTACATGAAAGTAAATTTGAATATTAAAAAACAATTTTTTTTATATCGTCGTGAAGAAATGTATCCACATTTTTCAAATCATTAATTGCTCTATATTTAGAAGAAAATTCGAAAAAATTGAAATATAAATTTGTACAATTTTTCGAATAATTTCAAAACATCTACAAAAAAAAATTTTTCCTACCAAATCCTTTTGAAACAAAACTGCCTCCCCAATATTCATCTCCCCATAATCTCTTAAAAGCCTACGAGTTGCCTTCAATAATTTTACACAGTTTCCCTTTAATTAACATAAAATTTCAATTAATTCCACCATGTCCACCTTCCATCCCTCAACACCTGTTCCAATTTCGCAAGCTTCTAAATCTAAAGACACGTATTCATACGAAAGCTATGAATACTGTAGACATCGTGGCAAAGCAACACGATTAAATATTCCCCTCTAAAAGGGCCCCAAAGAAACTCACAATATCTAGATATCTAGATATCTAAAAATCTAGATCTAGATATCTGGCCCCGAAGAAATTTTGTGAAGTATATTAAAAAAAATCGCAAAATATAACCTCGAACGCTACCCGGAAGAATATTTAAAAAATTCAATTGAATCAATTATACATCCTTCGGGTTTTGTAAATGAAATCGCAAAAGCAAGTTCCGCTTCCAACAATTTCAGGCCTGGGTGAGGTGTTCCTGCAAAATATCTGCAGGTATCTCATTTTAGAATCAAGTGCAGAGCTTCTAGTCTCGCTACATTACACCCTAATGAAATATTCATACGGTATAGGCAAGCTTAAGACAAAACAGCCTGAGTAAATACTTTAAGTGATAAGGCGTACAAAAGACTAGATAGACGGAGGATAGAATTACAGTCAGGAATATGAACGCTTCCAGGATGTAGATTGGGATAAACTAATAATGGGTTTTTGCGAAAGTGGAAGTGACAGATGCCAAATGAAAGTGCACTTCAATTCGAAAAGATTCGTAATTTACGTGCGAATGTTTTTGACAACATTTTAAAGTTGCGAATTCGAAGATCGAACCACCTGTATTTACCTAGGCCTTCATCAGCAATTCCACACTGACAAGTTTGATTATTATATATTCAGATCGGGTAGCGCTCTTAGCGGTATTAACGCCCCGCTTCGGCAGCGACCTAACGATATTAATTTTCAGGATAAACGGAACATCACATCACCCCCATGGACCAATCGCGCGTAATTGGTTGCCTACCTGCACCGTGTATATCTGTTTGTTCCTGTAATACCAAGACGAAGACGAAGACATGTGAAGCAATCTTAGCGTCTCTAAATACACGCGTACGTTTGAGAAAGGGTTCAAATACAAGACAGTATATCCGTGACGGATATTTTTGGTGGTGGTTTAATTTTTGTGCGGAAATTTTGGTTTGTTAGTATAAAAGTATAAGTTTAATTTGAAGGATTTGAAGAGTTTTTTTCAGCCCAATTGCAGCAAAAATATTTTGCAATTCTTTTAATTTCATAGTTGCTCTTTTGTCGATTCGAGATTTTATGAAAATTATTGGGGAGGCCCGAAATAGTACCTTCGTGTGGTTGAAATTACATTTGTTTGAAGATCATTTCGTTGCAATTTGTTAGTCGACTTTTTTTTGTTGATTCCGAATTATTTGAGAATAAAAGCTAGTGGTGTGATTAATGTTCTTGTGTAGTTTTAAACTTTGACCAAAATTACATAAAAATGAAAATTTTGTCAAAAGAGATCTTCGCACTTTTTTGGATGATGTTCTCAACTTTTTAACGATAAATGATTCCTATTGAAGCTTTTTTTCCTGGTTGTGCGTATTTTATACTGCTTTATATTTTTTGAGTGATTTTTTTACTTTCTAAAATCGGAAATAGTTTTACATGTACTTTAAATTTTGGTAGCCAAAAATCGAATTTTTTTTCAAACGTTTCAAATATTTTCGTAAAAATTATTACCTCTTAGGCAAATATTCCTCGAAGACTACATTTCCCTTAAATAATCAAACATCCTTTTACCACTTTCTACCCTATCATCCACCTACCTAGTGCCTATACACACCACCCACACAAATCAACCCTTAACCCCTTTAACACTCACATATCACCCTTATTCCATCTACCGCCATATTCGACACTAATCCAGCAGATAAAATTGCCTCCCTTAATCAAAATTTACTAATAATATTCTGAAATTCAACATCAACATTTCTTTTCAAAACCTTTACTTTATACTCGTACTTTATTGGCAAAAAAAAAAAAATTGTGAACATTTTTTCGTTCATCTTCTACTTTTTGTCAACTAAGTAAAAATTGTTGCTCTTCAAACATATTCAGATTAAAATCAGCATAGGGGGAGAAGGTTAACTCTAAACTGCACTAAAACTTCTAAGCGATGGAAGTCATAAGGGCTGCAAAAGCGAAGATGTTTGAATTGTGAAAGACTTCCTTCGAAAGCGTCTTCCTTTATGTCAAACTACATAAGAACATTACTGAATAGGTTACAGCTAAGGGCCTTTATGGTTGGGTTTTTATTTTAACTAAGGTAATTTCTGATAATTAGCAGCGTTCCTGCGTTTGGTGAATTGCCGGCAAGATGAGAGGAATTATAAATATATAATTGCTTTGAAGGATTCAGTAAATGTTAAGGCGAAGAGTTGAATGAATTAAGACTAACGAAGTAAATGGTAGAATATTTTTCAGGATTAAAAAAAAAAGTTTCGAACGTTCAAAAGTTGGTTTGAACAAATTTGTTAGGTTCTTTTTGATATTTGATATTTTTGATTCTCACCTGAAATAAATTTCTCCCGATAAAATACATCTCATTATTCAATTCATGCTAAACTTTTGAAGACTTTTCAACGTATTACCAGTAACTTTTCATTAAATTATTAACTAGCCTTTTGAAACTTACAAAATCCATACTCAATCAATTAGTTGCCACAATCAATCAATTGACTGCAAGACATTTTGTATGCGCGAGCCTTTGAATTTTTCCGACACTATAAGCTTGTTCAAAAACTTTCCTTCTACATAATCCATCGATTGGAAAACTGAAAAAAAAACACTCGCAAAGTTCTACAAATTCATCTGTCTGGAAATAACAATTTTTGGAGCATCGTTTTATTATTTCGAGCATTTAAAAAAAAATAGTACCTCAAACATTTATATGTTCAATTTTGCAGTTTCGTCGAAGAATTTAAATCCAACGAAAAAGATTAGTAGCTACATGTGAAAACTGACTTGACTTATCCTCACCCTAGATGAGGATTGTTGCTCATCGCTTATTATGTCATCGAATTTTCTAAAGGCCCTTTTTTAAAATAATGTCAAATATTGAAATATTTTTAAATACAATTTTTACTTGCACTTGATTTAAAATTTTTAATTTTTTTTTCTAAAATGCATTCTTTTATACTGATGTGTAGTTCACTCGCGAACCGTTCACTCTGAACGTCACTCAAATCAAATGTGACGATGTTTTGCAACGACCTATAGGTCACTATGACCTAGTTCGTGAACTATCAACTACATGGTGAACGATGTACTTGTACTAGGTCTTGAATCCGTCGTGTACTAAACCGTTCATGAATCACAACGACTCGTAAACGATGCAGTATAGTATACATTACATATACGCATACCTATTGATGTACTTGTACTAGGTCTTGAATCCGTCGTGTACTAAACCGTTCATGAATCACAACGACTCGTAAACAATGCAGTATATTATACATAACATATACAGTACTAACATTTATTTAGTGATAAAGTGTGTTGGTGAACGGAACGAAATTATATTTCATTATATATATGTTTTGTATAAATTATAAATATTGTTGTTTTTTCTTCCTCATTCTTAATTCAAAATAAGTATTGTAATATATCGATTTATTTATTTTTTACTATTTAATATTTTTATATTGAGAAAAAAAGAGATTATTTTCAGTATGTGCATATAGGTCGTGAACTAGTTCATTTTAAAAAGTTGTTAGTAGTTCACGACCTATAGTTCGTGAACGGTTCATAGAAATGAACTACGAACTAGGTCCTCAAAGGCGACCTACAGTTTGCGATTGCTATTCTTTTAGATTACGAGGACTTAATTACTCAGAGAGAGAAAAAAAAGTTTTTTAGTCACTGCGGGCTCCAAATCGTAGTTTCTCATTACCATACGTTATTTTCCCTCGTATATACACGCAGAACATAATGTTTATGTTGAGCTTTTCAATTTAAATTGGTTGTTGTCGGTTCTCACAGGGCTTCCGTGCAGAAAGCCGCGGTAATAATCCGATTAATTGACTAAATCGCTGGCTCTGCGGTGACGGTTGTAATCTTGGCGCAAATATGGCCGTCCTGCCACCTTCCTACACCCATATTGCCGCCCAGTCTGTCCCATTTATAAAGCTGCCCACACACTCTCAAAAAATCGTTTTTTTTTCTTTCAATTTTACATCAATTTAAACACTTTCGTTAGCAAAAATATATTTACTGTCAACGTTTTTACTTTGTGCTATACAATAAAAAATATTCCGAATAAAATTTTTCTAAATTAAATGGATTGTTCTTGTCTGTTTATGTTTATGTTATGGGATCAGATTACGAGCAGCTCGAAGCCACTTTTATTATTCCCTATGCACTAGAGATGTGTAGTTCACTCGCGAACCGTTCACTCTGAACGTCACTCAAATCAAATGTGACGATATTTTGCAACGACCTATAGGTCACTAGGACCTAGTTCGTGAACTATCCACTACATGGTGTACGATGTACTTGTACTAGGTCCTGAACCCGTCGTGTACTAAACCGTTCATGAATCACAATGGCTCGTAAACGATGCAGTATAGTATACATTACATATACAGTACTAACATTTATTTTGTGATAAAGTGTGTTGGTGAACGGAACGAAATAGGAAACTCGATGCAATATTGCAACAGCAGCATTAATATATTCGCAAGATTAAATATGTCGTGCCATAGCAAATTTTTGCAATAATGCAAAAATAAACAGCTAAATCTTATAGTTCTTCTATTTCATACTGAGTGCATTGCGCAATTACTTAATATCAAATCAAAGCTTTGAAGTTTGAACAAAGAAGATTCGGAATAGAAAATAGAAATTATAACGCCAAACAAAACAATTCTATCTAGTTCATTTTATTATAGTTTGTACATTTAATTTTCAAGTGTTAGTAAAGTAGTAAACATTTTTATCAGTATTTTTTCACCAATAAGTATTTTAGAACTTCATATAAATAATCGTGAGTAGCTAGAGGAGATTATATTTCCTTATATATACGTCTTGTATAAATTATAAACATTGTTGTTCTTTCTTCCTCATTCTAAATTCAAAATAAGTATTGTAATATTTCAATTTATTTATTTTTTACCATTTATTAAGAAAAAGAGATTATTTTCAGTATGTGCATGTATTTGGTCATATAGGTCGTGAACTAGTTCATTTTTAAAAGATCTAGTAGTTCACGACCTATAGTTCGTTAACGGTTCATTGAAATGAACTACGAACTAGGTCCTCAAAGTGACCTACAGTTTGCCATCGCTACTATACACTAAAATAATATAACCAACCGCACATACATCAAGAAAACTATTACGTTTACGCAAAAGGCGTATTAAAATTTCCACGTTGCACTTATACGTGTGTGGCCGGCTTTACAAATATCTAACTTTCTACCATGGGGGTGTTGGTAGAACTCATAATCAATTTGGCCAACAAATATGCGCTTAATCATTATTTCATATCCGCTTAGAGAGGACGACTAGATGGGGGGGTTGGGGGTGGGGGGGACAGAAAAGCGGTCCCCAAAAACTTCTGTTCCAACACTGTTATAAACGCAGATTTGCTCATTTGAATCGAGCAAGTATATATACTACACCGTTGCCAAATGAATTATGAAAACTCGCTTTTTTCCACATATGTTTTTAATTATCTTCATTGTATTTTCCCGTAAAATACGATTTCATGCGAAAATGCGGCGTTCGTTAATCCGATAAATGGTTAAAGTAGAAATTTTACCTCGGCGATTTGGCAACGCTGTTAAGGGATAATCATACATACAAACACATATGTATGAAACTAGAGTTTCCACTTCTCCATTCCGTTTTAATTATGAAAGTAATTAAAACAATGTCAATATTTAATCGTTAGCTTGCATTTGCTTTAATGAGATAAATATAAGATGGCTTAATATTGTATACGAATAATTTATTTATGTGTTAATCTTATTTTTATATTTTATTAAATCGATTTTTCGGAATTTTGAATATCAGTTTATATCCACTTTTTTTTTGTTTTTGTCTAACCATGTCGCGATTTTTTTCGTTAAATTTAGCGCATACTTTACACATCCTTGTTCAGCTATTTTCCAGGCAAAAGCAGGATTTTACATTCGCGCAAATCAACAATTTTATCCTGTGACTCCATTGTGTTAATCTTTCCCATTACGAATACTCCACACGCTGGTAATTTTCTGATTATATACTCGAAACAAGCTGTTTTTATCTTCCCGCTTATTCCCGGGTACATAATTCATATTCCCACTCATCTGCGGCGGCCGAGAACTCTTCCGAAGGGGACCAACATTTTTTTTTTAAATTATTAGATTAGAAAAATCCTAAAACAATTTTTTTTTGATTTTTTTCTTAACTTCTTTTCTTTTTCTTAACTAATATACAGTTCATAAATAAAATTTCACACTGAATATATGAAGTTTCAAATTTTTGATTAAAAAAAATTTTATATCAAAATCTAATATGCAAATAATGGTACATCAAGAAAAGCTGTTTCAAAACGTTTATTTATATTTAAAAATATGTTGATACGGCACTGGGTTTTTTTTTGGTATAGTCGACCCAGATGTACAATGCAATAATTTTACGTGAAAATTAAATTACCCGACAAAATTTCATTTAAAAATTAAACAGGAAATGTACAGCTGAAAGCAAACGTTGTTATTTCCAACGTAATATTATCATTTATATTATACCGCGAAAGTTCAATTATGATTATTATATAAGTACGATTTATCCTGATCTTTATCAATTATCTAATTAAACGTTAAATTAATTAAAAACACTTAATATAATAATTTGTTCTGGATACTGATTCAAAGAGCGCCGTTGCATTATTCACTAAATTAACAGTTACATTATTTTGCAAATTAATAAATTTGATGGTTTTGATATGATTTATAATTATATAAATTTGGTTCGCACTTTTTGCATTTATTAATAGCAAATTTTTCATTTTTACTTATCAATGTAAAATTTTGTTCACCCAAAAAAATTCTATCACTAAAATAAAAAACATACAAATTTCTATATGAAATTTTTAGGTTAAATTTTGTTGAGTGGGGGGCATTTTCTAATGGGAAATGACCTGAGGATTCTAAATCTGCAACCAGATTTGCTGTGGCTTTAACACTGTGGAAGATATCGTCAAAAAACTGAAAACTGAAAAAGTAGTAGGGTCCCCCCTTAAGATTTTTTCGACAAAATTTTCACATTTTCCAAAGCGAGTTTATGTTATTTTCTAATACGATTTTATATCCGAATTTAGAATCTGCGGGTGATTTTAACAGGAAATAAATTTTTCAAAAAATACAGATTTTTGATATGAACATTTAGAAACATTTTATCCATAGAAGTGCCCAGTTAAAAAAAAATATTTTGAAAAAAATGATGGAATAGCACATTTTCTACTGGGAAGTGATCTCAGAATTACAAATCTAATCATCATTCCATTTTAATAAGAATAAAAAACGTACTATCCTCTTCCTTATCACCTTCCTCTAGATCAACTTCTTGTTAGTTTTTTTAACGCACTGAAAGCTCTCTGTAATCTAGATCCGTATATTCCTGCGTCAGAACTTAATACATTCAGTCATTATCTAATATATCCCTGACTTTCCAGCAAGTGCTGCATTATACGATATTAATGTCTATGTTAAAGTCCTCCTGTGTCCCTAACTACCGCCGTTAAAGTTTTCAAGAGGGTTTCTAGGGGCAAAGGAAAGTCTAACTGCCCAATGGTATTCTCAACATCCACACAGAAAACCTTAAAATGTAACAGTAATATATTTTTTTGTCTAATATATTATTTTCTAAATATTTTATAAGAAATTTGTTATTAAAAAAATCCTACTTTGAATGTTTCAAATCTTAAATGCGCATTTCGAAGGTTAAGCTTCCACGGTCAGTTGCGCACAAATGAAATTTGACTATTTCACTTCACTGAGATTATTATATAATTTAATTTTTGAATAGTATTGGTCATAATTATATTAAAATTATACGAAAAAAAATCATTCCCTTTTACAATTGTGATATTAGCAAAAAAAAAAAAAAAAGGAAATTAAACATGCGCGAGTACGTCGCGCATGCGCGAGTTTCCCTTCTCGTCTCAAGGCATGAAGAGGTTTGTTAATTCTAGATGGTACCATTATGCTAATCATGGTAGATAGTGTGAAAGTGTGCTTACTTTCTGCAAAAATCTTGGTACTTTTGTAGAAAATGTTAATAACTTCTGTTCTAACTTGTAGCGATAGTATTGCCAATGTCTCCTCAGCTTCGAAGGGTCGCCCATTGAAGAAAAAGCAGGGTTGCACGCTCACAGTTGACGGCAGATGCCGTGTCAGCACCTTTCCTTTCGATATACGCAAACATCATACCTAATACTATTCAAATAAAACACTTAGACACCTCACAAAAAAAAATCAACAATTTCTTTGGTCCTTAAACTCCCTGTTTATCTCTATTACTTATTTTGAAGGTATTCGTGTCACCTGGTTGATATCTATTTATTAATTTCTGTCTTTTTCGAAATAATATTAATTAAGTTTTTCGCGAGTGCCAATTTGTTTGCTTCTCTCGAATATATAGGCCCAAATCTTTACGATCTTTGAAGGCGTTAATAATCGTTTTTACCGTTTCGTGGCACACTAAAACGGAACGAAGATGTATTAGGCCGCCTTTAAATAAGACTCGAGATTAACGCTCGCTAAAATTTTGCCTAAAAAAAAAATACGAACTGCACCGAAGCATTCGACTATTTCTTAGCCCGTCTTACATGTAAAAAGTGTTTTATCAAACCCATCACGAAATGCAGAAAGCAATTTGTAAATTAACTCCAACGTCAGACTATTATATTAGATTTTCTCGCAGCAAGAAGAGTGAGTCTTTTTTGTGTGTGTTTTTGGAAGAGGAGGAAGCAAAGCGTCGTTATCCTTTATTTGGATAACTAGTGCAAAGAAGATTTGTAAAAGTGACTCTATATAAATCTGAGAAATCCTGCTGTGTTAGGACAGCAGACCGAGCTAAACTAGAATAATACAGATCTGCAGATCCGCTTCTGTGCCACAGTCACAGTTACAGCAATGTTACGATGCAAAGGAATGGAATTCACTCGAAATTCTACGCGAATGTGAAGGAGTTAGAAGAGAATTGGTCAGATTTGCGTAATATTAATCAATCGTCCATTGTATCCTAGAAGAAGTAAATAAATCTGAACACCTGATCTAAAATTTTGGAAGAACCTTAGAAAATATAATCATCGATGAAAAAAATTCACCCAACAAAGCAACTCTTATAGCTGACGTATTTGTAAACCAAAAATGTAGACAGCAAATTGATAAATTCAGTACGACCTCTTCCCTGACTTGCGATGGATGGTTCTATAGCTGCTCTTCTATGTCCTACATTAAATAGTGGTTGTGTACTTTGTAGATTAGAACCTGGTGAATCGTAGATTTGTCCAAACACGCGACACTCCTCTGATCCTCCATTTCACACTTGAAACGCACTAGTGGCAACTTTCCCAATTTGACCTTAGCGGAAGACGATGCTGTACTTTGTTGCGGTTCTGTTACAATCTCCTTCAATTTCCATCTCGCCATGTAAGTTCTGTACAAAGGAGAGACCTTGTCGAGCTGAATTATCAAGATTAGGGCGCTAAGTAACTAGGTAAATACAATGTAAGCCGTTATCCGAGAGCAATGCGTCTTCAGATAAACCGAATCGCGGCAAATTTGTAAGAAATGTAGGCCACAATAAGAAGCGTTACAAGACGGGAATGATGGTAATTTAGAAAATTGATAAAGACACGCTCGAGTACGAGACTAACATACATAACAATTGAGATATATTGTATGAAATATTATTTCGTTATTTCAGAACCTCAGCAAAAAGGCTACAGTTGACATAATTATTTATTTCGTGTATTTATTTTCGACATTATTAAAACTTATCATTTTGGTTGGAAAGATGAAGTAACAAATGAAGCCTTACTAGAGAAGAGAAGTATTTGGAGAGTTTATGGTTTATTACAGTGCAGGAGAGATAGACTAGTAGGTCACATTCTCAGACATGGGGGTATTAGGCAATTAATTATATAATGTAAAGTAGATGGAAAGAAAGTAGGCCTAAATTGGAGTATGTGGGTCAGATAGTGGAGGACGTGTGGTCCTCTTTGGAGGAGATGGAAGGAGTTTTGTTTTTGTTTTTCATCTCCTTCAGAATTGCTGAAGGAGATGAAGGAATTAGCTCAAGATAGATCGACAGATGGTGTGTTGTTTCCAACCAATCCTTAGGATTGAGGACTATTTAATTATATCATCATACAACAACAATTTTTCATTTTTAATCTGTTCTTTATAGATTGTCTGCACTTACAACTCTACCGCGACTCGAAAGACCGCTACAAGCAAGGCCACACGAAGGCCTCATTGTCCCTGCAGCATTTCCTGGGATTGGAGACCGGCTTCACCCTGGACAAAGAGTCCAATACGGTGGCCATTTTGTGCCAAGATGTCGTTGTGGTACTGGCATTCGATAATCGTGAACGGTTGATGCAATGGCAGGTCAAACTAAGCACTCAACTCGGTGATGGGCCACATTTCCTGGTACTTCTTAGTTCGGCCCCGGCCAAAGCTAAACTGGCCATCGGACCTGCCAGATTGCACGTCCAGGTAAATTCGTTATAATATAAATGTCTTTGGTAGTTTTGAGCGAGTCCGTATTTTTTCTAACAGGAAAGGAGTTTTTGTCTGTCGACTGGATGTCCACCACGATTAGCGTGTCACTGGCTAATATCAAATCTTCGGCGATATGGTGTGGTTGAGGGCCGGTTCTGCTTTGAAGGTGGATCTAGATGTGGGAAAGGCGAAGGCCTTTACGTCCTCATTACAGACCAGGGAGAGGAAATTACTAGTATTTTGAAGTTGGCAGCGGCAGGTCAACTGCATTCCTCCAGACGAAGACCCATTTCAAGAAATATGTCGGGTAATTTTACTCGAAACTTTCAATTTTCCAAATAATTAATATAATTACAAATCTTCCGCTGCCCAGTAATGGACAGTCCACGGCGGCCTCCACTTCGCGCCGAGGTTCGCAACCCCGAAATTCAAGACCTGCTTCTACTCTGCCGCGTGGACTCCCCTTACACCGACCTGGACTCAAACTACAGCTGCGGCGACAGCAGCAGCACCGATGGCTGGGCAGGTCCTCCGATGGAGCGCTGCATGAGCTGCATCAGCAAACTGGGCGCCATGTCCAGGTCCTCTACAGCGACCATAACACCAGCGAATACCTGCTGGGAGCACACGTGCGATGTCCATTCTATTAGTAGTTCTTCGGATAGCTCGGGGTGGAGTCAGAATGTGCCCATTCGACCACCGAAACCGAACCAACAAGGTAAAGAAGGGTATCTCTAATATTGAATTTGAGACAATCTGAATTTCAATGTTTTTGATCATTATATCGCAAATGTTTGTACAACAGGAAGTCCGTTGAAGAAGGAAAAGATGCCATTGCCGGTACCATCGTACGACAACTACGACGTGCCCAAATTACCATATCCAATAAAGACTGACGATCACTACGATACACCGCGTAAGATAAAGGAGTGCTTAATGGTTGATGCCGTCCATAAACCATGCGGTTGTATCCTGAAAATGTCGCGCTCATCGAACGTCCACCAGGACATGATGGAAAAATCAATGAGCGAAATGGACCGACCGTGTGTCTGCCAAAGATTGCTGTTCACATGCTGGGGCGAACAGGAGGACATAAACGCCCTCTATTCTCAAGTGGATTTCAGTAAAAAGTGCCGCAATGTGCATCACAATTACGCAAATGTTACGGTGAATAAACCACCGACCAAATCGGCTGCCGCCAAGTCGCACGCAGATTACGAGAACATGGAATTCGTGGAGTCGCTGGAGCTGTACGAGAACGCCAAGCAAGTTGTGCAGAAAGCTGGAATCTGCACGAAGTGCGGCCACACATCAACCGATTACCTAATGATGGAGCCTCAACAACAACACCAGCAGCAGCAGCTGCAGAGCGCCTCCAGTTACTTACCAATGTCACCAGCGATGAAACAACGAATCGAAAAGCTTCTGAGCAATAGCAATCCGAACCTGGCGAAGCCGAGCGGATCGTCCATGTTACAAAACAATATCTATCAAAGGAAACGCCTGTTGGATAGCACGGATAATCTGGTCGAGCGGCGGAAGAGATCCAATTCCGCCGATTCGTCCAGCCGGTTCCCGATGGCGAATGCGGATGGCGCGGACGGTGGTGCTGACAGAGGACAACTGCTGTCCAACTCGTGCACGTGTGTGAAGAGGAGCAGCTCCGTTCCGTGCAAATCCAATCGCGATAGTTCCAGTTCCAATGATTCGGGTGTGTTCGAACTGCCGCGGAAGTTCTTCCCCACGCTGCCGCGTCGGTCCAAATCCTCCGATCCGCTCAAGGACTTGAGTTTCAATTTTAGTAATGCGAAGACGCAGGAGCGCAAATCATCTAGTGCTGAAGCTGAGGTGAATTATACAATAACTTCAAATTTTTCATAAATACTATACCCTTTTTCTTTTTCTTCTAAGCCATTTTATTCTTCCTTATATACTCTTCCTTTTTCTCCTCTTCATTTTCTTTTTTTACTTCTTTTCCTGTTTTTATTCTTACTTATTTTATTCCTTTTCTAAATATTTGACTTTTTCATTCCCTTTATTCTTTTCTGTTTTATCTTCTTTTTTCCTGTTTACTTCTTTTTTCACCTTTTAAACCTTTTTTTACTTTTCTCTTTTCCGTCTGCTATTTCCATATTCTTATTAATCTTTGTCTTGTACTTATTTTAATTTTCTGTTTTCTTTTTCTTCTCTTCTTTTTCTCCGCTTCGTTTTGTCTGCTTTCTATTCTCCTCTTTCGTCTTTTTTCGCTTGTTCTCATTGTCTTTCTTCTTTTCATTCTTTTTTCTTATTTTTACATTCTATTTTAACAATTTTTTTTTAAATTTTTTCTTATTTCTATTTAACGTTGTTCCCATTCCTTTCGCAGGTACCTGTATGTCCAAACGGCTCAACTAGCAGCGGCACATCGGACATGTCCGACTATTTCGAGACATTGTCCCTATCTTCGCACAGTAGCAACGACGTCCCTTTGCAATCCTGCACGCTGAGGCCTCGCTCTGGGAACGAGTACCTCTCTCTGCAAAGGCTTATAGCGCCGGTGCCCGAGGAACGCCTCAACTAGTCAACGAAACCCACAATGATTAACTGCATCATACTTGCAAAGATAAATTTGAATTTGCATTTTTTTTCTCTCGAAAAAATGCCTCTTTCAATGCAAGTTAAGGTTCGTTCATGATACTTTGAAAACAAAGGAGATTTTGAACGGAATGCTTTAATTGGAGAAAGAGGTCATTTTTTTGTTTCTAAATTAGTAGGGACTTATTTTATTTTTAAAACACATTTGATACATATTCAGAGAAAAGAAACTCATATTATTTTAGTACAGTTATTTTAGATAATAATTTGTGATCCTATTCAAAAGTTTTAAATAGTTAAGCTGATTAAATATAAAAATAAATTATTCTACTGCTCCTAAAAGAATGTTGCTATTTATACATTCAGTAAAAACGATCTATCTAAAATTACTGTATTATATTTTTTCTTTTTTTCTTTTTTATAAGTAATCATAGCAATTGTTTATAGTTATGTATTAGGAATATTTATTGGTCTGTATAAACGAACTTGTCTCGATAAAATGTGCTATTAATAAATACAAACGAAGATCATAGCATGGCTATACTTGTATTATTTCCACGAACATTATAGTATATATTTCATTTATTTTTAATGAACACTCGTTGGATGGAGGATGATGAGGATTGGTTGGGAAGATAAAGTAACAAATGAAGCTGTACTAGAGTTAGTAGGGGAGAAGAGAAGTATTTGGAGAGTGTTACAGCGTAGGAGAGACAGATTAGTAGGGCATATCCTTAGGCATGGGGGGATTATGCAATTGATCATAGAAGGTAGAGTGGAGGGTAAGAGAGGGGTAGGTAGGCCTAGATTGGAGTATGTGAGTCAGATAGTTGAAGACGTTGAGATGAATAGCTATAGGGAGATGAAGGGATTAGCTCAGGATAGATCGGCATGGCGTGCTGTTTCCAACCAATCTTTAGGATTGCGGACTCTTTAACTAACGAACACTCGTTTATAAAATTTTACGTCCATCAAATAGTATTTATTTACAAAATTAAGTTCTCAAATTCTCAAAATAAAGTAAAACGACTATAAATGGTCCTACTGGTAGTTTTAGTAAGTTCTGGATCAATTGAAAATTACCGATTTCTAACAATTTTGTCTAAAATTTAATAGATTGCTAAAATGACATAAAACGACTAAAAACGGCCTTAACGAACGTTTTTAGAGAGTTCAGTTTCAATCGGAAAAAATAAAGAAATCATCAAAAAATGCAAATGTAGTACTACCCCTTTACTTGGATGATTTATAGTAATTTTACGTTGTTTTGGGCACTTTAAAATTTAACCAAAATCAACCAAAAATTTAAAATTTCTACGGGTACCCCTTTACACTTTTTTGACGATTTTTTCAATTTTTTCCGATTGAATCAGAAATCGCTAAAATTGCCTTTTTTCAAATTATTCAAATCATTTGAAGAAAAAAGTGAATAATAGTGTATCAAAAAACGAGGGAAATTATTTATAAGGCAAAAATTAATAAAGTAAACGTTTTTCTAGTTCCTATTAACATAATCATTTGCAATTGTGTTGTTTGTGAGTGTTAGGTAACTTTATATGCAGCGCTGCTATATAATTTGCTTGTAATATATTATTACTAAAATATATTTTAAAGAAAATCAAGATATAATTCTTTGAGATCATCTTTTTCTATTATAAATAGCAATTGCATATTTTATAAACAATTTAGAAACATTTTTAAATGAACCTCATAATTTTCAACGTTTATTTGATGAAAAAATGAATCAAAATGAAAAAAATTATCTCAGGATTTTAAATCTGCAAATTGTTTTGCCATTGGAAAATCCAATAGTACACGTTTTGATTCATTTTTGGTAAAAATTTTATATTTTCGAATGTATGTTTTTGACATATTAGATGATGATTTCATCCCAGGATTTAGAATCTGCAAGATTTTAATATATATTGCAGGATATAAGTTTTTGAAGTGAACAGTTAGAAATATAGTACATGGAAATTCCGTGATAAAATTTTATATTATAAGAAAAACATTTTTGAATGGAACCATTTCTAAATATAAAATGATGTGACGATTCTAAATTTTCAACTAGATTTGCTGTGGGGTTGATAGTATTGGAGATATCGTCAAAAAACTGAAATTTAAAAAAGTAGAAGGGTCCCTCCTTTGAATTATTTTGGTGAAATTTTCACATTTTCGAAAATGAGTTTATGATATTTACTAATAGGATTTCATCCAAGGATTTTGAATGTGCAAGGGATGTAGGTGGGCAATCAATATTTCAAAAAATATACATTTTTGAAGTGAGCTGTTAATCCCATGTTTTATCCCATTTTTCTATTTTAAATCCGTGTGAAAAAAAAACGATTAAATTTTCAAATTTTCAAATGTCTCTTTATATTAAATAAATTTAGTGCAATGATTTAAAATCAGCATGTTGTTTCGGGACAAAATGAATATTTCAAAACATACCAGTTTTTTTGAAATATTGGTAATTTATTGGAAGAGAGTTCGGCAATTGTTTACGTTTGTTCTTCTATTATATAGACTAGATAGTATATGCAAAGGAAATCTTTCCTTTGCAACAAAACGTTTCATTGCTCGTGTTTAACACGTTTCAACAAGTAAACCAAAAAAATTTCGAAGAAAGAATTCAAACAGCAATTTGCAGTAATCCATTCATTTTTCAATACAATGGGGATCCAAGTGTTCGAATGCAGGGTGCAAAATTAACCCCATCGACGATGTACGATGAAGCTATAACAGTTCCTGTATGGGTACATTGAACCCTCGCACATTCGGTGAGGCAAGCCGTCGATGTGAGGCGGGAATAGGAATCTCCTGTCCCAACAGAAGCACCAAGAATGGGACTGCGGGATCGACTGCGCCGCATTGTCAAATCGCTGGGCGTCCAGCAACACAGCGGCGGAACACTCGTCAGCCACACCGAAACATCGCTTAGCTTATATACTAAATGGAAGTAGTAGTAGTAGTAGTAGTAGTAGCATAATGCTGACTAGTCTCATATCGCGACCGCTTGCGAACAGTCCTAAAAAAACACTCATCGTAACTGGCGGGCGCAACCCACGAAATACGAACGAATTCGCGCACGAGAATCAGGAAAGAACTGAAGACGATTTTTCTAAATTACAAGGACCGTCCATAAAATTATCAAATTCAAGTTATCCAATGGTTTGGTCGCCAGTGGAGCAATGGTGTTGCTATTCTTCTTCCTGACATAAGTTGATTTTAGAGGGTGTGTAACTCCCCCACACTCGTAACAGTGATCGTTACCGCGCAGGGTAGTTTTTGTGAGCGAGTGCACCATGATCATATCAAAGGACTTGTTTCTACTCGGCGATCAAGATTACCTACGGCTGCCCAACAAGGACTCGTCCTCTGCCTCTGCGGCGGCAGCTGCTGCGGCAGCGGCGTCAGCTGGTGGAGGCGGCGGTGGTCTAGGCGGAGGCGCCGGTGGCGGTGGTGGAGTTAATAGTAACGGCCTTAATATGGGTCTTCGGGCCAAGACAAACAATCCAAGGTAACTATTTACCAGAATTATTGTAAACGAATGGAAGTTGAATATTTTATATTCGAATTTATAGTAGATTATTAAAAATGAGAAGAAGAATTTTTTTTAATGAATTAAATTGAGGTCAGTTGCAAATCTGATTTCCGTCAATAACGATATTGGGTTTATTTATGCTTGAACATAAATTCAAAGCGTTTACAACAAAATTTGTGCTGTTACTATAAATTTTCTATTTGGATCGGTGTAGCAGAACTATCCATATTGATCTTAAGAGAAATCTCCCGAGCCTTGTTCCAATATGGTGTAACTTACCATTGCGGCTCGACCAAGTCAGCAATGCCGATGGAGCGTGTTGATTTTGATTAATTTATTTATAACTCCTGACATTTATACGAAAATGTCAAAAGCAAGAGTTTTCGCTAGAATACCGCGGCGAGTATGTAAGTCGAGTAATGTGCTTCTCCACACATTTTCTAGGACAATATTATAACAAATGCATAAACATAAGTATTGTATGCAAACTATATAGTCTCTATTGTGTAATAAGTGACAACAGTTTATGTTGACTTTATGGGAATATCGTGCTGTTAAATACCAAAGAAGAAAGACACTTATAAAATCATCAATAATAATGTCGTAGTCATCACAAACGGAATGACTAATATCAACAGAACAGTAAAGATTCTGTAAATTATCTTCGCAGTATTCACGACGATTTTTTATGCCCTTGCAAAACACTAATCATCATTAACAATTAATTTATCGAATTTGTAAAAAGAGGCATTCAAATCACTTCGATCATATCCGACCATAACAGATTCGTGTTGTAACGTTCCTGTGAAATTGTTACATGTACATCCTTGTTCAAACAATAGAAAAAAAACCAACTAAAATCAAAGCGCAAAATGAACAAGTAAGCACGAAATCTGTTACTCATTGACAAAATCGACAAAGAATAATAAACACAGCCTCCGTACTAGCAGAAAATCTGCTTGGCAGTTTTTATGAAAGAAACCTTCCTAGGGTACCGCAAATATATATCAGAAATTTTTTTTTTTTTAATATGGCGATTATAAATTATGCTTTGAAAGATTTTTACAATTACGGATTGAAGATGTTAGCGATTACTGGTGAAAATTTATTTTTTCCCTTTGAAAATGTTTGTTTCGATAAGTCTTTTATAGTAAATCAATTTGTCCAAAACGAAAGTCACAAAATTTCCAATTTGTTTTACTATTCGTGATTTCTCACTGTTCTTAATGGAAACTTACCTAAATCAAATTGAAAAATCGTTTTGTGCAACGACTTCCTGAACCCAACCATCATTCAATTTCTTAGTACTATTCTTCGTATCAAATCCTCGGTTAACAAACATCTCTTCAATCTAGAATTGCATATCTTCGTCCAATATAACTCACTCGTAGCTCATTACATGATAGCGTGTCGTAGTCACAAACTCCGACCTCAACTCGATAAATGCTTGTAGTATGTTTATTATCAACAGCAGTGCGTGTTTATTATTGTTCAACTCCTTCTGCATTGTGGTCCATCTTTGCCGATGGTCTGCCGCAATCATAGCTCATGCGGCAGCTGCAGCAGATGATGATGATGATGATGATGCCACATCCGTAATCAGCCGAACGAAATGATCACTAAAGAACAAGACAAAATTGAAATTATAGTGTATGTAAATACCATTATGTTGTTAATAGGCAATATTTGAAGATTAAGTGAAAAAAAATACTGGAGGAAGTTTAAAAAAATCAATTTCATTCATTGGCTAATTGATAGCTATACATTAAATATATACTAACTCAAAATTTAAAACTATGCAAAAGGATCATCTAATTATTGAAGAGTCAAGTGGGGTAAATAAAAAGGAAGATTTTATGAGGATTAAATAGACAGATGTAATTTCACATCCTATGGTAGAGTACATAACTATTAAGTTAAGATACGACATAAAGGAGAGCAAAGACACATTCACTAGATACGTTCAAACATGTGCAGTTCCTGTACCTCTGCACTGAAATGGAATCCGAAGAATAAGTTCCACTAGTGAAGCTATTCTTGATAAAAGGCATCTAATAGTTTCCAACGGAAGAAAGTGGTACTACGAATGCACTGTAAAATTTCTATTTGTCCTTACTAGATATTTATCTTCAAACCAATCTCTCTGACCCTTCAAATTTTACACTTTAAGTTATTTCTTGAAATCCCTTGTAATCTCCTACGTTCATTTCGTCCGCTATTCTTCCACCGAACTTCTTCAGTTTCGAATCTTTCTACATTTGCCGGTACAATTTCATTTTGGGTTTCAATTTTCAGCTTAACTCGAAAATTTTGAAATCCATAATCGCCCATGTTCATCGCATCAACAGATTTTTTTACCAAAAACTGCTACTCCATTGCTGCTCTTCATTTCTTTTTATGAGGCGGTCTTTCAATTTACAACCCAAATCTAAACATCTGAGATTCTGAACTCATTTCCATTGATCTGCTCTCCTTTGCAAAGATCCCCCAGTTTTTACGTGCATCATCCATTGCTGCTCTTCATTTCTTTTTATGAGGCGGTCTTTCAATTTACAACCCAAATCTAAACATCTGAGATTCTGAACTCATTTCCATTGATCTGCTCTCCTTTGCAAAGATCCCCCAGTTTTTACGTGCATCATCCATTGCTGCTCTTCATTTCTTTTTATGAGGCGGTCTTTCAATTTACAACCCAAATCTAAACATCTGAGATTCTGAACTCATTTCCATTGATCTGCTCTCCTTTGCAAAGATCCCCCAGTTTTTACGTGCATCATCCATTGCTGCTCTTCATTTCTTTTTATGAGGCGGTCTTTCAATTTACAACCCAAATCTAAACATCTGAGATTCTGAACTCATTTCCATTGATCTGCTCTCCTTTGCAAAGATCCCCCAGTTTTTACGTGCATCATCCATTGCTGCTCTTCATTTCTTTTTATGAGGCGGTCTTTCAATTTACAACCCAAATCTAAACATCTGAGATTCTGAACTCATTGTCATTGATCTGCTCTCCTTTGCAAAGATCCCCCAGCTTTTACGTGCATCATCCATTGTTGTTCTTCATTTCTTTTTATGAGGCGGTCTTTCAATTTACAACCCAAATCTAAACATCTGAGATTCTGAACTCATTTTCATTGATCTGCTCTCCTTTGCAAAGATCCCCCAGCTTTTACGTGCATCATCCATTGTTGTTCTTCATTTCTTTTTATGAGGCGGTCTTTCAATTTACAACCCAAATCTAAACATCTGAGATTCTGAACTCATTTTCATTGATCTGCTCTCCTTTGCAAAGATCCCCCAGCTTTTACGTGCATCATCCATTGTTGTTCTTCATTTCTTTTTATGAGGCGGTCTTTCAATTTACAACCTAAATCTAAACATCTGAGATTCTGAACTCATTGTCATTGATCTGCTCTCCCTTGCAAAGATCCCCCAGTTTTTACGTGCATCATCCATTGCTGCTCTTCATTTCTTTTTATGAGGCGGTCTTTCAATTTACAACCCAAATGTAAACATCTGAGATTCTGAACTCATTTTCATTGATCTGCTCTCCCTTGCAAAGATCTCCCAGTTTTTACGTGCCTCATCCATTTACCATGCTCCCATCGTGTCCTTCCCAAGTGACTCCACAGTCTGAGGTGCCCTCCCATTTCTACGGTGGACACCATGCGGCTACGGCAATAGATAGACGGAGCACACAACCAAACATGCAATATATATATTTATATATATAAAACACAAGCAGTTGACATACTTGTAACTACTAGGTCAACGAACTTTATCATATTAGGCTGCTGCCACCGACCGACCAACCAGCCAACATCGCTGTCACTATTGGCTTGTCATAAAAGTGTAAAGCTGCTGCAGCTGTGTGTTGTCTCCTTATCTTAGCCAGCTCAGAACGAGCCATAGTATATAGTAATATGTTATCTGGTGTGATACAGCCTAACGCAAACGAAAGACATTGGAACAGAAGATCTGACCAGCTCTGACGAGGAATTGCGAAGATGAGGACGTAATTTTAAGGGTAGAAGAGCAAATAGGTTCAAGGGGTTTAAATTTTGAAGGCGGAGGAATTATTGTTGTGGGTGAAGTGTTAAGAATTGAAGCTGTGGTGTTATGTTGTCTACATCTAAGTTCGAGGTATCCCTTGAAATGGACCTATTCTTAATTGAAGATGGTTCTAATAATGTCCAGATATACAATTTTACAAATTTCCCGAAAACTTATTACGAGGTGTTAGGTGCCACCTCAACATTACTTCAATCGATGATTACTTGATTCCCTCATCATCTTCTGTCGCGCATAGGTTCAGGGCGTTTAAATTTTGAAGGCGGAGGAATTATTGTTGTGGGTGAAGTGTTAAGAATTGAAGCTGTGGTGTTATGTTGTCTACATCTAAGTTCGAAGTATCCCTTGAAACGGACCTATTCTTAATTGAAGATGGTTCTAATAATGTCCAGATATACAATTTTACAAATTTCCCGAAAACTTATTACGAGGTGTTAGGTGCCACCTCAACATTACTTCAATCGATGATTACTTGATTCCCTCATCATCTTGTGTCGCGCATAGGTTCAGGGGGTTTAAATTTTGAAGGCGGAGGAACTATTGTTGTGGGTGAAGTGTTAAGAATTCAAGCTATGGTGTTATGTTGTCTATATTAGACATTTAGGTGTTAGGTGCCACCTCAACATTACTTCAATCGATGATTACTTGATTCCCTCATCATCTTGTGTCGCGCATAGGTTCAGGGGGTTTAAATTTTGAAGGCGGAGGAATTATTGTTGTGGGTGAAGTGTTAAGAATTGTAGCTGTGGTGTTAAGTGTTGATACCTCTTCATTTCGCGCATGTTTTTGTTGCAGACTGACACAACAACATATTTCATATTGTTACATTGCACATAATGCAAGCTTGGCTGACTTAGATATTAAGCTAAAGAGCGAGACGACTACAACTCATTGGGACAGATATTGTTATTGTTGTTATTACTGCTGCATTTACAGCTATTTGCAACCATAATTGTTGTCTTTAGCTAGATGAATATATACAGAAGAACCCCCGTTCAAAACCCGTAAGAACAGCTATAATTAAAACCAAAGACTATCTAAAAATAAACTACTGATAATTAAAATCTACGTTTCTATTAATAAGCATAAGCACTAATAATGAAAAACATTTCATTTTCCAACGTGATTTGTAAATGTTCACACTGATCTCATTTTCCTAATTCGAAATTCTTCTATTTTTTATTTTACACAAAATAAAAGTTTCTTCGATTTAATTGAAAAACGAACACAAAATTAAACATCAAAAGGATTGAATATTAACCTTGAGAAAATTACTTAATTTTATACAGTCATGTCCCACAGCATCTTGGTTAAATTTCTAGAATAATTTAGCAAAGATTTTCAAACGTAAAATTTATATAATATCTTTGAAACCTGTGTTACATAAGAAATATGATCTAATGAAAGTTTACGAGATGATGAAAGATGTATAGAAATCTTTCAACGAATTTTTATATATATTGAGGACCCGCGCAATATCATAACCTATTAAAGGATATAGTTAAAGGTAAAATTTTTATTATATAAATTTGACGATTTTCTCAAGAAACTAGCAAATAAATTAAAATTCAGATTTCGAATGAAATTGGCAAAAAAACATAAAATTTCGTAGTCTTAAATTAAGTCATAAATTAATAATTATAACCCGAATTCTAAAACTAAGTCAATAAGCCTTTAATAGATAAACTTTAAATTCGGCAAAAATTCTTCAGCTGAACTAATTCTTTTGCCAATTTTAATTCAATAATATTTCGTTTGTTAAACTTATTGACAAATTTTCTTTCATTTCAAGATGACTCACACTCTTCTAAAAGAACACAACTTATTTTCATTAAGGCAAAGTAAAAAAAAAACAGCCGCAAGTTCTTGCATGGTTTCCTAACTACCATTCGATTCATTTCGACACGGTGCCCCTTTTGCTCTTGTTTCGATTACAGAAAACACAGAAGAACTGTTTAATTTAGAAACAACACTATATCAAAATTCGATATTTTTCTGTAATTGAAACAGAAATTATCAATTTTAAAAATGAAGTCATATATTTAATAAAATTTAAATGCGAGAACTCAAAATCTTGCAAAACAAGTATATGGTCCTTGGAGCTGGATAACAAAATTTTCTCCAGTTCTGGATGGCAACTAAACTTCTTTTGTACTACTTCTAAAGAAAAATCTAAAATCCGAAAGCAGTTTTCTACTTTATTTGGCGCCTTCTTGAACCATTTTTAAAGCTCCAACATAATTTTAGATGTGTCAAAATTCAACAGTCTCCTTCTCCTTTTTTGCTCACCACCAATTTACAGCGTCCTTTTGCACTCTCTTATTCATGTGTCTTCTGAAAATCATCTTCGATCTCTTTCGGTGGTATTCTTCGGACCTCTTTGCACGTAGCGCTTGTTGCACCATCATTGCAGAAGAACCTGCGGTACTCTTGCAACGGCAAGGTGAGGCGGCCTGAAGAGTGCGAGCGGGTCTTATAATGTTGGTATTGGGGTAACGGGTTGATGGAACAGTGGGTTCACCAACCGCTTCACACGTACGTGTATAACAAGAGAAGAAGAAGATGATGAAGAAGAAGAAGAGGACCGCTGCTGCTGTTATGTTGAAAGTGAAAAGCGTCTCTTCTTCTACTTCTTCTTCCTCTTCGTCTTCTTGTTGTAGCGCCGTAATGTGTGGCGTTATTATTTCCTTGTCTTCGCTGGAAAGCAGCTTATCCTTCGTAGCATAGATATGGAAGGACGTAGAAAGGAAAAGTAAGAGTACCGAAGCCGCTCAAGGATATTGTGCAAGTGAAAGAACAAGTATGATTCGAAAAAGTGTTACAGCGATGTAGTAAATATTTAAGCTGGTTCGCTGAAAAAACAATTTGTTCGAAAATAATATATCTAATAAAATATTTGCACGAGTACGTAACTGCAATAATGCCAACTATATTTCTCGACTTGCTGCGCACTAATCTAAAAAATCTGCATTATTAACCATACTTTATGAGTTCAAAAGCTCCGGTCTTCAATAAGAGCTTTATTCGTGATTCGAAAGCACATTCCTCGCGCACAGCATAGGCCGTTTTGTTGTACCTTTTTCGGGTAACTTTTATAGACGTATTTGGTATGCATAATTTAACGCCTCCATCTAATTAAGTGGGAAAAGAATGCTTGTTTGGGCATTTGGAAGGCTATTTTTTGTTGTTCATTTTCTACCACCGAATATGGTTTATTACCTTATAAACATTGCGAGAAATTTTGAAAGGATTTAAAAGAATCGGAACATTTCAAGTGAAGAGGGAACAAAAAATTACATTGTTCCTAATAATGGGCTTAATATAGATTTGGTGAAATGAAAAATTCATTTTAGATTTTCAATTTAGGAACCTTGATTGAAGTTAGATTGGGGTTTAGAATGGGGCCTAATTTTTCGATATCCTTTTCTAGGAGGACGTGGCGACAAGTTTTGGAAACTCAAAAGTGAAAAGAAATTTGAATGGCCAAGTGAATGATCTAAAAATGACTTAAAGCTGATCATTAAAGTTGGTAATGGGACTCTCGTCTGCTCATTATCCAATCGCTCGGGGAATACATAATAATCTCCTTGCACGAGTCCAGTACCAGACTCGCGTTCTCCGCGATATTAAAGGAGCAAGTACCTCTGCGCGGCGCGGTACTTACACCATACACGCTGCCTATTATTTGTCTAATGTGTCGTCAATAAAAGTACAACCGTCGTCATTATGCAAGTTGACTGAACGCTCATTTCAATGTCAGAGCAGCAGCAGCAGCAATAGTTAAAGCTGCCAGCAATGGAACAAACGCTAGTTGAGTTCTAGGCTGAATTTATTACAAGCTTGCTTGCAGCAAAAGACCGTATGGGATATTTACGAATTTTAAAGAAGAATCCTTAGATAGATCTTTGTGAAGACATACCCCCTTTGAATTGTTTTTATTAAAAAAATTCACATTTTCGATCATAAGTCTCCTTATGATACTCTGGACGAGGATTTAATCCAATGATTTAGAAGATACAAGAGGTTTTGATAGGAGATCATATTTCAAAAGATTGATAGTTGGAACAATCAAATCAGGCAAAATTATATGGACTTCCCATATTAAAACATGCTTTTTATTTGAAATTAATGTCAGAATTGCCGAAACATTTTCCGGTGTAATTTTTGGAATCATTTTTGAAACCCAGCACATATTGTAGAGGTAGGAGCACCAATGTGGGTTTTACTGAATTCGTTATATGAAATTACTCAATAACGCATGGACAAATGTATAATATCGCGTAACCTTGAATTCCGCGAAGTTTTATTATCGGGTACTTAAACCATCAGTTTCGAGTTTTTCGTAATATTTGACTAGCTTTGAGAACTTTCGTAGTTTCGTTTACACAGACATTTTAACAATCTATTGTTCAATTGTGGACAAATTAAGTGATTAGTGTTTAACTGAAACTATAGTTGGGTATTTAATTTGGCGATCGTTCACCTCTCCACGATTATATTAGAATTTACAAACAGCTTTCGATATGTTTAACAATGCAATTATTTATACGACTTAATCTGTTTTTGTTTCAGTTTGATATATATAAATCACGAAGACGTATTTGTTAACATACATTTTTGCATCTCGGTATTCATCTCCAAGTAATCAATTGCTGGATTGTATTGGATGTAAATAAAGAAGACAAAAAATCTTATCAGTAACGATAAAACTATTTGATCAAATAATGCAACTTACATAACAACAGTAAATGTTATTCAACGGTTTAAGATAAGAAAACCTCCATTAATAATTCTTCAATTGTAACAATAATTTATGGGGAAAGCGTTTCCGAACTCAGGATGAATAAATCTGTTGGAAGGATTGATGAAAATATTTTCGAAAATTCTGTGGTGGTTAGATTAAATGGGGATAAATGTATCTATGCAATGCTTAAAAAGTCGAAAAGAACAAAAAAGAATGTAACTAAATTCTCTCCAACAAACTGCCACGTAAACATTCTTCCCCTCGTTAATCTAGTACAATGTTGCCCACGTCGTCAGTTACAATTGCCCCTGCAACAATGTACTACTAAACTGAAGAAACGACCAATTTGGCTAGAGCAGAGTTGCGACTCCGAGGTGTATTAAGTACTTTCCTGCGGAATGCCAATTCACCATTCTTTCGACTACTTGCATTATAGAGCATGACGAACGGCTAAATGCACGGACAGGTACTAACTGCGCTACTACCTGCTCGTACATTGCTGAAGAGTGCCTCTAAACGAAACGGGCGGCTGGTACCGTCCGCCGCACCATCCGTTTGCTGGCTGGTAACGATGTAGCCAACAACTGTGAAGAAGCCAGATTTAACAGCGACGACCGCCGACAATGTTGTGTGGAAGAGAGGTATAATGTGTTACGAGAGGAAGTGGAAGAATCAAATGATTTGTCCATGGATTCTATCTTGGGACACTTTCAACATTTAAAGAAAGCAATCGTATATTTGGACCTCTTTCACAATTGATACAGGGCTGAGAAATGGCAACATTCATAACCGTAATAACTTCTAAAATCATTTGATGATGTTTCTAAAATTTTGGGTCAAAATGTAATGTGACTCATCCTTCAAAAAAAGCTAGTTTGTTCTGACGTCCCTCAACGATCTTTTGCAATTACATACAAGTTTTCTAATAAAAATCCTTCTAGAACAACTGAACTTTTTGAATGATGATATTTTGTTTAACACTCCGAAATCAAAGAAATTTCTTGCGGCAAGATCTAGGTCCTCCACTCTACCTGGTTGCAGTTGTTGGTGTGGCGGTACTGCCCAATACTGCCTCTTCGACTGCTGCTGAATGGCCTTGAAGAATTGCATTCGCGTTGTTATAGGTACCGCTACTATACACCAGGAGACGGCGTACGTACGTACCATTATTAAGCGTACTAGCAGACTGCTGCATCCTCGGATTGCATCAATGCACACGAAGGAGTGAAGAAGTAGTACGCTATAGATACACTATATACACGATGGTGTGATAAAGATGAGGATGTGATGTGATCTTAAGAAGGGTGTTCAAATTCGCAATTCAGAAGTTAAATCAAGTTTAAAGAAAAATGGTGAACTAATGGATAATTAAATATCAATCTAGGAGAATATTCAATAACGTAATTACTTCTCGATTTTTGTTTGGAAGTGGGATGGATAAAATGCAACGTAGTTTGAGGAAATTTTTGAACGACATTTCGATTTATAAAGTTTCGAAGATGATGGTTTAAAACAAAACACCATGTATACACTGATATATTCATCAGAACTAAAACTAAACGTTGCAGTACTATATACAGACTCTTCATCTTCAAGGTGAATGCAAAAAAATGGCTCTACGCGAAATGAGGCGAGCAGTCAGTCGTTCTGAAAGCGACATTAGCTCTCTTCCCAACTCTCTTCAACCAAGATCCTTTAATAGGTATTCGTCCTCTTCCTGCATCTCCCAACGATTTGAAAATCGCTCTCTGCGCGCGTGATGACTGCGAGTACTTTCGGGGACAGGCACCGCCAAAATTGGTGCCAAAAAAGCGAGTCCGACCAAACGGGATGGATCTTTAATTAGAGTAGTAATGCCTGACACAATTATGGCCGCCATGTTTGTATCAGTGCGACTTTTCGGTGGTCATAAAGTTTGGCGGTACCTCATCGCCTTGGCGAGCAGAATATTACGACGAAGATCTGTTCGTAACACAAAAAGGTGCTAAATCAATATTGCAGAAAAAGAATGCCAATAACAATATGTTCAAATAAGTGTTTTTTTGAGCGTTGTTGCAAAAAGGAACAGAACAAATTCGTTACTTTTAAAGTATCAAATAATATTTGCTCGCGCGGGAAATTACAAAAAAAAACAACAACAAACTCGTTAGTAGAATGGCTTCTCTTTGAAATATTAATATACCTCGTTATTATCGAGGATTGCAAACTAGTTTCTTCGCAGCAACTTTTAAGTTGCAATTTTATTTTTAGCGATATGAGCTTCGCATCATTTTTCATTCAAACTTTGATATGTGACATAAATCTCATTCATGCTCTTCATGGGCGGTCATCATTCTAACCACAATGGTAGACCTAGAGGCTTCTACCAAACTTGAAACTACATAAATTAGCCTTGGAGCTCTGTAATTCAATCGCTCTAAATTATGATTCAATTATTTTATTCGTTGGAAAAACGAAAATTAATTAAATATAATATTGCACGAAAAATTTTTAAGTTTCGCTTTTAAAATATCTGTTATGATTTTTAGAACTAAAAAAATTTTAGTAACAGTTTCGAATCGTTTTACAAAATCAATTAACAATCAATCAATGGAGAAGGAATAGAAAAAATAATAATCCGATGTAGAACATTTTATAGTTTTTATGTCTGCTCACGAGGAAGATATAATTATTGTTAATTAATGATGTATTTAAACAATTACTATTATATTTACTGCATCCTTCTTGTTCATAATTCAATGCAATGCGATTTACTTTTGCTTGATATCTTATTCGAAAATGAGCAATAATAATAATGGTGGGCAGGTAATATTACTAAATATCCTTCCAACTTCGAAATGGTAATAATAAGTAGCATAAACATACTAATAAAATTAGGTATACTTTATATTATTCGCAAAGAACTGGAAGTTTGTAAATAAAAGATAATTCAATGTCATTATAATATTAGTTGAAATTATCACGTTTTGGCGATCGTGGAAAGAAAAAGTTTAGTTAAAAAATACAAATTGATTTTTGCAACAACAAAAAAAAAACATAGCAGTTTTGTTTCAAACATTAGTTCGTAATTTTTGGTGGACGAAGTTTTAGGTTCGTTGCGGATTATCAAAAGTATGTTTTTACGACAGTTTTTAAAAGCAAGTGTCGAATTCTTGGTACTTGGTCTTTGAACGAGTGGTTAATTTTATGGTACTAACAGAAAAAAAAAGTATTACAACAAAATCACGTCTCGAAACACGAAAATTGTTCGGCATATAATAAAATGCATCAAGGTGAGTATTCTTGCTGGATGTACTTTATTAATGCAAGGTAATACTGGCGTAATTAAATTTGAATTAAATGAAATGTCTGCATAATACGCCCGCGAAATTGTTTTCGCACAAAGAATTCCATAAAACTAGGAAATTGGTATATTATAAATGTCTTAATTAATTAAAAGAATCAACGCGAAACAAAAAAAATCAGCGAGCGCTTGGAAAGGTCGCGCTCAAAATTATTGGTAGATTCTAAAGAAAATTGATATTTTTTATTTGTAAAAATATTTCTTTTTCAAACGATGTGTTAATCGATTTCAGTTTGTAGATAATAAATAATTTAAAATCGATCTTATCACAGGGAAAGTAAGCTAAGCAACAAACTAGGAAGTTGTTCTAGTTTCTGAGCGATGTTACTCAATTGAACAAATATGTTCAATTAATATTGGCAAAGATGAAATTGCGCTAGACATTTAGCTGCAGTTAAATGTTGAATTAACATACTCTGCCTGTCCCATGTAATAATATTATTTATGGTCGAAAAAAAATCGCAAATTTTCTAAGCATTTTTTCTTTGTTAATATCAGATTTTTTTTTTTTAATTATATTTTCAACGATTTTTTCTTGTTTGAGTAACGCAATTTTCTTGACGCTAAATATATGCAACACGAAATTAAATGTAACAAAGAAATTTTGTTCTTTTTTTGAAAAAACGTTCTTTTTGGAAAAGCTTCTCTTTATTTCTAATTAATGGAATTATCTAATATTATTTTTAGATCGATTAAATGAAACATTTCCCTTGCACCTTTTCCTCAACTAATTTTCATTTGGTGTTTAATGGCGTTTAATTCTTTTATTTGTGATGATAGAAATTTTCTACCAATCCATATTTGCATGCACTTCGATTATGAGAAGTAATACATTCTATTAGTTTATTTACAATCTGTTTAATTGTGTGGTAAATTTCTACATAGCTGCTAGAAAAGATGGAAGAAGAAATGAGGTTTCGTCTCATCTTTATGCAAGATTTATACTAGGCGACGATTCATCAGAAATTGAGACTTTTTTAAGACAAATTTTTTTTTCAACATATTTTGTTAGTTGAATTTTATAAACGATATTATTTATATATAAATGTTTTTTTTATAAAAATTATTTTTTCAACAAATGCCCATTAAAATGGTTAAGCGCAGTCCAGAATTTTCCAGTTTATCGAAAATAATAAACAAATTTGATTTAAAATTAAAATTTAATTTAAAAGTGTTAATATTTTAGAATAATCCGTCGAAGATTTTTGAGGCGAAATGTCGAAAATAAAGCAATTTTTTTCACTGACGATTGAATAATGTTTTTTTCTCCTGATTTCACTGAATGTGTTTGAAAAACTATGAAGAAATCTCAAAAAAAAATTATAAAATTTAATTTTGAAATCAATTTTATTCCTTCCTTATATTTGGTCACAATGTATAAACTTCCCAGTTGCGCTTAGCATCAGATCCTGGATATCTTCACGGTTTTATTTTATAATAATCTACTAATGGGTATAGTCAGGGCCAAGTAAAATATTTTTTTTTGTTTTTTTTAACGCTTTGATTTTTTTCGTAACAATTTTGTGAAATAACGATCGAATCAATAAAAAAAATCTGCATTTGTTTATAATCCTAACAACCATCAGGCCATATAAACAGCGAGGTATTTAGGTAAATTATCATAAATTTCAGAAATAATTGCATTAACTTAAAAAAAGACTTATTTTATTTGAAATTTACTTTCAAGTAACTAAATCTGGACTTTTTAAAGTTTAAGTATGACAAATATTTTTTTCAAAGCCACAGAGAATTTGTTCGTTTCTAAAAATGTCTGTCCGAAATGGGATTCGAACTCACCACCTCTGTAGCGCTAAAATTAAAATCGCTAGATTTGATTTAAAAAAAAAAATTCTTTCGGATGTTAAATATGGCATGGATATCGCAAACTTAACATTGGCATAAAACCATTTTAAATGGCCCATACTATGCCATACCGTAGCCTAGCGTGGCTAGAAAACTCGCATACATAGGTACCACAACATATCACACCTCTTCGACTGTACACTCTACGAAGAAAACATCTTTTCGACGGTATTAACATTGAAATTTTCAAGTTTGCGATTGAGGTCAGTAGCACAATATTATCGTGTAGGAACATCTCCGCGCTCGAAACACGGCGAGCTTAATAAAGCGACCATAAAATATAATAATCCATTTTATATACAGTGTGAATCGTAATTTAAATAATAAACTGCACCGATAAGTGATGCTCATGTTAAGACACGTTCATTTCTCGTAGGAAAGTCCTTTCGTTTGCAATCCTCTTAAAAGGAAGTTAGTTTCACTGCGCCTTTAAAATATCTTGTGCTACTTTCCTAGTTTTATTAGAAATTACCGAAGAAGAACAACATTTTCACCTTTATTCTAAACAAAGAACAATTTTATAAAATATATATGACTGGCTCTGTATCGGCCTTGGCAACTGATAAAAAATCAAATTCTTTACACATATCGAATAAACATATTTTTTTCACTTACTTAAAGAAAATATTTCATTTACCACCGCAAAAAAATTTTTTTTACGTAATAGTTAATCTAGAAATTATTTTACAATGTTTAATTATTTTTATAGATTATATTAATATTTTTATATAAAATATAAAAATATTTGTTCACTTAAACAAAATATTTCATTTACCCCTGTAAAAAAAATTTTTTTTTATGTGCATAGTTAATTTAGAAATTATTTTACAATATTTAATTATTTTTATATATTATATTAATATTTTTATATATTATATAAAAATATTTTTTCATTTAAAGAAAATATTTCATTTACCACTGTAAAAAAAATATTTTACAATATTTAAATCTTTTTATGTTATATTAATATTTTTATATATTATATTAATACTTTTATATATTATATAAAAATATTGTTTCACTTAAAGAAAATATTTCATATACCTCTGTAAAAAAAAATAGTTTTATGTGAATCTAGAAATTATTTTAGAATATTTAATTATTTTTATATATTATATTAATTATTAATACAAAAAAATCGAAATGTAAAAATTCGTCTGGAAATGTGATTAAGGAAAAAAATGATCAATTAATAAAAAATTGCGATCACGCTGTATATATATATTTTCTGGCATTCGCATCTAAAGTTGCATGTGCTAATGTTGCGTGACCCAGTATATATAATTCGTGATAAGTAGTTCTTCAAAACGAATTAAAGAGGATGAAGATTTGTCTATAAACTACCGATAAAAATTCGATTAATTATTAATATTTGATTTTAATATATAAATTTTAAAAATTGTCGCCACTAATTATATAAATTGAATTATATAAATGGCAATATAAGAATTGAATATATTAAATAAAAATATATAAATATATTATTATAAAACTGTTTAAATAGGGGTTGATAGAGCAAAGAATAATTTATTGAAAAAATTAAATTAATAAAAAAAAAATTTCCATTTTTTTAAGGTCATTTTATTTGGAACTATTTTTGTTGTTAAAAAACAATTTTAATTAAACTAAAAACGGTTGATTCTTTAAATTTTTTTATCTAGAATAATATTAAAAACAATTTTACGATTCTAAAAATGATAGAATTATTAAAACTACTATAATAATAATATATTCCTTATATATGAAACTTCCTGTCTTGGGTTTATGTCAAAACAATGAAAATTCCTGTATTTTGATCAGAAAAAAAAAACAGTGGTACTCAAAATGCAAAACAAGAACCTACGATAAAACAACAAAATAGATACTCAATCAAAAAGGTACTAAAAAGGGCAAGACTAAGACAAGAAATTTTTTTTTCAATATAAAAACTGAAAATTTGGTCAGTGGTGGTATGAGGAATAATTAATTAATTGTGAATTAATGTTTACAATAAATCGTTTAAGCAACCAAAATTATTGTAAGAATATCACTCAAATACCGTAACTCAAAACATTTAATAGCCAGATGCGCATTTCCAAGGTTATACCTGCATCTTCAGTGGCATAAGACCAAAAACGAAGTATTAATTATAACCTCTACAATTGCTATACAATTTTATTTATTATTCTACATTGCATCTATTATTATTTAACTTTTACCTTGCGCCAGTGAAGATGGGGGCACAGTCTTCGAAGTGCGCATCTGGCTATTAAACGTTTTGAGTTCGGGTATTTGAGTGATACAATTTTACAGCGTAGTGGCAATTTGAAAAAAAAAAACTGAAACGGTGGTCATTGTTGACCACTGTTTGTTTTACCTTGCGCCAGTGAAGATGGGGGCACAGTCTTCGAAGTGCGCATCTGGCTATTAAACGTTTTGAGTTCGGGTATTTGAGTGATACAATTTTACAGCGTAGTGGCAATTTGAAAAAACAACTGAAACGGTGGTTATTGTTGACCACTGTTTTTTTTACCTTGCGCCAGTGAAGATGGCGGCATAGCCTTCGAACTGCGCATCTGGCTTTTAAACGATTTGAATTAGGGTATTTGAGTGATACAATTTTACAGCGTAGTGGCAATTTGAGAAAACCTGAAACGGTGGTCATTGTTGACCACTGTTTTTTTTTTTTCTATGAGCTCGATTGTCCATTTGGCAGGATATGGCAGGGGGGGGGGGGTATGTAGAATCGTAGATATTGCGGTCACGTGCCAAAATGCTGCCTGTACCTGAACCTACCACAACACGTGAAAGCTGCGTACGCACAAACAATCACTGATTCTGAATATATTACGCGTGGCGGAGTACTATAACAAGGTACTACCTTACTATAGAGTGGTTCTGGACACAAGCGATGATATATATACAGGGGCGTTGAAATGGTAGACAAACAAATTTTTTTTTGCCCGTTTTTAAGAGTTTTATTACATTTTATGTAATAAAATTTTCATATTATAATATAGAATACCCTGTATGTGACGAATTCATTTTTGTACTAGTAGAAAAATGATGATTGTTTTATTTTACTTTTATAATCAAACGGCTTAATTTAATAATTGACCACTGGTGGCAGCACTTGCCGGTAGTTAAATATAACGTTACAAATGAGCATGAACAAATTGATGTTCGCAAAATAATTACGCAATTTAAAAAATTATGTGACGTAATTTAAAAAAAAAAAGGTATGTTTCACTCGAACTATAGTGTCGTTTGAAGCTCGTTGTAATATATATTTTAAGAGTGGAGGTTAACAAATAAATATCAACTGAAAATTTAGGGTTTTGAATTTTAAGCTTTAAGGTTTTGAATTTTAAAAAAATTTGAAGCTTTAAGAAAATTTGATGCGTGTTATTTTAAATTTTTATCTTTTTTGATGTTTGAAGAGACTTTCAGTTATTAATGAAATTTTCATATATAATTACAATTAGTTAGCCTAAATTAGGCTTTTTAAATTTACAAATGTACAAACTTTATTCGATGAAATAAACATCAAATTAAAAATGAATTAGTAAAATTAATATATAATGGTCTTAAATTGCAAAAGAACGTTTCTTTTTAAATTCTCATTATGTGGAAATTTTTCGCTATTCAAAAGAATTTTTTTTTGTAACGCAACAAAGTTTAAATAAAAGGTAACGATTTTTAATTTACGTTTAAGCTTCTTGGTTTGATATTTTAGATATGTGAAAATTTTCTATGAAAAAAAAAAGCGCAATTTCTTTTGCACCTGAGCCCAATAGGCATATAAATTTGACATTTCTAGCTATTGAAAAAAATGCAATTATGCAATGTGCGTATTAATTTGATATAAAAAGAAAAAGAAAATTATTTATGCTAGAGCCCAATAGGCATATAAATTTTATACTTCTGGACATAAAAAATATAATTAAAAAAATTGAGCTGGGTTCATAATCGCTGAAAATTTAATAAACCATCCATCCAATAATTTTACATCATTCGATATTTTTGCATAGAAATTTGACATTTCTAGCTATTGATGAAAAAAAAATGTAATTAGAATTAATCGAAGAAAAACGATTTTTTTCTCAGCCCAATGTGCGTATTAATTTGATATAAAAAAGAAAATATATATTTATGTATAGGCATATAAATTTTATACTTCTGGACATAAAAAATTATAATAAAAAAAAATGAGCTGGGTTTATAAAATAATCGCAGAAAATTTAATATCCATTCAATGATTTTACGTCATTCGATATTTTTGCATAGAAATTTGACATTTCTAGCTATTGGTGAAAAAAAATGCAATTAAAATTAATCGAAGAAAAACGTTTTTTTCTCAGCCCAATGTGCGTATTAATTTGATATAAAAAAGAAAATATATATTTATTTATGCTAGAGCCCAATAGGCATATAAATTGTATACTTCTGGACATAAAAAATTATAATTAAAAAAAATGAGCTGGGTTCATAATCGCTGAAAATTTAATAAACCCATCCAACGATTTCACATCATTCGATATTTTTGTTTGATTTCTTTAGAGAACGTCTTTTCTTCCTCCGAAGAACGTATATCGATTTGACGTTCCTTTTTATGGAAGCCTCTGTATTTAGATATGAACACTCGACTATATATAGCAATAGCAACATATATATTATTGTATAAATGAAGGGTTAAAGAACCCAATAGGTAATGTCAGGGACAAACCCAAAGCTATAACTTCACACCGTGTTACCTCTACGAAGATGTACCTTCTTTTCTACTCCACCTACCTTCATACATTTGTTGTCTTTCGTATTATTATATAACGAGCGATCATACACATAGATTCGCACACAATTACCATGTAGGGTAAGTTAATGAATTTTAAAAAAAACAATCGGAAAATAAAAAATTCTGATCTGCAAACTGTTCCATCTTAAAATAAAATCCCGCCATATCACATAGCTACATCTCGCCATACTAATATATATCTTTTCATCTGCTCTGCCTGTTATAACTAATAATCCTGCAGCAGGATTTGCGTTTAGAAAAAAGCTCGTTTTCTTTACCAAGATAAATTCAGATACATTCGTTTTTAAATTGAAACGATTCATTAGCTCTGTACAAGTGTTAAGTTCAATTCTTTGACGTAGCAGTAAAATCTGCAAGTTGACGGGCACAGGACGAGCGACAGCGACATTTATCTCGGCGGATAGTCCCGGTGCCTTCGGCCCGTGTAATTGCAGATAGGTACAGTAGTATCTCTACAAGTGACAGCTGGCTGATGTAAGAAATGTCAACTACAGCGATGTTGACTGTTTGGTCGTTACCAAGCTGAAGGAGAATTGCAAAGCAATGCAGCTCGAGGAAGCTACAGTCGAGATCGAATTAATTGGTTGTGATAATTGTTTTTGTTTTTTGTAAAACGTTTGCATGGGAATTTATTTGTGGTGTGAATTTTTTTTAAAAGATTTCTTAAATCTTAAGCGATTTGAGTTATAGTAGTGTCTTTTGCAGTGGTTGAACCAGCGAGACCGCAGGCCGAGTTGGACACCACCTGATGAGTGGGTTAAATATAATTTCGCATGTGTTGCATACAATTTGTTTTTGGCAAACTTTTAAAAATGTAATAAATAGATGTTAAAAAAAAATACTAAAAAATATATAAGTGGATTGACATTTTTTTTTAATAATTATATGTGCAGTAATTTTTAGGCTTTTTGCACACTAATAGCTAAACAAATGTCATTTCAGCACTAAAAAATAAAAAATAAAATTTTTCAAGCTGTGTGTACAAAAAAATTGTAATATTAAAATTTCGGTGGGTATTTGCGAATTTATTGAATTTGTGCCTAGAAGTGATTTGTGCCTTTTTTTTGCAAAATTAAATCATGATTTTGAGAATTTGCCAGAAAGTCATTATTTATTTCTAACTATTCGATATCAAAATGGATATTGTCAAAAAAAGTAATATATTTTCACATTTTAATGAATCCACGTGAAAAATATTTAAATGAATATAATAATTGGTTAAAATACATAAAAATAAATAAAATAAATATTTGCAAAAGTCAATAAAAAACAATTATTTGTGTAGTGATTTTTTGTTTTTTTGCGCACTAATAGCTGAACGAATGTCATTTTGGCACTAAAAAACAAAAACTAAATTTTTTCAAGCTGTGGGTGCAAAAAAATTGTAATATTAAAGTTTCGGTGGATATTTGCGAATTTATTGAATTTATTCCTTGAAGATTTTTTTTTGCAAAATGAAAGCATATGATTTTGACAATTTTCCAAAAAGAAAAATATTTAAGTGGATATAATAATTGATTAAAATACATAAAGGTGAAAAAAACAATTTATTTGTCTAGCTTAAAAAAAAATGTTTAAAAAAAATCTAGTGATTTTTAAGTTTTTTTGCGCACTAATAGCTAAACGAATGTAATTTTAGCACTAAAAAAAACAAATATATATTTTTTAAATTGGGTAGATATTTTTGCGATAGGTAATTTGTCATATTTTTGGGATGAACTTGAACGCTAAATGATTTGAACGAAACAGCCAAACCAGTGGCTCGACAAAAACAATTAAATGATATTCCACAAAAAAATATAGGGCCTAATAATAAAACTAAAATTTAAAGAAGTATTTATTTTTGAAGGATAAAAATTTAAATTAATAGACGATGAATAATTCTGTTTAAAATTTTTGTAGTTCTTTAATTGAAATTAGAATAATCATAAAAAATAGTACAAAAATTCTTTAAGGGTATGTAGAAGCTTTAAAAAGTGGTGAAAAAAATTTCTAAATTCGAACTTTAAAAACAAGCAAAATTTCAGTGGTTTGAAATATTCCGTAATGTTCTATGAAAAAAAAAAAAGTCTTAGCGTGTTACGCTACTGACCTAACCCAACGGTTTCAAGCAAACAACAAGTGTCAGGCAATTTTTAGTTTGCGCGCGAAGGTCTAAATTTTTTTTAATGATTTTTGCACCTAAGTGAGAATTTTTGTTGTACATACATTCGTGCGCCTACGTACACAGTGATCCATATAATTAGAATATCGAAAAAAAAAACGCGGGAAAACATTATTTGCGCTCGATATATTTCCTCGAACGAAGATTCCAACGAAAGTTGTTTAATATAATATACAGGGTGAATCTACGATATATACAGTTATATATAGCACGATGCCGCAAAAATACTGATAAATCTTTCAAAGGCATCGAATTTAGTCAAAAATAACAGTTTTTAATTTGATCAACAAATCGCAGTTTAGCTACTTAAAAAAATTAGTTTAATTTCTAATTTTCTGTATATCGAGACTCTGTTTAGTACAAGCACAAATTAGTAAAAAAAAAATATGTTAAAACTCCGTTATATAATATAAAAAACAAATATGAATTTGATCGACACACGCTTTAATGATTATATTGGTCTTATTTGTTTGATAAAAGATATCATTATCGATTTTTTTTGGTAGGCATATTAATTATAACATGTCTTGTTGATAACATAACGACACTGGATCGGAAAAAAAAATTTACGCGGCGGCCAATAATCGAAACAATTAAATAAAACATTTTTATTTGAGCAGAGAGAAGTTTAAAAAGAGATTTTATACGTTGCGATATGATGAGAACTTAATTTGGTTTTTCAAAAAATTAATAAATAACATATCAAATAATTCTTAAAAGTTAATCATGACTAAAATAAAAAAATCGTTATGAAAATAGACGCGTTTTCTTAGATTTTGTAAATTTCGTTGGATCAGTTCTTTGTTCAACCGTCATCGTTTATTGAGGAGCTACTGTATATATCAAGATATGACCTTATCTGTGCGCTACCAATTATTTTTACATAGTTTTCAATGGGTCACTGGGTGTACGTACAATCTATACCTACACAACATATAGACAATCTGTTGGCTAGGTGAGTACAGTAGTTCACTGAACCAACAACTCCCATATAAATTCATAAAAATGACATTGACATTTCCATGAGTCAGTGACTCTCCTACCGAGGAGCAGCGACAGCAGACGGACCCGTAATTACATTAAATTTCATAGAGAACTATTTCACTCGTAAGGCAGAATTACCTGCAATCGCGTATGGCAACTATAACAGAAACATTTAACAACAGCAGAAGAGCCGAACGAAAATAACACCGGAGGATATAACCGTCCATATAACCTAGCGCAATCTATGTTTTATATACGTGCTTATATCGCTGAGCCAGAGGTCTATGCTGAAGGCTCTTTTCACCTTTTCAGGACCGGCTTTATCGCGATCCTTGTAGCATTTGTAGTTTATCATGTGTTGTTAATTAACGAGGCCGCAGGTCGAGTTGGATTTTAAGACAAGTTCTCTCTATTTTTTAAGACATGTTCTCTCTCTTTTTTAAGATATGCAAGATTTTTTCTATGAAAGCTATATCGCTATTTTGGAAGAAAACGGGCATAACTCAATAATTTGAGATTCGAAGCCCTTAAGGGTTGGTATTAGGGTTAGAAAGAAGAAAAAAACACTTACTAAAGCATATGCTTTAAACAGGATTATTGATGTGATTTTTTGAAAATCAAAAATTTTTCATTCATAATTTCTATTATATTTTTAAAAGGCCTTTTTTCAAAACTTGTACCTTTTCAGTTTTCTTCCAAAGTGACGTAAAAAAAGTTGGAAAGTTTCTTATGGTTAAACGTAATTTTCTAAAAACGTTTATTTTTTTTAATAGAATTTGAAAAAAAGTCCCCGTGTTTCCTGTTTAAAGCATATACTTTAGTAAGTGTTTTTTTTTATGGTTAAATTTTTTTGATTAGCCTTACGTTTTTATATATATTTTTTCAGTATTTGATTTTTTGATTTTTCAAGTTTCAGCAGTCTGACTAATTATGCAAAATGCACATTATATTTTTATAAAGTTCTATAAAAAATCGCCATTTAAAAAAAATGGTAGATTAAATTAAAAAATATTTTCAAATATTTAAATGTTCAACGAAAATAAAATTTTGTTATCACATTATTAATAAAACAAATCACCAGTGATTTTTTTTTTATTCATAAAATAATGTCTATGTATAGCTAGATTTTTGGCAATACCTAAATCCTTTTGCACTTCTCACCAGAAATTCTTTTCCTTTACCAATTCTTTCAATTTTTTTAAAAATCTTTCAAATTAATGTTTTTATTTTATTATTGATACAATCAATCAAACATCTTTTCTTTTCATTAATACGCTTTTTATACTAATATATTGTTTTTTTTTTGCAGGTAATACTTGAAAAAATAATGGACAAAAATTCGATTTACAAAGGTATTTTACAAAAAAAAAAAAAAAAAAACGCTTGAAGAATTAAAATTGTGATTTAAAAAATAATAAGTCAAAAATACTAATGCGCTAACCTGGCTTTAGAACAGTTTTACATATTTTATAATTTTTCCCATTGAAAAAATACCTAATTTACCAATTTAAAGACTTTATTTTGAATAGCTCACATTCAAAAATTGGGATAAACCGAATAAAATGAAAATTACCATCAATTTTCAATGTGAATAATTTTCTATTTGATTTAGATAATGCTAAGCGAATTATAATTTTTTTTCTAAAAATAAGCTAAGACGATCTACCATCTTTTTAACATCATGATTTCTAAACATATACAATTAGCATTTTATATAATTCAAACTCGACCTTACTAAATAAAAAAAAATCGGAAAAAAAACCTGTAAGGTTAATCTAGTAATTTTTTTCTTCTATATCATTGAAATCTACGTTGTTTTTCGATTTTAATTGAATAGAAACATTCAAGATTTTCAATTGTGAATTGTATTTGTCCATGAGCAACTATTTAGAACGTACTTCTTGTACGGTTGTTTTTATATTTAAAGTGTTTCAGCGTTTAATTTTTCTTCTCATGTCTAGTCACGCTGATCATTAGCAACCGCAAATTAAAAATTAATTTATCAATATTAAAACACAGCCGCAGGCACAAAAAAAATCGAGCAAATCGTTGATAATTGCAAAAATTATTTTAAGAAATTAAATAATATACGAGGAACTGTTGTGATATTTTTTTTTATCTTGATATTGAAATTTATACTATCAACATTATTACATTTTTTTTTAAAGGTGAACAATAAATAAATAAATAAATAAATACATTTTATCAGTTGTAACGTTAAAAATGTATATGTGTCGTTTGGAAAGAATAAATAAAGAATTTGGTAAATAAAGTAGAATATCTGAAAGAAGACATATTTCAATTTTATAATAAATAAGTTTGTAATAATAAATGCTAGAAGACAAATTGATGCAATTTGGGCAGTTTTATTATTTATTATTCTAAGGGAAATTTATGTCCATTTTCATTTTAGTTTTTCATAAGAAAGATTGTATATTTTAAGTCAAATTTTTTTATTTTATTTCAATATATTAAGAAAGATTTAGGTTTTGATGGTATTAGTAGTTTTATTAATTTTTTTTAAATTCCAAAGCTGAGCTTTATTTTTTGTTAAAATATTTTTGTTAATTTAAGACACTGTCAAATATAAATCGAAAAAATTTGCTAAAAAATTGGAAATTTTGGAACGATTGAGTGATAAATTTATTTCACTATGTATATCAAAAAATTTCGGGACGCAAAAATTAGCAGGCATTTTTGAAGTGAAAATGATTTTTTGACATCAAATATTTAATCAGAACTAATCACAAATTCTTCAATGACTGATTGAAATATTTTGAATTGAATAATTGAAATATTTAAATTATTTAAAAATTTAAGAAATAAAAAATAATTGAAATATTTCGAAATATTTAAATATTCAATTGTGACAATGTTTAAATACGCGAAAAATTTTTTTTCTTATGAACTGCAACCAACCGTCACAAAAGCCATAAGTCAGATTATTTAAAATATAGAAAATCTTTAACAGAAAAATGTTGAATTGCGAAAAATGCACTATCTTTACAAAAACGCTATTGAACGAAGATAGAGGCATTTTCTGTATATATAAAAATAAATAAAATATTTCTATGTGTATTTTAAAATGGTACCGAAATTTTATAAAATTGCCAGAGAATAGTTTAAATAATTAGAAGAGAAATTATATTCGTAGAAATAGAATAGTAAATTAAATTAAATAAAAAAAAAATTGTAAATGAAATTATATTCGTAGAAATTGACATATAAAAAATATTAAATAAACTTATTATTAAAAGTATGAAAAAATACAAGAAAAACTATAGATAAATAAAAATTAATTGCAAATTCAGTTTAGATTCATTCTTTCAATTTATAAGGAATTATAAATAAAATATTATCAAATCCTCGATAGAAAATAATCTTTTTGAGCAATATTTTTTTGATTTTATTGTATGGCGGAATTAAATTTTAGGGCAGTATATTTTCACACAATTTTATTTAAAAAACAAATTGCTTTCGAATATTATACCGATCTACAACTTCTTTCAAAAAAAATGTACAGAATTTTCTTCTAGAAAACATTTTTAGTTATTAATTCGAATCGCATTATTCTGGAACATTATGTATATACGCACGCATATATTTAAAAAGTACATAACAAAATGTTGTCCAGATATTAATAAATTTTTCTTTCATGATTTTTCAATTTTTGTTTTATTGACAATTTTATTCCACTTAAATATTTTATATTATATTGTTTTATAAAGTCATTTTTACAAGAAAATTTTAGGTAATTTAAAAATTTATGATAAAAAAAATTCTCTTCACTTTGAAAACTCAGTATAAAAGAAATTTTTGCTCGATTTAAAAATTCACGATAAAGAAATTTTCTCTTCAATTTCTAAATTTACGATAAGATTTTATTTTATTTTATTTTATTTTAATCACAAGGTTTTCACTAAAGACTTTTTCCTTAAATATTTTATATTATATTGTTATATAAAATTATTTTTTAAAAGTATATATGAATCGATTTTTACAAGAAAATTTTAGGTAATTTAAAATTTTATGTTAAAAAAATTCTCTTCACTTTAAAAACTCAGTATAAAGGAAATTTTTGCTCGATTTAAAAATTCACGATAAAGAAATTTTCTCTTCAATTTCTAAATTTACGATAAGATTTTATTTTATTTTATTTTATTTTAATCACAAGGTTTTCACTAAAGACTTTTTCCTTAAATATTTTATATTATATTGTTATATAAAATTATTTTTTAAAAGTATATATGAATCGATTTTTACAAGAAAATTTTAGGTAATTTAAAATTTTATGTTAAAAAAATTCTCTTCACTTTAAAAACTCAGTATAAAGGAAATTTTTGCTCGATTTAAAAATTCACGATAAGAAATTTTCTCTTCAATTTCTAAATTTACGATAAGATTTTATTTTATTTTATTTTAATCACAAGGTTTTCACTAAAGACTTTTTCCTTAAATATTTTATATTATATTGTTATATAAAATTATTTTTTAAAAGTATATATGAATCGATTTTGACAAGAAAATTTTAGGTAATTTAAAATTTTATGTTAAAAAATTTCTCTTCACTTTAAAAACTCAGTATAAAGGAAATTTTTGCTCGATTTGAAAATTCACGATAAAGAAATTTTCTCTTCAATTTATAAATGTACGAAGAGATTTTATTTTATTTTATTCTATTTTATTTGATTCACAAGGTTTTCACTAAAAACTTTTTGCTTAAATCTTTTATTGTTTTATAAAATAATTTTTTAAAAGTATATATGAATCAATAAATTTTATTTTTAGGTAATTTAAAAATTTATGATAAAAAAATTCCCTTCACTTTGAAACTCAATAATTAATTCGAGGTTAAATTAGGACGTTTGAGTAAAACAAAAAATATTGTCCCTCCACTATCCGATTGTTTTTTTTTCATCATCGATCCACTAAAATTCGAGTTTCTAAAGAATCTACTACAGCATCGACCCAATCCTTTGTGTCCACCTCGACCCAGAAGAAGAATCCCTTCTAATCGCGCCGCGAGTTCTTAGCTTCTGGCCGCTCTTGTACATCGAACATATCACGTTTTGAGGTTCCCCCCGAATTCTAACCTAGTTTTCACAACGGGGTTCACCGACCGAACTACAACATCATATATGTACACACACTCGGTATATACGCATTCATTTAATCCGTATAATGCGAGAAACGGTTCTGGTCGTAACACGATAGCCGTAAAAGGGTCCATGTAAATCCGGCTCAGAAATGTCCGAGAGGAATTGGTAAAAAAAAATCATATGTTCGTTCAATGGGAATATACTGGGTGATTGAATATGTATTCGCAAAACGTTCGTCAGTTAATTCGACTGTAATTTTGTTTCAATGCTATGCCACGGCTGTGAGGCGTGGACAATAAAAAAATGATAAGTGTAAGATATTAAATTATGAAATGTGGTGCCTCAACAAGATAACTAGCATTTGATAGTTAAATAATATCAAAAGTAAAAACGCACTAGAATTAGATATATGCGGGAAAGATGAATAGGTCGTATACTTAGACAAGGGGGTTATGACGAAATGCATTATAGAATACATCCTAAGTAACGTGATTTAATAAAGACTTTTTTTTGTAAATTTTCGCTCAAAAATTGCATTTTCTCGGGTGTATATAATTTTTAAATGAAAATCGAGGCTTACGCATTTACATAAAAATAACGCACGTTCAACATTCGCCTAAGAAATCGTTAATTCGTGCGGTACAATACAAAATTTTTTTTTTAGAGTGTAACTGCTTATTGTGAGAATCGGGGCCCAAAAATAGAAAAAGGCGTTCCGAAAATATCTCTGCGAAAACGAAAAAATGCGATATGTAAAATGGTCAGTGAACTCGAAGAGTTGTAAAAAGATATTTTTGGATAGTTACAAATTTTTTTATTGAAAAAATCGCTATTAACGTCTTCGAGATTTTTTTTTTATATATATGGCATCTATAAAATTTGATTTTAGATATCCAATAAATTTCATGAAAAAATCGCAATTTATGGACTAAATTGGTTTTAATATGGAATTTAAAAAATTGATACGACAACTTCGTTAATACCTGATAAAAGTATATAAAAAATTTGTCTGATATCAAATTATAGCAAGCTTAAACTAAATATTTTTTGTCCCAAAAAAATTTATAATAACTTTTTGTAGTTGCTAAAAAAAATACATTTATTAAAAAAATCGCACTTAACGTCTGCGAATTTTTTTTTTTATATATATGGCATCTATAAAATTTGATTTTAGATATCCAAAAAAAGATTTCATGAAAAAATCGCAATTTACATACTAAATTGGTTTTAAAGTGGAATTTAAAAAAAGGGGCTTTGATACGACAACTTCGTTAATACTTGATAAAAGAATATAAAATTTTTGTCTGATATCAAATTATAGCAAGCTTAAACTAAATATTTTTTGTCACAAAAAAGTCCCAAAAAAAATTATAACTTTTATAGTTGTTAAAAAATACATTTTTCTCAAATTTTTTTATGTAAAAAATATTTGTATTTTGTTCGTCAAAATACAAATATTTTTGTATTTTTGTTTTGTTCGTCAAAAAACGACTATATGAAATATATATTTAAATAAAAAATAGAAAATTATTCATAGTTCAATGAATGAAATTGAAAAAAAAACGACGTGACAGAAAACAGAAATTTTTGACGTCAGAAATTTTTTGGGCGCCGAATTATGTAATAATATTTAAAAAAAAATCATCATAAAAAATACGAATTCATAGTTCAAGTTAAATAACGAGAAAAGTCAATATTAAACTAATTAAATACTTTTTAAATATATTATGGATAAAGCAGTTTAAATTTGAAAGACCAACTAATTATTTATTTTTAATTAAACTTGACAAATTGTAATCTTGTTTGCAGTTTCGTTTCATTTATCATTTCCTCAAAAAAAAAAAATTCTTGGTACACTTGCCAAAACAAATACACTTGTAATACTCACTCATTATCTTCAAGTTACTGTCCGATAAAAATTCGCCAAAAATATAATAAAAAAAATAAACCCTTCGCCCAACAAAACCCTTATTTATTCGAATATTAGTCTGGCTTTTTTCTTTGTAAAGCTTTGTAAAGCTAAAAGCTTTGTAAATCATTCGAAACAATAACAAATTAATTCGTCAATTTGAGATTTATTTTTTCAATTAATTATTATTTAACGAATTAATAATAATCCAATTAATTAATGAAAACTAAAGTTTTTTAATAATTTTGTTTTTCAAATATAAAAATTAAAAAATTAATTAAATCATTTAAAAACGTTATTATGAATATCTGCAAAAATGTCGATTATTATAACGATTTGCGTAGTAAAATCAAGACAAATTCTACAGCCTACTAAAATATATACAGGGTAATGAATTAATTAGCAACTTTTAGGGCGAACTAAGACTAAAAATCTCACCGTACACAATGTTTATTTATTTTACAAAGCTATTGACCCCGCTCAGCGCTCGTCGTTCAGAAAATCATTGCGATTGTTGTAAGAATAACAACAATAATAAGCATTCGACAACCTTGACCTGGTTGTAATGCACATTTATTTCTGCAATAAATTCGATTTTTAATATACCGGGTGATGCCAGTGTTCACCTGTCAAATACAAAGCCCTACAATTTTTTAGCCCAAAATGAATGATTTTTTTTTAACGGGGTGTCATTTTTTAAATATCATCGGTGACATTTGCTATTTATACTTTTTTTCCAGATTTTCTAAATATTTTACAAGGCATGAAAATGACTACTTTGTACAAAAATATTTTTTTATGAATCAGTTGACGTAATAATTATCTAAATTTAATTAGTGGTAAAAAAAAATTTTGCGCTGCTAAACAAAAAAAAATATTTTCATCGAATTTCAAGGCGTTAGCGTACGACTTTGTTGTTTGTTTGTTTGATAAACGATCTATTACGTTATTACTAACTTGTATCGCCCTGTATACAGGTAACGATTGGGCGCACACAAAACTGACAAAATATAATTTCAATCCACACAAGCAGCACTTCTTTCGTAAGAAGAGGCAAAAAAAGGCATTCACACTAACAACGGGCAATTTACTATTTCATAATAATGTGTAACAAGAACATTTGTATCGATTTAATGCGTATATAATTATGGTTATAATCATTTTCTTATTCTTACAATTAGTCGTCCGAATGGAAGGTTATTTCTGTTATTTATATCAACGTGTTTTTACTTTTTCAATCGCCGCAACAAACGAAGAAGTAAAATGATTTTGCCAGTCAGAATCCAAATGATACAGACAATAAAATTGACTAAACCCATACTAAACGATACAGGGCCATAAAGCAATGATCCTTGTAAAGGGGATCCCGGCTGATAGGACGGATTAAATTAAACAGCTGTACTCAAACATTTGTTAATAGTTGGGGGGGGTTATAAATATTTATTTAAGAGATCGATTTACTCAAATTTACTCAAATCGCGGCTTGAGCTGCAGCAAAGATATTTCAACGAAAGATTTCTATACATTTGTTATTATTGCGTCCACGGGGTCCTTGAATTTTAAAAGCCTATACATGTCGAAACTTCTTGTAAAAATGACTATGAATTTTTCTATATAAGAATTTTGTATTGTGTAGCATTAATGCGCTATATAAAGCAGTATCTCCCAACCAAAAAGTGGTCCTTCGAAGCCGGATCAACGATGATGGCCTCAAAATTCCTGAGGTCTTCCGCCTTTCGTATTTCTCAATGCAGGCGCATTCTTTCCGCGTTAATGCAATTACAGGGGGGGATTAGTCGATGGCATTTGCTGCATTTTCGGTTGCGGTGGGAATATTTTTTTTTGTAAGGTACGATATTATATTGGATATAGGAGAGATATGGGTACTATGCGAGGAGAAAGTACGACGCGGTGCGCAAGGAGGTCTTTGAACTAATCATTTATTCACTTATACAAATATACATTATATACACAGTGGTTCTGGTAAGACGTAACTATAAAAAAATGTATTACGTAATATACGGGGAATTATATATCCAACTGACCAAATATAAAATTATTTACGCGAGAAAATGGCTTTTTATGAATTTTTCATAAAAATCTGTAGCATTTATCCTTTATTAACGCACAAGTCCTTAATATGATAGACAACAAGATTATTACAATAAAATCTATAATATTACTCCTCTACAGCTAGAACACACGAAAAAAAAATTTTTTTGCCATATATTTCATGACAGAAATAAGTACCTATAATTTTTTTTTATGTAGAAATGAAATATTTTTAAGTTAGGCAACATTTGACACAATTTAAATCCCTACGACAACGTAGGTGCTATTTAACAGTCTGATATGCACGATGCGCATGTGCTATAGCAACAGTACCATCCACCGTTGCCATATCGAATCTAAATTCGGATGTTTAAAGAAAAATATATATTTCACTATAAAGTTCACTCTCAAACAGTTAATTTTACGTTTTGAACTTGAATAAACGGTTTGTATTTTATCAGGAGTTTTTTTAAATGGCGGACAGAAATGTGCACTCTTCAGTGCCATATATACAACTTATAAACGTCAATATGATGACGTTGTACGTAAAAATGTTTGAAAACATTTTATGTGGTTGTAAAATCGTCGCTAAACAATCGTGTATATAGAATGTTGTCCAAAGACCTTTATTAGCTAGATGCGTATTTTAAAAAATTTCAAAAATTAAAAACTATATAACTATTTGATGGAAAACAATAAATACACAGTTCAAAAAATTATCAGAATTACTAAAATTGTGATCTTTTGGAGAATTGATTTATTTTTTGTGAATATTGAGGGGCGAGTGACTAAATATACATTTAAGAGACTATGTATATATTTTTTTAAATCGGTTGGTTTTTCTGTGTATTTATTTGAACAAAATTGTATATGTAGAAAAAATATATTTCGTTTTAAAGAATAATTTTCAGATTTCTATTTTATCAATCAATTTATTTATTTTTTTATTAAGAGGGCGGTTGATGAAATGTTCCAATTAGTCAAACATGATGTGATTTTATGTGGTGGTTTTTGTTGAGCACTGTGTATATATCAAGGTAGTGTGTGCTGCAATGCGAGTGGTAAGTTAAGCGAGAAGAATGCTACATGCGCGAGGATCTGGTGGCAGTTGGGCATTTGTGGCTATATGCAAGAGTACGCGGGCAAGTAAGAACCATCATCGTTTCCGTAATTGAATCCTGATAGAAGATCGCACCTATAACAGGCAACCTCGTAGTTATACGCCGCTTATGGTATGAAAAGAATATTAAGAGATGAAGTTATGAACACATGTGCAAGTACAAAAGACAGAGGCGTTCGTGCCGAATATTATCCGGAATGTTTCACGTCGCATTTTATTGTAACGAGCTAATTTGTTAAAAAACAAATTACGTACTAAAATATTTACACGAATTTTGAGCAAAATTCTTATCCTTAGTAAAATCGAATTCGAATTAGACGCTCCTAGAGATAGTTCTACAAAAAAAAAAAATCAACAAATTAATAAATGAAACTAGAAAACGATTTGATTGACAAAAATAAATACACAGTTCAAAAAATTATATTTACATTGAACAGAATTTTGTACTTTACTTCGAAAATTGATTTTTTTTTTTAATATTGAGGGGCGAGTGGACTAAATATGCATTTAAGAGACTATATATATTTTTAAAAAGGCGCTTGGTTTTTCTGTGTATTTATTTTACCACAATTGGATATATTTTTTCATTTTAAAGAAAAAATTTCAGATTTCTATTTTCATTTGTTTTAACAACGGCACTTAAATTTTTTGTTTTCAATTAAGGGGGCGGTTGATAAAATGTTTCAATTAGTCAATCGTGAATATTTACGACTTTTTGGTCAAATATTTGGTGTAATGTGTATTAAAAAGTATAAAATATTTATTTTTAACTTCACAAGTGTTTTGTAATTTTTATGTCAAGAATTCTTATGGTAAAAATAAAGCGTTGATGTCAATTTGTCATCCAGCTTTTCCAAATATTCCAAGTTAGTTATTATTTTTCTAGTTCAGCAAATTTTTTCAATGCTTTTTTGGCTGTCTCAAAGTAGGACAAATTTAACATCAATTTGGATATTTCTTAAAAAAAGTAACGTAACATTATTAGCATCTGTCATTACCTAATCTAAACCTTTCTTAAAGTGTCTTTAAAATATTACGACCCAACGATTTTTTTGTAAAAAAAATTTCTTCCCTCAAAAAATGCCATGCATACGCAACAAATCTTCACCGTAAATTAATTTTTGATTCTACGACCCAACCATTTTTTTGTAAAAAAAATTCTTCGCTCAAAAAATGCCATTTCACACGCAACAAATCATCCACAATAAAAAAAAAATCGATAAGGTCTTTGTTTTATCGCACGCCAATGATCTTAAGAGCTACGTTCCTCTGCAATGACTTCATTTCATTGCTTCTTACAAAGAGACTGCATTATGATAATCCGTGAAGTGTGTGCCATGTGTACATCGTATGAAAAACAACTAGATGTCCTATTAATTTTCTTTTGTATGTACAATAGTTTAATCTAGAGAAAAGTCCACTTAGAGTTGGACTTTTGAAGTATAAACTAACAAAAGCGAAAGAGAAGAAACCTTTGAAAGATGAATTTAGTAATTTAGATTTAGTATATTCTTATTTTTGTAGATAATAGTTAGATAGTCCTCAAATAATACCATAATATATATGTCAATTCCTCTTAAGATATCTCCTTCATTTTGCTATATAAAAAAAATCTCAAATATTTTTGTTAAATTTTCGTTCGTGAACAATTATTTAATTAACGAAAAGTTATTTTTATTATTTTATTTTTGTAGATAATAGTTAAGATATTTCTCAAATACTACTATATTATTCCTCTTAAGATATCTCTTTTATTTTGGTATAAAAAAAATCTCAAATATTTTTGTTAAATTTTCGTTCGTGAACAATTATTTAATTAACGAAAAGTTATTTTTATGATTTTATTTTTGTAGATAATAGTTAAGATATTCCTCAAATAATACCATATTATTCCTCTTAAGATATCTCTTTCATTTTTTGTATAAAAAAAATCTCAAATATTTTTGTTAAATTTTCGTTCGTGAACAATTATTTAATTAACGAAAAGTTATTTTTATTATTTTATTTTTGTAGATAATAGTTAAGATATTCTTCAGATAATACCATATTATTCCTCTTAAGATATCTCTTTCATTTTCGTATAAAAAAAATCTCAAATAATTTTGTTAAATTTTCATGTGTGAATAATTATAAAATTAACGAAAAGTTATTATTACAATCGAGGCTTTATAAATTAATTAATTTAGTATAAATTTTGTACGAAGAAAAATGGCAACAATGTCAAGCTAGTGTATGGCGGTTATAAAATAATGCATTTTAAATGAACGACAACTTGACCTATTAAAATTGTTGGGATCTGTAAACAGATTTGCAGCTAGCGAAATTTTATGTGCAATGGAAAAGCGTAACATAAATTATATAATAAAATATTTTATGAACCCTAATCAAAATAGCTGGAATGGCTGGAAGCTAATTAGGTATTTTCAAGATTGTTTATTCAATAGTTGAAAAGCTTCTGCAAAGTTGTACAAAAACCCATTTGTACTTTGAATCAAAGTACTGCGAATAAATAAAACGTAAAATAAAAATAAAATATCTTCGATGGCCAATTTTGATTTAATTTTTACACTATTTTAAGGGTAGCAACTGTTAAAAAATATTTCTTTTTATAACCGTTTTTTCTTTTAATTAATCGTTGTTGAATTTACGATTTCTAACAACTTTTGATGTAATTTACAAGAAAAGTTAAAAATTTCAATTTTTTACTTAAAACTTATTCTGAGCAATTTCCGAGTCAAGAACTTTTTTGGTAAATATAATGTGGTGACGTAAATTTATCACTCAATTGTTCAAAATATTCGAATTTATGTATTAAATGGATTCAGCAATTTTTTTGATGATATTAGTTTTGCCATTATCTCAAAATACAAAAAATAATTAAAAATATACAATTTTATCATCAAAATTTGTCTGAATCATCTTCAATGTGTGTTAAAAAAAAATACCTTTCTGCGAAAAAAATTTACATTCCAAAATAAGCTCAAAAAAGCGTTTTTTATTTATTTTTATTCATTAACGGCATATGTCCAATATTTTTAATCTTTCACATTTATATATCAAATCTTTCAAAAATACTAATTACTTTTTATTCAACATCCTGACCGGAAATGGAAGTATTTTTCAGTTTAACCCACTTTTATTACAACTGCCACAGAAATATATTAAAAAGTGATTTAAAAAAAAAGTTGTTGTCGTAAGTCAAGCTTTTCTTGGTCTCCTAAAAAAAAATAATTCTGTCCTGCAAACAAATCAAAATATTGGTTGTTTTTTTCCTCAAATATTTGTTTAGAAAATAATAGGGCCTTGAAGTGACACGAAATTGTATTTTTTTAACTTTTCCAATATCTAAATCTCTTATACCGACAACAATTGTTTTTGAAACATTTACCTTTAAAAAAAAACATTTTCAAATACAATATCTTTCTACACTCCACCACAACATTCTTCAGAAGAGCATTAGCAAAATAACTCAAAATCGACACGGACTTCAGACACAAATTCTTCGCAATATTATGGCAATGACGCGGCAAATATTCTTCTAAACAAACTTAGATGTTGCGCGGATCTTCACTGATGTTATAACAACGACTGTTTGCATCAATATAGGTTATGTACATAAAATGTAAACTGTTCATTTTTAGGTCTCGATAATAATTCATTTATGTTTAGCGCTAAATTTGTAATGGACATTGAGGTGCGGTACTGTCTTTAAATCCAATTTCGAAAATGCTCCGTCAAAAAATTGCGTATTTTGCAAAAATAAAATCGACTGTAAATATCGAAAAAAAATACGATGTTATTTTTTAAGAATTTTTTCGTCTTTATAACGTCAAAAATAAATTTGAAATTTCAAAAAAGTCTTACGATTTTTAGCCGCTGGTTATATATAGGCAATTTTTACTTGTTTAAACGTTATAATTCGTGGTGCCGTAACAAAATGTTATTAACCATTTTAGCCAATAATTTTAACCAATATAATTTGTTACAAACGTTGAAATATGTACGTTGTGTTAGCGTATAATTTATTTATAATTATTATTCCCAGCGAGCTAAAGAGGCCTATTTCCCAATCTCCGAGCAGTTCAAATCCAATGAACAAAATGTCGAAAGCGCCCATCATTGTGCACTATTCAATTATCAGGGCCGCGTCCAGAGCGATTTCAAAATTGCCCGCGATTTTAACGAAACAAAAACATTTCTACATAAACCATAAGATTTTTCACTTAACTGAGCAACTTTGCACGTAATCTTCAAAATTAAAAACCAACATATGGCCCTGTTTAACGCTAAAATAAAATTTAAATAAAAATAATAATCTGGCCGTGTGACTAGCTTCATAAAGCCAAAAAAGAACATTTAAATTGATGTTGTTGAATAATTAAATGGAAAAAATTACTGAGGCCGTTTCTGCACGATTATTGCCTATTAGTTCATAATCTCTTGTGCGAAGCGATTCAGACACACTAACCATTCGTACGCACGTCGTCCACCATTTTTCTTAAGCAAATGTAACATTTTTTTGCCACGCTTAAATATATCAGCAAAGTTCTTGTTACGCGACAATTCGACTTAAGCCATATTCACCCGAGAAAGTTGCTTCATATCCGGAATTTCTTATAATAAGGGCCCTGGTACAAAAGGCTCTATAAAAAAACAAAATGAATTTTTATCGAGTAATTTATTTTTTGATTTTTACAAAATTTAAGTTCGGACTAAATCAGGAATAGTATTTTAAGAGACTTAAAAAAAATTTTTTTTTGATGGGTGGTTCAAATCGTATATCTTCATATTTGATAACCAGAAACAGTCGAGTTTCGATTTGTCTTAACATAAGATGTTAAATAATGTTCAACTCTGAGAAAGCAACAAATATATCTTTTTTTTAAAGGCGATTTTCCGGTACTAGAAATTAATTGCGACAAAGAATAAATTACGATGAAAAAGAAAGTGGGAAGTATTTTACGAGGTATTTACCAAAACCGTCGTAATTTTTTTCGTTCAAATGCGATCGTTTAAATTTTGCAAAAAAATAATAATCGAAACATCTGAAAATAAAAATAAAATCTTCTTAGAGCGATTTTGTTGGTTTTTACAGGTTTTTTTTTTTTAAATATAGTTTTTACTTAAATATGTTTTCAATTAATATTACATGCCGCGAATAAATTTTCCGCTGGCGAATTTAATATGTCGGTATTGTTGAGCCGAATGAAATAATGACGATACTCTGTATGTATGTCACTTAGTCTTGTCTGTGTCTAAGCTGAAGAGCGACTAATAATATTCCGTGTACAAAACTAATTTAACGTTAAACTATGTTGTAGCGTAGAATACGTAAAGTGTAGTTAAAGAAATATATTACTGCGCTCGAAATTGAACAAAAAAAAACGATTTGAAAAAAACTCGGTATTTTTTTGACTTTGTTATTTTTTTGCAGGCAAACTAATCTTTTTGATGCCTGAAAAAGTTTTTTTTTTCAGCTGAAAATCTTTTCTTAATTCCGATAATTACGCCATCGCAACAATTCCTAAAATTGGTTATTTTAATCGACATTAACATTCAAGACGAGCGTTGGAAAAGTTTGTTTTTTCAACTTAATTTTCTTTTCCTAAATCGAATAGTTGCGCTATTTCAATTATTTATAAAATAGATTTTTTCTACAGAAATATTCAACATTCACTTCCATAAGAACCCAATTTGACCATTGTGCACTCAAAATCGAAAAAAAATCTGTATTTTTTTGAATTTGCTATTTTTGTGCACAAAAAAAACGAATCTTTTGACAAAGACGCCTGATTTTTTTTTTCAGCTGAAATTCTTTTCTTAATTCCAATAATTACGCCATCGCAACAATTTCCCAAAATTGATTATTTTACTGTTGAAAAAAAAATCCACATTTTTTTTACTTCGCTATTTTTTTGCAAAAAAACGAATCTTTTGACAAAGACGCCCGATTTTTTTTTTCAGCTGAAATTCTTTTCTTAATTCCAATAATTACGCCATCGCAGCAATTTCCCAAAATTGATTATTTACTCTTGAAAAAAAAATCCGCATTGTTTTTACTTTGCTATTTTTTTTGCAAAAAAAAAAACGAATCTTTTGGCAAAGACGCCTGATTTTTTTTTTCAGCTGAAATTCTTTTCTAAATTCCAATAATTACGCCATCGCAACAATTTCCCAAAATTGATTATTTTACTGTTGAAAAAAAATACACATTTTTTTTACTTTGCTATTTTTTTGCAAAAAAAACGAATCTTTTGACAAAGACGCCCGATTTTTTTTTTCAGCTGAAATTCTTTTCTAAATTCCAATAATTACGCCATCGCAACAATTTCCCAAAATTGATTATTTTACTGTTGAAAAAAAATCCACATTTTTTTTACTTTGCTATTTTTTTGCAAAAAAAACGAATCTTTTGGCAAAGACGCCTGATTTTTTTTTTCAGCTGAAATTCTTTTCTAAATTCCAATAATTACGCCATCGCAACAATTTCCCAAAATTGATTATTTTACTGTTGAAAAAAAAATCCACATTTTTTTTACTTTGCTATTTTTTTGCAAAAAAAACGAATCTTTTGACAAAGACGCCCGATTTTTTTTTTCAGCTGAAATTCTTTTCTTAATTCCAATAATTACGCCATCGCAACAATTTCTAAAATTGATTATTTTACTCGACATTGATATTCACGAGGAGCGTTGGAAAAATTTGTTTTTTCAACTTAATTTTCTTTTCTTAAATCGAATAGTTGCGCTATTTCAATTATTTATAAAATTGATTTTTCCTACAGAAACATTCACTTCCATGAGGGACCAAATTTCACCATTAGTGCACTGAAAATTGAAAAAATCCGTATTTTTTTGACTTTGCTATTTTTTTGCACAAAAAAACGAACGTTTTGGCAAAGATGCCTGAATTTTTTTTTTCAGCTGAAATTCTTTTCTTACTTCCGATAATTACGCCATCACAACAAATTCAATTTTTAATTTAGTACTTGCTGCATTTTAAAATCTGACCACAAATTGCCCTAATCCTTACATAAATCCATAGAGAGCTTATAAAAGAGCAGTACAGTAACATTTTGTAAATTTGAAAAATTTGTGCCTTTACAAATTATTTTTTTGTAATTCTGCTTTCTACAATTAATAAAAAACTGATCCACTCAACAAAAATTTCCAAAAAAAATATTTGCCTTAACTTTAAAGTCAAAGCCAATTTTTTTTTGCTTGCAAGCAACTGTCACGTCAATATAAAATAAATTGATAGGCGAATTAAATCAATTCATGTAACCATCGAACTTTCTAATTTCGATGTTTGTAAAAAAACAAATTTTTGGCGTTCAACTTCATATTAAGAGTAGTTTAGTAATTACTATAATTACTATAAAATTTTATAGTAAAATTATTTACTATAAAATATTTTTTAAGCAGCCGTATGTGGTTTATTTACCAATAATAAACTGACATTTTAATTATTGAGTATATAATTAATTATTGATTAAAAAATCTCAAAAATATGGATGAATAAAAATGTTTAAAACAGATAATAATTTTTTTTTTATAATAAAATTGTTTTAGAATTTGATTTACAATAACTGCAGTTACGAGAAAAAAATATTTTTCATTTTTAATTAAATTGATTCATTAATTTGTCAATTGCATTATTTTTATTGCCTAATAAAATTCATTCATACAATTGTTTATTATATTAATAAAAAAATATATATTAAATGCGTGTTATTTTTATTATTTTACAGAGAAAAAAGCTTCAAATTTTTAAGAAAAAAATTTTTTTTAAGACACAATAAAGTTATTCATTGTTCGTTAAATAAAATAAATTCTTTTCAGCACGCTGAAGTGCGAATCTATAATTTTTATAAATATTTATAACATGGTTGTTTTTGTTCCAATCTGAAGAAAGAAGATCAATTAGCTAAATACTTTACTATATAAGATTATATAAGCCAAGATACAAACAATTTAGATAAATTCGCGAATTTGATACATTTAAAGTCAACGAACTCACATTGTGCGGTATATATACCCAGTGACCCAATAAATAATAAAAAAAATAATAATCGATGATACGTTCCTATATAAATAATAAATTTAACACAGTCAAACAAAGATACAAAAAATCAAATAAAATGTTTTTTTTTTTAAGTGCCAAAAAATAACTGGTTTGATGGTTATTTTTATATAAAGGGAGATATATAAAAAATTGCAAAATAAGCCAATGATTTCTAAAATCAAGGAAAACATTTTGAAGACACAAAGAGACGTTTTAATAAAAAATCCAGTACAAAAAAGCTAAGCCAATTTTTTGAGGATACATTAGTGCAGCACCCTGTATATAGGTTAATCTACAGCCGGCAAGAAATTATGAGTATTTCCAACAGCTCAGTAGCTTAGCGTAGCACATTATATTAGTGTATATATCAAAACACCCACGAATCGTTTTGAAAGTTACTGCAACATGGTACGATTTTTTTCAATCGTCTATTTTCCAACGCAATATCTGCTGTGCAGACAATAATCACATAAGAGGAAAGTCTTTCGATTCAATGTGGGTTCAATTACAATTGCACAATTTAGTTATCTCGATTTATATCCAGCGTTAATTGCAATCGAACATTTCCTTCGCATGGATATTTTATATTTTCAATATATTCGCTTTTGTTGATTATTTGAAGAATTTGCCTAACGAGGATCATCGTCCTTTATCGAAGGAACGTTCTTATTATATTAGATTTCGTTGTCGAAGTGTTTTTTCTTGGAAATGTTAAACTAAAACTAGCTCCTTGGCCTGCGAAAATAACAGAGCAAAAATGCGCAGATTGTTTAAGCGTTTGAAAAGTGAAAAATGAAATGAAAAATGTAAAAAAAAAATTTCGTTAGTATATATATATTTTTCATTTTAACCGTTCTTTCTGTAAAATAAAAAATATATTTTTTATTTTTAATATTTTTTATTAATATAATAAACAATTTTTATAAATAAATCTTGAAATATCTAGAGATTTTTCATTAGAAATTTTTTTTTTTTAAATATATATAGAAAATTGAAATTTAAAGCAATTCGTTATGTAAATAAACGTTGCTCAAAAAGAAACAAAAATATTTCGACTGATAAATTAATTGTACAGGTTCTTGAAAAAAAATCAATGTAAAGTTTTATATTTGTATTTGTTCAAAGATAAAAAAAATAAAATTGCAGCGCTTTCTCTGGTTATATTTATAGACAACTCTTCGTACATATTTAAAAAAAAAACACGAATTTTTGGCAACTATTCCCGAACCACACAACGGCATTTTCCCGAATCTGTTTGGGTTTTTTGACCTGGCGAACTATTTCTACACTTGCGGTCTTTTAATTCCGCGCCTTGATACATGTACTTGCATAATTTATATACGCTCGCGGGAAAAGCGAAAAAATATTTGACAACGAGAATTTAGATGGCTAGATAGTATTCACTGGCGCAAAGAAAATCGACAAAATGGTAAGGAGCGTGTTGGGTTGACGCACGTAATTTCATTTTAGTTTGAGAATGGGAGTACTGAATAAAAGCACGACTTAGTTATAAAAAAAAAATTATTTTTTTATATATTCTAGTTGAATTAGCTGGAGGAAAATATGAGTATTACAAAAATGTCTTTCAAATATTACAGAATTATTACGCAAATTTTATATAATTTATTTTACATAATTTAATTTATTTACTATTTTTAGAAAATTAAGAAAATTCGTTGTTCAATTTTGAAATTTTTTAATTTAATTTAGCAAATCTCCTTTCGACGTATTAAATGCGGTCCTGTCCAGACTCACAATCCAATATACAGGATAGTCAAGATTCAAATTTACATTTAATTAAATTAAGTGTTAAAATGTCGATGGAAATTAAACAAATTATTAAAAATATCATATATATATACTTTTTTTTATCATATATGCATTGTTTGATGCAAATTTTTATAAAATAAAATAAAATAAAAAATGTATAAAAATGTATAATTTCAGTTTGTTTGCTTTTTAGTTTGAGAATGGGAGTAATGAATAAAAGCTCGAATTAGTTATTAAAAAAAAATCTAATAAATTATTCGAGTTGAATTGGCTGGAGGAAAAATATGAGTATTACAAAAATGTCTTTCAAATATTACAGAATTATTACGCAAATTTTATATAATTTATTTTACATAATTTCATTTATTTACTATTTTTAGAAAATTAAGAAAATTCGTTGTTCAATTTTGAAATTTTTTAATTTAATTTATCAAATCTCCTTTCGACGTATTAAATGCGGTCCTGTCCAGACTCACAATCCAATATACAGGATAGTCAAGAATTAAATTTACTTTTAATTAAATTAAGTGTTAAAATGTCGATGGAAATTAAATAAATTATTAAAAATATCATATATGCATTGTTTGATGCAAATTTTTATAAAATAAAATAAAATATGTATAAAGAGGAACGTAAAAAAATATTTTCTTAAAATTAATATATAAACGATATATTATTATATATTAAAATCGAAAGGACAAGGATATACCATATATTAAAATTACATGAAGAATTAATTTTGAAAGTCTTCTAAATTTATTTGTTTTGTAGAAAAAAAAAATCATTTTGTTCACGAGCGGCAATAAAAGTACTTTAATCATTATGAAAATATAATTACATTTTATAGGAACTATTTTTTTGCAGAAGTATATAATCATAGACAAGAATGGAATAGAAAGAAGTTAGTGGTCAGTCTGCTGACCAGTCTAGACGATATAGTAATTTGTTGATTATAAAGCTTCAACAAGATCATTGTGTACTTTATAATAGAATAGAAAAAATATATAAAATTTGTCTAGAAGATTTTTTTTTTTAATTTTTTCATATTTCATACATTTTTGTATAATATTTGTTTAATTCAATAGTTATAATTGCACACATATTTATTTGAAAAATATTATTTTTTTAAATTTGGGCCTGTAACTTATAAATCAGTTTATTGATCTTTTCTGCTAATTTAACGTGCAAAAAAATCTTACCTCAAAATTTGCGAAAAAAAAGACTTGATTAATTTCAAACCGGAAATGCCATATATATATATATTAGTAAACACAAAAAATCTTTGATAATAATTTTTTTTATATAACCAAATATCTTTTCTACGAACACAAAATAATAAACATCACGTCTGTCAAATAGTTCGTTAGCTCTTGAGCCATTTTCTACCAGCTGATTTAAGCGTCTTCAATACAGTGGGAATAAATAGCGAATAAAGAGAAGCGAATTCGTTACGGCATAAATCTGTACTTTGGTACAAAAATGGCCAATGTCCAATATTATAATTTGCCGGAAAATGGAAAAGGGAGTTTTAATTTTTTTAACATTATCGTAATGTTTTTTTAAAGTTTTTTGATTTAATTATTCATGTTATTTAGTGTAAAATATTTTTATTTTATTTTTTTGAATTTTCATGCACATTGGCTCCATATTTTGGACATTGGCCCTTTTTGTTCCAAGGTACAGAAATATAAAACGCATTTCTTCGGAGGCTGCTGTTATATAGCAGGACAAGAAACGGTCTTTTCGTCTCATTTTATACACAGGCGCGATTTTTATTTGATATATTTTTTTTTTGTGGAAAAGTCGAAATGTGAATAGGATTTATATAAGGCGAGAATTAAAATTTATAAATGACGAAAATGAATTAAAAAATTATATCAGTTTTTTTTAATTGATTTAGTGTGAAAATATATTTTTAGTGAACATATTTTTTTTTAGTTAAATATCTAATTTTTTATTTTATTGTAAGTGAGGAATTTTTCCATTTATATAGATAGTATCTATACAGAGGCACAAAATAAAAAATATATATTAAAAAATTTAAAAAATTTGGTATTTCAAAAATTTGTTTCCATATGATTATTTCGAATATTCTTCTTAACCCTCATTATTTTATTTTTATTTCGAATATTCTTCTCATCAACCCACAAATTTCAATTAAAACTATTACTTAATTTTTCTCAATCAAGTAAAAGCGCATAAAAAAACTATAAAAAAAATTTACTTTTCCTTCAGCTGCAGGAACAGGATTTTAATTATTTCTCCAATGATATTTCTTAACTGTATCTTCAGCAATACTCTTTATTTACAATGTTCTTTCCCAAAAGAAAAAAGAAAAATAGATATTTAACATTTCCAATTTCCACGGGATTTTTAAATAATTCTGATTTTTTTAAAGATTCTCATAAAAATAGCGACAACAAATTTTTCATCATCCACAATGGTTTACTCTTCATAATAGAAAACGTATATTAAAAAAAAAAAAAATTCCATTCGATTATTTTCAATAATTCTTCATTTTTTAATGGTAACAAAAAAGGATTTTTCCTGTCGGGATTTTAAAAGTTCCGCCAATGATATTTCTTCGGCAGATTCATAACGTAATAAAAATTTAAATTTAAATAATTCAACTTTCCGTAATTTTTATTATTGAAATCTCATAAAAACAACAACAAAAATTATTTTGACTTCTGCAATGCTTTCCTCTTTATATATATTAATTTTTTTTCATAAGAAGTAATAAAAATAAATATTTAAAAAAATCAAATTTCTATAAGATCATTTTAAATAATTCTGCATTTTTAATGGAACACAAAAGCATCTTTCTACAACTTCTGTCAGGATTTTAAAAGTCAATCTGCCAATAATATTTCTTCGGCAAAGATTCATAATGTAACAAAAAGTTAAATTTAAATAATTTTGAGCGATTATTTTGAGCAATTTTTATTAGTTAAATCTCCTTATAAAAACAAAAACAAAAATATTTTCACTTCCGCAATTTCATAAGATGTAATAAAATTTAAAAAAAATTAAAGTTTAAATGTCTATATTATTAATTCGAATAATTCTTCATTTTTTCAAATAAATATTATAAAAAAAAATCCGAAAGCACCTGTTGTGATTTTATTTTATCACCACCAATGATATTCTTTACTCGTCTCTTCTGCAACGATTTATTCTTCATATATATATATTTTTTTCTATTATACAATTTCGATTATTTCACACATTTTATCACACAAAAAAAACACAAAAATTCTAGCCTCTTCCCGAAACATTCGTCAGCATTTTAATAGCAATAATGACATTTCCTCCTCCACAGTGATTTACTCTTCACATCGAATTATTAATAGAAATAACCATTTAAAAAATTCCATACGACACTGCAGTATAATTCCCACTGCTTAAAACATTTCCATCGTAAAAACGACCCAAAAAAAATCCCGCAGGATTCTACTAACGATACTCTTCAGCCGTCTCCTCAGCAGTGGTCCATTCCAATTGCTCGGAGCGCTGAGAGAAAGATTCAGCGAATATTCGGCAATAAGCAAGGTGAAAGCCGTAAACTGCCAGATCTTTTCGCGGGATTTTAATTTGCAAACGCACATGTGTACACACATCTAGTATATAACCCAATATTACACACACATGGACTTACTAGGGTCATCGACATCGAGTTGTTGTCTTTTATGTGTAAAATGTATTATTATGGTTCGGAGTGTGAATACTTACCACGACGCATAAGCGTTTAGATTCGTCCTTAGACGCTATTTTCGGTTCGGGCCTAAATGTTATTACTGTAATATGACGTATAATATACGATACATATATGCACGGGTGTATGTATGGTTGCTGCGGTGGCGGAGGAGCGGAAGAGCGGAGGACGTGCACCTCCAAAACATTTTTAATTCGATCCTTAATTGTACAATCGATTTGTACAGAATATCGTAATTTAAAAGCATTAGTAACCAAATGCGCATTTCCCAGGCTATGCTCCCATCCTCAGTAGCGCCAAATAAGATACCCGTCTGTCACTCACAAGGGAATGTGTTTCTGAATGTTTTTTCGCTTTGATTTTTATATCTCGAGTAAATATACACATGAACCAATCTAATTTTGATTGTAAATTGCAAAAATCATTTTCTTAAATCGAAATTTAACAAAATAAAATGATGTTTAAATTTTTTTTTATGGCCCCTTCACTACATCTTTGCTTGTTAATTAGTTAGGTAGTTAATATAACTGCTTGCCTATATTTATTTTCATGTTATAATCCCTAGGCGTTACTTCCAACATACCATTTAATACCGGTCCCATATTCTGCTCCCTTTCTTTCAAGATATTGTCACAACAAAATGTCATTAAACAAGAAGTTATTGATGAAGAAAAATCTGTTAAAATGGAATTAGTTGACAACGCTCAAACACTGAAGTTTAATAATAATGATCCGGATGATATTTATACGTCAATAAAAAAATATTTTTTAATTATAAATGATGATATTTAACTAAAATTTTGGTGAAAATTGGTTTTTACTTTACGAATCTGTATTTTATTTTATTTTATTGTATATTCGTTACAATTTTAAAAATATATAAATATATTTCCCCAGAAATGTTCACGCCTAATATTTAAACAAAACAAAAAATACTAAAAAATCAATTTTTTTACAATAATTTCGTTTAATATTTCAATTATTTTCTAATTTTTATTTATTTTGTTACAGATGATATTTAACTAAAATTTTGGTGAAAATTGATTTTTACTTTACGAATCTGTATTTTATTTTATTGTATATTCGTTGGATAAATTTTTATTTTGTATGTATTACATACAATTTAAAAAAAAAAAATTTTCCCCCAGAAATGTTCTCGCCTAATATTTAAACAAAACGAAAAATACAAAAAAATCAATTTTTATACAATAATTTCGTTTAATATTTCAATTATTTTCTAATTTTTATTTATTTTGTTACAGATGATATTTAACTAAAATTTTGGTGAAAATTGGTTTTTACTTTACGAATCTGTATTTTATTTTATTGTATATTCGTTGGATAAATTTTTATTTTGTATGTATTATATACAATTTAAAAAAAAAAATTTTTCCCCCAGAAATGTTCTCGCCTAATATTTAAACAAAACAAAAAATACTAAAAAATCAATTTTTATACAATAATTTCGTTTAATATTTCAATTATTTTCTAAATTTTTATTTATTTTGTTACAAGTAAAGGCAAAAAACCGCATATCAAATTGAAACAAAAATCTATCAAAGCAAAAAAAAAGTTATTTAGCTTTTTTTTTTGGTAATTTAGCATTTTTATTATATATATTTTCTAGTCGTATCAAAAAAAAAATGTCAAAAATTATATAATAGCATTGTGTAATATAATTTGTTGTTGTTTCAATTTATTTAGTGGTATTAATAGAACTATTGTAAATAATTGTTGTTAACGACAATTACAATTTCGAGGTAGTTGACATTAAATAATGCATCATACGAAGTTGTAAAAAACACACACACACACACACACACAATCGAATTAAAAAAGATACGCATGGTAAAGCTTATCAATTAGAAGCTTATTAAAATGCAAAAATACAAATTATCGACATTCTAACATTAGATTACAATAAAAAATGGGGCTTTAAAAAAATATATATTTTTTTCAACTGATAAAAATAAATAACGCGTTCCCCTTTGAGAAAATCACTGATTAAAATCATTAAATAAACGCAAATCTAGAAATTTTTAAACAGCAAAAAAAAAACGAGTTTTATATATTTCGATAAATCCATTTTCGCACAATTAAATCGAATTCTTTTTCACCCGATTAAAATGTTTGCTTTTAGATAGTGCTATTAATGAAGGGAAAATCGTTACGAAGCAAACGCAAGCGATTTTCTTGCGTAGAGATCATTTGTTATTTGCTTCTTTTGCCGGGTTAAAAACAAGAGTGGAAGCGACGTTGTCATTTACATGTTGGTCGCCTGTCGAAGCCAACGTTGATTATTATAACACTGCACACTTCATAATCGCATATGACACACATAATGACAATTCAAGATAGATAAGAATATCGTTCTAAACTGTAAGAGCGGTCGACGAACTTCCCAGTCATATAATATTGTTTATAAATAATCTGCTCGTGATAAAAATACAGGATGCGATTACTAGGTGAATAGAATACAGCGGCGAAGAAAAAATAAATAGTTAATTGTTGAGACAAGTTTGCTGCAAACTCTCAGCGAAGATAAAGAATGCGAAACTGTTTGAAAACAGCTGTTTCTAAAAAAAAATATTTTCAGTTTGTCATTTGTAATTATTTATCGATTGAAGTAGCGATTTTTTTAAAGGAGCCCCCACGAGGGGGGGGGGTTCTATGGGGGGCCTCGAAAAAATTATGATCAATAAATAAAACCACTAATTTAAAATAAATCTTAATGATTATTATGTTAGAAACAAAAAAAACTAGGGGCAGTGAAAATATTTTAGGATATTTAGGGGGGCCGCGTGCAATAAAACCACTGGATTAAAGCTTTATATTTGAAACAAAATTTAAAAATTTCCGTTGTTCCAAAATTTGTCTATTTTAACAATGCCTGGTACTTCGTAAGGAAGATTACATCCTCTCCTGAAGCGTATTTAATCCTCAAGAGTTATATTTTATATGCTAGCTAAAAAAATGGCATATGTGAAATTTATTCAAATTATTGGGCATCATTAAATAAATAAACAAATAAATATTTAACAAAATTTTAAAAAAATCTGATTTTAGAAAATTATTTGGCCTACATTCCTATGTTAAAAAAAAAATTTCCCACCTTGGTTAAGTCGAAAAAATTTGAATACCTCAAAATTTTAAATGAAGCTCTAAGTCGTTGTTTTAAATTTTTATATCCATTTAAGATGGGAAATTTTTTATAATTTTTATAATTAAATTGAAAATTGATAAAAACATCTTATATCATCCACAAAGCAATTTTTAGAGTCAATTTTTTTTTATTTATTCTTTTGCTAGAAGACATTTTATTTTACTCTAAAAAAAAACCATTAAATTCACTAACTTAAAAAGAACCGCGATTTTTTTACTAGTATTTTCTGCAATTTAAATTGATTTTTTCTATTCCACTTTGCAATAATTTTTATAGACTTGAAATGTATTTTCTTCAAATATATAATTTTGTTTTTTTATTGTTACTTTTTTCGCGAAAAAAATGCAACAAGGAATATGCAATTTTTAAATACGGTTTGCTAAAATCATTTTCAAAAATGGATTTAAAAATTGGGGGAATTATAAAAAAAAATAGTTAAGAATTTGCAAAATTGAAAAGAGAAAACAATTTTAGTATATATAAGAACGAATAATATCATAGAAGTAAGATATTTTCTTTTCGGCCGTATTTAGGAAATTTGCCACCATTTTTTTTTTTGATTTTTGTTGATACTGAAGTTTTAATATTAAAATTTTATTTATAAAATCAGCTGTTATTTAATCCAACGAGAAACATGCAAATATTTACAAATAGTAAAGTAAATATATTGTTAAATATTTCAACACAAGAAAATTAAATGTGATTTTATTATTGAAACGATCAATCATTTTCATTTTCGAAATAACGCCTTTTAAAGCTCACCAACAATGCGAACATAATAAATTAATAAAAATCAAACTCCTACAAAAAAAAAATTCAATATTTCAGTCTGTGCGATTGGATAAACTTTGCAGAACATAATAAAAAAATAAAAAATAAATGAAAATCTTTAAAATTTTTTTTATAAAAATAAAAATAAATCTTTGCGAACGTCATTTGCAGTAGCTGCCAATTTACAAACGTAAATATAACAAAATTATCTTTTTAATATTACATAAATCCTTGTTTTATAAATTCACCGGAGTGGATTCAAAATTCTACCATTCGAAGAAATATTTAAAAAAAAATATTTATTGACTTCTCTCTGTTTGGTTTTAGAAGTTGTCGCACTGTATGAAATTCGACATATCACCGAAAATAATAATAACTGTAATTTTACATATTTTTTCCAACATGTAAATGTATATTTCATATTGTACTCTGCGGCACGAATGGTTTTAATGAGGTCAAATGGCGAAGATTTTAATTAAAAAAATATATAATTGATATAGAGAAATGTTAGTTGAAGGAGTTGCTCGTTTCGTGTACTAGAAAAAAAAACAATAATTAATGCCGATGGGCGGGAAAAGATATTAATTGTTACAATAAATGTGGGCCAACTGCTTGCGTTCATTAAAAATACTGAAAATCGCAACAACAATGCAAAAATCCAACAATTATTTAATTATTACATTCGTAACATATATTCTTTTTAATTCGCATATAAAAATGAATTTTTTTATTAATTTGGAAGCATACAAAACTTCTAAAAGCGCACCAAAAAATAATAAATTGATCAAATCGCGTTGAACGAGTCCGCGGTAATCGAGGCCCGTTTCTATCTTCCGAAATCAAATCACCTTTGTAATTTGCATGTGGATCAACAGATTCGTGTGGTGAACCATCAAAATCTTCAGCGGTGTATTTATACAGGACGTGCAATAAAATACCACACCACCTCAAGTCGAAGAAGAATTAATGCAAAATCAATGAGGTAAAATAAAAAATTTGGATGATAATGGTGTAAAAAGAATGATCAAATAATTTGATTGTTAAGTTGGCTTTTTTCCAAAAAAAAATGGGCGTATTTAAATGTATGCGCTATCACAAAGAAGGCTCAAAAATTGCAAAATTCAAAAAAAATTTGGATGTGCCTTCAAATTTCTTTCTAAATCCATCGATAAATAATCCTCTTCATATGATTGGACTTGCCCAACATCTGGCTATTCCTTAACCGGGCTTAAGTTTTCAACATTCACTCCGATGATGGATTCGACAGGTCTTTTATATTCCTGATGTAAAGTGATCAGAATCACAACTTCTTATCATATTGTAGTCTCTTCTGTATTTCTGCGTGTCTTCCTACTTTCAACACATACACATACTTATATGACCGACACCCCGGTCTGGGTGAACAACCTGGAGGTCACTGGGTTACTGGAGACACGCACAACCGACGCGGACACACAAAAAGAATTCCGTTGTTCAAGACAACCGTCTCCATATATGTCTTAAGCATCGTCGATTCGAAGGCAACAAGATAATAGAATATCTATATGAATACGAAGCCGGATGAAGTCGAAGAATCGTGAAGAATGGCCGTAGGATGTGAAATTGTTGGTGCTGTGGGGGGGATTAGGAGTTATTCAGTTGGGTGTTAAGAGGTTAAGAGATCTGTGCTTGAGGTTTGGATGGGTGATACATAAGATCTTAGGATTTGAAGATGAGGAACAAGTTGATTGCCAAAGTGATTTCGTCGAGAATAAAAAATATATTGATGAGATCAAAACATTGCATTCTTAAGAAACGAATGTTTTCTCATTGGGTATCATCATGGAAAATTTTTGCCAATGGTGTTTTTTATAAACCACTCGAATATGAAGAAGATATACATTTTGCAAAGACGGGTTTAGTGGAAATTCCAAAAAAAAATGTTGAAAAATGTCCAGTGCGGTTCTGCAGGTAGCAATGAAGAAGTAGAGTTGTTCTACCAACGCGTTTCGAGTTGCCTATTGTACTAAATAGGAGTTATGATTACGATTCGAATGAATCATGCAAAATAAGTTCTTTAGACAACACACTTAACACACAGACCAAGAACAACGAACAATGTTAAAACATAAAGAGCAATATCCTATTTTGGAATAAAAGCGCTCATTTGAGGTCTCGAAAGATTATCATCACGCAGCGCACGTTTATAGTTATTTGAATAAAGAGGTTACTATTGTACAGAACCAACAATGAAATCAAGAGTTTAAATAAAATTCTTCGAAATATAAACGTTGATAAATCGTCTATTGTCGTTTCTTCTATTGTCGTAGGACTGAAAAGAAGAATGCAAATAACAAAAATTTAATCGAAATAATTTAATGTCCAAATTATTGAATGCATCTTGTGTTGTAAATTTACATGTTGGATTGGTAGTACCGAAATTTGCGGCGTCCGAAGAGAGGTCCAAGACCGACTTTTGACATTTGCGGCAATTAATTATTGAGGCATTGAACCTAGACGCTTTTGACCCCCGAATTTTGCAGTTATATTACAAATTAATATCGATCACAATAAATAATAGCGTGCAAGTAAACAGCGACGTAGATAGAAAGAAGGTCCACGAAAAGCAGCTGGACTATAAAATACAATAATCAATAGACGATGATTAAATCTGCATCGACGAAAAATAGCACAGTTTGTTCACTAATAATTAATTTGAACTACTTTTCGAATCGATAAAAAGAGCTACGTCTGATGAAACGAAGAGAAAATGTTGTTGCTTCTCGTTTGATTTTCAATCGACGAAAAATGACGTGTACGAAACTGGTAATGAATTTTGTTAACACAAATTACGTTTCAATAAAAACGAGTCGTCCGAATTTATTGTGCAAACATTGATTGCAAACCCGATTCTACGCCACTGCAATTTCATGTCAAAGAACTATAATTTGATGTGATAATCGATGTATGATATCTTACTATACTTGATTAATGTTCAGTTAAAAAGTATACAAAATGCAAACATAGATTCAAGTCGTAATTTTTCCGTTGAGCAGAAAAATGCAGGTTATAAATTATAAAAATTACCAGAAAAATGTAGCGAAATAAAAACGAACGGACGGAATGAAAGAAGATAATGGACCAGTCCGTTATTTTAAATACAGCAGGTGTGTATTTGGGCCCAAAAAAAATCTAAAGTTTTGATAAATGTTACGTAAATGCTTTCCAAAGAAATTTAGCTTTATTGTTTCGTTTGGATTTGATGAGGTTCGAGTATATGTTCTTCGCAATATTTTCCTCGCGCGCGAATCTTCGCACGTTTCGTATATTTCGCCAATTTATGACGTAATCAATTGTATTCAGTAAATTCGCAGCATCGGGAACATTTAACATGACCAGGCTCCAAGATGACAGAAACTTCGTTCAAAAATTCTTTTCAGTATTCCACACGCGTAACAAAACGAGCGATATTAATTGTAATTTAAGTAATATAGAAAGGCACGCGAACATGCACTGAATAAATTAATAAGATGATTAGTTGGATTTACAAATTTGCCAATTTTCTCCAGCTCACGAGAGACGCCAAGTATCAGAGTAAGTTCAAAAGCCTTAAATGAGATAATTTAATCTACTCGTGAACTATTTCTGGTCATTAAGAAAATACATGCGTCGTATATGATGACGGTTACTTAAATTTCACACTTCCTTATTCCTATAATACTGGGGAGTTTAATGCACGGTGCAAGTTAATTAGTAAATTGATAGAAATGTAGAACGTAATAATGTGCGATGGACAATTTCTTAAACACTAATTGAAATTTAGTCATGTACTTTTTTTGCATCATCACTTACTACTTAAGACTCGTTTTTCTCGAACAGCCGCTACACTCTAGATGATAAATCTGAAACAAAATAAAAACGAATGAATACAAATGGCGATGTGATTTTTTTTTTACTATTTTGTAAAAAACATTCATTCTTTCAAAAAAAAATCATCATTCTTTTGCAGGATAGATACGTCCGTTCATTTTCCATGTCTTATCAGCGAGCACAGGCCCTTGCCAGTGCATCTGGCCTTCCGAGGCCTTACAGCGAGTGCCGCAGGCCGAACCATACTGAGGGATATTGATGGTGTGGTTCGGCCAGGTCAGGTCTTAGCCGTGATGGGACCGAGCGGTTGTGGAAAAACCACTCTGTTGAACTGCCTAAGTGGAAGGCTGAATATCGACTCAGGTAATTTGGAAAAATTGAATTGATGCAGAATTGCTCCCACAGTGTCGGTTTCTACAAATTCTGATTCGTTTTCTAAATAAACCGATTTTTTTTTTATGTTTAGACAAATTCGACTAGAGGGTCCTATTAAAAGTGGACCTGGAAAGCAGATTTTTTTAATTTCTTTTTAAAATTTACAGGCAACATATTTTTAAATCGCGACCCTCTCTGCAAACGTTGGAAGCGTAAAATCTGCTACGTTCTTCAACAAGATATCTTTTTCCCTGACCTGACCCTCCGCCAGACCTTAGAATATACAGCCCGATTACGTTTGCCCGAAACGATGACCCACGCCCAGAAAATGCAATACGTGGACCATATCATCGATGTTTTAGAATTAGAACCATGTCAAGATACAATAATAGGAGATTATATAAAAAGAGGCTTGAGTGGTGGCGAGAAAAAGCGCGCTAATATCGCCTGCGAATTATTGACAAATCCATCGTTGATGTTACTTGATGTAAGATCAAAAAAAAAAATAGGTTTAGTAGAGGAGTTTCCTCGATGTGCTTTTCTTCTCCTATAGGAGCCTACATCTGGTTTGGATTCGTACGCAGCGTATAATTTAATGACTACCTTGAAAAAATACGCAGCTTCAGAAGGAAAAACGGTTGTAGTAACGCTACATCAACCCTCCAGTCAAATATTTCACCTGTGCGATAAACTGTTGCTTCTTTGCGGTGGTCAAACTGCCTATTTTGGTGACACCTGCAAAGTCGTTGATTTCTTCGCGAATATTGGACTTCATATCATGCCCCATTACAATCCTGCCGACTTTATTCGTAAGTTATTTTCCAGCAATTTACAAAACGAAATTGAACTATTATATAGTACAATTTAGTTTTAAATTTAGTTAACTAAATTGAACTCTTCTCGTAGTGGAACAAGTAAAAAGTACTTCAGAACTGCGCCAAAAGATCATATCAGCTGCGGAAAATTCGAGACAGTGTAAAGATTACCCAGCCGAACTACAGACGACCGAATATTTATTTTTACACGAAAAGTATTTGGACGCCGATCGGATCATTAATGTACATCACCAAGGATTCCAACGGTTAGAACGTAAGTTATCAAAAAAATTTAATATAATCTACCTCAAATGCGTAATTGATCAAAACAAATACTGAACTATTTTGTAAGACAAATATAATCGCAGACGTGGTAATTTTATTGCATGGCCAATAGTTCCAAAAACATCAAATTAGTAGAAAACAGCTTTTCGTATTCAAAACTATTAAGCCACAATGCGTCGAAACGAAATTGCATCCATTCAGAAAATTGCGGCTTACAAACGACGAACATCACCCCCGAGGTCGTCCTAAACTCTATGGACCCGGACGTGAAACGACTGTGGCTTGACACGCATTCGCACGTGTCCAGTTCCAGCAGCAGCGAAACCAGCGACTCCGACTGCTACTTCAACTGGCCGACGAGCTTCTGGACCCAATTCAAGGTCCTCTCGCAGCGTAACTTCCACGAGGCGCGACCCCGAATGCTGTCCAAACTGAACTGGGTCCAAACAATCGGCTTGGGAATACTAGCCGGTCTACTGTGGTTTCAGCTGGACCGTCGCGAGGAAGCCTTGCACGACATCCAAGGCTGGATGTTCTTCAGCACGACCTACTGGATGCTATTCGCGCACTTTGGCGCCTTGAGCTCGTTCCCGCCCGAACGCGAAGTGATTAATAAGGAGAGACAAAGTGGTGCGTATCGACTCAGTGCGTACTATCTGGCTAAGATGGTGGGTGAGCTGCCGTTGACAGTGACATTACCGGCGGTGTATCATCTGATTTCGTACCCGATGTTGGGCTTTCATTCGCCGATGGTGTTCTTCACCTTGTTGGGGTTCTTGCTGTTGAATACAGTGGTGGCGCAAAGTGTCGGGTTCTTTATTGGGGCCGCGTGCATGGATATGCAAGTTAGTATCACTATCAGTGCTCTGTACACGTTGGCCACGCAATTATTTGGGGGCTATTTGGCAACGAATATCCCGAGTTGGTTGACGTGGATGAGATATATGTCCATGGTGCATTACGCGTACCAGAATATGCAGATTATCGAGTTCAGCAAAGGACTACCGATACTGTAAGTATCTACAATTATATATATAGTCAAAAATTGCCCAAAATCTATCCAAACTATTGAACATACACTACCATTTAAACCTCAGCGATGACAGAAGTACAGGAGCATGTTTCAATTTGTTTGAAGTTGCTCAAAATAGCGCCCATAATCATTATTAAACTAAAAAGACTTACCAACAAGTAAAATCGTAACAAAATACTATTTCATCCATGCTGATGTATCTTGAATATTTACCCACACCATAAAAAAGCTACAATATTAAAAAAATCACATTTACAACTATAAAAATCTCATTTTTGAAGGTGTGCCCATCAAAGCAAATTCGACATTTGCTCCGAATCAACACATATACCCGTTCAATCGATTCTGGATATCCAGGGACCACATCTACCCCTCTGGGCCAATACTGTAGTACTACTGGGCTTCCTCTTTGTGTTCCGTATACTCGGCTATGTCGTACTCCGGTACTTTCGCGCGCCCAAGTAAATTATTTCCATAAAACTAAACCCGAAAAGCAATTTTTATAAAGCAATTCGATTTTAGAACAAGTCTTCTGTTCGATTTTCACAACTATTAAACAAAAAGTTGTCCAAAATTAGTGTTAATGAAGGAAGACGAAATATAAGAAGAGATGTGTCCAATATCTAACACAAGATCGATTGAGGTTCGCTAGAATTCCGTTTCTACGATCATAGATCGAATTGAAGTAAATTTACTTGTTGCGAAGCAAACATATATTAAAGAACTGATCTTAAAGTGAAGTATTGTAAAGTTTGGTCAATGGTTTTATGGAAATAATTTAATAATTTTTATGAACATTGTGATACCGATACATCTAATATTATTTCTACTATTTTACTCCAAAATGTTATAGTATTGTAAATGTTATTATGTAAGTAAGATTGTATAATAAGAGTGCAGAAGAAAATGTGGCTATTTGTCCAATAAATTATCATGTTGGGAAGAAAGAATCGAAACAATGAATTAATATAAAAATATCCGTTTCGATTGTTTTCACTCTAAACATGTTCGATTTATAAAATCAAAATTCTAACGGATTTTTAAAGCGAGTTTTATAACAAAATGCTCTTCTCACACTATTCAAAGAGCTATTAAATGTTACAATAAATATATGTACTCATTTTATTAATACTAATTTTAAAGCACAACACCGAACATGCCATAATTTTATTTTTGTAGCAATTTTCTTTCACATAAAGTAACTTTTCATAACGCATAAACGATAATTTTTTTCTATTCATTTTTGAGCTATCTCCCATGAAAAGTAACCACTTTGAAAATAGACATAATTTAAATAGTTTAAAACATCGGCTGTGCTATCTTAAGGCATATACAAATATTATAATAACGTAGGTGCAGGCTTTACCTTAAAAAAAAGGAATCACCAATTATTTAAATATTTTAATAATGATTTTGTATTTACTAAAATATTGAATTAAAATACAAACAACAGAAAATACTTCGGTATAGGAAAAATAAATAAAATCCAAAAAATTATAGATTTCAAATTAATAAAAAAAAAAATGCATTTCAAATTACGTCACAATATTCTTGGTTATTAATTTTTGGGTATAGTCTGTACGTATTTAAATGTGATTCATTCCTATCCGATTTTTTGTGAAATAGAGATTAGTTAAAGAAGAAATGATATTACTCATAGAATAGAAAATCCTGAAGTAACAAAAGAAAGCAGTAACAGAATAACTCAACAAATCTTTGTAAATAATTTTTGAAACATTTCGTTCGTAATTATAATGAATTTGTAGCCCTTTTCTTATAAAAAAAACGTTAGTAATTAGTATATTACAGTGCCTTAGAGGATAATTGAATATTTTTACCAATAAATTTAAACATTTTTTGATAAATAGTATATATATATAAATATATATGAAATGACCAGCTACAAAAAGGCTGCCATAATATATACGTTAGACGTAAAAAATAGTTTTTAGAATTGTGATTATGATAAAAAAAAAACTGACAAAAAAGTACCAACAATTTCTTGTAAAAAAAAAATCAGAATTTTTTAATCAGCAAAAAAAGCCAATTTTAAATACTTATATTAGTATTTTATCGTCCATTATATCATTAAACATAATGCAGAGTGTTTAGAAAAATGGATTTATTCTATTTTATAGTAAATTTAAGAAGTTTTATATTATTTCAATATTTTAAATGTATAATCTAAGCATAAATATCTATTACTTATACTTCAATTTAGATATATTCACTATTTTAGCATTTAATTTTATACTGCCAATCAATAAAATTATTCATTTTTCTAGACACCTTGTACCATTATTATAGGGGAGGTAATTTTCTGTTATATTATTTATCTTTGTCGAAATCATTAAACCCATGTTAACCTAAATTTTATATGCAGAGTAATATTTTGATTATGAGATACAAATTACGACATTTTTTGCGAAAAAAATAGCGAATATTTTGATTTTTTATATAATTTTTTTTTGAATTAAATTTATGAAAATATTACTCCGCGATAAAATTACATAATACTTACCAACCGTGTTCAGATTTATATTAAAAATGTTATTTATTATTATTAAATCAATATGTGCCGATTGTTTTGTTGAAAAAAATCGTTTAAAGTCACAATAAACTATTTTTGAAATAGTATTTTTTTACCTTTTGAATATAATATTTCTTTAAATGTACATTTACTTTTTTTATATTATTATTGTCGAAGAATTCACTTTTTTAAACAATTATTGTTGAGCGAATAATTTTACCATATGTAAAGATTTAAATAATGTTTTTAATACTCTTTATAAAAGTTACAACTGTTAACTTGTTACTAAGTTTATACCGACTTTCTTATAAAGGAATAACATTATTTCATTAAATGCTTAGATACACAGGGTGTTCCATTTATCTACATTAATTTAAAAAATAGATCTTAAGACATTCGTATACGAAATTTACTAACTTATTTATTCACATGAAATTTGTAAATAATGTTCTTTCTAAAAATATTTTAAATGTTTTTATGGTGACTGTGGATTTATAGGACAGCCTGTGTAATAAATACCTAGTCAAATGAATATTTGATAATGGTTTGCTTTAAATTTTTTAAAAATTATCATCTACGAGAATCATTTATTGCAAGCAAAATATTTAATATGATCCAAAAAAATTATAATCATGTGGCAATCATTATCTAAAAAAAATAATATAATATAATAAGGTGCCTTCTCGTAATAAGAAAAATGATTTCATAAATAATGTATTTATGAAATAATATAAACTAGTGCTCAAAATTTGATCAAAATGTAAAAGTAACAATTTCTTTTATATTATTCACAAACACCATTCACTTGAAGTTAAAAAAACACGATTTAATTATCAACTAAGTTTTTTTTTATCAATATCAATTTATTTCTTTGCATGTTGATATTTGTTGAAAATTTTTACAGACCAAAGATTTTCCTAATGATAATAAATCGAAAGAGTAAGTCAAATTACTTCCGAAATAATATATGTAGTAATATTATATTATAAAATAAGTATTGTATGTATATATTTTTTTAGATTAATTTTAAGTTCCGAATATTATATATTGAACTATACAATAAAAATAATTATTTAATATTTTATAAAAACGCCTTCTTACTTTATTTTCCCTGAATATCCGACGACGAATATTTAACCAAAATAATTTAGATTCATTGAAACAAGATCTTTTTCGTTATACTTTATTTTTTAGTCTTATGTATGGGACGTATTTAACAATCTTTGGTATATTTATAAAAATAATTTACAAACTTACATTAAAAAGTATGCAGAGTAAACATAATTAAAAAAATATATTCGTACCAGTAAATTTATTACATTTAGAAAAAAAAATCACAAATCACGACTCGAGACAATAAATAAATAAATAATACTGTTCAAAAAAGCTTTAGAAAATTGAAGATTGCACTTTTGTTATTGGGAATGTTTTCATAAAAAAAAATCTATCTCGCAATTTTTTAGTTCGTTTAAACAATTCACTAAACTCTATAACTATGCACTAATTGGGTAAAATATGTCTTTCATTATTTGTTGCTACAAATCACAAAATATTACTTTTGGCTAGTATTTTTCTATCGCTAAGTCTACCCCAAACAATCTTCAAACTAGAAATTCATTAAAAATGAATAAACCTCATCCGCTACATGTACTTATTCTCTCTCTATGTCCACAAAACACAAAATAAGTCAACCTAACTAAGAAAATTTAACTCCACAAATACATAAAATTTTACTGTAAACATCTCAACGTTACAATCAGCTGATCTAGCTCAGCTTTATAGCCTACAAGTTGTTGCTGACGAATTGCGCACTGATCGCAGTTTCTATTCATTATATTCTTCTGCGCAAGTTCGTGTATTATGGCCCGTAATCGCTCCTCACGTTCTGCATGCACAATCTCCATTGAGGACATCTAAATACAGTCAAATGGCCATTCATTTACAGAATATTGATTGGCGAAGTCGAAAGAATCGAGTAATATTACATCAATTACCTTTTTTCGTAATTGGTTGACCTCTGTACTATCCTCCCCAATATTTAAGTCACTTTTTCTAGGAGCGAAAGAGGTGCCGTTGTGCAATTGCAATTTCTTATTTAAATGATCACGTTCAACAGTAATAACAGTCAGTTCTTCCTTTGCCGTGGCGAGTTGGTTCTGTAGAGTACTTAAAGTAATTTGTTGAATTTCTAGCTGTTCTCGGAGCGGAGTAATATTCGTCAAATATTCCGTAATCTCCTGTTCATGTCCTTCTTGCAGTTTCGTCAACTTAAAATGAGAAAATAATTGAAACCGAGCTCCAAACTCACGTTGGCTTGAAATTTCAAAACTTACATCCTCAATTCGTTTTCGTTTCAACGCCTGATAATCACCTTCAATGTTACACAGTTGTTTCTGCATTCTTTCCTTCTCAGATTTTAACTCTTTAATTTTTTCAATCAAATCAAATTGTCCGATGTCATTTTGCTTATCTTCCGGCGCAATTTCCTGTTGCTTAACGCACAAATTCTTCAAGCTACCTTCTCGTTCCTTCTGCAGTCTCCTGTTCGTCTTTTTCAGCTCGTCTAATTCTTTCTGCAATTTCGCAATTATTTTATCTTTATTCAAAAGATCCGCCTGTAAACCGCGAACGGTCACTAGAAGTTGCGAATCTTTATTGTCCATTTTTTTCTGAGTTGCTGCAACTTTCGTTTGAACATTATCGGACGAGGGCTTTCTCATCGTTATGGTTTGCGTATAAACGTCGTACGTGTCGATTCGATTTTTCATTTGGGCTTTAAGGTCGGCCACGTGCAATTCTAAATCTTCTATATGCGACTCGTATTTGTGTTTCATTTGGCTGAATTTATCTTGAACGTCCAAGAACACTTTAGAGTTTTGTTCGTTGCGCATCGTCGCCTCGGCTTCGAGAATCTTAATACGGTCTTCCAGAATCTTTTTGCTGGCGAAATTGTTCTCGATTTTAGAAGAGACTATTAAGCTGGAAACGGTATCGGGATGCTTCCTTTGGATTATCCGCTCCATTTCTTTTATTTGCCTGTTCAAATCCATGATGCACTTAGCGTCTTTCTCGATTTGATTTTGGACGGTCTTCAACTGAACTCTTTCAGCTTGTAACTGATCAACTAGTTCAATTTCTTTGTGCGTTAGTTTTTGAGTTTGTAGCTGAAGTAAATTGTAATTATCTCTGTATTTCATAATAGAAGCGTCCATGTCTAAAATTCTGTTTTCTAACGTTTTATTGGTAGTTAACAGTTCGTCATTGGACAGTTTTAACATTTGATGAGTGTCGTTTACTTTCGTCAATTGCAAGTGCAGCGACATATTTTGTTCTTGTATATCTTTCAATTCTTCCATTGCGCGTACGGTATTTAAATTATCGGGTGTTTTGTTTTGGTTTCGAAACGAAACGGCGGTTTGTCTAAGCATTTCTTGATATTCGTGGATTTGTTTCTACAAAGGAAATTAACTGTACAGTAACATTTTTATTATGGTTTTAAAACTAGTCCTCACTAAGCTATAAATATATCTGCTTTTATTTGTTACATTATCAATCAAATAAACTACATTATTTTATTATTCAGCATAAAATCTTGTGGCTTGTGTTGTATTTATTCGATATTTATGCCTTCCTCGTGAATATCGCTGTGATTTTTAAACCAAATTTGTATTTTAACGACGTATTAGCGATCCCGCTTGAATTAGGTGATGAATATAAAAATACCTATGAGGTAGATCATAAAACGTAATTTACACTTAATGACAAATGAAAATTTTGGTTCATATTTTATTGTACAAAATAATTAAAAACTAATTCAAAATTTAATTGGAGACGTCTCATTTCGAATTTTAATGTAAAATAAATGATGTGAATATTAAAAAGTGTTAAAAACATTAAAAAAAAAAACGATAATGAAAGAATATTTGCCGCAAGTATTTGAGATTTATAGATTTTACGAGAATTGTAAAATAAATAGACGAAATAAATATTTATGCTCATAAAATATGGGATATACCTGAAAATGTAAGTGAGGCAAAATATATAATTAATATTTTAAAGATAATATTGACTGCACGAAGTTTGTTCTTTTCATATATTATTTGCAATATATGCTTTTGTCATAAGAAATATCTAATTTCGAATAGTTGAAATCAAATTGCTTATTTTGCAGAAAATTTTGACCACTTCAAAAAACGTTCGATTTAAGGAAAGAAATATCACAACTAAAATTAATTCTTAAACAACTGAATAGTATAAACCAACTTAACGAATCAACGATCTTCGCAACAAACTATCACAACCACTATACCGTTCCAAAACTAAACCAATAACGAAGACACCGGTCAAACCGGGTCACCAGTTAATAACTCCCGCAAGTGCAAAACACCTCTATATAATCACCGAATCTCAAACAATTTTGTCACACAAAATCACAACACCAACGTAAACACAATCAACAGCAATGAAGAAAACGATCAACTTCCTTCAATCTTTTCTCCTCCTGACTACTTTCACGTTATTCGTGACAGATGAATATGTATTCTGTGCGGTGAGTACGAAAGAATCGGATAAAGTTGAGAAGCAGGTTGAGGATTTGAAGGTGGAAGCTGTCGATCCTGATTACAAAGATACCGTAGATGTCGTTGGGGTGAAGCAGTTAGTGGACGTGGGAGAAGTGGTTCAAGATGAAGATGAAGCGAAGAAATCATACAATGGGTATCAGCTATGGCGAGTGGTATTGGATGATAATGATAAGAAAAGAGCTGTTATTAGTTTGAGAGATGAAAAAGGTGAGGTTTGATGCATTCCAATTTATTGTAAGCTGCGTTCGAAAATTCAAATTAATTCGAACAGTTACAAATATCAATGTATTTTAGATATTTCAATGTGGGGTGGCAACACAACGGCTATCGATGTGCTGGTACGAAAGAAGTCGGTGGACTTTGTCAAAGAAAGCTTGGAAAAAAATCATATAAATTACGAAGTTGTAATGAACGATGTGCAAAAGAGCATTGATGAGGAAAACCCAGCATTAGAAGATGAAGATGAATTAGTTAATAGACAAGGTAAAAATATTCTCTTCATCGAATTAGAATAATATTCAAAGAATAACTTAGAGAAAATGATTTATAACTCTTTTAATATTTTCAGGACATAAAATGTCTTGGCAAAGATATCATCGATTATCCGATATACATCAATACATGGACTATCTAGCTGAAACTTATCCATCTGTGTGTACAGTACAAGTTATTGGAAAAAGTGTAAATAACAGACCTATAAAGATACTAAAAGTTTCCAATGGGAAAAAGGGCAATCCCGCTATTTGGGTCGATGGAGGTAAAAATATTTCGAAAAAAATATGTAAACGTACCAAAAAAAACCCTCGAAAATTAATTGCGGTTCCTATTCTTTTTAAGGTATGCATGCGAGAGAATGGGTTTCACCTGCGACTGTCACATTCATCATAAACCAAATCGTTGCGCAACAAGAAAAGAAATTAACGGACGCCGATGTCTACTTTCTACCCGTGGCCAATCCAGATGGTTACGAATTCTCATTCACCAATGACCGATTGTGGAGGAAAAACAGGGCTAGATCAGCCTCTGGACAATGTGCTGGAACCGATTTGAACAGAAACTTCGGGTACGAAAGTTAAAAAATACACAATAATTTGTACTCGATCAAAAATTAAATAATACGTAAGACTAATAAATAGATAATACGCAGACAGTTCCACAAGGGTCCCAATAGGGGCCTTAACTGTATAATATTTATTTTACACAATCAGATAATACGCGGGAGTTCCACAAGGGTCCCAATGCGGGGCCTTAGCTATATAATATTTATATTACACCATCAAATAAAAGCAAATTAAAATCTCTTTTTCGATAGTTATAAATGGGGCGGCAGAGGAGCCGGTACAAATCCATGCCAAGAGACATATGGCGGTACAGGTCCGTTCTCAGAGCCGGAAACGGCCTCTATCAGTAACTTTATATCTCAAACTAAAGCAAATTGGGCGGCGAGTGTCAGCTTCCATTCATACGGACAATACATCCTTTTCCCATGGGGATATGACAAAGTAATCACCGAGGATTACCAGGAATTAAATCAGGTGGCGCATAAAGCCGCTCAGGTAAGAAAGATTTGCATAATCGAGAAATGATTATAATAATCATTTCTATTTTTTTTAAGGCAATTCGGTCAACGGGCGGGCCGCAATACACGGTTGGTCCCGCAGGTAGTACTTTGTATCCAGCCTCTGGAGGCTCAGATGATTGGGCTAAAGGTGCCATGAAGATCAAATACGCTTATACTATAGAACTGAGGGATTCCGGTAGGCACGGATTCGTGCTACCCGCGAATTATATCATACCAACGGCTAAAGAAGCTTTAGCTGCGTTTACGGTGATTGTAGATGCTGCGAGAAACGGCAAATGAATGTAAAAAATATATTATTTATGAAAAATACAAATTGATACTTTTTTTTTTGATTTTTCAAAAGATCGAATATTAGTTTTATATTGAAATTATACGCAATTATTTATTAAGACATTTTGCAATAAATATAACGTGAAAATAAATGTATTCGCACAAATATTTTTTGATACGTAAATGATATTAAATTGTTATTAGAAAAATATGTTACGCGTATATTATTTATATGTGTTAATTTTTGTAATAAAAAAAGGAAGGCGTAAATATTTAAATATAAATTCAATAGAGTTATGCAACTTTCAAATCACATTATAACAAAATAACCTGATCTAGACTTAGATTCCATTTAGAATCTAAGCCAAAAAATTGATTTATAGTTAAGTTTTTCTTTTGTAAATCTAAACCACGATTCCTATTTTAATAATTAAAATAATTATTAAAATTAAAATGCTAGTAATATCTCGAAACTTACTTCAATTTGGCTTATATCATCTTTACATTTCTCGTTATCCGTTAGTAAATTGTGTATTTTATCATCCTTTAGCGCTAGTTCCTTTTTCAATTCTTCAACCACATTATCATCCGAGCATTTTTTATCAACCAAACCATTTTTATCGCGCTTTTCGTCAATCTGGATGGACAGATTCAGCCTCGGGACAATTCCACTATTCACATTATTTTTGGAATTATCGGAACTAATCGTCGTATTAAAATCGGCCGAATACTCGTCGTTATTCGATATATTATCGCTGTTAACATTCTCCCCCAACGGTTGTTTAACGTGTCTTTGCGAATTGTGTTTATTTTGCGCCGTTTTTAAAACATCGCTCACCGGCGTCTCTAAATTCTCCTTATAACCGTCCGTTAGCATATTACGAAGACTATAAATACTCTGTATCGATTTGTTCGGTTGTATTGTCGGTGTCTTCGTGTCCATTTCTTCGTCGAAGGGCAGTGGACTTATGCTCTTGGGAGTTGGTGTACTTTCGTCACTTTTCACGCTATTAAACGCATCGGTTAAGTTCTGAGACGTGCGGGATCGCTGACTTAACTGATCGAAACTTTTCGACGTCTCCAAATAGATCTTTTCGGCCTCTTTTAGTATATCGTCGATGGGTCTATCGTCATCTTGGATTATTGGCCCCAAAGAGCTTTTGACGGATATTCTGTTAATTTCGTCCAGTATACTTTCGATATCGACATCGTCGGAAGTATTGTCCGATATTATGTTATTCAAATCGCGTTCTTTTTCTAAAAAATCCGCTAAACTGCTGGAAATATCGTCATTTTGGGAAAGGCGATTTTTATTTGTTTGGTTATCGTTCAATGTTTGTGTTCTAGGTTTGTTGCCGCCTTTTAACCACCACATTGTCTTCGTTGCACTATTTGCCATCGATTATTGTTTGGAAATAACGTTCAAATCATTAATAACAAACAATTTCTTAAATACACTTGCGTTTATTTACTGTTATTAAATAAGAGTTGGTAAAGTTGCATATAGTGCGCGTAAAATGTCATATATGACTTTACATAGGTCAAATGAAATATAAGACCATCATTCTAAAGCAACGTTTCCACAACAGGAAAATATCGGCAAAGAAATAAAATTGAAGATTATAAAATAACCGGCTATTTCATTTAAAATTGTGCTATTAGGTAATATTTGATGGCTAAAATAAAAGATAATTCGTACAAAATATATTCTTTCATTGCCAATTGAAAAAGCATAATCTCATAAAAGTACTACATAAATAATTGGGATAAATATTTTTTTTATCAAAATAGATATTATAAACCTTATTCTACTAATACTTCTATCTTTAGAGTATACATATTTATATGCGTGAAAAAAAAAATTGACAAACGTCAAAGTTATAATTTATGCTGCTGGAACGGCGCTGTTGCCGCACATATAGTGAAAATCGCAGTCTTCGATACTATTTGAGTAATAATCTTTCAACACCTCAATATCGCACAAATCTTTGTCTTTGCATGCCGGTAATTGTATGACACGTTCTTGATGACGTACTTCTAACATAGGAGTGTTGCCACATCTACCCACATCATTACAGAGTTAGATATTTTTTATTGAGACAAAACAACTAGATTTAATACCTGTGTTTAATGAAAGCTAAATTTGTACCGAACGGTCCAATTTTTCCGGCGGCCCATTGATAGGGCTTACCAAAATCTTCACTTATTAACGGCTTTTCGTCGTTGTAAAGACCCAAATGGGCCAGAACTTTTAATAATGTACCGGAATGTGTGAAATATAACATAGCTCTTGGAAAGAATTCGTCACTACGAAAAGCATATTTAATTACAAACATGAAATTATTCTTTTTAAATGCGGAACTCTGCAATACTTTTCTATATAATCGAGCATGTCCTTGAACGTTGGACAGGCTTGTTTATATGTAATTTCATGACCGTATCCATCGACCCAGAAATATTTCAGATCCTCCAAATATTCGAATACTTTTATATCGTCCGTATCGAAAGCGGAACACCAAGGTGATTTTAATTTCTTATTCCAAGAGGACTCAAATGCGCATGTCATGTACATGACATGCACGTCATCTATTAAAAATATTTAAAGCTAGATATTGATGTTTTTTTTTTTTTAATATTCAATACCTAATGTAAGATTTTCAAAGTTGCCAATGCGGCGTTTAATTTTAGCGACCGTATTTTTAACGGTCGGCGATTGTTGGAACTTGTAGCGTTCCATTAAATTGTTTGGATTTTTTTTAACATCCCGTCGCCAAACACTACACATTTTATAAAACTATACGACGAAAAAAAAATACAAAAGAATTAAGGGAATTCATTTCAACCGTGACGATCAAAAGAATGAAGATTATTATGTGCATATTACGCAATATAATAAATAAATTGTCCAGAAAAATGCTACGTAACGAGCAAAAGTATAGAAAAAAATCTCACTCTCAAAATTAAATCTTGTTTGTTTGGGTCGGGAAACCAAACATCTCTAGCTGTGGCCCTACCAAACAAGCCTACAGCGAAATATTTTGCACTGGCCTTAGTTCGCTGAGTGTGTGTAAATCTGAACTACATTTTTTTAAATTTAATACAGAAATATAAAGTAGGTCAAATTTCAATGAATGCATACTTGATAAGAGGTATTACTATAAACATTCTGCAGTAAAGTCGGATATCTACTTTGCATTCGTTCGGCTAATTCGATCATTTCCGATTCACCCTCGTGAGTTAACTTTTTCTCATCTTTATCTTCCAGTTTATTTTGCCACTTTTTGAAAGCGTCAATGTCAGACTTTAATAGACCTACATATTGACAGCAGTCAGTAAAAATGAAAGCTTAAACACGCGCTTGCGCTTTGTATAAAATATAACATTTTAGGTTGTCCAATTGAACTTGCCGTTTCTACTTTTAACTATATGATTTCTAATAACAGGAAGACGCGTATCCATGATATCTATATATTTTTTACTGGGATTCCTAGTTCCGTGTCTGATTAGCATCCATATTTTTTCTGGTTGGCAGCCTAATAGATACAGAAAAAACCAAAATATCGCTCGAAATTGCGTATTTTATTAATTAATCAATAGCGTAATACCTTCGTAAGTAACGGGGCTATGATCTGTATTAGCCACTGAACGATATGGAGTTTTGGAAGATAAATGATCTTGAATTCCATCGCTACAGGGCGATCCCATATGCAAAATCGCTAAAATAACGGTAAAGACGGCGAACAACATCGCGCTTTTATCAAACTAAGCGGCCTCGACTAAGCACTAAACGTATCTGAGCAATTTAGAGCATCACTCTGTCATAAAACCAGGAAAAATACTAGAGCTAATGAATTCGAAGAATAAAGTACCGCTTTGAATAATAATCACATTTATAACAAGAGATGCAAAGCAACAAAACGAACTACTCGTCAAAGCGAACAAGTTCTCATCATATGTTTCACAAGTGAACTACTATTAGAGATGGCAGAAAATAATAAATAATAATCGATCAATTGTAGGCGTTATTATATTATTGTATAATGGATACACAAATCCTCCCTACCGGATTTTCGTTTAAATTTAAATTAAATTTAATTTAAATAAGAACTAAGCTGCTAGTGCTACTCGCACTCGCATGTGGCGCCATGTTTTTATGTAAACGCGGTAAATTCAAATCGTATATTATTACATCTGCATAGATTTACAAGTTACCATTTGCGGCCATCGTGATCGACATCAAAATTCTTAAACAACTATGAACTATAATACGACATAATATAATCAATTAATATTAAATTAATCGAATAATTTATTATTAGTGTGCCAAATCATGGATATACTAACACTCATCGAACGCGAAATTCGACAACAAATCGACTGCGAACGACTTTTAGTCGATGGAGAAAGCAATATCTCGAAATCACTTAATATTATGGGGCACAATATTGTGTCCTATCATACAATTCGAAAGGTAAAGTACCGCTTTGCATAATAAGCGATGCATATCAACAAAACGAACTACTCGTCAAAGTATCAATCATATGATTCACAAGTGCACTACTATACACAACATAACCTTACTTTCCTTAATCAAAACTGTAAGATTATTAAATACAAATTTAAATACCCTTAAAAATGTCGAAAACGGACGCAAAAGAGCTCGATCGAGTGTGCCAGATCATGGATAAACTAACCGTCGATACCCTGACACTCATCGAACGCGAAATCGAACAGCAAATCGATTTCGAACGACTTTTAGTCGATGGGGAAAGCAATTTGTCGAAATCGAGGTATATTATGGGGCACAATATGGTGTCTAAGCTGCAACTACCGACAGCAGACAGTCCGGAATTTGAAGCTCTGGCGGTAATACAGGACGAGACTACAGAAAATGATCGGAAAATCTTAGATTTACATAAGCCAGAGAAGGTGGATTCGGAAGTTAAAATTCAGGAGCCCCTGAAATGGTACGGGGTTCTGGTGCCTCAATGTCTGCACGTGGCACAAGCGAAGTATCGACAGGCTTTGGTTGGGATAGTGGAGCTTGTTAATACGCGGAATTATTTGAAGTATAGTTGCGATAGTTTAAGGCAACTTGGAGTGTATAAAAGTGATTTACTTAAAGAAGAATGAAGAAATTTATGAGATTGTATGATTAAAAATTAAGAAATTATAGAAGAGTATTACCTCTTGTATTGTCTTTAGAATAGTATTTGTTAAACGAACATAAAATGAATTTGTTACAATAAATTTTAAAAGAGAAATTGTGTTTCTTTTCTAATCAAATGTTAGAGTGATTTGAAACATATTTCACTTCTATATAAAAAATTATTAAATATTTTTTCAAATGCAAATATTTATAAAGAATTTTCTAAAATAACTTTGGAGTGTATAAAAATAATGAAGAAATTAGTAAGATATTGTAAATGTGTATAGATAGATTTAAACACTTAAATTTAAAATAAAGAAATTATTATAGGAGAGTATTTGTTAAACGAAACTAAAAGGAATTTCTTACAATAAATTTTAAAAGAGAAATTGCATTTCTTCTAAGCAAATGTTGAGCGATTCGAAACACATTTCACTTGTAAATAAAAATTATTAAATATTTTCTCAATATTTATAATTTTCGGAATTTTGTAAATTTTACCATCTGCTGTTAAAATATGACTAATTATAACTGAAATGGAAAAAAATTAAGTAAGAGTTTCATCAAAACAAAATACCGTAAGACATGCAACCGGTACGAATGTTATGTGGTACTAAATAAAATTTATTGGCGTTTATTTCAGCGAAGGTCGCATATTTTCGGCAAGTCTCACCAGCATATGCTTAGCGAACAATTAATTAGCGGATAATCTTTCGCGAAGATCTCATTAAATACACGAATTCTACGCGGAACATCCAAGAAAAAGGCTTCTTGCATTCGTTCCCATATGACGTGAGGGTTGAAATTGTCTAATCTGCCCACACAATTCACATGTGCGTGGAAGATTGTGTCTTGTACATGTGAAGTTGTAGGTATACTTTCTATAATTCCAAGTACGATTACTTGAATTGCCTGTGAAGTATAATATGAGTGGAATGATTTTTTTATTGGACAGACGACGCGCGTCTTGAATTGAGTGAGGCGATATAAACTGGAGTGATGTCATTGTAGAAGAATTAATAAAACGAACCAGATTAATCTCAAAAATTTGTTTCCAAATAATCAGTCGGCTCGAAGAATTTTGGTTGTACAATTTTTTTTATATATTCTATGGATACACATTTTTTTTTTGTTCAAATTCAATGCAAGAATTAAAGAAAATTAATTCAATAAAACATGACCCAAATACCGTAAAAACATTTAATAGCTAGATGCGCATTTCGAAGGCTATGCCCCCATCTTCAGTAGCACAAGATAAAAACAAAATAAAATACCTCTGTCACGAATCGTGATTGATATACAAATAAATAAAGAAGTCAACATGACACCGTAGTGCTCATTTTAAAATCAATAAAACACCTTAATCGGAAAATCAATTAATGGGAAATTAGAATATATTTAAAATATCAGGTATGTCAAAAGTGGCAGATATTTGTGTCAAATATGATAGAATAGTTTTCGAACTACTTCTTCACGAAAGCCGAAATTTCTTAACACGATTTTCTTTTCTTTTCTCCTAATTAATATATTTGAAATCATCAAATATAGAATATAAATTTTGGTTGTACAATTTTTTTTTAATATTCTATTAAGGATACACATTTTTTGGTTCAAATTCGATGCAAGAATTAAAGAAAATACCAATAAAATAAATTAATCGGGAAGTTACTGTCAAAATATTTTTTGGTAGCCTATAGAATATATTTAAAATATCACGTATGTCAAAATGTGGCAGATATTTGTGTCAAATCTGATAGAATCGTTTTTTAACAACTTCTTCACGAAAGCGGAAATTTCTTAACACGATTTTCTTTTCGTTTCTCCTTATTAATATATTTGAAATCATCAAATATGGAATATACAAGGTCAAAATCACTTAATACACCCCAAAATAGGAATAGTCTACTTTGTCTGAAGAAATCATGGCCAGGATTAAATATAGTTTCTACAAAATGCGACGAAATAATTTCAACTTGTCATTTGTCAATCATTCTTCATCGATATCGGCCAATACTATAAAAGTATTTGGGCATTGTTAATCTGTGAATTTATTAGTACTTTATGCGGCTGTATTTATGTCATGGTTAACTTCTTGCACAATTCAGCGTGAATATATAGGATTAACGTTGAATGGTTTAAAAATTTGCGTTTTAAAAACAAAGGAATTTTATCAGAAAAACACCGATACAAATTCAAACATTTATTGATTTTTCAATCAACAACTGTTGATTTTTTATATTTTTAAATAGATTTCTACTTATAAAAGCAACATTTTCGTCATATATATCATATGATAGAGGAAGATTAATTTATATCCTTAAAATTCCTTGCAAACTATCACAAGGCAATTTTTTAAATTAATTTTAAGATTTTTTTTGAAAAAATGCTGGTAAAACAAAATAAAGAATTAATTTTTAAATACTTGCCCCGCCCCCGTTAAATTTCTATACACCATACAATCATCGAATTATTACGTTAACTGAGTTATTGCTGTATATCGCACTTATATTGCCAAAGAAACAAGCTCGAAACATTATTGGTTCGGTCCAAAGAAGGCCATGCAGAAGGCAGAGGTCAACTTATCCTCGATGGTGAGGTGCGTGGGCTCAAAATAGTGACGTCATATTACAATTCTGAGGTGACAAGACAAAATCGAACCAATAAATACGGCGAGGATGAAATAAGATTTTATAGGGGCTCGAAAATTTTTTCAAAAAATATATATAGGCAAAATGGAACGATTTTTTTTGGAAGACAACAAATTAAAAAAAAAAAATTGTGGTTGTGGCGAAGCGAAAATGCAATCAGTGAAATTTTGATTAATTTAAGAAGAATTTGTTCATGTTTAAATTGAATAGACGATCAAGATTTGCATAAAAAAAACTGAACTAGCAATAAATAATTTTATCGCGAATTTAAAAAGAAAATTGTATCTACTTAAAGTATCTAAATTGTACAAATCGAATCAATAAATTTCAATATATTGTTAATCGAACGAGGCGTAATTCTATAATTTACAAGATATAAATAAGAGTTTGTTTAAACAGTTTCTAGTCTATTTTTGTTATCGAAAAAATACTTTTGCAAATTATAATGTTTGATACGTCATCTGAAAAACATCTCGACTATTTTAAACTGGCAAAAAGCAAAACCCACGGTATATTTACCATACTGGATTAAATATATAAAATACTGTTATATTGTTGGAAACATACTGGGAATTTATTTAAAAAAACATTAGTAAATTGTAGTAATTAACGCTTCTTTTTGCGAGAATGAAAAAAAAGTAGATTTGAATATGTACTCGTTTTAAAACGATTTCGTAGAACGTCGAGATTTAAAAAAATGCAAAAATTCATTTCTGAAAAAAGTTCGGTTAGTTTCATATTTATGGATCACCCTGTGGGTTCCATTGGAGCGGAATTACTCAGTTAAAGCCCACCTAAGCAACTATTAGAAGAATTATTAATAAAACTTACAAATAACAATCGCAATCGTAATATTTAGCGATAGCGTGTGGGTTTTCTAAAAAGAAAAAACGATTGCAATAAAATTCGAGTAATTAATGAAAATCGTATTGGAAAATCTGCACGATTTGATGTATGAAAATTGGAAAATTTTAAGAAATCAAATACAATAATTACAATTTCTTAAAAAAATATTCTACGGTAGAATTTATTTGAAGAGATCTTCTCGAAATGGTAAAACAACATTTTTTTTTTAAATTCCGAAGTACAAATCATTCGAAGATTCAAAACAAGTATATAATCTGTCAAATAATCACTTCTTTCCGATGTTTTACAAATAATCTAATGAATTATTTACAAAGTCCTTTAAAAGGATTAAGAGTAAATCTATTACAGAAAATCTGGATGACAAAATAATTGATATCAAAGCGTTTTGTTTAAAGGAATTATTTATTGCTAAAATGCCTGATTTTGTGCAGTTGCCATTTTTTTTGTTACAATAATAAATATTCATGGTCCAAATAAGAATGAAGCTTCAATTGAATTAATATTATTTTTCTGCAAAACGAGATTTTTAAATATTTTATTTTATACATCAAAATTTTTAGAAAAACTTGAAAGCTGACGATAAAGTTGAAAAAATCAAAAATTGAATACTAAAATCAATCGATTTAAATTTTTGAACTAGCTTCTAGAATGAGGCGTTATCAAATTTGATTTTTCAAGCCCAAAATTGAACTCGTAAATCAAAAGTACCTCTTTATATAAGGTAAAAATAAATAAATAAGTAAATAAATTTTTTTTTTATATAAGGTACCACAAGGTTGTGAAATAAATTCTCACCCAATTGACATTTTTACGAAAATATTATTTGTTTCATCAAAAATTCGCATCTACAATAATTGTTACATCCTGTATGAACTAAAAACGTTAGATCCTTTTATTTTAACATACGGTAAATAATAAAAATATATATTTATAGTAATATTTCGATAATACAAAGTTGATTGCACCCCCCGATCAGCACAAAAATTATTCAATTAAAAATGAACGAATAATTTTTTTGTCCGCTTGCCAAATGCACGTTTAAACTTCTTTTTCCAAATACGTGCCGAAATTTAAAAAAATCGAATATACACTCACAGTTAAAGTTTACTGACTTCTCTAAGCGATTTGTTGTATAGTTTTTATATTTCGATTTATTTTTGTAATTTCTCGATATTTTGATATTAGTTTATTAATAAAATTATATCGAATAAAAAAATATCGAAAAGGCATCGAGGAAAAATGCGGATTTTTTTATTTAGAAATTTAAAATTTGGCAACTGCAAACTGAAAAAAAATAAACTCAGATATATGCTGAAGAATAAAAAATTAGACAACTGAAATTTTGAAAATATCGAATGTACCATCTAGGACAATGAAAATGTCGACAAAAAGTTATTGCGATTATTTAAAATTGGGCAAATCAGCTAAAAGAATGTTGTCAATCTTTTTGAAAAAGAAACAGTGAATGAAAAAATTAAACTCAGATATATGCTGAAGAATAAAAAAAATAAACAGCCGAAAATTTGAAAATATCGAATGTACCATCTAGGACAATGAAAATGTCGACAAAAAGTTATTGCGATTATTTAAAATTGGGCAAATGTGCTAAAAGAATGTTGTCAACCTTTTTGAAGAAGAAGCAGTGAATGAAAAAATTAAACTCAGATATATGCTGAAGAATAAAAAAATTAAACAACTGAAAATTTTAAAATATCGAATGTACAGTCTAGGACAATGAAAATGTCTACAAAAAGTTATTGCGATTATTTAAAATTGGGCAAATGTGCTAAAAGAATGTTGTCAATCTTTTTGAAGAAGCAGTGAATGAAAAAAATAAACTCAGATATATGCTGAAGAATAAAAAAATTAAACAACTGAAAATTTGAAAATATCGAATGTACAGTCTAGGACAATGAAAATGTCGACAAAAAGTTATTGCGATTATTTAAAATTGGGCAAATGTGCTAAAAGAATGTTGTCAGTCTTTTTGAAGAAGAAGCAGTGAATGAAAAAATTAAACTCAGATATATGCTGAAGAATAAAAAAATTAAACAACTGAAAATTTGAAAATATCGAATGTACAGTCTAGGACAATGAAAATGTCGACAAAAAGTTATTGCGATTATTTAAAATTGGGCAAATGTGCTAAAAGAATGTTGTCAATCTTTTTGAAGAAGAAGCAGTGAATGAAAAAATTAAACTCAGATATATGCTGAAGAATAAAAAAATTAAACAACTGAAAATTTGAAAATATCGAATGTACAGCCTAGGACAATGAAAATGTCTAGTAAAATTGCGTTTCAAAAAATAGCTCAGAGATCTTGTGGATGTTCAATGTAATGTCGGAACATTGAAAATACATTTATCAGATGAATAAATCAGCGATTCGTGGACTGTCATGGAACAGGTTCGACCGTCACCTCCCACCAGCTGATCGAGGTGGTACCGCGGGTACCACACGGCGTGGACACTCAAAGACAATATTTGCAATCAACAAAAAGCCGCGCCGCAGTCGTCGGCAAGCAAAACGACGCGATTCATACATAATCCTCGATTTCGCGAATTTTCCATCGCTAAAAAAAATACTTTACTATTCTCACGAAAAACAAAAAAATTAATTGAAGACATCACTAATTCTGCTAATAAACCGATTAAAAGTACTAAATTATTTGACGTTTTCGTGATCAATTAATTTTTGAAATAACTAACTTCAGTGTTTCGTTTTTTTTTTAAGTTCGTAACAGCCATTGAAGAAAAAATCGCTATTAATTTTTTTTTTATAATAAAAAAACGTGCTGATTAATAATTGAAAATAATATGATGGCGGAGTGAATATTATTTCATATTTTGTTGGTAATTTTTTGAGTCATATTTTTAAAATATTGATTATTCAGTGGCTGACCGCTTTTTACTCAACCGACCAAAAAAGGTATTTTATTTTTAATTAAATTGAATTATTTTTACAATTATATAATCAAAATTTCAAAACATTAACCAAAAACAAGAATACTTATATCAAAAAATCGTATATATTTTTTAACGTAAATATTTTCCCACTACTTGATGGTGATTTTTTTTTTTTTGATATTTAAATTTTGCATATTCGATAAATAAAACAAATTATTTATGCAAACGTATCGACGTTTAAGGTGAAGGTTAAATTTGTTTACTCGTGTTTGTTTTTATTTAAACAAATGGCCAAATTTGGCACCGCTGAAGTTCTAAAGAACAATACACAAACAATAATTACAATAAAACAAAAGCGGACAGGTATATAATTAACGATCTATTATGCAACCAGAAGATGCAAAAAAATAAATGCAGAAAAAAAATGGAGGAATTTAAATGAACCATTACTACCTGCCAATTTACAATGAATTAAATGCATTTTACTGTGTAATTAGAGTTGAAAAAATGAGAGCACTCCACTATTGTGGAGATATATATAGGTGGTACTCACTTAACGCGATAAATGTCAATAAGCATAAATTTATTAAGTTAATACTTTTTTATTGCAACCAAAGCGTAAATGATTTTTTTTCATATCAAATTTCGAACAATCTCCAAATTGTACATTTTTATTTTTTTGCAGATATCTACTAGCAATTTTTTTTTTATAAAACAAAAGTCCATATGATCGTACCTCCTCAATTTTCTTTGTTTTTATATCGAAGCCTGACTGTATAATTTACACTATCACTGCCTCAAAAAAAAAATTAATCAAACACATTTTTTATCGAAATATTTTGCAAATTTCAGTACCAAATAAAATTGCAACTATACAATAAATAAATCAATTTTCCACGCAACTATTCAACAATAAAATGTTGTTTAATTAACACCTTAAATTTGTTTAAAATTTATTATTTGGAATATGTGGGAAATAACTTCGTGACATCATTTTGTTACAATATTTGGACAAGAAAAAAAAAACTAATGATTTTAACAGCGAAAATCAACACGTTGAATCAGAAAAACAAGATCAACGAGCATTTAAATAAATATATCGGGAGTATTCCAACAAGTATTTTTATAAAAAAAAAATTATTTTGCAAAAATATAATAATTTTAAAAAATATTTCGATTATTGAAGAATGTTAATTCTGATGTTTCTAAACTGAAAACGAGTAATAATAAAATATAACATTTTTTTAGCTTAATTAGAAGTCAAATAATCAAAAACAACAACAAACATACTTTTTACGATTTTTCTAATTTGGAAATTTCAGGAAAAACAATTCTTTTTGATTTACTTTTCTTGAAACACTCTGCATAAAAGCGTCATTTAGCATATTGAATTTTAAAAATCCATAAAACTAAAAATATCTCATAACATATCGATATATTTTGAATTTTTGTTTCATAAAAAAAAGTAATTTTAACATCGCAATGGTTTACAAAAAAAAAAACAATTTACGTAATTACAAAAAAAAAAAAACGGCGAGTTGCCATATTGGGCATAGAAATGGATCACGCGGTATATAAAATCTCATAATATTTGCAGTTGATTCTATATTTGGATGTTATGATTTGTATTTATAGTTGGAACAGCCACATGGTCAGATGTAGGTGTTAAATGACGAATTCCCAATGCAATAAATAATAATAAAACGCATCGAGGAGTAATTTGCGCGAAGAGCAAATTCACTAACAATCAAATTTGAATTCGTAAATTGGCGAGTTTTATTTCTTCCTTGTTAAAATAATAACGAAATCGACGTGGAAGAGATGAGGAGGTGGCGCATTATTGCGAGATAATAATAGAAAAACAATTCAAGATCAAATAGTTTGACTTTCAATTAAAAGAGCGGCGTAGAAAGAAAATTATTTGCGAATTAATTAATTGCGAATATCGATAGACATTTTTTAAAAAATATGTTCTAAGAGTGAGAAATTGACCGAATAGATACTTAACATAATTTTTGAATTACTAATTTTGAATAATTTTTTATTTTTGGAAAAAATATATTTAGGCAATTTAAAAAAAATATTCAGTTTTATGGAAGATATTATTTTCTAATAGCAGAAGTTAATTTACGAGAAATATATTTTATGTTTGAATTAATAAATTTGTTTTTATGGGGCTTAAGTAGGCTTTATATTAATAGTTTGCTGGGTTGGACAAACTTTTAAAGCGAAGGTAAAAATTTGTAATAAATCACAAGTACAAGTAGAACTTCAAAAAGACGTTAATTTAATTTTAAAAATTATCACTACGGTGTTAAATAATAAATTGCGCTAGTGAAGATGGGGGCATATCCTTCGAAATGCGCATCTAGCTACTTGGTGATATTCTATACTACATTAATTTAGGTTTTTTAAACATTTTTGATGTATAAAATAAAATTTCTAAAAAAAATCTTTTTCCAGTTTGGCAATTTTTATGACATTCATGTAAATATATATTTTTTAAAGCCAGAACGTATTGTTTCAATTGTTTTCCGATTTGTTCAATGCAGCGATTAATAGTCAACATAAATGTTGTTTATTAAAAAAAAAAAAGTCAACAGAATTGGTCGTACGTGTAGGAGAACAAATGAATTCAATTTTAACAGATTTGAATAAAAATTGTAGGACTGTCGAGTTTATAGATTACAAGAATTACTCATGCCGCCAAAAAAATTTTTTTTATGTCATATTGGTATTTTTCCTTGAATGAAATACTTTGTAGATGTAGGAAAAATTACGAAACAGCATTATGCATTTTTGCAGAAGTAGGCAAAAGAAAATTACAAGAAAAATGGACGAAATATTATGAAATTATTTACTGTAGATAGAATGCGATGAAGCAAAATTTTTTCTTAAGAGCAAATTCACGCAAAGACAATTTTTTGCATCGAAATATCTTTACCTTTCGATGAAATTTTTTTTTTACAATAATTGAACTTAGGTTTTTAATTGACCATTTTTTTGTGGTCAAATATTTGATGTCAAAACGTATCAAATTTTCATTTTTAACTTCGAAAATGTTTTATAATTTACGAGTCAAGAAAGTAATGTAAATTTGTCAGTTAATTAAAATCGAAATATTCCAATTTAAAGATTCGACATTTTTTTTGCGGTGTGTTCATCGCCTCAAAGTAAATGAATAAATGACAAAAACGAAACTCGATTGTAAGATAAAAAAAATTGTAGCTAGTGCCGTCAAAATTCGTTATTACACGATTTAAACCTGTCTTAATGTGTGCGTCCGTATTACCTTTTTGTAAAAAAAAAATGCTCGACTCAAAATACACCATGCCTCTTATGAAAATGAACATTGCAAATCGCCTGCTGAACTAATAAAATACTTCTTCTAAAAGTATCTCGAATGGTAATAATGATTTCAATACAAATTAAGACACTCGTCGATCGATAAAAATTCCTCTAATAATCCGTATTTCTAATCGCCAACGATATTAATGAATTGATTATCATACTGTTAATTGGATTGGCTGCATTTTAAGCTCACATCCACCGGCCATGGTCATCATCATCATCATCATCATCACTCGAGACATGTAATAGCTGATAGTTACGCGATCTCCGATATAAAAAAATATCTTCCTTATAAGGAGCGCATCCTTATAAGGTTAAATGGGTCTGCGGCCAATATAGAATAATCGCGATGCTGTAACGTTTTAATTCTACACACATGGCGATTTTTTTTTCACTCTTGCATTGGCCTTAACACCAAAAATTACCAAAGACATGTGTAATGTAGAGTATAAACTGTTGATCAGAACTTGTTCTGCGATAATATTAATATTTTTTGTACGATAATGTTATAAAAGTCGTTCGAAATTGATCGAGCGGTAATTCTTCAGCCGTAGGTAATCGAGTGATTGAAAGAATTAACGTCCCGAAATACAAAATTGTTACAAAAAAATGCGTGCTTGTTCGAAACAGCTTGGTCGGAACTTTTATCAATTTTTAATCAAATCTTTTAAAACCTCAGTTTATTAATCTTTTTATAATAGCATTTGGTATATAAATAAATATTCGAGAAAATGGAACATCCTGTATATAGCTAATTATGACAATTTCTATACAGCATACGATAATCGAACTATTGGACATTATTCAATAAATTTATTGAATATTTATTACATGTTCGATATAAAAATTTAAAAAATACATAAGGCTTAATGAGAGTACTGAAAAGTACATTCAAGGGTACTCACAAATAAGAAATGATCAAGTTGATCTGTCTATACTAAGAACAAGGATAGGTCATTATTTCATTTCCATTTTTATATGGCATGATTACAAGAACCTTCTTGTTAATTAGGTGATAATTCCTTATTTTAAACAGACGTAATTAGTGTAAATTAAGATAAGTTATGACGCATTATTATGCAATAATTTTTGATCCTTAAAAATCAACCAACAATTAAGTGGTGAAAGGAAATAAGAAATAAATCAAATTTACAAACTGTAAATTACATTATCTTCTGTTATTGATATTTTGTGGATTACAGTTTGTATTTCATTTTTTTTAAATATTTAGAATGTCGTAGTAAAATCTTCTTTTTGTATAGATAAATTAAAAGAGCCGCGATGTCGGCTAATAGTTGCGATGTTTCAAAAATCCAAGACGAAGACGTTCTTCGAAAGATGGTAAACTCTCATCAAAACATCGAAAAATACTTTGAAATGAAATTTTTAATTTTATTTTAAAGTGGCAAGAGACCGAAGACTTTGGTCGAAAGAAAGAAATTCGGGCGCATATGTACAAAGTGCGCGAATCCCGTCTGAAGGATCTCTACAGCTCCGGCACTGAGGCCCACACGCAAGTCAGTGTCCAGAAGTCCAGTAGCAAGTCCAGCAACGTCAAAACCACACACGCAGATTCCTTAGCCGACCACAGCTTCCTCAGCTTGAAGAGCAAAGAGGTTCGCGATTCAGAATCGCCTACAAGAGATGTTGCGTTTAACAATCAGATCAATGGTAATAACAATTGTTCAAATTTCACTGTCGATTTTAATTATTACATCGATTCTTAGTAGCTGCAGATAAATACGGCAATACTGGATGGACCATTACTTCTTCGGATGATACAAGCAAGGATGGCAAAACTCACACTGCAGTTAGAACCGCCACAACTTCGGGCACAGAACATATCGATAAGGGAATTAGCAGTTACGCAGCAAAAGCTGAGCAGAAAGCTTCCGTTTGTCAAGATGGAGACGCTAACAACTTCACACGCGCAGTTGGCTTGAGTGATGCCAGTACTATCCATCAAGAAGCCAGTGGTGGTGATGAGTTTTCAACATTTAAAACTTCCTCGACCAGCGCCAAGTCTTCCAGCAAGACTGTTACTGAAAGTCAGTCAAAAAGTGGCGATATGGTAGACTACAGTAAAGATACTGTAAGGGAAATCAGAGATCAAATCATTCCAGCAAATGCAAAAACTGCTGTATATACGGAAACAAAGACTCTACCTGATGGCAGTAAAGTCACCACAACAAGATATGAAACTAGAGGTGGTAGTTCCAAAACTGCAGCAACCAGTAGCAGTTCTACCACTGTTCAAAAGTCTTCTAGTGCAAATCAACAATCATCTAGTACTTCCAGCGAACAAAGAAGCAGTTCTCAGCATATTATCAGCGGTTCCGGTCAACAAGATAACAGTCAACAACTAAAGGGTATTAATTACGGAGTTGATACTGTAGATTACAAAAAGGCCATGGAATTGAGTGAGGATCTCTCAAAGAATGTTAACATCTCAGATAAGGCTAGCAGCAAAATGGTATCTAGTAAATCGGTTCAACAAGAAACAGTCCGAGATTCCAAACATTCTGAGGCCAAGTCTAGTACTCAACATGACACTAAAGTAAAGATTCAAACGCAACAGGATATTATCGATGAGCAAATTTGCGAGGTGAAATCTCCTCAGCAAATCGAAGCACGTGGAAAAGAATCATCGCCACCAATACGTAGTGCACCATCTCCCGTAAGAGAAGAACCGAAGTCTCCTCGCAAGGAGCCTGAACCGGCGAAACCCTATGAACAACCAGAACGTCGCCAACCTGTCAAACCATCAAAATCCGAGCTAGAAGTCACTTCCAAAGCAACGGAAGGACAATACGATACCACCTACCGCTCGGAGTTTACCAATAAGAAAATCCACGTTGAAGTAAGCCCAACTCACGATGCCTTTGCTAGATCACTGCGAGCTTTAACACCAGAAGATTTAAAGTCAAGCAGTAACAGGAGTCTAAGAAGTAGTCAAAGTCCAGAGAAGATGCGTCATCCCGCCAGAGTGTCACCTGATAGATTATACAGTGCGAAATCGCCGAAAAGATATACTAGTACTGAGAAATATTATGAGGCGAGAGCTAGCACACCGAAATATTCCCCAGAAAGAGTGACGACGTATAACACCGACACGATAACCAAACGAAAAAAGGTTACAGATGATGGTCATAGTACGACTGTCAGCAGTAGTACCTTAACAAGAGATACTACTAGTAAAGATATAGTAGAACCGAGATCAAGAAGTGTTTCACCAACAACTATTTCCAGTGATTTTGAATTTGTTTCCAAAAGTGCCCAAGTATCTGACTTAGATAAGGAGGATACAACAATTACAAGAAGTACCACTAGAGCTAGTAAAACTGTTACTGAAATTGTAGATGCCAGACCATCGACTTTGAATTATTCGAAAAAATCTAAGAAGATTACCGAACGTTCGCCAACTTCGCCATTAACAGATTTATTGGCTTCCAAGAGGACTCCATCACCTGCTAAAGAAACTACTACTAACATAAGACGTACTAGCGTGAAAGAAGAACAACAGCAAAGACAAGAAAAGATTCTTCGTCGTACTGATACCTACGAAGAACGTTGTAGGCAAATATTGGGCATTCCCGAAAAAAAGAAACCCGAACGAAATGTTTCTGACATCATTAATACTGATAGAAGAACGTACAGAATTTCTTCTAGGGATAAATTAACTCAAGAAGTTATTACCAGGAAGCCCTCCTTGCCAGATGCTGCAAGACGTCCCAGCAAATCTCCGGAAAAATGTGTTGTAAATGGATACCCCGACAAGAAATCCCCGGTTAAAGAAAGACCTCAACTGTCCGAATTTCCATCTCAAATTAGACGTTCACCTGAACGTAAATCATTGGATCGTTTGCCAGAGAAACAATCTCCAATTAAAGACAAGTCAACAATTAGCGAGTTCCCATCTCAGATTAGAAAATCACCACAAAAACTACCACTTGAAAAATATCCCGAACGTAAAAGTCCCAAGAAAGAATCTCCTAAAATATCCGAAGTTCCAGCACAAATTAAACGCAGCCCAGAAAGGGAGCCATCACCATGTTATCCAGAAAGACAATCTCCTGCTAAGGAAGCCCCAACAATTAGTGAGATCCCATCGCAAATTAGAAAATCTCCTGAAAGGCAGTCATTAGATATATACCCGCAAAATACGTATCATTCTAGAGAAACTCCTAAAATTAGCGAATTTGCGAAGCAAATTCGACGAAGCCCCGAAAGAGAACCATTACCAGAATATCCCAAGAAGAAAGTATCGACAAAGGATGCTCCGAAAATATGCGAATTCCCATCCCAGATTAGAAAGACTCCTGACCATGAACCATTACCGAAATATCCAGAAAGGCATAGTCCAGAAAGAGAAGCACCAATAATCAGTGAGTTTCCATCACAAATAAGGCGAACGCCTGAAAGGGAACCACTCGAAAAGCCACCAGAACGAAAGTCGCCACCAAAAGAGTCACCTAAAATTGCAGAATTCCCCGCACAAATACGCAAGACACCAGAACGTGAACCTTTGCCCGAATATCCTGAAAAGAATGTTCCATGCAAGCAGGCACCTATAATATGTGAGTTTCCATCTCAAATCAGAAAGACTCCAGAAAGAGAATCTCTTCCACAATATCCAGAAAAACAAAAAGAGCCGAAGGAACCTTCGAAACTATCAGAGTTTCCTTCTCAAACTCGTCGCAGTCCAGCTAGAGATACAATCACTGATAATATCGTAACCACACAAGAACTCGTGACAACAAAGAAAAAGACAACGAAACTTTCTGAATTCCCCTCGCAAACAAATAAAACACCAAAACCAACTACTGAAGATAATGTTCTCCAGGAGACTGCAGAGTATTTATACAAAGATAAAATACCAATTGATGAACCAATGTTTACTAAGAAATTCATCGCAGAACTTGGTAGCGATGATGAGTGCGAAATTACGGTTGATGAACATGGTAACACCAAAATCAATACGATTGATGACGAAGAGCTTTATATCCAAGAAACTCAAAATGTCAATCACAAAACTGAGAAGAAAGATTCCCCCGAGAGACAATTCATCCGTGAGAAGTTAAGTGAAGAGCGCGATCAAACTATAAAGCAGCAGATTGATGAATTCATTTCTACAGAAAGAAATGATATTTACAGAACAACCGAAAGTAGGAAAAGTAGTCCTGATTTGAGGAGATCGCCAGAGAGGGGTATCCTAAAGCACACATCACAATTTGATGAGAAAACTGAGAAAACAAGAATTGATACTACTAGTACTAAAACAACAGATGATCAAATAAAAACGCAGACAGTAGAGATCAAAGTGGAAACTGTAAAAACTAAACCAAAAACAAATTACAGCACGACTAAGAAACTTGTCGTTAAAGATTCGTCTGATAAAAAAATAATTATTACATCTGCTAAAACAACGAAGGATCTTAAAGAACTTCCTGATACTAAACCAAAACAACCAACATTATCTAAAACTCCATCAAATAAATCAGTTGCCACAAAAAAAATGGACACACCCACAATTTCAAGTAAGTCCGCGAAAACTTATTGCAATATTAAATTGGAAACCATTACGAAATCTTCCTCGACTGATAGTAAAGTATCCAAGAAGTTTGTTCAAAAACTACCTGAACCAAGTACTACTTCTAAACGTCATGTAGTGACAACAACAATTAACGTCAGTCCAAAAATATCGAAAGAATCAACAACTAGGACGATTAAAAATATCACAAATACTCCAACTGTTCAAGCAAAACCTAAAACGATCACTATACCGGTTAAATCAGCGAAGACTGTATCGAGTGCCAAAAAAATCGACGTAGAAAATATTGAGAATCAAGAGAGGATCACCCAGAAAAAGAGGATTGATAAGCTGGTACGTATGAACAATGAACCGACTGTTAAGTCACCTTCCAGAACACCCACTCGAGTAACTTCAAAACCAGAAGCAACAACGAAAACTGCAGATGTTAAAGACAAGAAATGTATCACAACAAAAACTATTTTAATCAATAATACGGTGGCTGATGAACGCGAGATCATTGTGGATCTTTTACGTTCAACATCAACCCGTGAAGATCAAAATACAATATGTCCAATCCCAGTTAAATATAACGATGGAAAAGGGTCCCCGAGGTATCCAGATCAAGTCACAGAACCAGATGATTTCAATGTAAAACATACTCCGAGAAAACTCTCCAGCACGCCCATTGATGAATATGAAGATGTTTCCGACTTTACTGGTGTTACCGAAGTAACAACTGAAGATGTTATTAAACAAGAAACTACAGAAGAAATTGTTGATGAATCTTTGCTGAGTGTTAATGAGAAGGTTTCCAAATTTACTAATCAAAGAAATAAACCGAGAAATCTAGGTCCAGCACCAAAAGTAGAGCGACCAATTTTGATCATAGATGAAAAATTAGAATCCGACGAATGTCTTCTATCAGTTTCTGAGAAGGTGAATAAATTTGTAAACAAAGCTGAAAAGTTATCCATAGCGGACAGTCCTGAGAGACCTAAGAGTCCCAGATGTCAAAATATTGTTGACATCACCGACATAGATGAAAATGATGAACCACTGATGAGCGTTTCTGATAAAGTGACTCATTTTGTAACCACAGCTGAAAATGTTAAAAAACCGCAAACCTCAACAATAAAAGTTGAAAAAACTGATTTATCAACTGTTGATGAGTCTCTAAGAACCGACGAGTGTTTATTAAGCGTTTCTGATAAGGTTACCAAATTTATCACAACCGCTGAAACTTTAACTACACAAAAAGATGCAGTTACACCTAAGAAGCCAGCTACTTTGACTCAAAAGCAACCGTTAAAGACCGGCGATGATTTAACTGAAGAATGCATTACAATCGAAACAGAGGAACAAACCGACACCCACCAAAGCCCACAACGCCAAACTACACCAAAAAACATAGACAGAACTTCACCAACGCGTCGCGCGAGCATCAAAGAAGAGCGCAGAACATCGAGAAAAGATTCTTCCTCGACTCTTATAAAAAAGGATTCTTCAACGAGCATAACTGAAATTGAAACCACGCCGAAGACAAGTCGACCATCCACAAAGCCTTTACTAGGTGGCACTACTCCGTTGCGAAGTACTGAGTCCATTCGCAAAGCAAAGCTATTATTCGAGAATATGGCAACTGGCACGGAAAATCGCGAACTTAAACGACAAAAAGATATTCATAATCGGCCCTCGGTATTTGATCCTAAAAAGAAGCCAGGAACTATTACAAGACGTCTTACACCTGACAGAGATGATGTTAAATTAAAAGACATCGGTATTAAAGAAAGTACCACTGCCTCGTCTAATACTCATCTAAGTACTGACATACGTAGAAAACTCAGTTTTCCAATTGATGATGAATGCAAAACAACAACGGATTACAAATCGACCAAGACCTTATTAGAGAAGGCTCAAGCTTCAGAACTGGATGATCTTAATGAAACCAGATATTATCCAAGATCTAGGTCCCCTGATAATTTGGATGTACCCGGTTATATGAAACCGCTAGACCGTTCGTTGAGACCGAATAGTCCTCATAGGTCTAGCGTAACAGATATTGAAGAAACTGTTAGCAAGACTACAACAATGCATGAAACCGTTTTACCTGAGGTACCAACACCAGCTAGTAAGTTTGGAGTGACTTTACGTAGAACCGATTCTGGAAACAATCTCACTAGTACTATTAGTAGTACTACAACTAGCACTACAGCTACCACAGAAAGAAAGAAGAGTCTAAGCAGCATCTTGAAGAACTACGAAATAGAAGAGATTTACGAGCTGGATATTTTGGAAGAACTGGTAATATTTTTACATTTAATTAGACTATTGCAGAATTTTAAACGAAATTGTTTGTTTAGTTGGAGACAACGGTTGGTTATGATCTTCGCCGAAGAATTAGAGCTCAAATTCGATCGGTTAAAAACTTAATATCCGAAGATAAACTCAAAATCATTAATCTTAAGCCATCGAAATTTAGCTCACCTTCTAGGGAGGCACCAGTCTTTACAAAGAAGCCTTCCGATACTAGATCTCCTACGAGACAGGTGCCCGAAACAAAAATGTACAATAGAAAACCATCAGAGACTAATTTTACCGAGTACCAAACAAAATATATTCAAAAATCCAGTGCTGATGCTAAAGCAATCGATAACCATATGTACGACCATACAAATCTGGTTGACAGTAAAGATGTAAATGATAAAACTGAATACCAAAGTAGTTATTCCAGAAAATCATCTGCGACAAAAAATTATACTTTAAATACGGATGGCAAGCCCAGAAATAAGAGCCCCGTAAAATCCAGAGAAACCAGCCCAGAAACCAAACCATGCCGCCGAGGAAAATCACCAGAGAAACCCGAACGTCAAACCACATCGAAATATTTCCAAACTGAATTAAAGAAAGTGAGTGGTAGCACTAAATCAACCAATGATGATAAACCCGATTGGGTGACGAAGAGAATTTTACGAAAAATAACTGACACTCCATCTCCAGTTGCTAAAAAGTACTCCACTAGTACGACCAAAACGACTGTAACGAAGGAAATTAAATCCAGTGGGGTTAGAGACAGTAAACCAACAGATGTAATTACGTCCAGTTATGGTGTTGGTCCTATCGATGAAAATGGGTCTCCGTTATTTGGTTTGAAAGCGTTGAGAACTCAAAATAATTTAGATCAAAGTAAAGGTAAAGAAATTTTGTAATATTTGGTCATTGTCATTCAGTAAGCTATTATAAAATGATTTTTAGTTCAAGGTACCGTCGTACGAAGTCAATTCTATTCAGAAAATGGTCATGAACCGGTTGGGGAAATTAGCGTAACCAAATATTCTACTGACCCCGCTGATTTGAGTTCAGACGAGGAGATCACGAGAGAAGCTGGTCTACTATCGAAAACTACGACACAGAAATTCGGCCATAAAGGCACTCCGTCATACAAGTCAGTCATCGATAGAAAGGTACTCTCAATTTGAAGACGAATCATATGCACTTGATGATTACTTATGCAATCTTGCCCTTTTTTGTAGCAATTTAGCGAAATTGAGAACGATAATCGAACGAAAAAATCAACGACGAAGGTCACACGACGAGGCTCGGTTAAGGAAATAACCCAGAAATTCCTAGAAAATACAGGTGCGAAATTTAATCGAAAATACGAATGCTTTTCGCAACGATTTTTATTGTTTTCAGTTGATTCCCTAAAGAGCGAAAAGCAAGCATACCCAAAAGCCGGATTAATTCTACGAACATCGAGTTTCAAAGATAAGAATGGATCACCAACAACAGGTACAAAAATTTGAAAATTTTGAATGATATTTCAATACTTACAATTGTTTGATGGTGTATTCTAGAAGAGCACGCTGAAGAATCTACTGTTACCACAGTTTGTACCAGCTCAACTAAAACAACTTCGGGTGGTCAAGCTCGGGAAGGGCAAACATTCTTGACAAATAGGAACAAAGTTACCGGAATGCAAGATATTGTTTCCAGAATGCAAGAATCTAACATAGGTAATAGTTAGAATAAAGAATGTTCTGATAAAGGAAATCTTATTTTTTTTTAGAAACCAGAGAAGGCGATTCTTTTGAAGATACTGAAGCCAGAAGTTTATTGAACAAATTTTTGGGCTCTCAGGTTATTCTCTCGGGAATTGAAGGGAGCAGTATCAAGGCTAGCAATAAGTCATCTTCCACAAGAAAGGCTACCACCAAAATATCAACCACAATAACGGTGAGTGTCCGCAAAAAAAATCCCTGTTCCGAGATTTTTGGCAAATTGAATTTCGTTGAAGAACACGTTATCATTTTCGATATTTTTTACCATTTCTTTCCAATCATGGTACCCTTCAACTAAATACCTTTAGAAGTCGACGTTTACAATAAATTGGTCCCGGAAAAAAGTCAAATAAATGTTGCAAAATGTATGTGACTTGACGTGGCATTGAAAATCATTACATCGAAGGTTGCATTTTTAACGAGAATAATTTACGAGGCTCTTAATCATTTTATTTTTTATTGGCAATCGTAAAAAAAACAGCTGCGTAAAGCCAGATGACAAAAATTTTTATGGTAGGACGAATATTTGGAAAATTGTCCATATTTGGCATATAGAGGAGGGATGGGATGGGAATATAAACATCCTGAAAAAATTAATTGATTTTTCGAAAATGTAATCTAAATTTCGATAAATATAAATTTAAAAAATATATAAATTGATTAAATTATCAATAATAAAAAATTAGTAATACCCGAAAAGATACCCGAAAAGAAATGTTTTATTATAATGCAGAATTGTGTTTGGAGCTCTAAAAATTCATTAAAACTAGAAACCTCCTGATATTTTTAATAATAATTGTTGAGCTTAGAATTTTGAATTTTAAACCACGTTGTTGTAAGAAATTTTCTTCTTTAAACGAGCAGTGGGAGCAAATACACAAAATATATTATACAAAACGCGCGAATAAAAAATGTCCATTTTAGTGCGGCGTCTAAATTTGGCATTGCAGTAACGTCAGCGTGCGTCGCGACGACGCTATTGAACGTATACAGAACGGAAACTGCAAGAATCGAAAAACTTTTTTTTGCAATATCAAAAAAAAATACAAACAGAAAGAAATAATTTTTTCAACGAAAAAATCAAGATCGTGGAATTTACCCGATTCCAAAACAATGAAGATTTTTTTCGAAGGAAATAATTTAATTTTAAGTGTGCGTTTAGAAAATAGTTTTTAGACTTTGAAATGTTATTGTTACGGCGATTTTGCTCGATTTTTAAATTAATTTCGAGAGACACTTCGCTGAAATAGTACAATATACAGTGTGTTTAAGTTAGAGCGCAAAGAAAAACAAATACGGTAAGCTAGCTGCATTATACCAAGAACATGATTCTCTAGTTAGTTTGGTAATAGAACTAGAGCTCTTCGAACTATATGAATAGTTAGTTGATGAAGAGGTGAAATGAAATATCAAAGAAAATCGTCGCTAATTATTTTAAACTGATTAAACATACGCGATTTGAATTCTTTAAACAACATTGCTAAAGTTGTTTAATAAAACGTATTTAAAATTGCCTTTCTTTGAAAAAGGAATGACGATATTTTATTTATATAATTGTATAAATTGATCAAATTTGCAAAATCAAAAAAAAAACTCTATTAACACTTAAATATTTCACGCAGTTTTAAATATTTAAACAAATTGTGTGCAGTTAAATAAATTTAATTGGATTACTGACATAGCACCGCCGAATTACAGGTAATTAATTATTCGATTTCTTTGTAATTAAGCGGTTAAGTAATTTACCGATGGCTTATACTTTTTAAATTTGCAAAATGCTAAAATTTGGTTACGTAAATAAATATTACGTAAAATTATAAAATTGGCGGCAAATTTTAAAGAAATTTTCTTTAAATTGGCTAAAATAATTGAATGCACCCCTGTAAATATAAGTTTTAGCTAAAATCTTGATCGATTCAAAACTTTTTTAAATATAGATCGTTGGCAATTATTTTAATATTCGATTTATTTTCGGCACCATTTCAATTTCTATAAATTAAATAATCGCATCGAAATTGAACATCTGTACAATTTTTTAAAATAGTCTTTACGTAACCATTCGTTATAAAAATATTTCGAATAGACATTTTTTGTTTTATTAGACATGTAGAGTACTTAAATTGTCACAGCATCCAAATTTTAAACTACATCTCGAGAATTTTACGCTAAATTTAGATTTGGTCAATATGTCAATTAATTTGGAATTAAAAAAAAAAAGAGCTCAATATATCATCTGCCTAAAACAATACAAGTTGTTTTATTTAACTCAATATTAAACTGGGACAAATAAATTTCTTCAATTAATTTTTTACACTTCGAGAAACCATAATTTATAGAATGATCAAAAATATTTGTATATAAATACATTATAATTCATTGTTTTCGTAGATTTATGAAAATTGTTGCTTAATTTTTCGTGGAAAATAAATAAAATAAATAAAAAATCATTTTGATGGGAGAATAAAACGAAGAATAACTTGGGAATTGTCGAATTAAAAAATTTAAGTGTTCAGTTCAGATGTATTGAAAATTTAATACGAAATTAATAAAAGATTTTTATTGCCAGCTATTTTTTTTAACGAATTAACAAAACTATATCGAATTTTATTGCTAAACGCAAATTAAAATAAACCACTAATAATTTCTTCAGCAATTTTTACAAATTTGCATTTTTATGGATAAAAGTCATTCACAAAACACTTGCAGCGATTATTCTGAACACGTTCCATAAGCAGCGTAGTGCAAACTATTCCCGAACAGAATATTAATTAGAAAACGTTCCGCTAATTTGATTGGCGTAACAAACACGTATATTCTAACAAAAAAAAACGAATTCTTACGTGGAATATAATTTTCTTATTAATACGAACCTATAAAGTTATAAACCCGAACAACTAGAAAAGCATTCAAGACAAACTGGCAATTGTTAAGAAGTTGATCGTAAATCTCTCCGTAATTACGGAACATGTAATTCACTATTAGATTTTCAATAGTAATTAATCTGCAGGTAATTTGTTATTATCGAGAGCAAAAAATTTAAACGCTCTTCGTCACCGAGCTGCGAAATAAGAAGAAAATTCACGGGAGAAATATATTCATTTTTTGTTCGTTTTCAAAAATAAGCAGAAATAAAAAACGTAGTTTTGCAACGTTGAAAGAATCTTTTGCTTATTAAGTATGAAAAATTAAGTACATAACGATTTTTTATCTAAAAATTTAATTATTGAATTATTACCACCTAATATCTTCAACATTCAATTGTATGTATTTGCGACTACAGTATCTAAAATGGATGCGCATTTCGGAAGGCCATACTTTCGTCATTAGACACACAAGAAAACGCCTTCACCACAACTATATATCTTTAAGATTCTTATTAATTAAGAGTTTTTGTATTATGCTCATTTTATTCTTGCAAAACTGATGAAGACATTGTTATTTTAATTTGTTAAATTCAATCGAATGTTATTAACAATGTGGGCAACACTTATAGCTATATATGTCGCAGGATCTTAAATATACCTTAATATATACGAACAATAAAAGCATTTCCAAAAAAAAAATGCACATTCTTTGACGAAGAGAAAATACCGATGTTTTCGACAATTAATCACATGTTCTGACGTAACGGGCACTAACGTGAATCTCCCATCGGAAGAGATTAACTCGATTTATACATAACCGAGTGGAACTGTTGAAAAGCTGCAAGAGTTGAAAGGTTTCAAGATGTCAGGGGCGTTATAGAGCTTTTCCTCGCTGTAACTAACGATGGCTTTTATTTTGTGTAATGTCAACAGTTTTTTTTTTTTTTCACATTCAATCTTGAAAGTTTTTTATTACAATGTATACGGAATATATATTTGAGTATAATGACATGAGTTCAAGAATTATGTGCTGAGTTTTCAACAGATGTTCAAGTTCTTAAAGTCAGCGAGTGTCTAAAAAATGAATTACCACAAAGGTCTGTCTATGAAAGTAATATAAGTGGCTATGGTGTGAAAAAAATATTATCTGGTTAATTTTATACAATATTTATTTTCAACTAAGTCATGTGATTTTTTTTTGCTAAAGAAGTAATGATCGTGAAAAAGTACTGATGTTGAATTTCTTTATGAAGATTATAAATTAATGCAAAGTGACGTGCATGCCAAAAGTGTCAACGGTGACAGGTATGTCAAGAATGACAGAAACGTGAAAAGTGACCGAAATGAGAAACGTATTAAGTGTTAAATATATCGGAATTTTATAACAATTTTCTAAAATTGTTTAAATGTGAATTCTGTTATATAATGACATCACATGTATCATAATGTAATATAAAAAATCAGCAAAAAAAATTGGCTTAATTTAAGCATTTTTAAACAAAAATTAAATATTTCTAACGTAGTAAATTTGCGTATCTCAAGTAAATATCTTTAAGAAGACGTAGGTAGTGTTTAAATGTCTGATATGCGTAGTGCGCATGTGTCATAGCAACAGTCCCAACCACTGTTGCCATATCGAATCGAAATTGAAACAAACATTTCAAATAATACTTCCAAAAATGTAATTTTTAAACGTTTCTATACTCATTTCTTAACATACGAAGAAATTATTGGCAACAGTGTACAGAAATACCACATACGTCACGAAATTCGATTTATATAAAGTATAAATATTAAAAAATTATATATTAGATAGATAGACTAACAAATTTTACAACCGCAATGCATAAAGCGGCCTATTTTGGGGTCTGTTTGTCAAAATATGTCAAATTCCTTCGTGTCTAACAATAGAAATACGTCGAGATACATTTGAAATATGCAACGCTGGTTTAAAATTAACTTCGAAAGCGCGTTTTTGCATATGCATCTAATATTATTACACAAGATGTTTCTCGTACTTACGCACCAAATATTACGACCGTTTTTTAAATTGCATCGCCAAATAAATTTTGCGTTATAATTTTTAAATCGAAAATAATTTTATTTATGCAGCTATGTAATGTCGTTTTAGAGATTTTTGAATTTTGCATTTCCTGTAGACTGGCGAATTTAAATTCGCATGTGCACCGCTTGCGTTTAAATTAGTGCTGGGAATATTTGCCAATAAAACCGGAAACCGGTGCAAGTGATTTTTCACCGGTTCACCGACTGGTCTGTATATTCCTGTCGATTTTCATCAAAATTATCGACAAATTATCGAAAAAGAAGAAAGGTATATACCAGGCGATTTTCATCAAAATTATCGAAAAATTATCGAAAAAAAGCAAAGGTATATACCTGTCGTTTTTCAACAAAATTATCGAAAAATTATCGAAAAATTAACGAAAAATTATCGAAAAAAACACAGTTATATACCTGTCGATTTTCATCAAAATTATCGAAAAATTATCGAAAAATTAACGAAAAATTATCGAAAAATTATCGAAAAAGAAGAAAGGTATATACCAGGCGATTTTCATCAAAATTATCGAAAAATTATCGAAAAAAGCAAAGGTATATACCTGTCGTTTTTCAACAAAATTATCGAAAAATTATCGAAAAATTAACGAAAAATTATCGAAAAAAACACAGTTATATACCTGTCGATTTTCATCAAAATTATCGAAAAATTATCGAAAAATTAACGAAAAATTATCGAAAAATTATCGAAAAAGAAGAAAGGTATATACCAGGCTATTTTCATCAAAATTATCGAAAAATTATCGAAAAAGAGCAGAGGTCGATTTTCATCAAAATGATCGAAAAATTATCGAAAAAGAACAGAGGTCGATTTTCATCAAAATTATGGACAAATTATCGAAAAAGAGCAGAGGTATATACCTGTCGATTTTCATCAAAATTATCATTTCCCATTAGAAAATATCCCATTCAATCATTTTTTCACGTTTAATAAAAATTTATAATCTTAGCATGGACAAGTCCATATAAAAATGTTTCTAAATGCTGACTTTGAAATTGAACAGGCAATTAACACCGCGTATTAATTTATAGTTACTGATCGTGTTGGTATCGCCATCTACATATTTTAATATTAGATGTGTGTGCGACATCGACGATAAACACGCACACAGATTACACACTATTTATTCTCGACGAACGCGGCGAGGAATTCAAGTCTAACTACATGGTTACGTGAATGCAATCCCATCTTTGCACATGCTATTTTATATGGGCAGTTTCAATGGCACCCTGAACGATAAGTTGAAGTGAAGAATATAAACTCGAAAAAGTTGATTGCGTTGGTTGAAGCGAGACTTTCGCCGTTTTCTGAGAAAGTTCTCGCTCTAGTGGAGTATTCGTTATCAACAATCGCGTGTTTATTATCAGAATTTTATCTATACACTAGTACACCTACTGCCAAGAATATGGCAAATCAGACATAAATGTATAGTTTAAAAACTAAAAAAAGGAAATACAATTATTGACCGATTGTTTGAGGACGCTATTGTGTATTTATTTTGTAATTCATAAATCCAACATAATTTGCTATAAAATATTTGACAAAAATCAAAATCAAATATTAAAAAAAATTAAATATAAGAAATGTATGTAAAAAATAATTATTTATATATATATATATATATATATAGCATCGTCAGGCCTCGCCTAGAATAATTTTAAATCTCGACACTTTAGCCACAATTATTGACTATTTCTTTGACTCGATTGTACATGACAAATATCCGCTATGCCTTTGATTATGATATACAAGTCTATATGAATGTAGACGAAAATAGTCATTCTTATTTTTCGATTTCTGACCAATTTAACAAATATACTTAAATTTTGAACAAAATAGGCAAATATAGACATAATCGCTTTAATATAACACCAAAATCATTGAAATCTATCCAGCCGTTTCCGCAGAATGTTTTTTATACGGGTAAATGGTAAACTTTGGTAGTAAGTATCGAAATAATGATTTTTATCTTTAAGCGGGACAAATTACCGAAAATCGGGATTGTCCCGCTAAAAGCGGAACGTATGGTCACTTTACTTATTTGTGTTATTAATTTTATCCCAATAAAATTTTATATAAAATAAAATAAGTAAAAATCTGTTAGGTAAGCTGTTCAACAAAATTATCGAAAAATTATCGAAAAATTATCGAAAAAAAGCAAAGGTATAACCTGTCGATTTTCACCAAAATTATCGAAAAATTATCGAAAAAGAACAGAGGTCGATTTTCATCAAAATTATCGAAATATTATCGAAAAAGAACAGTTTAGTATACAACACAAAGTAAAAGTTGCGAAACTGTTGTAAGTAGTCGTATGTCTAAATTAAGAAAATGTTAAACGAAAAACGTGCATTTAGACAGCTGCACAAGGTTAAAAAATATTAATAAACTTATTTCGATATGTTTAATATTTTCAAAGTGCTTTTCTGAAACCCGTAAAAAAAAACACTTAAAATTTTTTTATTCTTAAAATTCCAATGAAATAAACTGTTTCGAACATTTTTGAATGTGTTATGAATGACACATGACACATGAAAAATAGATTTATGACATTTGTTGCCTGCTGTTTTCTTGTAAATGTTTGCGGATTGAATTGAGGTTACGCCTGGCCTCACGCTTATTTTGAGCCTTAAAAAGTGAAGTCTTAATAAAGTTGAGGCGCATTACTTGCTCGTAATTTTGTATATTGTGCGTAAACGCAAACGAAAATAAACGCTTGTGAAAGCAAGCCTCGAACAGATTATAATTAAAAATAGACTCTCAAATCCATTTAGCCTTGCAACAAACACTATATTAAATTATAAACGGAAATTGTGTTGAAAATAAACTTTTAAGAAAAATTATGAAAAAAATTTCAGACTTTAAATATATTTAATTTAGTACCAACGTCAGATTTTTAATATTATATATTCTAAACAGTTTTCTCGAAAATATTTTGATTTTTAATTTTTTTTGGTAATTCCGCAATGATCATTTAAGGGAATAAACAAAGAACATGTCAACACTTGCCAGTTCGAATATTTCTTTGTTTACTATTTCTAATCGTGACTCATTCAAAAATGTCATTAACGAGTCAAAAATATTTTTTTCCGTATTATAAAAAATATTTTTTTTACGTTGTAAAAACTCCAAAATATTTCCTTTGTTATTGCAACCTTGTTGTACGTCGCATATTTCGAGAAAAAAAACCGTTTAACTAAAGTTTACGAAAAATTTTAATTATTTTTTTCTGAAAATAGTACTCAAAGGAAAAATAAATTTCGTATTTTCATAATATTGTATATTAACCTTGCTTTTGAAACAACACAATTTATTTATAAAAATATTTCAAACATAATAATGTTCTTACGCAATTAGTTTTTAATATTATTCTTGTTTATTTCAATTCTTATTTCAGTCCATTTTCGCAAAGCTAAGAATACAAAATACGCGGCAATAAACCTCTTCAATTTATTTCCCCACATTGATCCGATTAATCCAACGGGATTTCAATTCACTATAGTACAATATCAGGACCGTATCATCACAAAAACAAAATTCTAATTTGTCTATTTTGAAAATATGCTCTAAATTCGAAAAATACAACAAACTTTTATGGCTGCTTTTTATACAGTATTTTATAGAAATTAATTATATGTACTTATATTTCCTTTAATCATACTTGAAAAAATAAAATTATTCAAATCGCATCAAAGGCGACATTTTGCAATAAATCAAAAAATGCGCAAAACCGAAATATCTTAAATTCCAAACATTTTTCTAACGATTAATTCCATAGACTGAATTGCTCTACTATATGGCAGAGTAGAAAAAAAAAACATTTCGGGCAATGGGCCAACAAACCGAACGTTTGTACAAAATCCCAACAGAACAAGCGGCGAGTGCAAGCAATTTCCTTTGCTAGAACGGGTTAGATATATACACGCCCGATATGTTAGAGCGAGATGATATACGTGGGGAAATACAGAGCTAAGTCTGTCCATGTTAGGAGTCGAAAATTCGTCTAAATGATTTGCGCATGATCTAGAGGTAGATGTAGGCAAGCAAAGTGTGTTTTAAAAAATTGTCGACTAGCTAGCTAGTTTATAACGAGGAACAGCCGAGAGATAATTTATGATAAGACTGTTGGATATTCGTAAAAAAAAATGAAGGAATACACTTCGAGAGAGCGTAGAATTGTTGGTGTTGACAATTTGATCGAAATGATGCGGAGTAAATGATGGATTTTGTGGGTTAAGAAATATATGGGATTCTGGCAGTTGATAAATGATTTTAGCGTTCAGTTTTAAATGGAAAATGATGTCAGTATTCCATAATTTAGTTTTCCAAACACTATAAATAAAAATAATACAAAAACCCAACTTTGGGCACATTTGTGTCTATCCAAAGCATTTCCTAGCAAAATCTACACAATATAAATTCATATGAATTGATTTATTACAAAAAATATATGCACATGATTTGATTCAGTTTCGTTAATATATTTCTCAATAATGTTGATAATTTTTCTAGTAACTTTACAAACGAACCTCGACTTAATTATTGCAATTAAGTACTTGTTCGTAGGCTCCTGATTGACAGGACACGTCATAAATGTTGGCATTAAAAACACCGATCTAAATTTAAATGTTAAAGTTAATTTGAAAGTTTTCTCACATCGTTTGCTCCGCGTAGAATTTATAAACTACAAAATTTCCAGAAACATAAATATCTTGATTTACGACTTTCTAAAGTAATACCAACAAGCTCCCCATTTTCGGAAAGCAAATCGTTTGGTGTAATAGTTTCAGTAAGGTCAAAAAGACATTCTAAACAATCAAAATCACGAGGGCGAGAATCAAAATTCATCAGAACATTATAGAAGATTCACAGAAATTTATTTTCGGCTATTGTATATTAAACTAAACTAAATATAGATGTATATAAATTCTATAGGAGAAATTATTACTAACGCAATATTAAAGAATGGGTTCTGCAGTTTAGCAAACTGTGACCTATTCTATTTATAAATTTATATAAATTCTAAAGATGTGTATACATTTTTTTTTGGCGAAAAAACTCAATATCTAAGCAAGAGGGCAAAGATTTCACTTTGTGTGGTACTTGGTAAAAAAAATCTCGTTGCAGGAAGGTGGTATACCAAGAACTGTAACCCGCACATTTACACATCCAATCACAGCTGAAGATATAGCTGATATTTGCGACGAAGAAGCTCTGAGATTATTGGTAAATCAATTAAAAACGAAAGCTTAGAGGTTTTGGTAACTTGTGATTCAATTTCTGTTACAGTTAGAGCAAAGTTCTGATTACGACGAACGTCGCATCCTCCGTGCCAGACTAAAGGAAGTCATGGCTGAGAAAGAAGGTACTACTCAGCAGCATTAACACGCCACAACTACACCGCATAGTCATCTCTAGTACTACACAACGCTTCTACCTGTCTGCTATCACTTCTTCTACTTCTGTGCTTCTTTTCTTCCAATCTATGTTCCAGTTTGTGCCACTTCCGTAGAGGACACGAAAAATCAACAGCCAGATACCAACAATTCCTCCGCATCAATCAGCCACAGCAGTTCAACCACAAACATGTCCACGTCCAACAACAACAACAACAACAACTCAACTGTTGGCAGTTCTTTCCAGCAACAACAGGGTGAGTCGCTCCTTCTACCCTTACTGCAAGGTTTACTGGACACCCCAGATCTACCTAAGCCAGCCAACAACCCTGATTCAGGCACCGAATCTGGTGAAGATCTCCGCGCGGGATTGATTATAGAAGTGCAAAGTGCACTAGATAAGTTGACTGCTTGTCTCTGTAGTGACTCTACCGATATAACGAATGAGAGAAGAGAATCTCTGCTGCAATTGGTATCTAAATTACAAGCGAACTTGGTGACTAGTTCTAGTAGCAATAATCCATTAGGTCAAGCTGATAGAAATTCTGAAAGAAGAGCCAGTGGACAGAGTAGGTTCAATAAAAGGAAGCAAAGACAAAATAGGCATACAATTGGAGTGACTAGCGAGGAATTGGAAGATGCTAGAAGATTGATGGAGGAATTTGCATTGAAAGACATGATTCCCTTACAGAAACAGAATTCCGAAAGTGCAGTGCAGAGAAACGGCCAAGGGTCTGCTTTCAGGCCTGTTAAATTCCAATCCTGCAAACCTCTGCATATAAAAAATGCCACTGCTATGCCATTTAATAGCTCCAACAATTCATCAATTAGTCATACGCCATCTGGGGCAAGCTCTACCATCGATACCCCGACTGAACCTTCCGAATCGTTAGATTTGTTATTTTTAGAGCCGCAAGTTAAATCACCTCCACACGAAGTAGTCGAGGATACTAACAAATACATTTACAGACAATCGCTTTCATTAGATCATAATGACGAGCATATTGTACCTCATTACAAGAAACCCTTGCAACAAACTATATCACTGGATTACAATCATGTGAAAGATGTGGACTTGATGTCTATACATCAAGCCGTCCAGCAAGCTGCTGCTACGAAACAACTGCTTAAGTCGGTTGATCAACTCGGAGTTGATTCGGAGACGGACGAAGATCCAAGTACAATTAAAGCGATGCCACAGTTAAGTACGGTTGATTTGTTTCATCATACGATCCCAAAATCGCAAGAGGTGTATAATAATGCTAATCAACAGCCAGATTTGTTGTTGCAGTCCAATCCGTTGTTTATTAGCAGAGATGATAGTAGCTCAAGTCTTGATAAAGAAAATCGGTTCAATAATAAGAAGTTGAAGATGAAACGGGCCAATACAATTGATATTCCAAAGCCAATAAAGTGCTACGTGGATGAAAATGAAAGTGAAGATGAGGAGGGGTTGGACCGAAGGCAGAGCAATTATAACCAACTAAGAGGTTCCTTGAATGTTGGCAAATTTAGCAATAATAAAATTATACCTACCTTCGAAGCGAGAACTGAAAGCGATAAGAAATTCATGGCCTTTATCAATCGTCAGAATAGCGAAAAAGTTGCTAATTCAATGGTTAAAACATCAATTTGGGATAATCACCAGAATGAATCATCCGGACATGCATCCGGTGCAAATTGGAACCGTAAATTTGGAAATATCAAAACAACTTTTGAGCGCAGTTCCTCTACAGAATCAAACGCATCTCTGCCAATAAGTAGAAACTCTGCTCGCAACTTCTGGCAAACAGCAGACGACGCTCATACTGCTGGCGTACTTACCTACAACGGTCCGAAAATAAGCAAGCAAAGTGCTCGAAACTTGCAACAGATGTTCGAAGATAAACAGAAGCAATCCCAAAGTGTCCCGTGGGCCGGCGAAAGTAATAATATAGTGAAAGGTTCCTTGAAAGTTGACGCTAAGATATTCGAACAGAGTAAGAACAGGTTTACACCCCAATCGACCAGCACATCTGTGAATATGTTCTCGCACGCTCCCATGTCCGCGTTTAAACCAATACAAAAAACGCAGCTGAATTTTGTGCCGTCCACCAAAACACCATCAAATATCATACACAACACAAAACCCCACCAAAAACAATCGTCATCCATGCCATCAAACAGTCACCAACAGAGCATAGTTGATCCATCCACCCCAGAAACTCCTTTGTTCTTGTACAGTCCCAAACCATTCAATCATGAACGTAATTCTTATTCCTCAGTAACAGCAGCAGCCGCAGTAACTTCACCCACAATTAAGCAGACACCATGGAATAATGAGAGTAGGGTTCGGAATATCGCTGTGGCAAAGTTTGAGGCGACGCCAGAGTCTCCTATAATTTCCACAGCTCCTCTAGTTAGTACTCGAAAAAAGAGCATCGAAAAGGCCTCAATGCCAAAGTATTTGCAACAAAATGCTGAAAGGGAGAAGGATCGTGCTCCAATTAATTATGTTTCCTACAGTTCGGCGGCTAATCATCAGAATAAGCAAGGTAGTAGCGTTCAAAAGATTAGCGGTAAATATAATGTTTTATTGGAAAAACCCGAGCCTCCACCAATTCCGCGACATCAAAGTGCCTTTGCTACAGTACCGCAAAGTAATCCGAAATTCCTACAGAACTATCAACAGTTACCATACACTCACAGTATAACTTATAGCCAGCCGAAAGTACCTTACAATACTCAATTTTATAGTCAAGTTGATGAAACAGCTTATAGGCCAAAACCTGAACCGAAAAAACTTGGTCAGACCAGAATGTATGACCAACAAAATGGAATGCCTCAAGAAACGTATCAAAATAAATATCGTCATCAACAAAAGTCACCTCCTAAACACGATTCGCATATTGTTTATAACAATGTTCTTCATAGAACGCCTCAAACTCAACCACAATCAATGAACTATATAAATCGACAAAGCGTTATAGACCAAGAACAACCCTACTCCAGAAGTACACCTAAAACGCCTTATCAAAATGGACACCACCTCGAATATACTACCTACATAAGTCAGCATTTACCGGTTGCAGATACAACTTTCGTTTCGCGCGTATCACCTCCGCAAATGCACTACAACGAGTTATACCGAAATATGGATGAATCTGTAACGCCAATTCGAAATATCGAAACACAATTTAGCCAACCAGAATCGCCACCCTCAAGGGTACCTAAGTACGAGTCGCAAATGTCCGAGGAAAGTGTACACGAATACAATGCGGTTAGTAGTAGAGTGATGACAGGCCCCGTCAGTCAGCAGGCTGTGAATGTGAATCAAAATGCTCCTAAGAATAGAAATCAGCACGATATGGATGCTGCATTTAGTTTAAAGAACGCCTTACAGAAGATCGATAAGGTGCGACTGGATAAATCACCTACACCACCAAAGAAAAAAAGCTCGGCAACAATGGCGACAATGCCGAATGTTATGGTAAACGATAAACCGTTAGAATCGCTAGAAATCAATGAACGTGGTGAGAGTATCGTTACGAGCAAATTCCATATACCTATTGAAACCAAACCGGACGTAAGACCAAATCAAGGACAGGCCTTAAGTAAATCCGATTCGTGGCACAAAATCTGCCAATCAAGCAATCTCTCAATACCAAAGAAACCCGCCCCGAGATCATCCCCTAATGCTCGAACTGTCACAACCGTTTCCAAATCGAAATCTACTCATACGCTGGCATTACCCAAGCAATTTGAGGCTGGTATGAGCCGAGATGAAATGGCCCAGAAGAAGCAAACGATGGAAGCGTACTTTGTCGGCTCTAAGTCACCGAAATTGACTGGCACTATCAGTAATAAGACTAGTACGATCAATCGAACGAAGACGAGCCAAAAAGTGTCCGTTATGCGACAGGCGAGTAGTTCCGGTGGACTAAGTAGAAGTAGAACTTTGCCAGATATTGTGTGTGCAGACCTTCTAGATGAGTCCAACGTGGACGAGGCGTTTGAGGACTTGTTTAAAGCTAGTACGTGATGGTTTTGTACATGTGCGGTGATGATTTAGCCTCATTCCAAAGCAGCAGCAAGACATATTTTGCGTACATAATGATCTAGTTCTTAGATAACAAGTATCTTCTAATTCTAAATGTAGTTAAGTTTTATAACCATGCACCATTCGTGCTAATACTAATCCTCGTAAATCAAACGCTAAAACGTCATCAAAAACTCATGAAATTTCAATCAGCCTGCGCCTGTTCATCTTCTACTATACTACTACTACTAGAGCTTAATATTTTTGATGCATATCTTACTAAAAAAAGCAACTCGGCAGCTCAACGTTTTTGAACTTTGATCAAGGATCATTATATAGATGATGGGCATCTTTTCCAAGCGTTTTTCTTTTGGGTGAGAGAAAGAACGAAACTATGGCCTACCACTTGTTTTTGTGTTGTTTGTGCGCACCCATTTTAACAGAGATACTACATTAACACCGAACTTAATAAAAACATTGATTATACCACGCTTGTGCTGCAAATCAACGGATTGTCAAAACCATTAACTCAAGCAAGGATTGCTGATCCCATAACAAATAGTGTTTGATTGTAGCCCTTAAATTCAGCGAGCCAGAGAGCAGTTTTTGTTGCAAGAGTGTCGCTAATGTGAAAACGCAAAAAAAAAACGTAGTTCGTTAGTAATAAATTGGAGAGATGAACAATGAAATTTTACTCGCCGTTTTTTATATTTAATTATATTTATTGGCTTTTAATTCTTCGGACATTTTCTTACTAACGTTCTATACTTTCAATCTTCACCACTCATCAAAGTTCATATGATTTACTTTATTTTACATTTATCTAATTTTCATCCAATCACCAACAGCTCCTAATAATGCCAACGTCATTTGTTGATGCATTTTTCACAATCATGTTGTTGCATTTTTTCGTTGATTTTATTTCTAGCATGTTTAGTATTATTGCATTTGATCAACAACTAAAATATCCAATTTTTTAAAACTACCACATTAATAATTTAGCAAATTAAACCCACAAATATTCGTATATTTTTAGAAGTATTCTGTATTAATATAGATAGTACATTTGTTGTTGGATCTATTTTGAAAATTTGATTCCCCGTTGTATAACTTGAATGATTTTTTTTGTTGTTAATAATAATAAGAAAGAAGACTTTCAATGAATTGTTAATTTGAATTGCTTTTGATCTTTTTCAGAAAGTTATGAATCTACCAAACAGTCTTTCACGGAAGGTCCTGTAACAACTACTCAAGGTAAATACTCGAAAGGGTCAAAAAATATTTCATCCATAGAACCTTTGTGAAATACAATCAAAATGAAATAAGGAATAAAATTCGTTTAAACTTTACAGAAGCTGATGATAACTAGACGTTTATCCTTTATTTTATAGTATCCGCAACTAAAGTTTTGAGCCAACAACAAGTTTCCAAGAAACCAATGTCACCTTTTGCTAAATTCAGACAATTGGATAGGGCAAACAGCCTGAACACTCCTCCAAGGTAAAAGCAAGCAAATTTATTAGCAGACCTGAAATATCGTTCTAAACCACTTTGAATTCTGTTGTATTCCATCGTTAAAGAAATGAAAAGAATCCTTATTCGAATATCTGCGATTTTTCTTTTTCTTTCAAGAAACAATGAAATACAGTTCATAATCGATATAAGGTTATAGGATATTTGCACTTCTTATCGTTTAAAAAAATTAACATTTCTTTAGCGTCAAATATGTGCAGCCCTTCACTGCTTCTAATAACACGGCTTTAAAAACGCAAGCAACTAGTTTATATCGAAATATTACTAATTCCGAATCAATGCTCTTTTAAATCCTCCCAAACAAAACTTTTGGCCAAAATCTCCTCGTAACTTCCTATACAATGCAATTTAAACAACTGAATAACGAATTTACCCCATACATAACCAATTCTATTACTTCCCCGATTTTGTTTCCTAAATCCGCGATTGTCTAGCACTCCGAAGACACCGGGCGGAGGCGGCGGTGGAGCGATGTTTAAATTCACCGATCCTCAACTGTCACGCTCGGCCAGTACGATCAAAGAACGTCTGCTTCAGTGGTGTCAGATGAAGACAAAGGAATATGAGGTACACGCCATTGCAAGAGTTGGAAAATTGAGTTCACGCACAACAGCGTTGTGCAGTTAGCTTTGATCGTGCGTTGATTTTGAAATTGAGAAAATATAATGTGTAGGAATATTGTTAACTTAAAACGAATCAACTTATGGATATTTCACAGTTAAATATTTAAATCTATATCGTAATATTTTCAGCTCGTTCCTTAACCAGACTAATCTTTGCTGGGGCATGCTTTTAGTAACCATAATTTCTTTGTCATATTCTAATAATTAACGTATTAATAATAATTACGTAGATAATGACAAAAATACTGTAGACATTTAATTTGATGTATGTATATCCAATTTTAGAACGATTTGTGTGCGTTAACGATTTTTTTTTCTTTACTTATCGTGTTAGAACATTCAATTAGACAACTTTAGTGGCAGTTGGGCGGACGGATTGGCATTTTGCGCTCTAATACATCACTTCCTACCCGATACTTTCGATTACTCTAAATTGACGCCGAACAATCGACGATACAACTTTACCCTTGCTTTTCAAATCGCTGAGTAAGTAATTAAAGATTACTAAACGCGACAATAAATTTAAGAAATAATTCGCTCGCGCTATAAAGTGATCAGAATCATCGACATCTTAATTGATGTCTTTGACATGATTGTGTTTGAATACATGCGTACATCGTAGATCAAATGCATTGTAAAATTCAGTAGGAAGTTGCAATTTTGCAACAACCAAAAGAGGGAAATTCCAATATTTTCAATAAATGCTTCGTAAATACGAACACACTAACCTTTATAGGTAGCAAATCGATTCGTGCGATAATGTAGAAGAATTTGTAGAATATTAATCGCTTCATAGTGATGACTTACCTGAAAATAATGAAAAATGCATAAATTAGTAATGCTAATAAATTTTTATAGAAAATGAAATTGTAAAATCATGAAAAATGTATACAACTCGCCTCTGATATGTGTTTAGGATTAAATTTCGTTTCCGTTTAAACCACCAACTTTTCTCAAAAGGACTGAAACGCGTTTTCAAAAAATAATCTCGATCTAGCAAACGTATTACGGTTAAATAAGTGTTCGTGTAAAATTGAAATATGCAATTAAATGTGGACTCGTCTGAATTAATACTCGTAAAAGGCATCAGCATTTACACTTGTAGTTATTTGAAGAGCAGAGTTTATATATCGCGAAATATCGATGACTTTAAAACGCAAAGCACTAATTATATTTTGGCACTGAAGGTGTTGACACTAGTATAGTATTTTCTGCATTATCTTGAATTTTTTTCATTCTTCTGTTAATTTAACCTTCTCATATGTCAAAGAGATGAGACTATAAAGAAACATCGTTGTTTGTGATATCATAACCTAAAATTCCGGCTGAAGTTTGCCACAGAAGAACTATATTTTTAAGAGAATTTTACATCGATATTTAAAAATGAACAAACTATCGATAATAAAATTTTCTTGTCGCTTAATATGCAGGGTTTTTAATGTTTGCTTTAAAAAATTTTAAAAAGCTTCAAATTATTATTTTTTTAAATTGATTAGTGAGAAAGCTGACATAGCACCGCTATTAGACGTCGACGACATGGTTGCCACGCGTCGCCCGGACTGGAAATGCGTCTTCACCTACGTCCAATCAATCTATAGACGTTTTAAGGATGAAGACTAATTTCAGCCAAAGGCACTGCATATCCAACCAACTGTTACCGGTCACCATCAAATTTTATGTAATTTTTTTTTAACACTAATTGGAAATGTACAAAAATTGTAATGTTTTTGTGGCTTAGAAATTAGAGTGGTTTGTTTAATTTTGTTGTGATGTATTTTCTGTGATTGCTATGTTATGTTCAATACTGTTGAAAGTATTCTCAAAATTGAAACAAAAATGCAATGTTATGTTTTTGGTTCAATTTTAAATGCAGCACAAAACGTCAATTGTCAATGTCGTAACTGTCGAAATATCCAGCTATTTAAAATTTTTGTCGTACCACAAATTTTTTTTTCCAATAGTTTTTATAGCTTATATTAATTAACCATGAAGCGTTATATATATTTATATTTACCTATAATTGTTAAGAATAATATATAAACAAAATAACATAAATCCATAAAATATAACTCGCTTAAGGTTTCCTTTATTTATATTTTTTCGGGGATGTTGCTTAGCCAGATTTTCGAATTCCTTATTATATATGTTTCTAATACTTTTAATTATAAAACAAGGTGCCTTCGTTAAACGAGACAGAACTACGACTAATACTAGATTGTAAATAACTATTTATATGTTTATATAATCATTTATTTTGCTCTCGCATTCGCAAATAAAACGTAATAATTTAAATCCGCAGCATTATAGCGTTTGCTACGCATATTCTTATTAGTATGTAAAAAATATATTTCTACAAATTTTATATATTGATTACAAGTATATTGTTCTAACAAGCATTAATTCGAAGTTTTAATCAATTGCAAATGACCCTTCTTTCAACACGACAAAATCATATACTTCAAATCAATTAACTATTACTAAGTAATAGTATAAAATATCGTAACACAAAGCATTAAATAGCTAGATGCGCATTTTAAAGGCTATACCTCCATCGTCAGTAACGCAAGATAATAATAAATATATAATTAAGTAAATAACGTATTAAATAAAAACACTAATTAAATTTTACGAAATGCGTCCTCTCCCGGGTATTGATGAACACCTTAATTAAAAAATGACAATTGATAATTCTATAAGAGAAATTCTGCTGGATACGCTCCTGAACGAAGCAACAACTAACGCCATCTATCGCCACGTAAACCTATCCATCGCATTGTCAACAAACACATCACATCAAACATAACCTCGATCCTATACACCCCTTGAAATAGGAGGCAAATAATAAACAACATTATTTAATCGTTAATAGAATGTTACACAACAAGCGTATCGCTACACGGAAACCGTAGAAACACTCGCAAACTCCGCACCCTCTACAAATAAGTGATTAGATTACGTTCTTCTCGACAATCCAAACGGCATGTATTCCGCCGAACCCGTTATATTCGCAAACGAAACTGCTCAATCTCTAGCACCCCCCGCTATCCAATATCACCAATTCACCCAACAGCAACAAGCGAACGTACGTCTGATAGAATTGGGCCGAGCCCAATGGCCCAACTACGACGACCAGCACTACCTGAAGGGCTGCAAATGGTCCCCAGATGGGACGTGTTTACTGACAGTGGTCCGGGGAGCGGGCACGCATATATTCGAGTTGCCGGCGGATTTGTATGCGGCCGATAGTATTGTCGAGTCGAGGGCTACGCAGGGACTAGTGCCAGCGGTCGGGATACCCGAGATGGGGCTGATTTACGATTTCTGCTGGTATCCTGGTATGAATAGTGGAAATCCGGCCACGTGTTGGTACGTTTGATTTATTTTGAATGCCTTTTGTGATAAGGGGGGCAATCGTTCGATTTTGTAAAAACCACGAAGGAGTGTAATGCAATCGTTTTGTTATTGCTCCTTTTTACTGGTTATAAGATATTTTTATTTGCTGTAAGAATCGTCGTTTGATCAATGGTGTACTTTTAGTTTTATTGATTTCATTTACTTGCGAACAAAATTTTGTTTGTAATTTCTAATAAAATAAGCTACGGTGTTACATAAACAATTGTTTGATGTATTTGATAATTAAACACTATCCCATATTACTTAGAATATTGGACGCTTTTAATCGACTGAATGAATCGCTGTTAAAATATCTTACTTTGTGTAGAGTTTATACGGATACTAACTTGAAAAATGAAGCTAGAATTTAAAAAATAGGATCGTATTTACTATATAGGATTTGTTATGTGGGTCTTACGCATTTAGCATATATTTTCTGCAATATCTACAATAACGATTTGCGGGGATTTGAAAAAAAAAAGGAGTAAAGTAGGAAATTTATCAACCGCATAATAATAAATCGTGTAATTCAATATAAAATAATCGTATGGACGAAATAAACAACTTGCGCATCAAACAGCAACGTGAGCAACAGCAACATACGCGGCCTTCGGACCAACATTACTAAATGCCTAGCAAGTAACAACCCGAACCACCCCGTTATGCCGTATTACTTACTTTGAACTTGTTCTAGACTACCCCACAGTCAATTAGATCTATCATACAATGCACCCGACTTAATTTCTACAATACAAATCAGGGTATTCAGGTAACGTTTACGCCCTTTGTCCGGCAATGACAATTAATACCGCGCCGATGTTTGGGACTCTTTAGTTGGGCAGCGTCCGCCCACGAAGGCCCGATCCATCTATGGGACGCGTTTAGCGGTGAACTGAGGTGTTCCTATCGCGGTTTCAACGCTGTGGATGAACTGGAGGCCGCGCTAAGTGTGACGTTTAGTGCGGACGGGCAGAGTGTATTCTGCGGGTATAAGAAGAACGTGAAGATCTTCGCGACGGGCCGACCGGGGCGACAGTACGCCGAATATCCCGTCAGCCATCAGGCTAGCTGTATAACAGCGAGTTTGGCGCAACCGGGCGTTGTAGCCATTGGTAAGATTTAAAGAAAACGGGGAGGACGCGTGTTTTTCCGGCGTTAAATTAAATCTGGCAACCGCGCACTGTGGCGATTGGTGAGATTTAAAGAAAATGGGGAGGACGCGTCTTTTTCTGGCGTTAAATTGGTTAGTTTTTTAACACGAAGCGAATGTTGCGCGTTTTTTCAGGCACGTGGAAGAACACGATAGAATTAGTGTCGCAATCGGATGGTTCGTTTCGACATTTGCACAAACTGCAAGGCCACAAGGGCGGTATAACGACGTTGCAATTCTCGGGCTGTGGTACCAGGCTGTACAGTGGCGCGCGGAAGGATAAAGAATTAATATGTTGGGATTTGAGGGTAAAAAAAAAATTTGATGGTTTTCGCGGTAACTTGTTTGCTTGAAATTGAGCGAAATTAAAGGCGAATATGCTAGATGTATTTGCATTAAAAGCAAATCGTTAATTAAAGTTGTTTAAAATGAATGTGTTAAGAAGCGAGTGTATGCTTCAGTTAGACGAAAGCTGTTCCCCTTTTTTATAAAAAGCGGTAATCAAAACGTTCAGAAATATCGTTTTAACAAATTTGTATGTGTTTTAGTTTCTGAAATACTCTTAAACAAGATGCCTTAACCGTGCCTACGTCATTCATAGCTTGATCAAATTAATTCTGAATTACTCTTATAATATTTTGATATAAATATATAGGTTTAGAACATTGTTGCCTTTTAGGTACCCGGTAGGCCGTTATTTTGCGTTAACCGTGAATCGAACACGAACCAGAGGATCTGGATCGACGTATCTGGCAATGATGAGTATTTACTCACTGGTGGGACGGATGGTAAAGTGCAAGTGTGGAACGTGAAAGAAAATGGACATCCACAACCGCCATTACAAGTAAGAAAACGTAAAAAAGCATGTGCACAGAGTTTCTCAACTTTAAAACTATGCACATTTAGTAAATAAATCAAATTTTCAAGGTAAATCCTAAAAAAATTGAAAAAAATCGTCTATGAACATTTTTATTGAACAACGTTTCAGTATATATTTCAATACGTTCCTCAGGCTTCGATCACTCACAAGCCTGTGGAAAGTATTGAAATATATACTGAAACGTTGCAAGATCATATTTAAATTCATTTTTATTGTCAGATTCCTGTTACTCCTTCGATTTATTATATTATTACGGACGTTCACCGACATTAAAATTATTATTGACCATTTCCTACCTTTCATCCGCTTATCTATCAGCTACCTCTCTCCAACGATTGCATAAACGGCGTAAGTCTGCACCCGTTTCGCCCCATACTGGCTACATCTTCTGGCCAACACCATGCCCAGGATCCGTTGCATCACACGCGTCACGTCCAGGCCGTGGATAATTCGGTGAGTATGTGGTGGTTAGGCCACACTGATCCCGATCCGGACCTGATAAGTGCCGTGTTACAGCAAGCCGCTGTACCAGTCTAAGGATAATTTCACAGATTAATTTGTTTTTCTATTTAACGAACGTGTAGATAAATAAAATTGTTTGGTAATTGGTAGCTGTGAATTAAAGTGTGTCTGTTCCATTTGGTTACGAATAAAGGATGGATTTGCCTTTTTCTATATTTAATTTGTTGGAATAATTATTGTTGACAAAATTTGTGGCCATTGAAAATATTCCAGCGATTTTTTTTTAAGATTATAAAAGTACGTAATAGAATTACAGTTATAAAAGGCAAAAATCAATTTTTAATTCTATGGATTTAAAGATTGAAAATTATTGAATTTATTAATAAGATTATATTACTTTTATTTTTTTGTTGTGTATTTCTCTTTTAATCCTCAAAGAATCAATTGTAACGAAAGCTTGTAGTTTTTATTCACTTTTATGATGTAAAATTGCTTATAGACTTGTTTTCTTTAAAAACAATTTATGTAACCCGAAAATGATTAAAAATTCTAACGAACCAACGGAATTTAACATTTGTAGTATAGAAATAGATAGGTTATCATATTCTGCATTTGCATTTGTACATAACAAAAAAATTCTTGTACTAAACACATTTAGTATACCAGATACTAACGATAATTGTCTTTGTGGTGTAAAGTTTTTTAAATTTGATTCTTAAATATTAGAAATTTAATAAAAACTGCTTAAAACTTATAAATAGTTCAAAGGTTTCGTAAAAATAAAGATGCCAATGAAAATCTGCGTTTTATTTATTTTTAAATCCCCGAAAAGGGATATATTAATGCTTATACATTTTATTATAAATAACAAAAATATATTTTAATACACATATTGACAATAAATATTCCAAATTGGAGTAACTTTAACAAATGTTACAATTTGCGCAGACAACAAACATGCGAGTTTTTAACATTTTGATATATTTTTGAGCTAGTATAAATTTTAATAATTTATCGATAAGAAATAAATAAAGAGGAATCAACCGACACATTCACATTATCAACAATTGTCTTACTATAATAATCATTAATATTTAACATGTCAACAAATTGCAACAACTGCGGCTGAGATCCTTGGCTCGCTACTTTTTTACTAGCTTTAAACACAAATTTAACGAAATTTTCAAAATTATTGTAAATTTTCTCCAACTTTTGGAAATTCGGATGAACGTAAATCGTTTCATGGAATTCCCATTGACGCGCTCGTAAATATTCATAGAATTTTAAAATTACGGTATAAATACCGTAAATTGCCTCGCGAAGTTTGAAGGCTTTTTGATTTAGTAAACACCTATAAAAAGGTTTATGGTACCAATAAAAATAAGTTCAAAGAAAAGTCATTTTGCACTTACATAAATTCAATATTTTTTATATATTTAAAATGTACTTCAAATAGATCGTCAAAGTTTGCGATCTTCAGAAGATTTTCTTGGAAATCGAGCCAACTACTTTGAAGAACTTCGCCGACAATATAATTTTCGTACGTTTGTATAAAATGCATCATTACGTGTCGAAATTGATGTAATTGTTGATACTGTGGCGATAATGTTAAAAATTCAAAGCGTTTACCAACGCGTTTTGATAAAATTTTAAACTCCTAAAACACCAAAGACTTCATAGAAAACTACCGGACGATCCCAAACGAAGAACTTACCATGAATATTTTTTGCAGTACCCAAGAAACCCGTCGTAATTTTACCAGAAATTTGAAAACCTCATCGTATTTCCCTATAATATCACTTGGAAATAAAACATTTAAAGGCCAAGGTACTTTGTAAACCATAGATATACAACTGAGCGTATCTACTCTTTGTAAATTAAACATTTTAGGCATGAAATTAATCTTAAACGACAAAGCGGAAGCCATAGTTTGCTCTTTACTGCTAAATTCTAACGCTTCGGTGATTAAACTATTCAAAAATCGAATGTTTATAACATCCTGAGGAGCGTTACATTTATACAAAGCCTCGAATAAAATATCAGTTATATTCCTACCAAACTCTCCGTCTAATAAGAAAAAGTAGTCCCTCAAACTTTGCGCGTGCTTAAAATACTGCAAATCTACGAAAATATATTTTAACAGAGTATTATTTGTCAACGATAACTGAGCTCGAAGAGGTATAGCGACGCTATCGCGTAAAAACATCTTTAAAAAATTATTCGACACATTTTGTACTTCATTTAAGGTGATCGGGCGCAAACACAATTGCGTAGATCGGATCGGTTTCGCGGTAAACTCAAATTCTTCATTAGAAAAAATAGTGGCCGCAGTTGAAGGGGCAATATCTAGAAACTCGGAAGACTTAAATATCGTGGAAACGTCGCTCATAGGCGTGGTGTCAACAGACATTGGAACGGGCTTAGAAAATTCGAAATTAGGACTCTGCAGGAACTTAGCAAATAAAGACGGACCTGTCTTACAAGAATCGAATTTACTAAAATCCAACGTTAGTTTATTCGCATTGTTATCGTCATTTAGGGGCGTTGAGTTGCATTCAAAGAAAATATCCTCGCTACTTTTGGACAATTCATTGTCATTTATGGGCGGCACATTTTTATTTATCGCATCTTCTTTTACTTTAGATTGATCCGTGGATATTCCTAATTCGGTCGATAGCACTTTTAATCGATTCTTTTGTAGATCTGTCAATTCTGTCATTGCGTTTGATTTGATTGGTTGTACAATTTGATCTTCCCATCGAAAATGCGAATCCAACACCTTTAATCTATTTCTCTGCAAAGCGGTTAGTTCGATCGTTTTTGTATCCTCTTTTGGCACGTCCTTTATAAGCGTAGAATGAGAAATAATGTTATATTCGGAAGACATGACTCGTAATTTGTTTTTTTGAGCTGCCGTTAAAGTGAATTCTTTATCTTCGATCAGATTATTATCGTTGATTTCGGGCGAATTTTGTTGAGAATTTTCCGCATTTGCGTTTAGAAAATCTAACGATTTCGCGGTGTGAACAATTTTAAGCAATTCTTTAGGTGATTCTGAACTTTCCGAGCCAGAACGGTCAGAAATGCGTTTCTCGATCATTTCGTCGGGTATTTTAATTTCGACTAATTCAAGCTCACTGAGCGATTGAGAATCCAATATTTCAAAATCGTATTCACTAGATTTTTCATCGAGTGATTTAATTTCTTTTTCTAGGTTTATATTTTCATTATTTCGTTTTGCATCTAATTTAAGCTGTACGCCACGAACGTGTTGTATATTTTTTTCGATAATTTCTTTACGTTTATCAGAAATTGCGAAAAGTTTATTGTAGTGATCAATCATATCCATACTAAAAATAAATGCAAAATAAACAATTTTTAGTAAATTTATATTTAAATATTCTCACGCTTCATCTTTTATTATCTTATCTCTTAATTCCTGTATTTTTAAATTTGCTTCATTTAAAGCAATTTCTCTTTCTAGTTCTTCCACTTTGTGAATTTCTTTATCTTTCTTAACAATTTCGTAATTTTCTTTTAAAATTTCCACCCGCTTTAGTTTTTCTTGCGAAATTTTTTCCGAATCAACAATTTTTTTATCTAAAAAGAAGTTCTTTAATTACCTTAATCTGATTCCCGCGAAAACTTACATTCGATCCTTTTTAAAGTAATCGCTCGTTTTTTGGCAATCAAATTTAAAAACACAACATTTTCATCCAACGTTTTCCTTAAAATATTAGACACCGAAAATTTTCCATTTGCTGCTAATATATCCGCGTAATATTTATTCATATTTTGTTGCAAAATATTTATCTGCTCAAAATTCAAACAAATTCGTATATTGGGAATTTTATCATTCCAATATAAAGAATTTGAGCGCTAAAAATATTTTTTCAAACAAAACCACCAAAAGAACAACATATATTACCTTATGATTAGTTATATTTATTAAATTCATAGTCTTTCCGCATTGTAAAATATCATCGGCTAATTCCGTTAGAAAAATGGGTATTAAATCGTGTTGGATCGTATAACTTCGGGTCCAATATACCCGACCCTTAGTCACTAAATATTTCGGGTTGGACCGAATAAAAAACTCATTGTAAGGATCGTCAAAATGACCGTGGAACAACCACTGTTGCAAAAAATGACTAAAAAAAAACATTTAAATCTATCATCACAATATAGAATATCACCCAAATACCGTAACAAGCATTAAGTAGGTGCTGAAGATGGGCGCATGGCGCTTGAAATGTACATCTAGCTACTTAATGCTTGTTACAGTATTTGGGTGATATTCTATATTATAATTTAACACCGTAGTGATAATTTTTATTATCACAACTTTACGTATTTTTTACTTAATTTAATCTACCTGTAATAAACTTCCAAACAAGGTAATAAAATCGCATATACGGCCATTAGAAGAGGCCCTTCGCTCAAATGCGTCACTTTAGCGTATAAATGATCTAACATGGCAACTCCGCTCGGCGAGCTCACGCGCATGTCAACTCGCAAATCACCACTAAACGTACTTTCGTCTCTGTCTGTCGTGTCGTGATATAACTCATTATCACTCAAATTGTCATTCCTATCACTTATAGATTCAGTTTTATCACTTCTATTGGTACGAAGCTCCGCACGTTGCCTAGTTAATTGTGTCTGTTTGTATGGCCCGACAGAACAAGCTTGGGCAATTAAATCGATCTGGCAACGCTGCGGCTCCGTGTTTGAATAGAAGCAAAGTAAATTTGTCGAGTTCGCGTGCGAACTCACAGATATCCGATAGAATAATAAGAAATTATTTAATCTGTTGCAAATTTCCTAAACGAAAACGATCTTAGATTGTTAAAATTTAATAAAATCGAAAAAATATATACTTTATAAATATATCCGCGCCGTTCGAACGATCTCCAATTTGCGGTTGTTTCACACATTTCATATAAACCTAGATAACACGAAGCGCTGTGCAAAAAATCGACTGCGAATGATTTAAGAACTTGCGTAGATAAGCCATCGACATAAAATCCAGCATTTAATTCGAAACCCATTGTCGTATCGTCGATTTTTAAATTAAATGACGTCGAAGATACACCGACTAAAAAAATATATTCGTTTAGTTTCCGTCACATTTCTACCATTAACAGCTTAAAAAAATAATCAAACGTTGCGAATTTGTAAAATTTACCTAGCAACAGTTTTAAATCCACTATAAATTCATCTGAACTTCTTTTTCTCTCCTCAATCGCCTCTACGTCTAATTTACCGGCAACAACATCGGCAAAAATCGAACTTTGCATGTGCCTAGTCAAATTGCAAATATTTTTGTTCGCTTCCAGCAAAAAGGGCCGCTCCTTTTCCGGCGCAGGATCCTCTAAGGTCTCCCACGTTCGCCTACGTTCGAACTTTGTCCGGGAAAGAATTTCCCAAACATCGCGAAAATCGTACGAAGGATCATTATTGCTTAAGACGTCAATTTGACTGATATAATTATTATTCGTCTGCGAAATATTTTTCATCAAATCACGTTCGCGCGAATATTTATGATGGGATTCGCTACTATTATAAAAAAAGTTCAAACTGTGAACGGTTGAACTATCATACGAGTTTTTGATCGAATTGAAAGTACTCGTGTTTTTAACGGGATTATTTGACGGGGAATCGTTTTCTACGAACGCTATAAACGTCGAATTCGTTTTTAACGGCGAGAATTCTACGCGGGCCTGTGATGTTAACGAAGCGCTATATAAATCGGGGGGTAACTGAAACGACCGCTCGTCAAAAATGCGAAAAGAAAATTGCTGTTGGTTGGCATCATTGGTTGGCTTTTTATACGTACTGTACAATTTTGAGCCCTAAAAATAGATGATAAAACAATTTGTAATGTTCCCTGGGGGTCATTTTAGTGGCCACGACATTGACGGTGTTTTATACCTGAATTCTTTTCTGTTTCGGAACGGATTTTAACCTTAAAAGAACATCAATCACGTCTAATAAAACCTTATTTCGATTTAACGATGAACTTTCGATTCTTTCGATACACTCCCCTAATTTCTCACTGTGTTCAACTTGGTCATAATCATAAGCCAACTTATATTGCCACGCCATTAGGCGACAAAGGGCGTCCCCATTTTGTAGCTGTGAATCTTCCACTGAAATCGGCGATTAAACTGCTAAATTATACAAAATATTATGTTCGTTTTACCATTTTCCGGGTGTCTTTTGTGCAGTAAAATTTCATAGGCGCTTGAGCGTAATCGTTTAAGATTGTCCGAGGACAGTTTCTCATCGTGTTTGGATGTTATTTTCTCGCATAGTTTCTTTACAAGACTATTAATACTGTCCGTTGCATGTAATGTTTCCATCGTATCGGATTTTGACTGGGTTAACTGAGTTAATTAATCGTTAACACTAACATAAATATTACGGTTTTGAAGTGCAACATGTCGTTGTTATGTGACAATCGCTGTTATGTGACTAAGTTACGTCAGTGATGGACAATACCTCCTAACTACTTTGAACTTTTAATGAGTCGTGAGATTTTCTGAACACGCTCATTTTTCAAATTGTTAGATAGGTGGTATTGTCACATCGCCAACGATACATCGGAGGTTGTTCATGGCTAAGAAATTCATCAGGATATTAACTTAGTCAAAATCTTACTAAAACAATTCAAAATAACACCATTGCCATGAATTTAGCACAATTTTCGATGCTAATATCAATTTTAGGCAAGTAATAATAAAATAAAACCTTACCTAAACTCCGGCTTAATCGTAGAACTGCAGTGATTGTTTGTAGCTGGAGTAATGGTCAACAAATCGGTGAAGAAGATGGATCGGACCCATCACCCGCAGATAACTTACCCAGCTTCTTATCACCGCCGGAAGAAATATACGTCCCCACATCCGGCAATGTGACTTTAAGTAACAATAACGCGAATGCGACGTTAGCGGATAATTCAACGGAACAAAGCGCCACACAGAAATATGTGGTGTCCTGTCTGATGGAGCAGGGAAGTCAGAAAGTGCAACTGGTAAACGATACGGAATTGTTGAAGTTGACATTACCCGACCCGAATATAACCGGAAAAGAAACGACCGCGAAATGCGTCGTGGTTTTGTTCTATTCGAAGCACTGTCCGTTTTCTTGTGGGGCTGCGCCGCATTTTAATGCACTGCCGAGAGCTTTTCCGGATATTAAGATGGTCGCGATAAATGCGATGATTTACAATTTATTGAACACACAAAACGGGGTGAGAACTGTTTTTAAGGTTATGTTGTCAAAGCGGTTTATTGGCGTCGTTGTGCAATTGTTTGGTTATGAAAATGTCTACAATGACGATGATATTCACTTAGTAATATCATTGATTAAGGAAATATTTGCTTAATCAAGGGTAATATATATAATATAATGCACAAAACACACTATTTTTTCACGATATACCGCAATTAGGGCTTACAAACTACGAACAAAATCGGCGAAAGTACATGAAAAATATAAATTTGACAGGTAGGTGGCGTCCCGACGATAATTTTATTCCACAATGGGCGCGCTGTTGCCAAATATAACGAGTCTGAATACAGTTTGGAGTTATTTTCGCAATTTCTCACGAAATATACTGGAATTAATGCCGAGCCAAAATCTCACGTAACGTCCGCGGATTTTGCTGGACCAGTAGCCAGTGTCGTTACACAGGTATAGAATTTGCGTACAAGAATGTTTTAAATGAAAAAATATTAAATACGGTTTTCTATATATTATTAGGTGACCGATGTATATTTGGGATTAGCATCGACGTTTATTTTGATCTGCGCAGTCTACCAGTTTGTGCGCAGCAGCTGGTGGGCGTGGCTCGTGGAAAGTGTCAAACGTAACTGGCGAGAAAGTGAAGCGCAACATGAACATGTAGAATAATTGTTAAAATATGTAATATTTAAATATAAATTGTATGAAACACAACGCGTTGTTTTATTGTTATTTCTATGACCAGTCAAAATGTAAAAATTGTTACGTAAAGTTTTGTTTATTTAAATACAAGTAAAATATTAAATAAGGGGAACTAATATTTACAATTTTACCTATTAGTTTATAAGGTGTTGTAAATATTTTGAACAAAGTACAAAATGACCTAAAAAAAAATTATATAATACATCAAATAAAATTAACTATCAAAACTAATAAATCAATAAAAAATCATACCCGCTTTTCATCATGGGTTTTCATAATGTAATGATTAAGTTCAATAGATATTGTTGCAAAAATACGTCGTTATTTTAGCGATACGACAATTTAATACAAATCGACTACAATTACAACAACATTGTCTTATAATTTCTTTATACAATGCAATGCACCATTTTGTCATAACATAACTATTTACAATAAGTCGTAAGAACATCAACATTCTTACAATCAGGGATGCTTTTTATTTTCCTTTTAATTATTGAATATTCAAAACACAAAAATAATTACTTATTTCTCGATACGATGAGACGTCGTTTTACGAACACAGCACTTCCTCCCCCTCCACTTCAAGGCCAACGGCCGTATCGTTCCCAATCAGAATATGGCCGGCGTCCGGAACAATCATCTTATCATCGCCCTCTTCCTCAGCCTCCACCTCTTCGTGTATATCATTCAGATACGTAAGTTCCTCCTCGTTCGCTTCCTCCATATCGATCTCCTCCACCAACTCTTCCACTTCTTCCTCTTC